>CM076582.1:1244682039-1245282039 GCA_034641835.2 Pinus albicaulis
CGGCCTCAACAATCCATTTAAGAACTGAATCTTTTTTTGAGCATATTATTTAGTTCTCTAGTTATCTCAGCTAAATTGGATATGAATCTTCTTAAAATGTTAATCTTACCTAGAAAGGCTTGTAACTCTTTTATTTTTCTCAGTGGATTGATGTTAAAAATTGCTTCTATTCTTGTAGGGTCTATTCTAATTCCTTCTTTAGATATTATGTGTCCTAGTAACTTGCCTTATTCTAATCCAAATAAGGTTTTCTTATGATTTAATGAGATGTTAAGCTTTTTGCATTTTATAAAGACTTGTCTAAGATGATCTAAGTGTTCATAATCAGTCTTAGAAAATACAATTATGTCATCTAAGTAAATTACCAAGAATTCATGAATTTCTTTTGCAAAGGCTATATCCATAGTTCTTTGAAAGGTTGCCCCTGCATTCATTAAACCAAAAGGCATTTTTACATACATAAAAGTGCCGAAGGAGTAGTAAAAGTTGTTTTGGCTTGATCCTCTAGTTGGACTAAAATTTGGTTGTATTCTGAAAATCCATCTAAAAGTAAAATCCTAGAAGAACTAACTACCTTTTGTAAAATGTGATCCATTTTTTGTAAAGGATAATTATCTTTTAAGGATACTTTGTTTAGATTCCTAAAATCAACACATAATCTAATTTCTCTTGTCTTTTTTCTGGTTGGAACTAGGTTAGAAACCCAATCAGAATATCTGATTGGTGCAATAATCTGTGCATCGTATATTCTTTTTACTTCATTTTCTATTAAGGGCATCAAAACAGGGTTGATTCTCCTTAACTTTTGCTTAAAGGGCTTTTGATATTCTTTTATAGGAATTTTATGTTGAATTATGTTGGTGTCATAGGATTTTAGGTCCTCATAACTCCAAGCAAAAACATCTTGAAATTCCTTAAAAAAAACAATATATTTTTCCTTTTCCTGTTGAGGTAAGGTTTTGGAAAGTTTGATCATTTTGAGTTTCAGTTTTGTACCTGTGTTGCATTCCTCAATGTCAGATCTAAGTGGTTCCATTTTGGGTTTTCTAACAACATCATTTGAATCAAATAAATCTTATAATGGAGTTAAACCTTTTGGTAAGAAATTATC
The DNA here is from genome assembly GCA_034641835.2 of Pinus albicaulis. Lineage (NCBI taxonomy): Eukaryota > Viridiplantae > Streptophyta > Pinopsida > Pinales > Pinaceae > Pinus > Pinus albicaulis. The sequence continues at coordinate 1,244,683,151 of CM076582.1, forward strand.
TTTGAGATTTAATATATCAGATTCTTCATCAATTATCTCATCAATTTCTACTTTCTCTAATTTATCTATATCTGATTGGCTGAATTTCGTTGATCTAGCAAACTCTAATTTATTTACATCTACATTATTCAAATCAATTTCAGTATCTAAATCTTGATCTATGGTAAAATTAGTATCTATTTTACAGTTCTGAAATTCACCTTCATTATTCATAAAATGGTAAATTTGTTGATCTTGTGAGAAACTTTGCCAATATTTGAGGTTGTCTGGAATTATTGGTCTATGTTTTACTTATGCAGTATACATATGATTGGGCTAAAAAGGTAAATTACAAGTGCTAGCAAAGGTTGCTAAAGAGTGTGCTTGTAAGTTTTGCCTTCTTGGTATTGCAGAGAAATTACATTCCAACAAATCATCAATCAAATCTAGTACAGTGTCTCTATATCGGCCTAATCTAGGTTTGTAAACAGAATATTCACCTTTAATTTGTTTTACAATCAGCCCCATTATTTGCTATTATTTTACCTCCTAAATTTCTGATAATTTGGAGTCCTAAAATGAGGGCTTCATACTCAACCATATTGTTGGTGCATTTGAAATTCAGTCTGAAAGCATGACCTTCTGCATGATTTTTCTCCATATTAGTTATCCATACTTCTGCTCCCGCTCCTAACTTGTTTACTGAGCCATCAAAATCTAAATGCCATAAAGATTCATGAAATATATTATCATTGTTTTTTGTTTTCTTTTCTTCTCTTAGTTCAGTCTTGATTTCATTATCAATTTCAGCATTACATAGGATGAAAGAATATAGGTCAGTATGTGTGGTATAAATTGGGTAATTTGTTGACCTTTCAGCACTACTGACCATATATTTCCTTAATGTTTCCCTATATAACTTCTTAGGTTGACCAAAAACTGATATAGTAGCATAAGACATGTCCAATTGTAGAGAGCCCTGTAACTTTGCTCCTCATGAGCGAGATAATAACATTCCATATTTGGGTGGGATATCAGTTATTACAATGTCCATAAGTATACTCTTACCAGGATATTGAACTAATGTTACATATAAATCTTTGACTAAACCTAAGCATTTTACTTTACTAGAATCAAATGAAAATAAATCTTTGAAGGCCTTGTAATGTCTAAGTTCAAGGTTTCCATATAGCTTTGGGCATTAGATTATGTGAAGCTCTTGAATCTAACATTGTGTTGTGTAAAATTTGATCATGAATGGTTAAACTGATGTAAAATGGAGGAATTAATCCATCTTGATGTTTTCCATTCACATCTGGGCCAAAAATCAACTCTGGTTGATCATTATTCAAATTTATGGAGTCTTCTCCATCATTTATGTTTAATGTTTCAATGATGGTTGATTTATACAAGTCATGTTTTACCAATTCTGTCAAAGGAATTGGTATTTTTAGCTTTGCAATTTCAGTTTGTATATTGAATGAAAGTTGAGATTTACTTATTTGAATTCATTCTTCTTTTGTAACTGTAGTTTGTGTTGGTTTATATTTTTTTTCTACAGTTATATTTTCACTTTCAGTTTGAGTTTCTTGTGTTTTACTGCTCTTTGTTTTCTTTTCAGGAATGATTTGTGAGGCAGTAGTTGTTTTTTCAGATTTAGAATTGTCATAAGTTGTTTTTGCAGTAGCACCTTTTGGATCTGCTGATTTTGGATCAACAGTGAATGTTTTAGGATCTAAGTTTGTTGTTTTAGTGGAATTAGATGCTTTTGCAGCAGTAGATTTTGTGAATCTTTTGTAGCTTTAGCAACTTCATTTGTTATGTCAACAATCTTAGGGCTTTGTGAAATTTTAGGATTGGAAACTTTTTGGGAAGAATTGGAGTTTTGCTTATTTTCCCTAGGGAGAATTTGCAGAACTTTTGTTGTTGGGGCTTCTATTGTTTTCTTGTTTTCAATTTGTGATGTTTTCTTAGTGGAAAGTTCAGTATTTTTCTTACTCCTAAGGTTATATTGCTTATGAACTTCGTTTATGGAAAAATCATAATCTTGTTTATAATCGAAGGATTCCCCTGAATCTAATTGGAGTTGTTGGAGTTCAAATAACTCTTGATTTTCCTGTGTGAGAAAGATAGTGTTATTATCATCTATTCCCATTAGATTTATGGTATCCTCATCCTCATCATTTTTTTGAGAACTTTCAGCATAGTTCTCCTGAAATGGGGTCTTATTGTCTGGTCTGGGGCTGATTCTTTTGATTTTCCTGAATTTGTGTTTTTTCTAAATTTGAGATTTCTAATTTGTTGTTGATTATCCTATTGAGGTCTTATTTCTGTGTTGTCTAATCTATCTATCATTCTCTCTAAAGTCTTAGCTAGCATATCTATTTTTGTGTTTGAACTAGAGGCTTCTTCTTTCATGGTCACTCTCCTCTCATTTCTTAATCTTTCCTTTTTAGCTAGAATGTTTACTTTTACACCTACAACATCTGTTTGCATTCTTTCTAAAGTTTCTGCATTTCTTTCTCTTAACTGATATGCCATATCAATGTCAAATCCATCTCGAAATTTGAGTAAGACAGAGTAAGGAGTGGATTTTAGTTTTGCTGGAATTGAATTGTAAACACTGTTATATCTAATACAGTTATCTTGTACTGATTCATTGGGAGCTCTTTTCATCGCATCAAATTCAAACAATATTTGTAAGGGGTTTTTCTTCTTTTCCCATTTATTTAAATATAATCTATGGAAAACAGCTAAATCATCTATACTACCTGCAGTAAAATCTTTGAACCATTTTTTTACTTCTCTAGTTAATGTTTGTGCAAACAACCTCATTTGTACATTTGAATCATCTATTTCATGGAGTTCAAAGTAATCTGTCATTTTGTTTATGTGTTGTTGTGCAGTGTGCTGTGTAGTAGCATCAAATTGTAGTATCTTACTTTGGTAATCCTGAGGCATGTCATGAAGTTGTCCTAGAAGAACTAGGGGAGCATACCTAGAAGCCATAGCTTGAATTCTAGCTTGGCTTTGGGGTAGATTAACAGTGCTTGGGGCTGAACTGGAAGAAGTAGTTGATGTAGTAATAGAAGTAACTAATGAAACTTGAATATAGGATGGTGAAATAGAAAAATTAGTGAAGGAACTAAAGGATGAAGTGGAGGTATTAGGGAATGAAACTGGAATATATGAGGAACTAGTAGAAAATGAGAATGATGTGTTTGAAAAAGTATGAGGTAAACTAGTGGATGAAGTGGATATAGGGGATGAAGGAAATAATATTCTAGGTTGTAAGGGCAGTCTAGAGATAAATGGATCTATAGACTATATGGTAGTGGAAACTATAGATGAAGTAGTGGTATCTAAATGAGGAATATAAGGCTTAAATGTATATGCTAACAATTGAGCTAATTCAATAACTTCATCAATTTCTTTAAGGATAGTAGCATTAATTTCTTCAAGTTTGTCTTGTTTTTTAAATTTCTTTAATTCAGAATCTACTGTAATATTTTTCTGTTTTGCTTCCAAAAATGGAATAAAAACAGGGTCTAAAACAGCAGTATTTTAATTACTTTCATATTTTCTTCTGAACAAAGAATTTTCAAATTTCAAATCAAACTCTATATCTTGCAGACTTACTAACTCTTGTGGTAATGAATTGGCTTTTATTAATGGAACTTTAGCTTCTAAATCTTTTATCTGTTTTTTCTTTCTCCCAATTCTGTCTGGGTTGTCTACTATAACAGGTTTTGGATCCGGGTTAGACCTGGTATAATAAATTTTCCTAGAATCCAGAATTACAGTTTTCTATACTCACAACTTGTCAAACAGACTTAAAGGGAAAATGATAACAAAAATAATTTCTTTTAAGATCTATTTCACAACTAAGGAATGATTAATTCCCTAGTATGGTCACCAGTATGTTATCACTCTAGTAATTCTTCAAGTTGTGAGATTTTGATTTATAGTTGTAAGAACTCTAGAGGTAACCACAAACCTACTTTTAAACTCTAAGATCTAGCCTTCTTACGGTTCGAAGAGGGCTCTCTATAAAATTTAACTTTGTTTGATTTATAAAATATTAGGCTATTTATGATTGTGAAATTTGGTTTTTGTTTGATTTGGTTTGGTGATAAAAATCACTTAATAAGATGGATAGTGGAAAATATGTTTGTCCATTGGGCTGAGAAGTCAAAAATCAAACAGATAGAGCTAGGATCAAGGTCAAAAATTCAAATGTTTTCAAAGCAAGATAAATAACCCTTTGAAGATCTTGGAAGACTATTTGGTGAGGTGATATGATCAGGATAAAGAGAAATGAAGCGTTCTTTGATCCGGAAAAGAGAAGTAGTAGGCAGAGGTCAAACGAAAGAGAGAGAAATTAAGGGTTCCCTACTCTGGAAATGAGCAGAAAACATAGAAATGATAAACAGTAAAGACACGATGCTTTTAACAAATTCTAAAGTAATACTCCTGCTTATTCATTCAAATTTGGAACACATATATGGATGCATGAAACAAAGAAGATAAACAATGACAAGTAGAAAATACTTCACTTCAGTAACTCATCACATGAATCCTGAAATATGATGCTAATTGATTCGATCTAGTCTGCTACTCGAAATTTGAAACACAAAAACCTTCAAGTCCAACAAAATTGACTATAGAAATCTCTAGTAATTTATTCCACAATAATACTTCAAAGTGTGAAGTATTTATACATAATTGTTTACAAAATATCCTAGAATGCTTCTAGGAATTATCTAAGGAAAATAAAAATATCTTTACAACAAAATAGAGACAGTTTCTTAACAAATCAGCAAGTTGTCCTATCTATTCAAATAAAATATAAACTAATTATGGATTAGGTGCAGCTGGCTGCCTGGTGTCCTCTTTGCTGGCTCAGATATTTTAAATCTATGTTGAAATCTAATTTGTTTTATCTTATACTCTTTAACTCTGATTTCTTTTAATATGATATTCTTTAACCACTGATACTCTTTTACCTCTGTAAAATTGTTGTTACTACTGTAATAAATCTGTTTTAACTGAAAATCAGCAAACTGTTTACTTCATCTTATCTACCTTTTAACTGTCACAGTAAATCAGTAAGTGACTGCCAAGTTTCCTCATCTGGAATTTGTATCTTTTTCAGTTTTCTGAAGTTTTCATCTGCATCTGTATATCTGGAAAAAGTTGGCTTTTATAACAAACAAATGTCTTATCTCATGCTGCAAATAAAATAAATCCTCAAAACCTTTGAGTAAGACTTTTCCTGTAGAGATACCTTGTCCATCTATCTTATTTTCCTGTTCTTTTACATATTCTATGATCTTTTTATTGTAATCCTCCTAAGGCATAAGCTTATCATTGATGACCAAAATGTTAGGCAGACTCCTTTGCCTAAGATTTTCAAATTTAACCATGAATTTGGTTATGGTTATGTTCATATTCTCACACTTCTCCTCAATTTGTTTCATCAAGTTCTTCTTGGTGATGAATTTCCTTATTTCAAAGATTGTTTCAGTCCTGTCAATAATTTTAATTTCTTCTAACTCTTGCTTGTTTTTACTGTTAAGAAACTTGATCAATTATATGGCTTGCTCAGGTTTGTTATCAAGCTCATCTTTAGTCTTCTGAATTTCTGCTAGTGCTGCCTTTAGTAAATCTCTTTGTTCAAAGATCACCTGAATTGAGGGCCATACATCATTGATAGCTTCGATGATCTTGTTCCATAAATGGTTTTTCACATATGAAATTGGCTCGTTTAAGGTTAAATCTTTTTGTAGCTTCTTGAGTTCTTCATTTAATCTAGTAGCCTTTTGATCATGAGTTTTGGCATTAATTTGAGCCAACTTCTTTTGATCTTCAAGATTTTCAATCACCTATTTCAATCTGTTAATTTCACTTGTTTGAAGTGACATTTCTTCCATGGCTTTTATTAGTTTGTTGGCCTCATCTAAAGAGTGAGCAGCTGTAGTTGATGACTCTGTAGCTGATGTTGTAGATGATGTCACTAGCACTGCAGTAGCTAGTGGTAGTTTGGGTGCTAACTCTTCTACTAGAGTTGATGTCACAACTGTAGTAACCATAGGGATAACTGAAGGAACTTCTGGTGTTTTTTTTGTTTCCCTTTCATGGACAAGTTTGTCCATTTGAATCTCCATTTCTTTGATCTGTCCTGTTAACTGAAAGATTATGTTCATCATATCATCCTTCTCATTTTGTCCTTGTATTATTTATTTAGCTTGAGGATGTTCAGTTGATGGCAATTTAAGATGTTTCCTCAATGCTGCAATTTCTTCATTCTTTTTCTTTACTAATTGTTTTGCTACTTTGACATTTGCAGGGTCATATCCAACCTGCAGGACCAACATTTATAGAGATTTAATTCTAAGATCTTTAGCATATAATGATGCTTTGTCAAGTTTCATTTGATCTTTCATATTTATGATTGTGTTCTGAAGTTTTTGAACACTCATAGCTTTGGTTGTAATAGTTGAATACAACATCTCTGAAATCTTTCTATGAAATTCTATTTGATCAAGAGCATGAATTTTTTCTGTTTGTACTTCTAGATCAATCTTTTTATAGTCTGCAGTTGTCTTTGGAAGCTTCACTGTAGGTTGTAATACTGACATGATTAGTTTTTTATTTGAATAATCAAATGCTAATAAAAGTATGTTTTGAGCACTTGGTGTTTGCTTCAAGTATTGAGAGTAAATCTCATTTTTTATCTCTTCATTCTTTTTCTTGATTTGTTTATACTTTTCCTTGATATCAAGGTCCTTTTCCTCTGTTGTCTGTGAAGATGATGCTTCTATATTCTGTTGTTTCTCTATCAACTGTGCATTTGAATTTTCAACCCGTTGTTCATTCACATTCTTTATAACTGGCTCATTTATGATAACAGTGGCAGTATCTGTGTTTGTTACTGGGACATCTGTGTTTTCAACTTCAATAGTAACTTTCTCTTTGTCTACTGAATTTAACTCAGGCTTCTTATTATATCTTAACTTGAACCTAGTTTTAGTAGTGGTTTCAGCAACATAAGAACCTTCTTCTCTAACTCTTTTGGTGGTTTTCTCTGTTTGATCTACAATTTGTAAAGTGTGACTAGTATCACTTTGTTTTATTGCATCTAATTAAGTATTTTTTGTCCACTCAGTCTGATTGACATACTTCTCAATCTCTGGTTTTTTCTTATGGATGTAGGGTGTTAGTTTACACTTAACCCTCATTTTACTCAATATTCCTTGTGGATCATGGTTCCAGGAGAAACCTTCTTCAAATCTATACTCTAATAACTGTTTGGCTGCTTCTATCTATGCATCTCTATTATTACAAATGAATGGTCCCACTTGATTTTTCAACTTAAATTGTGTTTTCTTCTCTGTTGCTAAAAAATTGATTGAATCAGAATTTAAAATTTGCCTGATATATTCCAAGGCAAAAACCCTCATTGGTACATATTTTGGTAATTTGTAGGGCAACAAGTTAGGGCCAAAACTCTGATCTTTGTGTGTTTTTCATATAAATACCAATCTCCAGTCTTGGTTTGTTCTGATAACTATAAAATCTTCTTCATTTCATCATTGATCATTGGTTGTTCAGTCTTTGTTAACATATTTATCAATGGATGAACAAAGAAGTCTGAAAACTCTGAATAGGTAAACACTGTGGACTTTTTCCTAATCAAGGATGTCCAAAAAATAACTGAAAGTGGTTTTCCTTCAATGTCAAGCTTCTGGAGGGTTACTAGAAACTTATCTGCTTGAAAATAAAAAAACATATGGAAAAGAAAGGATGTGTATCTAAAGACTCCTTCAGTTGGCAGTTTAACCAGTTGTTCATGAATATTGTTAGCAATATACCCAACATAATTGAAGATAACAGATGGAGGTTGTCCTGATGTGAAAGTGGATAGGAAACCTAAAATGGATTCATTTGTATGTTCATCAGTGAAGTATCCTAGGATGAAAGATAACATAGAAATTACATGCCTTGAACATTCTGTAAATTTTGAAGTGGGATATGGAGGATTGATTTGAGGAATTTCCACATGTAAGGGCATGAATATTTGGAAGATCTAGAATTTTTTAGGAAAATCAAGGCCAATGTGCAACTTAGTAAAAGCTTTTATGGACAAAGGAACTGCTTGAGGATCAGGTTTGAGCTGTAACATTTGATTTATGGACTCAGCAGTAATGGTAAAAAGTACTTCTTTATTTGCATTTACTATGGCTCTTTGTTCAGGCACATAATACTTTTGACACAATCTGATAATCTCTGGGCATGAATGAGTAACTGGAACAACATATTTGGGCAAGTTTGATTCCCGAATTTGGACTTCTTCCACCTGATCTAAGGACTTTTCAAAGCTCCAGTTATGAAGTTCTAAGAGATTGAATTCTACAATGGGTTCTGCTATCTTGTAGTCAACATCTATTAATGGGGTGTTCTCAATGTCTACAACAGAAGGTTGTAGAGGGTTCACAATGATAACAGTCTTGGAAGATGCAGTTGGAGTAGATTTAGGCATTTTTTAGGCTTTTAAGACAATAAAAACTCTATTTTTAAGCTTTCTGGCTACTTTTGTAAGATTAAACAGTTTACAGAAGTATTCTTTGACTTTGGCAGTGGTTCTTGGATTAAAAAAGGCAGAATGTGTTCTTTTCTTGGATTTTTCTTACAATTTTTTGACCTTCAACATGTATTTCAAACTCTCACTGGTTTTAAACTTGAAACAGGGGTTTCTTGGACTTTTTCAATGGATAATTGGGCTAAAAGTTGTTTCAAATCAAGGACAGAGGATTATGTTACCTTCAAAGGATTTCTAGGTTTAAATTAGATTTTTATATAGTCCGAAAAACTAGAAAAACTCAATATTCTTCATTTAAAACAGTGTGCAGTATAGAACAAGGTTTTTTCAAAAATTTTGCCAAGGTTTGGCCTGATTTTTGGATCCTTTTAATAGGCTTCTTTGGACGAATTTGAACGCTGACTGGATTTTTTCTTTATTAAGGTTCTTTCAAATTGATAATAGGCTCAATTTCTCGAGAGATACATGTTATACGCAGGTACGGGTCTTTGAAAATGGCTCTGAGTCTTTATAACAGGTTCTGTGGTATTTTTTTTGGTTTCTGGAGCAATTCAGGGCTTCTCGACAATCTTCAATGGTAATTGCAAGCTTTTAATAGGTTCTGGGCATGAAAACCATGTACAGGCTTCTTTTCTCGAAGTCGAAATAGCCAATACAGTCAATACGTCCAGAAGAAAGGAATAACCGTGCATTTTCATGGTTTATTAGGCATTTTAGGGTTAATTTAGAATGTAATAAATGGCGGTCAAATCGGGCAAAGAGACGGTTTTCGGCTTCAAAGGGAAGAAACCACGGGTGGTTATCACGCAAGTTCTAAGTGGTAAGCGATTTTGAATGAATTGAATGTGATCCAATGAATGTAAGCCATGTGGAGGAGAGAGGAAAAGGAAAAACTGCCTATTTCACATAGGAATGAAATTGTTAAAGTCACACAATTTTATTTGCGATATTGGATTTAGGAGTTTGATTGCGAACAGTCGTGATTTATTTTGGAAGTTGCATCGGGATTTGGGGTGGGGTCCGGGTTTATCAATGTGACAGGGTAGTTTTTTAACTTTATAAATAAGCATTTATAAGGTTTAAAACTTTATATTATATGGTATGCGGAGGGGTAATGTCATATGTATTTTAATTAAAACATTTAAGAAATGTTTCAACCAATACACTGGCGCGGGTTTATTATATGGTATAATAAAACATTAACACATGTTTTAATATCATAGGGGGGCGGGATATATTTTTATTGATATGTTTAAACCTTATGGGAAAGGACGGGGATTTATTTCACCATGTGGGATAATATAAACATAGGTTTAAACTTAAAATAGAAGGGTTTTGGGGTTATTTTAAATATAAAGGGTTTAATAATATACAGGAAAGGTATAGTTTAGGGAATTAATAATATAAGTTAGAGATTAATATGAAATAAAGGTGTAATGTAGGAAATGAATGAAAAAATACATAATTTAAAACTAAGTGAAGTGTAAAGATAGACAAATAAAGCATAGTTTGTCCATTTTTGTTTTTCACACTTAAACTTAGGATAAATGTATTTTGTAGGTTTCTGAGTGTTTATGAATGAAGATGAAATTAATTATGTAGGGTTTTTACTTTTACTAAGCAAGAATGTGTTTTTTACTTAGGAAAAGGGATCATGATTTATGGATGAATGTGAAAATGCTGATGAAATGGGTTTTATATAGGGAATCCAATATTTTTAACCAATCAGTTATTGAGCCTTGGGTCTGGTCCCAATAGAAGTCAGAGAAATGCTTTGAGCCTTTTTAATTGAAGGTTTAGAATACTAAATTATTATGGGGGAGTGGAAATTAGTAACTTTTGTCCGATGATGCTTTATTACATGCCTTGCACAATTGCTTTCTACCTACCCATCATTATTTCTAACATTTTTTACTTCATTTTTATGGGTGAATTTAAGCTTGCAACCCTAAATCAATTTTTCTTTCAAAGCATAAAAACTATCCAAGTCTAACCTTATTTCATCTGAGGGCTCAGATTAAATTGTTGAGCTCCTCATTTATTCTCTATCTAACCTACTGATTTGTCAAGTTTATACTGTTTGACATATCTTTATTCTCTATTTAAAACATGAAATTCAAAGCATGAAAAGTTAAGACTAGACTATTTAACTTATCATGGATTATGGCATTTTGAACAATCTGCACATAATCATTATTATTACAGTAAAAGTAAATAGTAGTGGCATTTTGACTTGCTCACTTTCAGGTCTTATTTTTTCTCTTTTTCTTTTGGGGTCTATTTTTTTCTAAGTCCTTTGATATTTCATTTAGGACTTTTACCCTCTTTTCATTTTTTATTTTATTTTCCATTTTCAAAATATGAGAAAACAACTTGCAGAAAGCAAGATATGTACATATTTACAAGACTATCAAAGTCAATTCAAAAATTATGAATCATATTATTATAGGATGCTAACACTCCCTCCAGCTTAAACCCCCAAAGTTATAGTGAAATTTATTACCAATTTCTTAGATGAGTCCTAGTGTTTTAGTCGAGTCTAATGTAAAAGTTGTTTGGGAATAACTTAAGCTAGTTGGCTTAATTATTTTATTACAAATCATGTGGTCTACTAGATCATAATGTGTCACATATGGGTTATGTGTCTTGAGGGTCTAAGCCTAATTTTTTTTCCCTATTTGAGTCGAAAATGTAAAATCTTATGTAAATGAGGTTGGAAAAATAATTAAATCCCCTCACGTGTAGATTGATTAATTTTTCTGGCAAAATAAAATAAAATCCTAAGCCAGAAAATCAATTAATTAGAGTCAAGTTAATTTGTCTTAGAAAAATTAATTCTCCAAGTGGAAAAAATCGTGGGTCTTAAAAGAATCAATTTTTGAAGGTTCTTCACCAAGGGAATATTGTATTTTTCAAGAAAAATTGGACTCTTGGGCCTTAGTGGTTAAGTCAAAGTCAATTTTTTAAAGAAATTAGCTCAAAATAACAAATTTTGAGCTAATTAATTTGAAGTTAAATGATAAATTCAAAATTTCCTCAAAAATAAAAAATCAAGGGGCAAGATTAAAACATCTTGAATTGTTTATCAACGGCCAAGAAACTAGTCGTTACTTTTCCACTTTTAGGATTTATCTATAAATTAGAGAGTCATTTGAGTCTCTAGTCATCTTGAACTCTGACTAGAATTGTTGTTGAGACATTTTGTAAATTATTGTCCTGCTGGGAACTATTTTTTTTACCATAATAAAATACTTTGGGGTGCAACTCGAAGTGTTATTGTTCGTTGATATGTTGTATGTATTGACTACATGCTTCCTATGTGGTGCTTTATGATTGATATTTTGAGATAATACATATTTTTTGCAAGTACTCAATACTTGGTCTCCAAGTTCACAGACTGTGGGCAAGGATTACCTTGCTTGGATTCCTAGTTTTTATATGGTTGATTAAAATCTTTGCTAGGGCTATAGTGAGCAATAATTTTTTTGAAGCATTCTAGCCATTATTTTAAGGAAAAATACCATAAAATTAATTTATCAAAATCTAATTGAAAACCCATATATATTTTGTAAATAATTTTGTAAATTTATATTTGTAAATTATTTTTCTAACTTGGGTTGGAGTTTTAGATTTATCTTTGTATATATTGGAGTTTGGGTGTTTTTATTTTTATTTTTGCAGGTTAGATCAAGGAGTTAAGTGGAAGAAGAGCTAGATCTAGTCCCTTGAGTGTAAAATCTAGTATCTTGGAATTTTTTTGCAGGTTTTCCATAGAGTAATTTTCAGAAAATCAAAGGGTTGAAGCATAAAAAAAATTGGAGCAAGGGTTTCAAATTTTTAGGGCTCCTAGCCACAATTTCTCCCTCCTAAGCCTTTGCGTCCAAGCTTCTACCCTCCCTAGGCTAGTCGTGACCCTTAGGGGTTGCAACCTCCCTTCTTGGCCCTAGTCGTAAGCCTAGAAGGCCTTGCAACCTCCTCTTCCTCCTTTGTTCCCTCTCCTCGACCCTCTCCCTCCTCTCAGCCTTCCTCCCTTGGCATCCTTAACCTTCCTTTCTACCTCCTCGACCTCTCTTCCTCCCTTGACCCTTCCTCTCCTCCTTTCTCCTCCCTTCTCCCTCCTCTTTCCCTAGCCGCAACCCTCTAAAGGCTTGCAACTTTGTCTCTTCAACCTTTAGGCCTTAGGCCATAGACCTTATGCCTTGTCTTAGGCATCCATACCCTATTTTTCTCAAACACTACCCTAATTAGGCATAGTGTTGGCCCTTTGAGGCCATATTCTTCATCCTTGGGCCTCAATCTATCATCCTATCCCTTTTATCCCCACAAATTCGACTCACATGACCTTGATCTCCATTTTTTGGCCTCTCTTGCCCCAAAATTGACCTGAAACCCTAATATGGAGTTTTAAGGCTAAATACTTGGCAGTTTTGCAGACTTAAGGTCTCTAGATCCATAATTTTCAAGCGGCAACATTATCCCAAAATTTCAACGATTTTCAACAGTGGGATTTTTAAGGCCTTAGGCCTGGGTTTTGATCTCTAAAGCCTTATTTTTTGCAATTTTATTACAAGAAGCAAATTACAAATAATTAAGCCTTAAAATCACACTCTGTATGGTCAAAATTGTTTAGAATTGCATAATTTTCATTTTTACAAATTTTGGCCTCTTGGACATCTCTAATTTGACCTAGGTCTGACATTTTAGGGTGCTAGAATTCACTGTATAACTGTGAAATTTAAGTCTGAAATAATTCTAAAGCATATGGTTAGTAAGGATTAAAAAAAATGAATTTCCAAGTTTCCAGCAAAACTTACTATTTTTAGATATTGTGGGGATCATCTTTAGTATTTTTAGTTTGTTGATCTTGTTGGAAAGTGTAACTAGGATCGGTCTTCATATTGACTATGTAATTATGTATTTATGTAATGGAGAAGACAAAGATAGTAAAATATTTTTTTTTTGGTATGCTTGCTTCATGGGTTTCATGAGCAAGGTTTTATTATAGTTCAATAGACTTCTTTTTGATGTCTATTAGGGATTTGTATTATAGTTATAAATGTATTTAAGAGTCATGTTTATGAAGAATAAAGCCTCACTTTTATGCCTCAAGACCTTGCCAATCAAGCTTGAAGACATGACATAAATGATGCTTCAGATCAGCATTGGAATACTCTACAAGTTAGCCTTCAAGAAGCTCTACAAGTCAGCCTATAATTCAATGCTCAAGTCGGCCTCACTACACTTGGACAGGTCAGCTCAATTCTAGGTCAGATCAACTATATATACCCTATATATATTGTGCAGAAAAACATAGAGTAATTTGGATTCTTTTGTGATTTTCGGATGGAATTTCAGGAAGATAAATTGTGAATCACAGACTCAAGAAATAGGATGATACAACAAGTATAAAATGCGAATAAAGGAGACATGATATCACATATACATAAGTATACAAATCTTTGAGATCTACGGATATGTGATTGTATAAAGATGTGGATAGATGACTATAAAGGTTCGGATATGTGACTTTATAAAGATGCAGATAGATGACTGTAAAGGTGTAGATATGTCACTGTGTCAAGGTGCAAATAGATGACTATGTCAAGATGCATAAACAAGACTACGATCAAGTGTAGAGAAGGGCTATATTGAAGTACCAATATTGTACTATGTTAAGTATGAGAAAGGATTGCAACAAGTATGTTAAGTTGTGGACCACTCATTGAAGGAAATAAGACAAGTGTACAGTGAGCAAGGTTAAGTGAAGGTACTGAGGAAGTCAATCTATGACACAGTGTTGAGATCATAAGTAACGAGCCAAATAGAGATCGAGCTCTCTAGTCTTGGTGCAGAATGGTGCAAGGTGCGAGAAATAAGGATCAACTCAAGGGATCAATGAAGAAGCAGTGACAAGGTCTTGAAGGAATACAAGGTTCAAGGGTCTGTGTCATCGTCTTGGTACTTTTCATTTGAAAGTCTATAAGAATAATTTCTTACGGGTTTTCCTCTCCAAGAGGGAGAGGTTTTGGCCTTGGCTAGAAGAGCCTAAATCCGTGTCTCTTGTGTTTTGGTAATTGAATTGATGAAAGACTTAATGAGCTAAGAAGAGAAGACACAAGTAAACAAAGTAAGCTCACAAGTAATTATCAAGAAGAGAATCTGAATTAATCACTGCCCTACTTAATTCTCAACAGATCTGTCACTAATTTATTGTTGTAATAAAATTATCAGTTCTGAAAATTACTAAATAAAACTCTCAATGAGCCCTAAAATTGAAATTTTCAAATTCTAGTGTATTTTTACTATTTATGGGCATATTTGTCATCTACTTTTGGTAGTTTTATCTTCTTGATATGTCCTTATTTACTACTGCAAATTAATATTTCAGATCTGAAATTTTGTTGAATGCATCACTTTAAAATAGTCTAATCAAGTTGAATTATGTTTGTTGTTCATTATAAATTTTGTGTTTCATTTGTTGGGAAAATTTTATCATTTGAAGTGGTTCATGTATTGTTGTCATAACATTGAAAATATCTGAATTTTCCGAAGTAGTAGTGCTGGTATAAACTGTCATAAATTTGTGATCATCATCTTGATTGTTTATCTTAAGCACTTGGCATCTTGGGTTCATTGATTTACTTAAGCATCTTGTGGATTGACCTATAATTGAATTTTGTACTTGTATCGTTAAGCACTCATATTGTATTAAGATCGTTTTTCCCATTGTTGTTAAGGACTATTGGCATAAAGAGTAATCATAACTTAAGTACTTAAGAAACTCAAACAATCTTAATTCAAGATAACCTCACTCATCATCTTGCATTTAACATCTTAAATCTAACTTCCATTAATAATTTACCTCATAGAATAAGCAAGGTTGATAGAGATATAAGACAACCCTTTTCACACTAGCTTGAGAGATTTAGTTTCTCCTAGTAGTTAACACAATGAACTTGTAGTCGTTAGAGCCATAGTCTCTGCAGCGCCGAAGTCATTAGGTTAGTGGAACACAAGGGAAGATATTGTTAATAAAGGCACTTCATGCTTCCCGTTGGCTTCCATTTCACAACTTACTTTGAGAATTGCTTCTCAAAATAGTTGTGGAAAAGGTTACATTTAGACTAGGCATCTAATTAAAATTTACCAAAATCGTTGCATCTCACATAGGTCTTAGGTCTTGCATATCATATAGGTTAGTTAAGCATTCAACCAGCGGGTGTGCATCCTGTCATTCGATTCTAATTTATAGAAAGCAAGAATTTTTGACTCCATTAAGGCATTGGTCTCATAATAGAAAATCTAAATCTAATTAATATTCTTGCTTAATTTCAACCAAGTGGCTACACCACTCATTCGTGTCTCCCAAACAAGTTGGTTCCCAACCTGTCTTCCTTCTCCTCATTTCATAGGGACTACCCCCCATAGGTTGTTGTTAGGAGACAACTAGAACGGAGTGGGTGAGGATCAGAGTAACAACACCCATCCTGAGCGTTGTCGTGGTGCGTGTACAATCTGGGCACCAAATTTTTTTTGGCTTCGTTGTCGGGGACAAATTTGTCTTGTTTTTGGGGTTTACAACATTCTATAGTTTCCATCCTTCATTTTTCCATCATTTCATTTTCTCGTCAACGTCACAACATTTTTTGGCACCTTTCCTTTCATCCTTCTCCATCTGCTCATCACCTTATTCTTTTTTATCTCACTAATCTCATCTTCTTGTTCATTCCCACATTTAGCATCTAGACATTTAAGTTGGTTTCCTGTTTAGGTGACAACTCAACTTATTCATCTATTTTTCTCGAACATGAAGCCCTCCCTGATATCCATCTGGTTATACCTGACTAACTTTTTGCTTTGTTAGGTCCCTATATTACTAGTATAGTCCCTTATTTTTGTTAGTGTAAACCCCTTATTGTCATTGTTGTACCCCTGTAACCTCAATATTGTTATTATTGTGCCCTTACATTATTAATGTTAGGTCGGCTAGGATTATATTGTGACCCCATGGACTCCTATATATAGGAGGTTTTTTAATTTGTATCATCCAATAATTTTTCATTTATGTAATGTAAAGAAGGTTGCCCCCTCGAAGTGGCTTATTTATAAGGTGTTGATCTCTCTTTTCTTCTATTTTTGGAGCTGGTTTCATAACATTTGGTATCAGAGCTTTGGATTCTAGGGTTTCATTGTTTCAAACAAGACATCGTGGAATTTTTGCTATAATTTTTTTTCTACGAAGGCTTAGAAGCTGAAATTTTTATCACGCGAAGCCGAAATCCAGAGGAACTTCCTATAAAAATTTTAGATCTTGGTTTCGAAGATATGATCTCTGGAAGTTAGGGTTTTTTCATGCTCTCTAATTTCATCTCAAAGAGGTGACCGTGGGAAAATTGTCATAACTCTCTCTCTCTAAGCATCGGATTGGAATTCTGCAAAAAGTGGCCGCAAGTACACGGACTGTAGTTTCCTGTATATCAATTTTAGAGCTGAAGGAGGAAACAGTGACATGTGGCACGTCGTACAAGTTCACTCTACTGGACCAGTCCATAATTAGGTCATTGTGGGAAATTGGACATAACTTTGCCTTGAAGAATCCAAATCAGGTCAGACTTGTGGCATTCGAAAGAAGATTCAGAGTGCTACTACAGGGCCAAATTTCAGATTGTGAAGATCTAAAATCACAGAGATAATTCAGTTTCAATATCGAGCTCCTCAAAAGCAAGAAAAAGGTGTGTATTTTTTTTCTTCGAATTACATAAGTCTTGTGTGAAAAATCAGTTTGAAGTGATTCCATGTTGTGAAACCAGCTCCAAAAATAGAAGAAAAGAGATATCAATGCCTTATAAATGAGCCACTTCTAGGGGGCAACCTCCAATACATTACATGAATGAACAATTCTTGGATGATACAAATTACAAAATCTCCTTTCTATATATAGGAGTCCATGGGGCCACAATGTAATCCTAGCCGACCTAACAATAATAATTTAAGTGCACCATAATAACAATATGGGGGTTACAAGGGTACAATAATAAAAATAAGGGGTTACACTAACAACAATAAGGGACTATACTAGTAATATAGGGACCTAACATGCCCCTCTCCTTCAAAAAAGTTTTGTCCTCAACGCTTGAGTATTTCTGGGTGCTTCTGTATAAAATTTTCATCCTTCCATGTAGAATATTCAGTGGGTAAGTTCTTCCACTTGATGAGATCCTCTGAAATTGATCAATTTCGTAGCTTTCGAGTTCTGGTTTCCGTGACTGCTTCAGGTTCCAATATGATTTTTCCTTCCTCATCAAGTTCTGGCAATATTGTTTGAACTGGAAGATTTTCACCTATAACCTTCTTTAAGCATGAAACATGGAAAATTGGATGCACTCGTGAAGAAGCAGGAAGCTCCAATTTTTATGCCATAGTACCAATCTTTTGCAATACCTTGTAATGACTATAGTACTTTGGCAATAATTTATTATCCTTCTTAGCGTGCTTGAGGGACATTTGTTTGTATGGTTGTAGCCGTAAAAATACCCAGTCTCCTACATCAAAACTTCTCTCGCTGCGATGTTGATCTTCCTATTGTTTCATTCGATTTTGTGCCAAATTCAGATTGTCCTTTAAGAGTTGGAGAACTTCTTGTTGATGCTCGATGTGATCTTACACTGCTTGAACCTTCGAATTTTCTCTTAAATATGATGTGATGGATGGTGGATGATATCCATAAAGTGCCATAAATGGGGTCATTTTTGCTGCAGTATGGAAGGAAGTGTTATACCACCATTCAACAAGAGGTAACCACTTGACCCATTGTGTTTGTTTATCAGGTACTAAACAACGAAGATATCCTTCCAAACATTTATTTACTATCTCAATTTGACCATCGGATTGAGGATGATAAGATGAGCTATGAGCTAAATGAGTACCCAAACAAGAAAATAACTCCCTCCAAAAATTTCTAGTAAAAATGGGATCTCTGTCGCTCACAATAACCCTTGGGTTTCCATATAGCTTTTGAATTGTGTCCATAAATGTAGTAGCAACTGTACTTGCTCTAAATGGATGAGATAATGCACAAAAGTGTGCATACTTGGTAAGTCTATCAACTACCACCATGATGACACTCTTTTCTTCGGACTTAGGTAAACCTGTGATAAAATCCATTGAAATCTCCTCCCAACGTTGACTTGGAATGGATAAAGGTTGTAGAAGACCCGGGTCTTAATTGTCTCAACTTTATTCTGCTGGCAAACCAAACATTCCGCCACAAACTTTTGAATATCAGATTTAAGGTCATCCCAAAAAAATTCTTTCTTCACCCTGTGGTAAGTTTTTTAAAATCCTGAGTGTCCTCCTAAAGGAGAAGTGTGCAATTCCAAAATAATCTTTTGTTTTAGTTGGGAATTCTTACAAAGATATAAACGATTTTTGTACCATAAGGAATCATTTTTCCAACTAAATGTATCAGATGTACTAGGATCTTGCTGCAACTTTTGAATGAGTGTCCACACTTATTCATCCTTCTTCCATTCATCTCTTTCTTCAGTTATCCAATCTGGTTGGATAATAGAAATGGCACAAAGAAATGCTTCCACCTCTTCATTATTTCTTGAGAGTGCATATGCAACAACATTTAGCTTCCCTTTTTTGTAGATTATTTCAAATTCATAACCCAACATCTTTGTGACCCATTTTTGCTGCTCTTATGAAGATAGTCTTTGTTCCAAAAATTGTTTAAGACTATCATGATCAGTTTTTACCTTGAAGTTTCATCCCATTAGGTAAGTTCTCCATTTCTTTAGTGCATGAATTATTGCTAACATTTCATTCTCATAAATAGGTTTTTGTAAATACTTTCCTTTGATTGGACGACTTTCAAAAGCAATGGGTCTTCCTTCTTGCATTAAAACATCACCAATTCCATTTCCTGAGGCATCACATTCCACAATAAAGGTTTTTGTGAAGTCTAGCGTAGCTAAGACCGGTGCTAGGCATATTGCCTCTTTTAAGATGTTCAAAGGCCTTAGTTGCTTCAGGAGTCCATGAAAATGCATCTTTCTTCAATAATGTTGTTAGAGGTGTTGCTATTCTCCCATAATTCTTAAAAAACTTGTGATAATACCCTGTTAACCCGAGAAATCCTCGCAGCTTCTTTATGGTTGTGGGGAATTTCCATTCCTTAATGGATTTAATTTTGTTAGGGTCTACCTTAACACCCTCGTGAGATACAATATGACCCAGATATTCCACCTCTTGTACTCCAAAGAAAAATTTGGATTTTTTTGCATATAATTGTTTCTCCTGCAATAGTTTGAGCACCCTGTCAACATGTTCAATATGATCCTTCCAAGACCTGCTGTAGATTAGTATATCATCAAAAAATACTAGCACAAATTTTCTAAGGAAGGGTTTGAAAATGGAATTCATCAACCCTTGAAATGTAGAAGGTGCATTCGTAAGGCCAAAAAGCATGACCAAAAATTCATAATGACCCTCATGAGTTCGAAATGCTGTTTTTGGAATATCTTCAGTCTTCATTCTAATTTGATGATATCCTGAACGAAGATTCAACTTGGTAAAATAAATTGCTCCATGTAATTCATCCAATAATTCATCAATCACAGGAATGGGAAATTTATCTTTAATGGTGAGCTTATTGAGCTCCCTATAATCGGGACACATGTGCCATGATCCATCCTTCTTGTGTACCAATACTACAGGAGCAGAGAAAGAACTTTGACTAGGTTGAATTATACCCACCTCTAACATTTCTGCAATCATACGTTCAATTTCGCTCTTTTGGAAGTAAGGATATCTATAAGGCCTGATGTTTGGAGGAACACTTCCCGGAATCAAATGAATAGCATGATCATGATCACAAATAGGTGGGAGTCCTTTGGGAGTTTCAAACACCTTGGAATGATTGTCCAAGACTTGTTGGAGATCTGCAGAAATAGATGATTTTGATGTTGGAACTTCTAATGAGCATAATTGTGCAATTACGCCTCGTTGTTCTTTCTTTAGAAGCTTTTTCATGACATTAGAGCTTATTATCTTTCCCGGCATCCCTGCAATACCCCGTAATTCGATTTCCTTTCCTTCTGAAAAAAATTTCAAGAAAAGTTCTTGAAAATTAAAAGCTACCGTCCCCAAATATTGTAACCATTGTACTCCTAGTACAACATCAGCACCTCCCATTGGGATGGAAATCATTGGACTATTCAATACATATTCCCCCATGGCTAGCTTGATATTATGGCATTTTCCAGAGCAATTTATAGTTCCTCCATTTGCAACCATCACTTGACATTCTGGTGCTGGGTATAGGAAACAATTCAATTCCTTGGCTACCTTACAATGAATAAAACTATGGGTACTACCTGAATCAATCAACACTATTACCTTTTTCTTCTTGATATGTCCTTCTATCTTGAGAGTTTGAGGAGTGGTAATTCCTGCCAATGCATTACACGATATGGTCAGACTCATTTCTTCCTCTTCTAGGGTTGGTTCCTGGTGTATATCCTCTTCTTGTTCATTTTCTTCCTCTTCACAATCTATGTAAAATAATTTCTTCTCAGCACACTTATGACCTTTAGTGTATTTGCTATCACAACTGTAGCAAAGCCCTTTTGCTCTTTTTTCTTCCAATTTTTGTGGTGTCAACCTTGTAGGTTGTGGAAATCTAGGAGTAGCAACACTTCCCTCTTTATAGAAGTGAGTGTTAGGCTTCCTTGTCACCATAATTTTACATTCAATTTTTCTTGCCAACCTGAATGCCTTCTCTAATGAATCAGGTTCCAAAACGTGAACTTCATGTTGGATTTTATCCTTTAAAGTACCTATGAAGAGATCAATCATGTGTTCCTATGTAATATTAGTTACCCTTATATTCAATTTTTGGAAGTCCTCAATGTGCTCCCCCACTAAACCCTTTTGTTTGAGATTTATCAATTGGCTAAAGAAGGTGTTGCTCTTTGTATCCTCATAATGTGCTATCATTTCCTCCGTAAAAATTAACCAAGTGACAATTTTTTTACGGGAGCAAAGCCATCGATGTCATACAAATGTATTTTGTTCTAGATGTAAAGTTGAAATGCGTACCTTTTGTGTGTTTTGCACATTATTGAGATCAAAATATTGCTCCATCTATAGTATCCATGTTACGGCATCCTTGCCATCAAACTTCCTCATATCCATCTTTGGAATATGGTGGTTCTTCCCGCCAACATTAGAGTTTATGAAATCACGATTAGCATTTATTTTGTTCTCATCATGAGTTTCCTCTACTATCTTTTCATCATTAGGAAACATTTGTTGTATCAACTTTGTCAAACCTTCCATGTCTGCTTTTAGATTATTCTTCATGTTTTCCATTTTTTCATCGATGGCATCCATCTTAGTTTCCATGCCAACTTCCATGCCATCCATCTTAGCTTTCAAACCATTCATCTTAGCTTCCATGCATTTCTTCAAACCATCCATCTTAGTTTCCATTTCATTTTTTGTTGCTCTTTGCGATAGCGAAATTTGGTGCACTTGCTCATGGACTTTAGATATCTCATGTTGCATTTCTTCTTCTTCATGAGTCATAGTAGAGCCTTATGAAGGCTTAATGGGTGTTGAATTCTTTTTAGGAGGAATTTTAGAACCCAATACTGATAGCTATGCTCAATAGGCCTTTGGAATCAACTAGAACTGATTTTTCAAACAAGACTTATGCAATTTGAAAAAAAAATACACACCTTTTTTTTTATTTTGAGGAGCTCAATATTGAAACTGAATTATCTCCGTGATTTCGGATCTTCAATATCTGAAATTTGGCCATGAAGTAACCCTCTGAATATTCTTTCGAATGCCACAGGTTTGACCTGATTTGGATTCTTTAAGGCAAAGTTATGTCCAATCTTCCACAATGACCCAATTATGGGCTGGTTCAGTATAGCGAACTTGTACGACTTTCCACATGTCACTATTTCCTCCTTTGGCTCTGAACTTGATAGACAAGAAACTACAATCTGTGTACTTGTAGCCACTTTTTACAGCATTCCAATCCGATGCTCAGAGAGAGTTATGAAGATTTTCCCACAATAACCTCTTTGAGATGAAATTCGGGAGCCTAAAAAAGACCTAACTTCCACAGATCATATCTCCGAAAATATTGCGAACCAAGCTATGAAATTTTGCGACGATATTCCTCAGGATTTCAGCTTCATTCTCTAAAAACTTCAGCTTCTAAAACTTCATAGAAAACAAGTTATAGCGCAAATTCCGCGTTGACCTGTTTAGGTTAAATTCAGGAGCCTACAAAAAGCCCTAACTTCAACAGATCATATCTCCGAAAATATTACGAACCAAGATTTGAAATTTTGCGACGATATTCCTCAGGATTTCGGCTTCGCACTCTAAAAATTTCAGCTTCTGAATCTTTGTAGAAAAAAAGTTATAGCGAAAATGCCACGCTGACCTGTTTGGAGCAGCGAAAAACCTAGAATCCAAAGCTTTGATACCAAATGTTGTGAAACCAGCTCCAAAAATAGAATAAAAGAGATATCAACGCCTTAGAAATGAGCCACTTCGAGGGAGAAACCTCCAATACATTACATGAATGAAAAATTTTTGGATGATACAAATTACAAAACCTCCTTTCTATATATAAGAGTCCATGGGGCCACAATGTAATCCTAGCCGACCTAACAATATTAATTTAAGGGCACAATAATAACAATATGGGGGTTACAAGGGTACAATAATAACAATAAGGGGGTTACACTAACAACAATAAGGGACTATACTAGTAATATAGGGACCTAACATTCCGAGAGCGTATTGAAGCATAGATATCAGTCTTGGGTTCTATAATTCCACCTAAAAAGAATTTAACACCCATTAAGCCTTCAGAAGGCTCTACTATGACTCATGAAGAGGAATAAGCGCAACATGACACATCAAAATTACAAGAGCAAGTGCACCAAATTTTGCTCTTGCAAAGAGCAACAAAAATGAAATGGAAGTTTTGAAGAAAGGCGTGGAAGCTAAGATGGATGGTTTGAAGAAAGGCGTGGAAGCTAAGATGGATGGTTTCAAGAATGGCATCGAAGCTGGCATGGAAGCTAATATAGATGACATGGAAGCTAATATCGATGAAAAAATGAAAGACAACATGGAAGACATGAAGAATGATCTAAAAGCAGACATGGAAGGTTTGATGACAAGTTTAATACAAGAAATGATTCCTAATGGCGGAAATATAGTAGATGAAACTCATGATGAGAAAAAAATAAATGTTAATCGTGATTTCATAAACTCTAATGTTAGATTGAAGAACCACCATATTCCAAAGATGGATATGAGGAATTTTTATGGCAAGAATCCCGTAACATGGATACTACATATGGAGCAATATTTTGATCTCAATAATGTGCAAAACACACAAAAGGTATGCATTGCAACTTTACATTTAGAACAAAATACATTTGTATGGAATTGATGGCTTTCCTCCCATAAAAAATTGTCACTTGGTCAATTTTTATGGAGGAAATGATAACACATTATGAGGATACAAAGAGAAACACCTTATTTAGCCAATTGATATTTCTCAAACAAAAGGGTTCAGTGGTGGAGCACATTGAGGACTTCCAAAAATTGAATATAAGGGTAACCGATATTCCAGAGGAACACAAGATTGATGTTTGAGAACTTGATTCATTGGAGAAGGCATTCAGGTTGGAAAGAAAAATTGAATGTAAAATTATGGCGACAAGGAAGCCTACCACTCACATCTATAAAGATGGAAGTGTTGCTACTCATAGAATTCCACAACCTAAAAGGTTGACACCACAACAATTGGAAGAAAAAATAGCAAAAGGGCTTTGCTACAGTTGTGATAGAAAATACACTAAAGGTCATAAGTGTGCTGAGAAGAAATTATTTTACATAGATTGTGAAGAGGAGGAAGAAAATGAACAAGAAACTTCAAAAGAAGAGGATATACACCAGGAACCAACCCTAGAAGAAGAAGAAATGAGTCTGACCATATCGTGTAATGCATTGGCACGAATTAACACTACTCAAACTCTCAAGATAGAAGGACATATCAAGAAGATAAAAGTAATAATGTTGATTGATTTGGGTAGTACCCATAATTTTATTCATTGTAAGGTAGCCAAGGAATTGAATTGTTTCCTATACCCAGCACTAGAATGTCAAGTGATGGTTGCAATTGGAGGAACTATAAATTGCTTTGGAAAATGGCATAATATCAAGCTAACCATGGGGGAATATGTATTGAATAGCCCAATGCTTTCCATTCCAATGGGAGGTGTTGATGTTGTACTAGGAGTACAATGGTTACAATATTTGGGGATGGTAGCTTTTAATTTTCAAGAATTTTTCTTGAATTTTTTTTCAGAAGGAAAGTAAATCGAATTACGGGGTATCGCAAAGAATCCAGGAAAGATAATAAGATCTAATGTCATGACAAATCTTCTGAAGAAAGAACGACGAGGCGTAATTGCACAATTATGCTCACTAGAAGTTCCAACATCAAAATCATCTATTTCTCCATATTTCCAAAAAATATTGGACAATCATTCCAAGGTGTTTGAAACTCCCAAAGGACTCCCACCTATTCGTGATCATGATCGTGCTATTCATTTAATTCCAGGAAGTGTTCCTCCAAACATCAAGCCTTACAGATATCCTTATGTCCAAAAGAGTGTGTTGTGAAACCAACTCCAAAAATAGAACAAAAGAGAGATCAATGCCTTAGAAATTAGCCACTTCGAGGGGGCAACCTCCAATACATTACATAAATGAACAATTCTTGGATGATACAATTGACAAAACCTCCTTTCTATATATAAGAGTCCATGGGACCACAATGTAATCGTAGCCGACCTAACAATAATAATGTAAGGGCACAATAATAAAAATATGGGGGTTACAGGGGTACAACAATAATAATAAGGGGGGCTACACTAACATAATATGGGACTACACTATTAATATAGGGACTTAACATGCCCCTCTCCTTCAAACAAGTGTTGTCCTCAACGCTTGATTATTTCTTGATGCTTCTGTATAAAATTCTCATCCTCCCATGTGGAATATTCTATAGGAAGGTTCTTCCACTCGCTGAGATACTCTGAAATTGATCGTACTTGTCAAGTTCTTGTTTCTGTGACTACTTCAGAACTTCTTTCGATGTGATGTTGATCTTCTTGTTGTTTCATTAGATTCTGCACCAAAGTTAGGTTATCCTTTGAGAGTTGGAGAAGTTGTTGTTGATGCTCGATGTGATCTTCCACTAATTTATCATCCATATTAGCTATTACTTGATCCTTCAAACCATCCAACTTAGCCTCCATTTCTACTTTTAAACCATCTATGTCATCTTCGGTTGCTCTTCGTAAAATCGAAATTTGTTGCACTTGGTACCATAATTTTGATATCTCATACTACAATTCTTCCTCTTCATGCGTCATAGTATAGCTTTTTGAGGGATTAATGGGTATGGAATTATTTTTTGGAGGCATTATAGAACCCAATACTGATAAAAATTCTAAAATATGCCCTTGGAATCACTTCAAACTGCTTTATCAAACAAACGTTATGCAATTTTAAAAACCAAATACACACTTTTTTCTTTCTTTTGAGAAGCTCGATATTGAAACTGAATTATCTATGTGATTTCAGATCCTCAATAACTGAAATTTGACCCTGAACTATCCCTCTGAATCTTCTTTCGAATGCCACAGGTCTGACCTGATTTGGATTCTTGAAGACAAAGTTATGCCCAATCTCCTACAATGGCCTAATTATGGACTGGTTTAGTAGAGCGAACTTGTACGAATTTCCACGTGTCATTGTTTCCTCCTTCAGCTCTGAAATCACCAAAACTACAATCCGTGTACTTGCAGACACTCTTTACAGAATCTCAATCCGATGCTCAGATAGAGAGTTATGATGTTTTTGCCACGGTCGCCTCTTTGAGATGAAATTTGGGAGCCTGAAACAATCCTAACTTCCACAGATCATATCTCTTAAAATGTTGTGAACCAAGATCTGAAATTTGTACAGGAGGTTCCTCAGGATTTCAGCTTCGCTCTATGAAAATTTCAGCTTTTGAACCCTCGTAGAAAACAAGTTATAGCAAAAATGTCGCGATGACCTGTTTAGGTTAAATTCAGGAGCCTGCAAAATGCCCTAACTTCCACAGATCATATCTCCAAAAATATTGCGAACCGAGCTCTGAAATTTTGCGACGATGTTCCTCAAGACTTCAGCTTCGCACTCTAAAATTTTCAGCATCTAAACCTTCATAGAAAAAAAAATTATAGCGACAATGCCATGATGACCTGTTTGGAGCAGTGAAACCCTAGAATCCAAAGCTCTGACACCAAATGTTGTGGAACCAACTCCAAAATAGAAGAAAAGAGAGATCAACACCTTAGAAATCAGCCACTTCCAGGGGGAAACCTCCAATACATTACATAAATGAACAATTCTTGGATGATACAATTGAAAAAACCTTCTTTCTATATATAGGAGTCCATGGGGCCACAATGTAATCTTAGTGGGGCCACAATGTAATCCTAGTCGACCTAACAATAATAATGTAAGGGCACAATAATAACAATATGGGGGTTATAGAGGTATAACAATAAAAATAAGGGGGGATACACTAACATAATAAGGGACTACACTAATAATATAGGGACTTAACATAGTGAAATTGGACATATGATTGCAGAAATGTTAGGGGTTAGTATAATTCAACCTTGTCAAAGTTCTTTCTCTGCTCCAGGAGTATTGGTGCACAAGAAGGATGGATCATGGCGCATGTGTCTGGCTTATAGGGAGCTCAATAAGCTCACTATTAAAAATAAATTTCCCATTCATGTGATAGATGAATTATTGGATGAATTACATGGGGAAATTTGTTTTACCAATTTGGATCTTCGTTCAAGATATCATCAAATTAGATTGAAGACTGAATATATTCTGAAAAAAGCATTTCGAACTCATGAGGGTCATTATGAATTTTTGGTCATGCGTTTTGGTCTTACCAATGCACCTTCTACATTTCAAGGGTTGGTGAATTCCATTTTCAAACCCTTCCTTAGAAAATTTGTGCTAGTATTTTTTGATGACATACTAATCTACAACAGGTCTTGGAAGGATCATGTTCAACATGCTGACAGGGTGCTTAAACTATTGGAGGAGAAACAATTATATGCAAAAACATCCAAATGTTTCTTTGGAGTACAAGAGGTGGAATATCTAGGTCATATTGTATCTCACAAGGTGTTAAGATAGACCCTAAAAAAATTAAAACAATTAAGGAATGGAAATTCCCCACAACCATAAAGAAGTTGCGAGGATTTCTCGGGTTAAAGGGTTATTATCGCAAGTTTGTTAAGAATTATGGGAGAATTGCAGCACCTCTAACAACATTGTTGAAGAAAGATGCATTTTCATGGACTCCTGAAGCAACTAAGGCCTTTGAACATCTTAAAGAGGAAATGTGCCTAGCACTAGTCTTAGCTACGCCAGACTTCACAAAAACCTTTATTGTGGAATGTGATGCCTCATGAAATGGAATTAGTGTTGTTTTAATGCAAGAAGGAAGACCCATTGCTTTTGAAATTTTTCCAATCAAAGGGAAGTATTTACAGAAAGCTATTTATGAGAAGGAAATTTTGGCAATACTACATGCACTAAAGAAATGGTGACCTTACCTAATGGGAAGACACTTCAAGGTAAAAACTAATCATGATAGTCTTAAACACTTTTTGGAACAAAGACTGTCTTCAGAAGAGCAACAAAAATGGGTCACAAAGATGTTGGGTTATGACTTTGAAATCATCTAGAAAAAAGGGAAGCTAAATGTTGTTGTAGATGCACTCTCAAGAAAGGATGAAGAGGTGGAAACATTGCTTTGTGCCATTTCTATTATCCAACCAGATTGGATAACCGAAGCAAGGGATGAGTGAAAGAAGGAAAAAGAAGTGTGGACGTTCATTTAAAAGTTGCAGCAAGATCCTAGTACATCTGATACATTTAGTTGGAAAAATGATTCCTTATGGTATAAAGATCGCTTATATATTTGCAAGAATTCCCAACTAAAACAAAAGATTCTTTTGGAATTGCATAATTCTCCTTTAGGAGGACACTCAAGATTTTTAAAAACTTACGACAGGGTGAAGAAAGTTTTTTTTTGGGATGGCCATAAATCTCATATTCAAAAGTTTATGGCGGAATGTTTGGTTTGCTAGCAAAATAAAGTTGAGACAATTAAGACCTCGGGACTTCTACAACCTTTATCCATTCCAAGTCAACGTTGGGAGGAGATTTCAATGGATTTTATCACAGGTTTACCTAAGTCCAAAGGAAGAGTGTCACCATGGTGGTAGTTGATATACTTACCAAGTATGCACACTTCTATGCATTATCTCATCCATTTAAAGCAAGTACAGTTGCTACTGCATTTATGGAAACAATTCAAAAGCTACATGGAAACCCAAAGATTATTGTAAGTGACAGAGATCCCATTTTTACTGGAAATTTTTGGACGGAATTATTTTCTTGTTTGGGTACTCAACTAGCCCATAGCTCATCTTATCATCCTCAATTCGATGGTCAAACTAAGATAGTGAATAAATTTTTGGAAGGATATCTTCGTTGTTTTATATTTGATAAGAAAACACAATGGGTCAAGTGGTTACCTCTCACTGAATGGTGGTATAACACTTCCTTCCAAACTGCAGCAAAAATGACCCCATTTATGGCACTTTATGGATATCACCCACCGTCCATCACATCTACTTTAAGAGAAAATTCTAAGGTTCAAGCAGTGGAAGATCACATCGAGCATCAACAAGAACTTCTCCAACTCTTAAAGGATAACCTAAATTTGGCACAAAATGGAATGAAACAACAAACAGGTCAACACCACAGCGAGAGAAGTTTTGATGTAGGAGTCTAGGTATTTTTACAGCTACAACCATACAAACAAATGTCCCTCAAGAAAGCTAAGAAGGATAATAAATTATCGCCAAAGTACTATGGTCCTTACAAGGTGTTGCAAAAGTTTGGTACTATGGCATACAAATTGGAGCTTCCTGCTTCTTCGCGAGTGCATCCAGTTTTTCATGTTTCATGCTTAAAGAAAGTTACAGGGGGCAAACTTCCAGTTCAAACAATATTGCCAGAACTTGATGAGGAAGGAAAAATCATATTGGAACCTGATAGCTACGAAATCGATCAATTTCAAAGTATCTCATCAAATGGAATAACATACCCACTGAAGGTTCTACATGGGAGGATGAGAATTTATACAAAAGCATCCGGAGCTACTCAAGCGTTGAGGACAACAATTTTTTTAAGTAGAGGGGCATGTTAGGTCCCTATATTACTAGTATAGTCTTTTATTGTTATTAGTGTAACCCCCTTATTGTTATTGTTGTACCCCTGTAACCCCAATATTGTTATTATTGTGCCCCCACATTATTATTGTTAGGTTAGCTAGGATTATATTGTGACCCCATGGACTCCTATATATAGAAGGAGGTTTTGTCATTTGTATCATCCAATAATTTTTCATTTATGTAATGTAAAGGAGGTTTCCCCCTCGAAGTGGCTTATTTCGAAGGCGTTGATCTCTCTTTTCTTCTATTTTTGGAGTTGGTTTCATAACACGCTTTTTGCCTTTTGGATTGTAGAGCTAGATTCATGTTCAAGTGGTGACTACATTTCTTTCATTTCTTACAAGAGTTTCTGCTAGAGGCTCGCTTCTTATGGATCTCTTGTTTTTCTTGAATAAGGGTCTCTCTCTCTAGCATCCATTAGCTCCCTTTCCCCTAAAGTAGGTCATCATGCATGATTTTTTTTCCCCTTGTAGTTTTACTGAAATTCTTCATGATATTCAAGGAGAAGCTATTGATAATTTGCCTACTTTCACGGATAATGTGTTATCATTGTTGAATATCGTCTTGAAAGGTTCACTCATTGTATGCTGAAGTTCAGTGGTTAGGCATATAATAAGCATGAATACGTCAAGATGTGACTTTTGGCCCTTTCTTTGGAGGATGATGCTCGAGATTTTTTTTTTGGGTCTTCCTGACCATTCTATTAATTCCTTACAAGCCTGCATCAATCCCTTTAAGGATAAATATGGGAATCAAAAGGATTCATCTTATGAAAATTACAATATAAAGAAGATAAACTTTTAAATAACTTAACTAATATCCAAATTGTTCAAGAAGATGCTCTTCGTCAATATTTTCCATATTGCAAACCTTGCGAGATATTTCATAATGAATCCACTTGTGTCATTGCAAGACGAATCCCTGACAGTGGAAAGGCAGGGACAAGTTATTGAATTTGTATCGACAATGAAAAGGAAAAAGATAAGCAACTTATCAATGAGTTAAATCAAATGATGAAGACTATGGAACTTAATCAAGAGAAATTGATGGCAGATCATGCCAGGGATATAATAACCTTGTTCACCAAATTAGAAAAACGTAATGAGGAGCTAGAAATCATGAAGGTAAATCACTTCGATCAAGTGGTCGCCATGCAAAACCATTTGATCACTATCGATGCAAGTCATAAAGAAGAAATGAGTTCGATTCAAGTAAATTATGATAAATTAATAAAATACATGAAAATAGGTTTTCATAGCAGGTTGTTAGATATAGAGGAAAGGCATGATAAGAAGGCAAAGATCATGAAAATCGATCACTCTAATCAAATGGATACCATAGAGGAAAAATTTGCTCGAGATATGGAGGTTATGAAGTCTAGTATGCAGAATCATTTGATTTCCATAAAAACAGATCATGCAAAAGTAATAAAAAATATGGAAGTTAGTCAAATATGTCTCCAGAACAAGTTGTTAACCATGGAGGAAATCCATGCCAAAGAAATCAATGCTATGAAGCTTGAACACTCAGATCATATGGGTGCCATGAGAATTGAAAATATCACTCTTCAGAATAAAATACAAATAATGGAAAAGATATAGGTACATGAAATTTAGCATGGATCAAATAATGAAAGAAACAAAGAACCTATGACATATCACAAGCTTCTTGGTCCATCAGTGCATTTCTCATCTCATTTC
The DNA here is from genome assembly GCA_034641835.2 of Pinus albicaulis. Taxonomy (NCBI): domain Eukaryota; kingdom Viridiplantae; phylum Streptophyta; class Pinopsida; order Pinales; family Pinaceae; genus Pinus; species Pinus albicaulis. The sequence goes on from CM076582.1 coordinate 1,244,714,863, forward strand.
CAAGAGGTTACTTGCCCCACTCAATACAGGTTAGCTTGAAGACTTACCAAAATTGAAAAACAAGCTAAGAATGGTCGGCTTATGTGTCACCTTTAACCAAGTACATACAGAATAAGATTGGGCATACTTCAAATTCTTCAGATCCTTCATCTCGGCATTATCAAAATCAGGACAAAAAATCTACAGTTGTCTCATTATTGACATCACAACTCACCGGGAAGAAAAATAAAAGGCAGAAGAAAATAAAAAGGAATAATTTTGACACATCTGATGCCAGAGAGTAGCTCTATATTCGGATGAGTCAAAGTCCTAGCATTTTCAGAATTCAGCAAAGGACATCCGAGAAGCAGCCCATAGAATTGTCGAAAATTCGGTAGATGCTCAGTATGCACTATGTTGATGACATATAATGCCATAGGGCATCGTTTTGCATAGTATATCTAACCTTATTTCCTTTTATTTTATGTTAGTTAGATAGTTTTACTTTCAAAATTTATATTATGTCGTTTAGATTTGAGTTTATTAGAGTAGATTTTTCTATTCTAGCGATATTTCTATATATGAATATGATTTCGATGTTGAACGGATATCTATTTGATGGAATTATGTTTCCTTGGATGCAAGATTCTGGGATTCTCACATTACTTCTTGGAAGCAATGTGTCCCCATATGGAGCGAGATGTTGCACTCAAATTGTCAAAGTTCCAAGGAAGTGGAAGTGCCTATTTTTTTAACAAGGATCGAATCACCTATCAGTAGTATATGTGTCATAGTTTCCCATTCTGCAAGTTATATGATTGTGACTAAAATCTTTCAGTGAAAATCACATCAAAATAGATTAGGTCGACGCGTTTCGAACCAGCCAGTGTGGTTCATCATCAGGACAAGATGGAAATTTTGATCAAGTAACCCCTTTAAATAGAAAGTATAGCTCCTACTAGCCGTTTGTAAAATAACGGCTAGTTTGACTCAAATAATAAAAATTAATTTATTTTATTTTAAAAAGAGTAAACCAAATGATTAAAGTTTATAATTTGAATTTTAAATATTTATATTTATTTTAATAAAAATAATATTTATTAATTTAACGTGTTTTAAAGAATAAAATAATTTTTTTCTATTTATATATTTTATAGAATAATACTTAATCATTTGTTTTTATTATTATTGAATAAATTAAATGTTAAAAATAATTAAATAATATTTAAATTTTGAATTTATATATTTATTTTATTTTTAATAATTAAATGCTATGAGATTCAAAACTCATCAAACAGTTAACCTTTTGATTAAAAAAATAAATAAATAAATAGAAATAAAATAAAATAAAGATAAAATTAAAAATAAAAATAAAATAGATAAATAAAATTTTTAATTAAAAAATATAAATAAAATAATTAAATAAATATAAATAAAATAAAGATAAAATTAAAAATAAAAATAAAGTAGATAACTAAAATTATAATAAAAAATAAATAAAAATAAAAATAAATAAATTAAATTAAATTAAAATTTAATAAAAGGTTTTTAGGAATGAAGGGTAGGAATCCAGCATCTGCTAATCATCCATCCATCATCTCTGTTGAGGTTAACCAGCCTCTTTTCGATTTCCAGGGCTTCTCTCAATTTTCGGTGGTAGAAATGGTCAATCCTCGCAATAACCTTAGCATCTTCAATGCAAATGTGATGATTTGTCTTCTCAGCATGCTCCGCTAGCGCAGAGGAGCGTGATCTACTATGCTTCAGGTCAGCTACATGTTCATGAAATCTTTGACTAATTGATCAACCAGTTTCACCAATGTAAGGGGTCCCACAGGAACACGGAATCAAGTAAACACCCTTACCATCCTTCGGGAAATTGGGTCCTTAACAGATCTAAGCGAACTCCGAATGGTGCGTGAGGGCTTAAAGGTTGAGGAAACATTATGTTTCTTTAGAATCCTAGTGATTTTATCTGTAGTACCTTGGATAAATGGAAGGTGAACTCCAGATAACCAATCACAGGGATCTTTCTTACCCTTAGGATTATGATGTAAATAATCCTAGTATGACCTTGAGTCTATGTAACAATCTAGGTAAGTCTATGATTTTGATGTCAAATTTCATCCTAGAAGGTTTTTTAACCTCGTTGATTACCTGTGTTTTTAAACATGGCTAATCAAAAGAGTTTTTTCCCCTTCATCTTAAACCGCCAAAACTACAGTGAAATTTATTACCAATGTCTTAAATGAGTCCTATTGTTTTAGTCGAGCCTAATGTAAAAGTGGTTTGGGAATAATTTAAGCTAGTTGGTTTAATTATTTTATTACAAATCACTTGGTCTACTAGATCAAAATGTGCCGCATATGGGTTATGTGTCTTGAAGGTTTAAGCCTAATGTGTTTTCCCTCTAGGTCAAAAATGTAAAACCTTATGTAAATGAGGGTTGGAAAAATAACTAAATCCCCTCATGTGTAAATTAATTAATCATTTTGGCAAAATAAAATAAAATCTTAAGCCAGAAAATTAATTAATTAAAGTCATGTTAATTTATCTCAAGGAAAATTAATTCTCCAACTGGAAAAATTCATGGGTCTTAAAAGAATCAATTTTTTAATGTCCTCCACCAAGGGAATATTAATTTTTTGCAAGAAAATTTGGACCTTTCGGCCTTGGTGGTTAAGTCAAAGTCAAATTTTTGAATAAATTAGCTCAAAATAACTAATTTTGAGCTAATTAATGTGTAGTTAAATGATAAATTAGAAATTTCCTCAAATAAAAAATCAAGGGATAAGATTAAAAGATCTTGAATTGTTTATCAACGGTCAAGATTATTTTGACAAGGATCAAAGAAATTGGTCATTATTTTTCCACTTGGAGGATTCATCTATAAATTAGAGAGTCATTTGAGTCTCTAGTAATCTTGAATTTTGACTATAATTGTTGTTGAAACATTTTGTAAATGATCGTCCCGCGAGGAACTATTTTTTCTACCATAATAAAAGACTTTGGGGTGCAACTCGATGTGTTATTGTTCGTTGATCTGTGGTATGTATTGACTACGAGCTTCCTCTGTGGTGCTTTATGATTGATATTTTGAGATAATACATAATGTTTGCAGGTACTCAATCCTTGGTCTCCAAGTTCACAGATTGTGGGCAAGGATTATCTTGCTTGGATTCCTAGTTTTTATATGGTGGATTAAAATCTTTGCTAGGGCTATATTGAGGAATAAATTTTCTGAAGAGTTTTAACAATTCTTTCAAGGAAAAATATCATAAAAAATAATTTCTCAAAATCTATTTGAAAACCCATGTATATTTTGTAAATAATTTTGTAAATTTAAATTTATAAATTATTTTTCTAACTTGGGTTCGGGTTTTAGATTTATTTTTGTATATATTTGGGTTTGAGTGTTTCTATTTTTATTTTTGCAAGTTAGATCAAGGATTTAAGTGGAAGAAGAGCTGGATCTAAGCCCTTGAGGGTAAGATCTAGTCTCTTGGAAAAATTTTGCAAGTTTTCCACGAAGGAATTTTGAGAAAATCAAAGAACTAAAGCATAAAAAAAATTGGAGCAAGGGTTTCAAATTTTTAGGGCTCCTAGCCCCAGTTTCTCCCTCCTAAGCCTCATCATCCAAGCTTCTAGCCCTACCAGGGCTATTTGTGACCCTTATGGGTTGCGGCCTCCCTTCTTGGCCTAATCTGCAACCCTAGAAGGCCTTGCGGCCTCATATTCCTCCTTTGCTCCCTCTCCTCAGCACTCTCCCTCCTCTCGGCTTTCCTCCCTCGACCTCCTCGGCCTTCCTTTCTCCCTCCTCGGCCTCTCTTCCTCCCTCGAACCTCCTTCTCCTCCTTTATCCTCCCTTCTCCCTCCTCTTTCCCTAGTCGCAACCCTCTAAAGGCTTGTCACACTCTCTCTTCAACCTTTAGGCATTATGCCTTGTCTTAGGCCTCCATACCCTTTGTTTACCAAACACTAGCCTCATTAGGCACAGCATTGGCCGTTTGAGACCAAATTCTTCATCCTTGGGCCTTGATATATCATCATAGCCCTTTTATCCCCAAAAATTTGGCTGTCATGACCTTGATCTCCATTTTTTTGCCTCTCTTGCCCCAAAATTGACCTAAAACCCTAATATGAAGTTTTAAGGCTAAATACTTGGCAGTTTTGCAGGGTTAAGGTCTCTAAATTCATAATTTCAAGCAGAAACATTATCCCAAAATTTCAACGGTGGGATTTTCAAGGCCTTGGGCCTAGGGTTTGATCTCTAAACCCTTATTTTCTGCAATTTTATTACAACAAGAAAATTACAAATAATTATGCCTAAAAATCACATTTCATATGTCAAAATTGTTTAGAATTGCAAAATTTTCATTTTTACAAATTTTGGCCTCTTGGGCATCTCTAATTTGACCTAGATCTAATAGTTTAGCTTATTGGAATTTACTACATAACTATGAAATTCAAGTCTAAAATAATTCTAAATCATATGCTTAGTAATGATCAAAAAATTTGAATATTCAAGTTTCCGGCAAAACTTACTATTTTTAGACATTGTGGGGATCATCTTTAGTATTTTTAATTTGCCGATTTGTCACTAATTTATTGTTATAATAAACTTATCAGTTCTGAAAATCACTGAATAGAACTCTCAATAATCCCTAAAATTGAAATTTTAAAGTTCTAGTGTATTTTTACTATTTTTGGGCATATTTGTCATCTACTTTTAGCAGTTTTATCTTCTTGATATGTCCTTGTTTACTGCTGCAAATTAATATTTCAGATCTGAAATTTTGTTGAATGCATCACCTTAAAATGGTCTAATGAAGTTGAATTATGTTTTTTGGCCATTAGAAATTTTGTGTTTTATTTGCTGGGAAAATCTCATCATTTGAAGTGGTTTATGTATCGTTGTCATAACATTGATAAGATCGAATTTTCTGTAGTAGTGCTGGTATAAACTGTCATAAATTTGTGATCATCATCTTGATTTTTTATCTTAAGAATTTGGCATCTTGGTTTCATTGATTTACTTACGCAGCTTGTGGATTGACCAATAATTAAATTTTGCATTTGTATCATTAAACACTTGTCCTGTATTAAGATCGTTTTTCCTATTGTTGTTAAATACTATTAAAATAAAGAGTAATCATAACTTAAGTACTTAAGAAACTCAAACAATCTTAATTCAAGATAATTGCACTCATCATCTTTAATTTAGCATACTAGATCTAGCTTGCATTAATAATTTACCTCCTAGCATAAGCTAGGTTGATAAAGATGTAGGGCAACCCTTTTCACACTAGCTTGAGAGATTCAGTTTCTCGTAGTAGGTAACACAATGACCTTGCAGTTGTCAAAGCCACAGTTTCTGCAGCGCCAAAGGCATAGGGTGAGTGGAACACAGGGGGGTATCATTAATCAGGCCACTACCTACTTCCCGTTGGCTTCCATTTCATAACTTACTTTGAAAAAATATTCTCAAAACAATTGGGGAAAATGTTACGCTTAGACTAGGCATCTAAGTAAAATTTACCAAGATCACTACATCTCACATAGGTCTTAGGTCTTGCATATCATATAGGTTAGTCAAGAATTCAAGCAGCGGGTGTCCATCCGGTCATTTGGTTCCAATTTATAGAAAGCAAAAATTTGTGACTCCATTAAGGCATTTGCATCATAATAGAAAATCTAAATCTAATCAACAATGTTGCTTAATTTCAACCAAGTGGCTAGGCCACTCATCCGTGTCTCCCAAACAAGTTGGTTCCCAACTTGTCTTCCTTCACCTCATTTCATACAGACTACCCCCAATAGCATGTTGTTGGGAGACAGCTAGAACATAGTGGGTGGGGATTAGAGTGACAACCCCTATCCAAAGCATTGTTGCGGTGCCTGTACAATCTGGGAAACAACAGGACTATCACAATATAGATCTTAATTGTAGTCACTTGTTTCATAAAGAAGAGGTCTATATGAAGCTGATTTAATACAATTTTTCCATAGAACCATATGCCATCCTTGGGCTGGAACTTCGATCAGTGCAATGAGGATTCTCTAATTTACACCATCATGGGTTTACAGAGTATTGTCAGAGCCATGTACTAGTGGACAACAACGACACACCATCAACGCACATTATTCACACATTCTCTCGGATTTCTCAACGTTCAATTATTCCAATTAGAGCTATGCAGATCATAAGCGCAAATCACTTAATACAACAATGTTCATCGATTTTTCCACGTTGAGTTTGCTACGTAACAATGGTAATTGATTATGTTCCACATCTAGAGCTGACACTAAGAATTCTTCGCTCTCTACCTTGTGACAATAACAACAAATCGAATCAAAAGAATAGATGCTTGCATTCTTATGTACAAAATCACAAATTAATTCTTAAACTCTAGCATGTCCGTAAACCCTAATGATGCAAGGGCATTAGGTTCCAAAAAAAATACTTTGTATTTTCATAGACATAGGGGGGTCTTATGTTTTTAATTTTTTATGTAATCCTTAAATAATTTGAGTGGTTTTAATTAAATATTGAGGGAAAATTGTAAATGTTCCCAAATCACTGGAGAATATGAGGGGAAGTCGATTAGCTAGGAATATGAAGATACAGTTCAGATTTAGGAATAAATTTGGAGTCAGTTTAAGCAAATTTAGGGATATAGTCTAAATTTGGGACTTTGAGAATTCCAAAAGTTTTGTAGAGCAGTCAAAGAAGCTGAATCGATTCATTTGTGTTTTTGTATAAATGTAAACCCAAAGGCATCAAGAGAGGGGAGCTGCAGAGTGTGTGAGCGCTTCAATTTAGGGCAAAATAGGAGTTTGTTCCTGTAAGCCTACGAGCAGTTGAAGGGGCCATTTGATTTTGAAGATCTGGCCAAGGGCAAGAGTTTTGTATGTGATTTCATTTTATATATATGAAAGAATCTGTTTCTAAATGGTGTGTATATGGATCGGTAGAATTCTATGTAAGGAATTTGTAGAATTTCAATATGACATCGTGATGAAACTCTGTGTTGGTTTTGGAATGCCTCCTACATATAATCAATAAAACCCATGTAATTTTTGAGACAGGGTTGATTATGAGATTGAGGATTATATGGGTATTGTTTGGTTTAACTCTGCGTAGAGAGGAGTTTGAGCTTCAATAAGCAATTGAGTAGGACATTGACAGTGCATTGAATGTATGTGTTCGATGTATGAAGGAGGCTTCGGTTCTTTTTGAGATTCCTAAAATATATACATTATGTGTTAATCTGAATGCGCATTTGAATGTATATCAGCATTTGTGAAAGGGAAGAACCCTTCACAAATACTTCATGTGTGAATTGAATGCTAAAGGAGAATTGTTTATAAAATCTGTTATACATAACCGGTATAGCAAGATTTGGATCTTGAAATTGTATCTGGGTTTTGGTGAAATGGAAATCAGTATTATAGAGCCGGAATGCTCAAGAAATTAAATCTACAGAGTCTGTGTTGAAAAGTCGGAAGACAAAACCGTGAGTTAATTGTTAGCACAAAAACTGGGTGGAGAATGGCCTACTTGGAATTTATATAATTCCTTGGCATCGTACACAGTGGGTAAACCTATGATTCGGTTTCACAAGACTGAAATCGAGATTGAAGCTTGTGAGATGGGTCTCATCGAAGTCGAAAGGTTTGATTCATGAGTGGTTGTATGATGCGTTGATGTAATGATGGAGGGGTTCGTTCTAAAGCCTGTTTGTATATTTTTAAACTGATGGTAGCGATGGTGTAGTCTCAGAAGCGGAACTATGTATAGAAGGGATTGAACCAAATCGAAGATAAATGGCGCAATGAATTGGATAAGAGCCAAATCTGTGCAAAGGGTGAATTGTGTGATGGATTAACGAAACTGCACAATTGGAATTGCAATGCGGACAACTCAAACATTGGCATAGTGAATTGGAACGATGAGATGGTTGTAAGGTCCCCAGAAATGGAATCACAAATTCCATTCGAAAGCAATCAATTTGAAATTAAACAGTAGAATCGGTTTTGGAACCCAATTGTGGTTTTTCACATAACAGATAAGTGGTATGTGGTTTTCCTTAAAATAATGTGATTGTGTTAGATGGTGGACACGTGGCGTTAAGTGGTTTTCAATTACCACTTTTATCGCGTGATTTCTGACTGTTAAAGACCGGGAGTGATTTGAACGCGACTTGTGTCGGATTATAATGGTCCAAGATCTGACGACATTCGATCTTGAAGCTGCATACAAGTTAAGGTGTATGGAATCATCGTTTTTATGAAAAGGGATTCTATTAAAAGTTGAAGTTCGAAGCGTCTTCGAAGAAGCAAACCTGCAAAGAGGTAAGTTAAGTGTGTGGGTCCGAGTGCTATTATATGAAGTTTGGAGTTTAAAATATTTTGTGAAGTTGTGCTCGAGTTCATACGGTTTCAACCAAAGTTGAAAGCCTAATGTGAATTGAAATATTTGTGAAACACTTGAATAAAGACCACATATATGATGATTACCATGTAGTAGCTATATTATATATATCTCTGGTTTTAATTGAAATTCGAAAATGGATTAAGATGGGTTTTTGTATGGTCTCATAGCCATTGAATATTTATTCAAAAGTAAAGCTTCAGAAATCTGGTTAAAGTGGATTTGGTTTTAAATGTGAAAAGCAACTGATATGTGTTGTATGCTTTTAATCCATTAACTGAAGAAGCTTCCGTGTAGGATCTGAAATCTGGATTAAGAGGTGTGGTTTTATAACCATAAGAGTGTTAATTTAATATCTCAAATCTCAGATTTGAGATATTAAAGCTTCCATATATATTAATTTAAATTGCCCAATTGAGATTATTTGGGGCCTTAAAATTGGGATGCATTTTATATGCATTAGAGAAGTATGAATGTGGGTTTTGGCAAGGAACCCTACCATCAGGTGGTATCAGAGCTAGAATAGCTCGTTTGAAAATTAATTGTGGAATGCATAAGTATTGAAGCAGTGAGGAAAATTTGAAGTTTTAAATCTATTTGAGAGTGATTGCAGATTTGAAGAGGTGTGCAGTGAAAGCATTCAGATTAGCAGAATCTGAATTTGAAGGCAAAGTGTTTTTTTCGGGATATTTTCTGAAGATGTGAACACAGGTGTGATGGTGATGGAAAGGTCATTAGATTTGAATCTGACAGGACAATGTGCAGCACAACAGAGCATTGGAAGGATTAGCAGAAGTGATTGCAAGTGGATGTTGAACAAACTATGAAGGTGAGGTATTTTTTATTCTGTTTTAAGAATTTTGTTTGCAGAGTGCAAAGTGCAAGCAATGAGGAGCATCTCAGCAAAATAAGATCACAGCTTTGAAAAGCAGTGATGAAAGAAGCCAGTGAAGGTTTCTAAAGAGAGAGAAGAAGGTGTGGCAGAACCTAGAGAATTCCCAACAGAGGTTGGATGAGAAGAGAACAAATTTGTTCTGAGAGGTTGCAGAGGAGTGAAGCCTGAAGGAGCAAAGGAATTCTCAAAAGGTTCTTGAAGATAAAGGACTTGTACTTGCCAAAAGACCGAATCCAGAGAGAGGATTGGTGAGGTAAGTTGTGACAAGGAGGACTTGTTACTGCAGAGGTTTCAGTGCAGCCCGTGATGAATGAGTGAGGACTCGTGAAGGAGAAGATGGCTACTGATAGTCATAGCAGAGATGACAGAGGTTCTGAGAGAGGCCACAATAGAATGAAGATGAAGAAAGAGGATGCCAAAACATATGGCATGTAGAGACAGTTAAGAAAGGAAGAGTATGAGAAAGAGGTAGTTGAGATCAGGGAGCAGTTCAACAAATTGAAACTGATGATAGAAGAAAGCCAGAGAGTTGGTTGGCTCATGAATAAGAAGGTAAAGTTGCATGGGCTACAGATGAAGAAAGAGCAGATGATACATGCTCAGCAGAAAGAGAGATTACTCAGGATGATTGAGTATTTGGAGAAGGACTTGAAGACTGAAACTTCAAGTGAGACCAAGGGGTCAAATGACTTTACATCTAATGATTTTTGTATGTTTGCAGGAAAAACATGTGAAAGAGGAAAAATTGTTGATGTTGTCACTAAGGAAGAAAATGGAACAGCCAGATATTTTGAAAATGTCCATACACAGTTGGGGAAAGGTTTTTCTTTCCAACGTATTCGAAGCAGAGGAGATTTAAATTATGATGATGGCCAGAAGCTGGAAATTGAGCAGTCAATTGGACAACTCGAAGAGACTGAAGAGAAGACCATTGAATAATTTCTGAAATGTATAGAATACTTGGAACAACAGGAGGATTTGATGATCAAATCATCAAATGAGACCATGGGGTCTTATGGTTTTAAAACTGACAAGATTTGTGTGAATGCAGGTATTGAAGAAAACAATTCATATGATGAAACTATAATGAGTGAAGCTGAATGTTGCCAAGCGAAGTATGATGATGATTATCTTTCTGAAAAAGATTAAATTGAATTACTGCAGCAGAAGGAATTCATAAATTCCTTGTTTAATGAAAGAGATTGTTTCAATGGGGACATGACAGTTATGTCTGATGATAATGAATTTGTTATTAATGATGATAATGATAGATTGATTTTGTTAAATGGCCAAATGAAAAGTGATGGACAGATTACTAGAATTATTGCAGAGATGGGAAATTAGAATTCTATTTTGATGGAAGAGGAAGAGATAGTGACAACGGGAAACTTGACTTGTGATGAAGAGGAATATAGTGAAGATTGTGAAAATGTTTTCTCAGATGAGATGGTAGAATTGTGGCATGAGTTAAGTGTTCTAGAGCAGAGGATAGAAACACAGAGAAAAAGTGTTCAGATTGTAAAGTTAGAGATGAATGAGAATGAGAAGGTTCATTTTTATGAACTAGAGCAATGAGACATCCTTGGAGAGGATGATGCAGAAGAGGGACTAGCTGACAGTCTCGAGAGTTGCTTGAAGGATTGGAATCAACATACTGATGTGCTGATGATAGAGCAACAGATTGAAGTGTTGCCAGAGGAAATGTTAAAGCAACAATTTGAAGTCTTGCAAAAGGAGGAAGAAACACAAGGATTTTATAATTTTGATGTTTGGTTTATGATTGTAGGTACTGATGGAAGGACTAAAGAATGTTTGGTCCAGGAGTAGAAAAGAGATGATGAAAGTGACTGGAAATTTAAATACCAGTCCGAAGAATTTTTGAAGGAAGAGAATGAAGAAATTTTCATAAATGACAAACAGGAAGAAGTTTTATGTTGCAGAAAACAAGAGGGTATGGATGATTGGGTGGAAGTAGGAACTAAATTAGAGGCAGAAATAAGAGTCCAGCAATCAAGATGGAGCAGTATCCAGCAGTGAGAAGATAAATTAGATCAAGAAATTGAATTGATAAGAAAGTTGATGGTGAAGGTGTTTCAGAGGAGGACAGCAGCAAGAAAACAAAGAAGCAGAAGCAGCAGCGAAAGAAAGACAGAAAGAGAATGTAAAAGTGTAGCCAGTGGAGCAAGACAGAATAAGATATGGAAGCATGGAGAAGTACAAAAGAAGAATATTGCAGCGGATGATCAGTTGCAGAACAAAGTGTGGGATCCAGGAAGACAAGGACTGAAAGCATATGATCAGGAGATCATGATTAATTTTAACCTTGGGAGTCTAATGCAAAGGCATTAGGTTCCAAAAAAAATACTTTGTATTTTCATAGACATAGGGAGGTCTTATGTTTTTAATTTCTTATGTAATCCTTAAATAATTTGAGGGGTTTTAATTAAATATTGAGGGAAAATTGTAAATGTTCCCAAATCATTGGAGAACATGAGGGGAAGTCGATTAGCTAGGAATATGAAGAGACAGTTCAGATTTAGGAATAAATTTGGAGTTAGTTTAAGCAAATTTAGGGATATAGTCTAAATTTAGGACTTTGAGAATTCCAAAAGTTTTGTAGAGTTTTCAAAGAAGCCGAATCGATTCATTTGTGTTTTTGTATAAATGTAAGCCCAAAGGCATCGAGAGAGGGGAGCTGCAGAGTGTGTGAGTGCTTCAGTTTAGGGAAAAATAGGGGTTTGTTCCTGTAAGCCTACGGGTAGTTGAAGGGGCCATTTGATTTTGAAGATCTTGCCAAGGGCAAGAGTTTTGTAAGTGATTTCATTTTATATATATGAAACAATTTGTTTCTAAATGGTGTGTATATGGATCGGTTGAATTCCATGTAAGGAATTCGTAGAATTTCAATATGACACCGAGATGAAACTCTGTGTTGGTTTTGGAATGCCTCCTGCATATAATCAAGAAAACCCATGTAATTGTTGAGACATGGTTGATTATGATATTGAGGATTATATGGGTATTGTTTGGTTTAACTCTGCGTAGAGAGGAGTTAGAGCTTCAATAAGAAATTGAGTAGGACATTGACAGTGCATTGAATGCATGTGTTCGTTGTATGAAGGAGGCTTCGGTTTTTTTTTAGATTCCTGAAATATATACATTATGTGTTAATCTGAATGCACATTTGAATGTATATCAGCATTTGTGAAAGGGAAGAACCCTTCAAAAATACTTCATGTGTGAATTGAATGCTAAAGAAGAATTGTTTATAAACTTTGGTATACATAACCGGTATAACAAGATCTGGGTCTTGAAATTGTATCTGAGTTTTGGTGAAATGGAAATCGGTATTATAGAGTCAGAATGCTCAAGAAATTAAATCTGCAGAGTCTGTGTTGAAAAGTCGGAAGACAAAACCGTGAGTTAATTGTTAGCACAAAGACTGGGTAGAGAATGGCTTCCTTGGCATTTATAGAATTCCTTGGCATCGTACACAGTGGGTAAACCTGTGATTCGGTTTCACAAGACTGAAATCGAGATTGAAGCTTGTGATATGGGTCTCATCGAATTCGAAAAGTTCGATTCATGAGTGGTTGTATGATGCATTGATGTAATGATGGAAGGGTTCGTTCTAAAGCCTGTTTGTATATTTTTAAACTGATGGTAGCGACGGTGTAGTCTCAGAAGCGGAACTGTGTATAGAAGGGATTGAACCAGATTGAAGATAAATGACGCAGTGAATTGGATAAGAGCCAACTCTGCGCAAAGGGTGAATTGTGCGATGGATTAATGGAACTGCACAATCAGAATTGCAATGCGGACAACTCAAACGTTGGCATAGTGAATTGGAACGATGAGATGGTTGTAAGGTCCCCAGAAATGGAATCACAAATTCCATTCGAAAGCAATCAATTTTAAATTAAACAGTAGAAGCGGTTTTGGAACCCAGTTGTGTTTTTTGCATAACAGATAAGTGGTATGTGGTTTTCCTGAAAATAATACGATTGCGTTAGATGGTGGACGCATGGCGTTAAGTGGTTTTCAATTACCACTTTTATCGCGTGATTTATGACTGTTAAAGACCGAGAGTGATTTGAACGCGACTTGCGTCGGATTATAATGGTCCAAGATTTGACGGCATTCAAGCTTGAAGCTGCATACAAGTTAAGGTGTTTGGAATCATCGTTTTTATGAAACAGGATTCTATTAAAAGTTGAAGTCCGAAGCGTCTTCGAAGAAGAAAATTTGCAAAGAGGTAAGTTAAGTGCGTGGGTCCAAGTGCTATTATATGAATTTTGGAGTTTAAAATATTTTGTGAATTTGTGCCCGAGTTCATACAGTTTCAACCAAAGTTGAAAGCCTAATGTGAATTGAAATATTCGTGAAACACTTGAATAAAGACCACATATATGATGATTACCATGCAGTAGCTATATTATATATATCTCTGATCTTAATTGAAATTCGAAAATGGATTAAGATGGGTTTTTGTATGGTCTCATAGCCATTGAATATTTATTCAAAGTAAAGCTTCAGAAATCTGGTTGAAGTGGATTTGGTTTTAAATGTGAAAAGCAACTGATATGTGTTGTACGCTTTTAAACCATTAACTAAACAAGCTTCCGTGTAGGATATGAAATATGGATTAAGAGGTGTGGTTTTATAACCATAAGAGTGTTAATTTAATATCTCAAATCTCATATTTCAGATATTAAAGCTTCGAGATATATTAATTTAAATTTCCTAGTTGAGATTTTTTGGGGCCTTAAAATTGGGATGCATTTTATATGCATTAGAGAAGTACGAATGTGGGTTTTGGCAGGGAACCCTGCCATAACTTTGTTCATCTTTCATTGGTCATTTTTAGGATTCTGCCCATGTCAAGGCCAATTAGAGACGTGAATTTTTTTAGCTTTTGGTCTCATTTGTATACACAAACAACAAAAAATATGCTCAACCCACATCACACAGTGTTATAGTTCTCAATTACACATCATCACATTGGATCACTATATCATCTCTCAATTTCATAGCAAGCAAACCAACAGTTACCCATTTAGTTTCTCAAGAATCTTATAGTGCATATAACAACATAAAGGTGTACATATTCTTCACTCAAGGATCTACTTTCATTTATCCAGCGGATGCCTTTTCAATTGATCCCTCCTTCCTTTGATTGCACCTGACGTTGGCATGCTTTTACTGCCTTATTCAATGTTCGAACTTCTAATACAAGCTCACTAATCGCATGCTCACCATTATGTGCGAGTGAGGAAACCAGGTTGCAGATCAATTATTTTAGAAGCAACATTCTGTTTCAAAAGATGATTAAACCCAACGAAGAACCCATCATGCAAAAGAAAGAAAAAAGGAATTTGAAATTTCGCAAACAAAACCCCAAAACACAACTTGCTTCATATTTTCGTTATTGTTCTTAGGCTGCATAAATCACTTCTTCTTTATCAGTGCTTTTGCATAGTATCATGGTCCAGATTTCTTGCCTTACGAAGTGAGAATAGGCCTCCTATTATAGTGATTGAGGAGGCTTCTAGGAGGGGACCAACCGACCTTATATTGGAGGGAAAACAATTCAAAATTTTAAAATTAATTGGAGCCAAAACCCCATATTATATTGAGGCCAACTTACACTTTGGAGGGGGTATTTTTAATTTGAATTTTGAACCCCGTGATTAATAGAACCAAAAAATATTTTTAATTTAAATCTTTAATGAAAATCCCATGTGACCTCATGATTTAATTAAATTTCTAGCCACTAATAAATCACCACATCATCTTAGCGTTTTGGGTACTTTGACCATATGAATGGGGCGCTAATATTTGATTGATCATATATCCCCAATCATGATGATTTACAATATGTGTCATATATCATTGGAATCAGCTCGACGAGGAGCTTCCAAAGATGGTGGTCTTTGGAGAAAATCCATTGATCCTCATCTGAAATTTCACCAACAAGTGCGGGGAAATGTGATCACTGGAGCTTCAAATTAATGCAATTCATATACAAACATTAAGAGTGTTCAAGGACGATCTTGGCATCAATGAAAACACCATTCAACACTTTCAAGAGAGCAAATTCAAAGGTCCCTATAGCTAAATACATAGGGTGTAGTTAGACCAAAAGACACTTAAATAGGTACCCAACATATCTAGTCAATAAATTATAGTTTGTTTTCATAAAATAGGGTTTTAATCAACAATTTTCAACATGAAAAAGTTTTATAACAACAATGAGAAAAAACCTTAGATTTTATGATAAACAAATGTAAATCTAGGGTTAATAAATGAGTAAACAAGAGAATAAATTATATCACTTTTTAATGGATGAAAACACATATAACATCAATAAAATCCCTACATATCAACTCTAATTAATGACTGAAAATGCATGTAAAATGATATTTTCACTTTTCTAATTGAATGCATGCAACTCCTAACCCTAGGACAATAATGTCCAAGCAAAACAATGGTGAAAATTGATGATTTTGTTGCGACCTATCCCTAATTTACCCTAGAAAAACATAAAAGCTAAAAATTTAGGGTTTTATTTTATTTATTTATGGGATTGGCACAAGAGATGAGACTAGTGCATTTATCAATCAAGAGAAAATGGAGTCTAGGAGAAAATAAATCTATTGAAGAGGATCAATGGAAGCAATTTTTAGGATAATAAGGAATACAAATTTATGTTACTCCATTCCTTAAACCCTAGTGTCCTTATATCTTCTCATGAGTTTTAAAGGGAGGAAGCTAAACCTATCCTCCTTAATAAAAACTTGATGAAAATCTTGTTTGAGATGTTAGAGCCACAAAACATTAACAACACTTTGGTGAAAATTTCCTTAAACCCTCATTCTTAAACAAGTACAAGATGGAAGTAGACACTTACAATAAGGTAGCACATATTGTCAAAAAAACACTAATAATCACTTACAAAATATCCTCCCCAAGAAGTTTTCTTCACTAGTGTTCCATTACGCACAAGAGAGATTAAACAATTATTTCTAATTGATCTCCAAGTGTGATACAATGGTTCTAAGAAAATTCGACCTCCCTCTATTCATATGAGGGAAACCAAGTCAATTTTTTCTCAATTTAGTTTGAAATCCCTAAAATAATATTTAATTGTAATTACAAGTTGGATAAGTCACAAATCAACCCCAAAATTTAGTTAACTCAATGTTAAATCATAAAGATAAGACTAAATTAACCCACATATGTGTCTCTCATCTAAAGGTACAATGGATGGCTCAAAGAGGTGCATGTGAACCCAAAGGTCATGTTGACAGTGTTGGACCTGCCAACATTCAGAGGATCTCCCCTATATGAAATCCCAATTAGACCTAAACCATTTGGTGTAGGAGTCCCATCTGGAGCAAAGGCTCAGTTGCCTTATTCTTAAATATATGACTTGGTTCTTGCTATCATCAAGAGAGAGTGATACAAATTTACTTTCGAATAGCAAGGGGGTGTGTCTGGTGAATATCTGATTGTAAGTGTATCAAGGTTCTTCTATTGCAAAGGGGGAGAGAAA
Source organism: Pinus albicaulis (assembly GCA_034641835.2). Classification (NCBI taxonomy): domain Eukaryota; kingdom Viridiplantae; phylum Streptophyta; class Pinopsida; order Pinales; family Pinaceae; genus Pinus; species Pinus albicaulis. Next base: position 1,244,731,726 of record CM076582.1, read on the forward strand.
TAAAAGTGATCCTTTAAGAGATAGATAATAGTACCAACCGGGAAGAGACACACGTGAACTAAAAGATTCCATATAACATCTAGAGGAATAGTCCACAAGGGATGCAACAATCATTACACAACAATTTGAGAAACGTCTGTCTAATATCTTGTGGAATAGTCCACAAGGATGGGACAACAATTACGCACAAATCAATATAGTAAATATATGTATAATCTCTTGTGGAATATTGCACAAGGATGGGACAACAATTACGACCGTTACAGCACATTCTCAACAAGATAAGCACTAAATAGCTGAAATAGTTCCACTATCTTAGTACATGTGAAAAGAAAGCATGAAGCACAAACATCCACAAAATAGTCTTACAAACATTCATAAGTCATGCATGAAGAAATTGTTGGCCTTGATAGGCTTATGTTATTAAGTAAAATTTCTAAGACACATATATACAATGAACATCATTAGCTCCAATAGTGGAGCGTTGGAGCCACTCCTTGCTCCTCAAAAGAACTAGATTTTCTCTCTTTTTCTTTGCTAATGGAGACAAGGTGAAAATTACTTTGCTCATACAATGAAGGAGTATATATAACCTATTGAAAACTGTAACTAGGATCGATCTTCATATTGACTATGTAATTATGAAAAGAAGAAGACAAAGATAATAAAATGTATTTGTTGTACTTGCTTCATGGGTTTCATGAGCAAGAATTTTATTATAGGTTAATAGACTTCTTCTTGATGTCTATTTAGGGTTTGTCTTCTGTTTACAAGTGATTAGAGTAATTTATATGAAGAGCATTGTCATCATTAAAAGCACCAAGACCTTGTCATGAACCTTGTAGAAAAATGGCTTGAAACAGCCCTCACTCAATGCTGGAAATGATATGTTGAAGTCGGCCTATTTTCTGTGAGCAAGTCGGCCTACAAATTGGAGTAGGATCATCCTAAAGGCATGTAAAAGAATAGTATATATACCCTGGACTTGCGGCCTATCTAACTCAGAAAAAGTGTGGATATCTCTGTGGTTTCTTCTGTGGAAAAAGTGTGGTTTGTCCTGAGAAAAAAGTGTGGATTTCAAAGGACTTCATATGCGGATTTTAGAAGTCTTCAGATGCGGATTTCAGAGGACTTCAGATGCAGATTTCAGAGGACTTCATATGTGGATTTCATAGGTCGTCAGATGCGGAATTCAAAGTTCTTTAGATGCAGATTTCAGAAGGTGACAAAGTGCAAATATAAGTGTGGATTGATGAGATTAATAATAGGGTTATAGTGCAGACTTGTCTAAGGTATCTCAGTGTCTATTTTTCGGATCCTACCTCAGGAAAAATCCGCGATCATATCACAAAAGTATTATGTCATCAAGTAATTCAAATAACTTGTATCATATGCTAAGTTAAAGGCAGTAAACAAAGTGTGGATCTGTGTAAACAAGGACTTGCTAATTGTGCCAAGACTGTGGGTTAGTATACACCTACAATAAATCAAGGTGAGACAATGACCTAAAGAAGAAAGAAGTCTTAAAGGAATAAATATACTAGTGTATGCAAGGTGAAGAAGATGCAGTATCTAATTGTTGACTAAGTACTAAGAAGTAGAGACTGAGTTCTCTAGTACTAGTGCAGGTCAGTGCAGATTGGAGAAGAAGGGAAGGGTTAGTGTTGAAGACAGACAAAGAAGTAATGACAAGGTCTTGGAGGCATTCATAGGTCAAAGGTCTAAGTCTTAGTCATGGTACTTGTCATTTGAAGATCTATAAGAATAATTTTTCATGGGTTTTCCTCTCCAAGAGGGAGAGGTTTTTCCCTGGCTCAAGAAGCCTGATCTGAAATGATTGTATTAGTTTGTTGTGCTAAGTGTCTTTTCAATTATAAAACATGTGCATACTTGTCTCCATAGTTTGCTTAAGGATTGAGGATTTTAACCATGAAATATAGATGATTTTAGTGAATAATAATCATGAAATAAGAGCAAATAGCATTCAACATCAGTGTATAACAAAGAAATAAAACACCACATAACATTTACACAACAGGCATGATGAATTAGTTCACCCCTCCTGGGTTACATCTATTGGTCCAACTCCCAATTGCATGTCCATATTTCATTATGCTCAAAATTTTGCAAATACATGTAGTTACAGGCCTTTAATGGTTGTTTTCTCTGCACCAATGGCTCCAAAATGCTCCAATTAGTCTAGAATGCCTCTTCATTCACTCAGAATGGGCGAAAATTGAGCCTCCAATTCATTTGCCCAGTAACACCTAGAAAAACTCCACTAATTGTGGAGAACTCCACTTAACTGGAGTTATTTTAATGCAAATCTGCTAAATTTAAGGCGGGCTCTATATTTCCACCAGCGCTAACTATACTATTAAATGTTAAGGGTAGTGGGTGGCCACATGCCAACCCCCAAAACTCGCGGTGATATTAAACGTTGTAGCGGAACTCCAGCCTTGAACCACGGTAAGTTGTTTGCACCAGAGTTAAACGTGGGGTTAACAAAATTGTCGGTAGATTAACCACATGGAGCTGCAACATGTGATAAGTATCATGGTTATGTTGGCAGGTTAAGTGCTGAAGGTTACGTTTTATGTTAAGGTTTGTCACAAATTCCATGTGATAGTTCCACGAGACCGCTGGCGGGTTGGGACTGTCGGTGGTCTCAACCCCCAATAGCATATGATTTAAACTTTAAATACAATCATTGGAATATAGAGTTTAAGTCACAACATAGCCCGATTGGTGGAGACCTTTCCGTGCATGCCGGTGGTCACGGGGTCGAACCTTGTGGACCTCATAAAAAATTTACACTACACCTTGGGGACATGTGGTAGCCTTAGGGCTGGCCACGTGGCACCCTATAATTGGCCCACCAAAATCAACGTACAATCCACCAACAAATCACAATGCACCACTTGTCAGCCTAGGATTCATTCTGAGGAAAGAAATATTCCTCAGAATATTTCTTTTGTTGATTGTGCGCCCTCCATGTTGACTGGGCATCCCAGTCAAACCTGTCGCAAAATTTAGATGTTTGGGAATTCGATCAGAACGCGATATCTCCCTCATACGACATCAGTTTTTCGAACCGTTCACAACGCCGGAATCAGGAAGACGATATCTACGCAACCATCCTAGTTTCAACTGAATCTTGTATTTTTAAATTTTGAGAAAAATTTATGAGCTCCTGATCAATCCTCCCCATTGGAAAGGTTTTGGACCCCAAAAGACTTGATTACCTGTTCAGTAGATGAAGGTACAGCTCCCTCACTTTTCCAACCTCCATCAACTTTGCCTTACTTGGCTTACTGCCTTAAAGCCCAACTCGAAGGTAGTCAACACTTCCCCTCTTAGATGCTCTTGTCCTCCTATTAAGAATTGTAACTTCCTTGAGCTCATCCAGAAATGCTGGCGTGAAATCTTCAATAGAAGGCAGTTGAACATCACTTTCTTGATCATCGATCAAGGGTGGCTCATACAAACGTAAGTTTTCAACATTAACAACTGAATAAATTTGCATATATGAAGGCAAGTCAAGTTGAAATGCATAGCTACCAACTTGCTTTATGTTCTTGAATGGACCATAGAGAATGGGTTTGAGATTTTTACCTTCCCCTTGCATCTTTTCTTTGCTAATGTGCAACCATACCTCATCTCCTTCTTGAAAATTGTGATCAACTTTATGTTTGTCATGCCTCTCTTTGTACTTTCTTTGACTTTTCTCAAGCTGTTATTGAACTTGCTGATGTATAATCTGAATTTGCTCAATGAAATTTCGAGCCTTGTCAATATCACTATGGCCATCAATTGCAACATCCTTACCAAAGATGAAGTCTAATGGCGATTTTGGAAAATACCCAAAGCATAATTCATAAGGCGATGTATTTGTAGAAGAGTGCTTTGCCCGGTTGTAAGCGTGTTGAATGTAATCCATTTTCTCATCCCACAACTTACGATGTTTGCTGCAATATCCTCTCAATAGATGCACAACGGTTTTGTTCACCTCCTCAGTTTTTCCATAGTTTGCGGATGAAAAGAAGTACTCTTTTTCAACCTTGTGTCCATCATACACCATAGATTGGACAAAAAATTCCCAGTGAACCTGGAATCTCTGTCACTAACAATAGAAGTTGGCAATCCATAATGAACCCATACATGTTGAAAATAAATTTCAGCAGTTTATTCAACAGTAATGGTTTTCTTACATGGCATAAGTATACACATTTTATTGAATCTATCCAAAACTACATAAAGATAATCATGTTGTTTTCCTGACATAGGTAGACCTCCAACAAAGTCCATGGAAACACTCTCCTATGGCCTTGATGGTACCGGTAGTGGCATGTAAAACCCAAGCTTCCTATTACTATGCTTGCTTGTTGCACGCATAGAACAACCTCTTATAAAACACGACACACTATCTATCATGTGAGGCCAATAAAATACCTCTGTAGATGCGTCACTGTTTTTCTTACCCCAAAGTGTCCAGAAATAAGAGATGAATGAGCGTCTCTCATGACACTTATCCTCTCTCCTTGTGGTATACACAGCTTTCCCAAATGAAACAACAATTTTTTATGCATGTGATAATCATTTTCTTCAACTTGATTCCCTTCACTCAAACTAGCATACACATATTCAAAATCAACATCATGTGCATATTGTTCTATGTAACTCTCATGTACAATAGAATCATTTTTCAGTAAAGTAGATGCACTAATAATCGGCCTTGAAAGCATATCAGCAACTTTATTGAAAATATCTTTCTTATACCTTATAACCAAGTGAAACTGTTGAAGAAATCCCATCCACCTGAACTATCATGATTGTTGCAATTTTGTTTGCGATTGCAAGTACTGTAATGGTTGGTGATTGGTACGCACAATCGTCTCTTTACCCATCAAGTAGTGTTTCCACTTCTTGACGCTTTGTACCAACGCATATAGTTCTTTTTCATATGTAGGATAATTAGTTACAGCACCATTTAATGTTTCAGAATGAAAAGTGATAGGCTTACCATGTTGCAAAATAACTGCGCCCATGGCATAATCACTAGCATCTGTTTGTATCTTGAATAACTGTCTCAAATTCGGTAATGCAAGGACTAGAGCTGAATTGATTTTGTATTTTAAAGATTCGAAAGCTTGATGTTGTTTGCCTCCCCATTGGAAGCCTTTCTTCACACTTGTCACTACATGCATGGGAGCAGCGATGGCAGAAAAGTTAGCAATAAACTTTCTCCAATACTAAGATGCACCTAAGAAACTTCTTACCTCGATTATTGTTCTAGGTGTGGGTCAATTCACAATGGCTTCCACTTTAGAAGGATCAATTCTCAACTCGCCTCCTCATGCAATGTGTCCCAAATAAACCAAAGAAGTCTTTCCAAACTCACACTTTGACATCTTAAGAAATAATTTCTCTTTCTTCAAAACATCAAGCACTCTATTCACATGCAATACATGTTCTTCTCTTGGTTTGCTGAAAATCAATATGTCATCTAAGTACAAAATCAAAAAGTCATCAAGGAATGGATGCAAAACACTATCCATAACACGCATGAAAGTTGTCGGTGCATTGCACAAACCAAATGGCATAACTAACCACTCAAAGAGTCCTTGTTTGGTTTTGAATGCAATTTTCCATACATCACTTTCTGCAATTCTTGATTGATGATATCCACTTCGTAAATCTAATTGAGTGAAAAACTTTGCTTCTTTCAGCTGATCAAGAAAATCATTTATCCTTGGGAGTGGGTATCGATTCTTTACTGTTATCTTGTTCAAAGCTCTGAAGTCTACACACACGCGCCAAGTCTCATCTTTCTTTGGAATCAAGACTATGGGTGAACCACATGGAGAAGTGCTTGGCCTTATGATTCATTTGTCCAGCATCTCCTTGATTTGCCTCTTTATTTCATAATTCTCCATTATTGACATGCGATACATGCCAATGCTTGGAAGGGGAGAATCTTGCTACAACTGAATCTCATGTTGAATCTCCCTTTTTGGAGGCAATCTGGTTGGGTCCTGAAAAATCTCATGATGTGCATCAACTACATCATATAAATTTGATTTCAACTTAGGATCACAACCCTCAAATGATTCATGATTAACATCAGCTTTAGGCTTGATCATTAGAAGAACAATTTTTTTACTTGAATTTACCAACCTCTTTACCTGTCCAGCATTTACCATAGCAATGTTTGTCTTCTTGCGATGTGCTCTAACAATGTACTCCTTGCTATATTTGAATAAATGTTATTTGTTCTCATGGCGATGGAAGATTTCTTTCATGTCGTACAAGTAAGGAATCCCCAACACAATACCTGTTATGTCAAGCGGAACCACATCTAATTCAAATGTGTCAACAAAATATGCAGTTATTGAAAACCGCAATATACACTTCTTTGAAACCTATAAATTTGCATCCTTGCAAATCCAACCAAGTGGATATGGTTTTGGATGTGGTATGTTCTCAAGGTTAAATTTCTTGACCAAGTCTTCAGAGATTAAGTTTTCTTGTGACCCACCGTCAAACAATGTGTCAATCTTAGTATGTTGGGATATGACCCTCACATGAAACAGTTCAATTCTTTCTTTTTCATTTGGAGCATGTATGTGATAGTTTGATGTACTAGTACTGGGTTTAGTTTCAATTTATTTCCCCTTCATGTTCTTCAATCCCATGGCTGTAATTTTAGATTCATTACCTGAATCCTCTCCCAAATCATGTTGAGTTGTAGCTGCAGTTTTTTGTTTCCCTTTGTTGTTGTATCTCTTGGGCCTTTTTTCAGGATGTAATTTCCAATAATGATTTTAATCATGGCGTTCTTTTGAACAATTTTTGCAAACCAATTTCTCTCCCTCTTTCTTAACAAATGCATTCTTTTTGCTTTTACCTTTTGACGTCTTCTCTTTGTTTTTACCCTTAAAAGGTTTGTTCCTACCCTCTTCAGAAATGTTTTCCCCTCTAGCTTCTAGATGTGTGGCCTGAACACACACTTCGTCTAGACTTGTGGGGTTAAACATGAGAATAGTATGTTTTAGGTAGCTATGTAAGCCTCCTATGTACTTGAGCAAAGTATCTTGGCTTTGCAAATATACCCCTAATAAGAGAGCTCTTCTCCTAAATTCTTGGGTGTATTCTTGCACATTTTGTCCCTTCAATTTCCTAAAGTTTTTCCAGTTCATTATGGATTTCTGCATATGAGCTAATGGATAAAATTGTTTTTTTATTGCAGTAATGAAATCAGTCCATGATAGAATAGTCTTACCATGCTTCTTGATCTCCTCCTTTGTCTTGGCTTCCCACCAAACAAGTGTTGCACCTTCCATTCTCAATGAAGCTAATTGGATTTTGGTATCATCATCTTGAAGTTTCTAGATTCTCAAATAGACCTCCAATTGCCTAATCTAATTATCAAGGTTTTCTGCATTGACTTCACCATTAAGCATTGGCAATTCAAACTTAACATCAAGTTTTAAAAAAGGAATTTTACCAGTGTTCTTTGAATTTTGTGGCTGATGTACTGAAGATGAAGTAGAGGATGATGATGGTGAGGGTGAGGATGGTGAATTTCCACTACCTCCATTTCCTCCATTGCCCTTCTTTGACTTATCTTCATCATTGTGACCTCCTGAAGATCCCTATCCTTCCTTGTGAATTTTGGATCCTTCTCCTTCTAGTTTCTCATTCATTTCTTGATAAAGGATTCTAATTATCTCAGTCATGTCAAGGAAAGTAGAATGCTTTCCTGAACACTCTTTCTTCCTCTTTGGGATCTATCTCTTCATGGATTTCTCCTTTCTCTTGAGGCATTCATATTGTAGCTTCTACTTCCTTAGGAGGTGAACTAGGTGGTGGATATTGTGGCAATATTTCTCTCCTTTTTGTGGCTCACTTTGAGACCCTCTTTCTTCCACCAATGTGTCTTCTCCTCTCTTGAGCTTGAGCCTAGTAAGAATATAAAACTTACAAGCAGTTAAAAAAATCTTCACAAAAAACAACATCAAAGAATAAACTCTAGCTCTGATACCAACCTGATCTGAAAGGACTGTATTATTTTGTTGTGCTAAGTGTCTTTTCAATTATAAAACATGTGCATACTTTTCTCCATAGTTTGCTTAAGGATTGAGGATTTTAACCATGAAATATAAATGATTTTAGTGAATAAGAAACATGAAATAAGAGCAAATAACATTGAACAACAATGTATAACAAAGAAATAAAACACCACATAACATTTACACAACATGCATGATGAAGCAGTTCACCCCTCCTGGGCTACATCTATTGGTCCAGCACCCATTGGCATGTCCATCTTTCATTACACTCAAAATTTTGCAGATACATTTAGTTACAGGCCTCTAATGGTTGTTTTCTCTACACCAATGGCTCCATAATGCTCAATTAGTCTAGAATAACTCTTCATTCACTCGGAATGGGCGAAAATTGAGCCTCCAACTCATTTTCCCAGTAACATCTAGAAAAACTCCACCAATTGTGGTGAACTCCACTTAACTGGAGTTATTTTAGTTCAAATATGCTAAATTTAAGGTGCGCTCTATATTTCCACCAACGCTAACTATAATATTAATTGTTAAGGGTAGGGAGTGGCCACATGCCAACCCCCAAAACCCATAGTTATATTAAACGCCAGAGCGGAACTCCAGGCTTGAGCCACAGTAATTTGTTTACACTGGAGTTAAACGTGGGGTTAACAAAACTGTCAGCAGATTAACCACGCGGAGCTGAAAAATGTGATAAGTATCGCAGTTATGTTGGCGGGTTAAGAGCTAAAGGTTATGTTTTATGTTAATTTTTGTCACAAATGCCATGTGATAGCTCCACGGGACCGTCGGCGATCTCAACCCCCAATAGTATATGATTTAAACTTTAAATACAACCGTTGGACTCTGGAGGTTAAGTCACAATGTAGCCCGGTTGGTGGAGACCTTTGCATGCAAGCCGGAGGTCACAGGGTCAGACCTTGCGGACCTCATAAAAAATTTACACTACACCTTGGGGACACGTGGCAGCCTTAGGGTTGGCCATGTGTCACCCTATAATTGGCCCACCAAAATCAATGTACAATCCACCAAAAAATCACAATGCGCCACTTTTCAGCCTAGGATTCGTTCTGAGGAAAGGAATATTCCTCATAATATTCCTTTTTTTTTACTATGCACCCTCCATGCTAACTGGGCATCCCAGTCAAACCTGTCACAAAATTTAGTTGTTTGGGAATTCGATCAAAACGCGATATCTCCCTCATACGACATTGGTTTTTTGAATCGTTTGCGTCACGGGAATCAGGAAGACAAGATCTATGCAACCATCATAGTTTCAACCCAATCCTGTAACTTTCAATTTTGAGCAAAATTTATGAAATCCTAATCAGAATCTAACTTTATGTCTCTTTTATTTTGGTAATTGACTTGATGAAAGATTAAATAAGCTAAGGAAGAAAATATATAAGTAACTCAAGTAAACTCACAAGTAATTATCAAGAAGAGAATTTGAATTAATCTCCAGCCCTCCAAATTCTCAACATAACCAAGGGTGACTCTTTGACTACCCTCATGACTGTTTAACTTCCCATGACTTTTCAAATTACATTACTCTTTACATTAATGTGTGTCCTTTGGACTTCCACTTTACAATGCATTTGATCACAATGGACATGATATACAATAGTGATGTGGCAACATGAACACTCATGACATGACACTGTTGACATGGACTACTTGATAACATAGAAATTTCAAGCCATAACTGTTGCTGAGAGTTGATTTTCTTCATGAAGGAGATCTCCTTTACTCCTCTACAAGCCTTGGTGATAGGGAGTCTTCAATGATCTCAAGTCTTGGATAGTGGTCGCAAACTAGTGTCCTTTCACTTTCTCTTGATCAAACATCTTGTGAGTTTAGCTGCAAGAGTGTCTTTGAGCATGCTTCCCTCCTTCTCATCCTTTATCATCTTGCCATGACTTGATAAAGTACCTATTGTTTCAATTCACTCATAACGGGACAACATCAATCTGAAAACCCCTGGCCTAAGATGATGCATTTTGATCTATGAATTGAGCCCGAGACAAGTTACACATTGGGAAAGGAGGCTCAGTGACTGCGCAACTGTGCAGTTCAAGCAGGCAGGGGGCAACCTTGAGCCTTGAGATTACGCAGTGTGCAATTCAGGCTGGGCTGAGAGACATGATTGCATAGTTTCCGGAGTCAGTGGGGACATGTTGCAGAGATGAGAGTTGGGAAATATTACTGCGTAGTTCAAGAGGTCAAGGAGGCTTGGCTGACTGTGTAGTGTGCAGTTCTAATACTCAGGGGATGAGCTTGTGTCTTGAAGTTGTGAAGTGTGCAGTGCAAGCAGGGATGGAGGCCATGATTGTTTAATTCCGAAGGTTAAGGTCGGGTCTTGGTCACAAAAACTGTGCAATGGAGTAGTCTTGGGAGGCCAGTACTGCACATTGTGCAGTGCCAAGCAACAAGAATTAGGGGAATTTTGAGGTCTAAAATGGGCCTCTTAAGGAAATTATAAAGTAATAGTGGAAATAATAATATAATATTTGATTACATCATCAAATTTTAGAGGGAAAAAAAGGAAAAACAACTTTTTCAACTCGTATTTTCAACTTATCTCCTTATGGGTTTGCTCAAATTTCGAGTGAGAACACTCATTAGATGCATAATTTGATTCTTGATCCAAGGAGTACCCATGTTGCATACTTTTGATGGACCCTGCTTCATGAAAAATGAGAAATACATGAACAACGTAATTGCAATCATGTTTTTGATGTATTTCTCATTTTCGTGTAGCAGGGTCCATCGAAAGTATGCAACATGGGTACTCCTTGGATGCAGAATTAAATTTTGCATCCAATGGGTAATCTCGCTCGAAATTTCAGTAAAACATTAGGGAGATAAGTTGAAAATACAAGTTGAAAAAGTAGTTTTATTATTATTTTTTAATCTTTTTACTTTTTTACCCAAAAAATGGTGAATCATCCCCCATGGTTAACATCATCATCTTGAATCCTATTGGTTCTTATAAAGTTTATTTTGGTTATACATTTTTTCTTAGGAGGCCCATTTTAGACCTCAAAAGTTCTCTAATGGTCACAACCAAAGGACTGAGACTGCACAGTGCACAGCTTATGAGAGACCAATGAAGCTAAGTTGCTCGGTCGAGAAGTTTTCCAGAAAATGGCTAAGTGTGAGATTGGTGAGATTGATGTGAACAGTGATATAATTTTACAATTAGCATACAATTATCATGCTTGAAGACTCAAGCAACATAGATCATCCAAGGCATACAAAAAAAACATTCTCCTCCATGTGACATATTTACGACAAGTGTGACACCAGAGATACACTTTATAACGACCGTGATGACATGTGTGCGACAGTGCTCAAAATTTTGGAAATCAGTGCGAAAGATACTTAAAAGGTTAGAAAAACTCATTTACGCAAAGGTGACCTCTTGAAACCAATGGGATAAGCTCATACATTCATTGCGACAACCAACATGCTAAAAGACGACACTTTTCCTATCTTGCAAAATGGATCATAACACTTTAAGAAAAGTAATGAAATGAAATTCAAAGTTGGTGACAACGATGATCAAGACCAAGGAAGGCTTCAAAATTTGGTATAGGCTAAAATTTTGGAGAGGGTTGTAGCAGCTACAACACTTGGCGACACACTGATATGATTCCAGATTCATTTTTTCAGTTACCTTATTTTGTGCAAGGCCTTGGTTCTTTGGGGAGTATTGATTCATCGTGCAGATCACTTCAGTTTCCCCACTTACCCAAGAATAGACTAAGTCCCCATCATGCCACTTCGGTTTAACTCAATAAATATTTATCTTTATCACAAAGTTTCACACAATGGAGGGCAATGAAGCTCGTGAGTTTAAGATTTTCAAAGTATAAATTTTCATCTCTAGTGTTGCTCCCTTGCCATCAAGCCTGGAAAATACCCCAATGGATTCACTTCAGGAAATCAAGCATTGTTCCGCTACCAGCGAGCCTGAACAGTACCTCGACAGAGTTTCTTTCTTTACCTGTCTACCCAGGAAGACTTTCTCTTCTTTCACCTTTATTTATTTTTTTGAAAAGAGGGAACCCGACTTGTTGAGAGTAGGAGAGGTTGTTTGTTTAGATAAGTATATAGGTTCCACTAATTTATTTTTGCTCATTTAGATGTTCTCCTTCTCCCTTTTTATTGATTTTATAAGCATGAAAACGCCAAAATAAAAGAACCAAATACGGGCACAAGGTTACCCAGATAGGCATGAGTTCATGGTTTGCCCAAAAATCTCCTTACGGACAGATGGTATTTTCCGTCAAAACTTCATCAGCCAAAAGACATAAATAATACAAGGAAGATGGACCAAAGGCTAACCAAATGTTGAAGTGTCACAATGCTCCTTAGACTTCAGCCACGCGCGATCTCAGAAACCAACACATGGGCGAGGACAACACTTATTAACATAACAACAAGAAACAAGGAAAACAACAAAAACAAGAATGCAAGGAAAAAAAAAAAAAAAACTATGTACGTAGTGTAGGGCACAACCCCTAATTTTCATTGAAAATGGTGTTTGAGATATTGTCCATTGACAGGGAGAGATTCTATCTTCCCATCAAGTGATTGAAAACGATGTGTGTTGGCGAAGCTTCTCATGTATCGTGAAAGGTCTAATCCACAAGGATTGAAATTTATTGTGTTTGCATTTGTCTTCATGGGATTTATTCCACTTCAGGACTAAGTCATCCACACTAAAATTGTTCTTCCCTGCAAACTTTCTAGCAAACCACCTCTTGATACGACTTTGATGAAGAAGGAATTTTTCTTTAGCTTCCAACTTTTCTTCCTGGAGCTTATGAAGGGTATCCATCCTATGATGCACTCACAAACATGGCTTTCCTTAGGACCCTTGGGAAAGTTGGAGAGCATACAAGTAGATATTGGGAGGGAGGATGGCTTCTTTTTCATATACCAGGAAGTAAGGAGAGGTGTTCAGGGAAGGCTTAGGCGTGACTCAGTCAACCCATAGAGAATTTATCAAAGAAGAATGTTAGTTCCTCTGTTCATAGAATACAACCTTCTTAATGATAAAGATCAATTTTTGGTTCATGGATTCAACAAGACCATTCTCCTGAGTGTAATAGTTAGCAAAATGCTTCAATACAATTATGTTTTCCAATGAAAAGTCATAAAGATTCTACAATGAAAAATATGTTGCATTATCAAAAACAAGTGATGTAGGAACGTCGAACCTAGAAATAATGTAATGTTGTAGAAACTTGATGACTTCCTAATCATTCACTTGTTTGATCGGAACTACTTTTGTCCACCGCATGAAGTATTATGTAGTAGTGATGATGTAGTGAAATGGTTCTTCCACTATGATAGACTACAGTGGGGCAGCTGACTTCTTATTTCTGTTGGCACACCTCTGACAGACCTAACATTTGCCGACATAAGCATGAGCATCTTTGAATAATTTGGGCTAATAGAAACTGAACCACATGGCTTTATGTGTCATTGTGTTGCCCGCAAAATGCCCCTTGGCTGGTCCATCATGGAGATCACGCAATACCCCCTCTAAATCGTGTGTGTCCAAACACCTGAGCAATACTCCGTTATGGTGCTTTCTGAAAATCATCCCATGCACCAACTGATAGGATACATCTTTTAGCCTTAGTTCCCTCTTCTGTCATGTGGAAATGTGGGAGGGCACGGTGTCATGCTCAAGGTATCGGCACACATCCGCATACCAAGAGTTTGTTCTGGTAGTGGGGGAGGTTTGCTCGATATTTTAACATCTCAATTTCTTGCTCCCACCCTAAGGGGTATTCTTCTTCCTTTTCGTCTACCACTTCTGCTTGTAGGGACCAACCCTTAGAGTGAAAGTGTAGGGACCAACCCTAGGATTTATTTTTAGTTTTTTTTATAATACAGTAAAATAGGAATAAAACCATAAGAATACAACATTGGAAACTCAGAACTATTAATCACTTATATCAACATCCATGAATTTAACTTCACACATACATATATTTTACATGTTAATTACATGAACAATGAAGTCATATAAATAAAAAATTATAAATAGCATAGGTACCATTCACCAGGAGAGGAGATTCAATCTTGACTTGTCGCTACTTGCGCTCCCTTGTTGTCGTCTACCTCTAAGCGTGAATGTTGTCATGCTTAATCTGAATATAATGACCCATTGTTTGACCTCCCGGCCTACTCCTTAGGTACTCTCCTTCCCTGCAGACCCCCGAGCTGAAATGGGGTTGTACAATGAAGGAAATGTGCTAGCTGATAGAGGTGAGCACTCCTTGGCTCAAGAGTCCCCTCTCTAAAGTTCTCTACCTCACCAAACTCAACTATAGCTCGTAACCACTCACAAAGACATAATCTCCTCCATCCAACAATAGGGTAAAAAATTATTTTTCCCATGGCTTGTCCCTTATTTTATAGGAGGATTCATAGGTGACACTTGCCACTTCATGCATAATTGATTATTTTTATTTATCCAAATTTTGATTATTCACCCACCCATGTGTCACCCTCTCACCAAGGCTCTTCAAAATAATTTACTTAAATATTGATTTAAAATAGTATTTTCCTCACCCCAACAAGACTTCCTATTTCTTCTCCTAGTTGTCTCTTGATCCCCCCTTTCCTGCTCCTTAATTTGTGTTTATTACTGAAGTTAACTGATAAGTCTCATATTTGGTCCCCTAAATACCTCCTAATTTAACTCAATTTTCCTCTTTGATAGATATTATTATGTTGGCTCTTGCCACATGGAGGCTCTCTAAATTTCTCCAATTTTAATTTATTAATCCTATTTTAATTCACCACCCTCTTCTCTTAATGAGTTTTTAACTATTTTATGGTTAATCTTTATACTTAACTATATGTCCCTCTTTCCCCCTTTTGCCTAATTAAGTTTCTTATGTACATTATCCACTTAATATTTTTTTTTAACATGGAAAGAGTAGAGTTATCAAGGTAAAATATTTTATTTCTTACTATTGTTCCCTTACCCTAAGTTTTATTCTTGATTTAATTTCCTTGGTTCTAACCTCATATATCACTTGATATGAGTTAGTAGGATTTTCATATATTGATTATATTTATTAGTTTCTTTAATGATGTCGAGGGTGTCAAGTTGGTCATGCCCTTCAAGAAATTTCATTCAAAGTTCCAAGGGTGCCATGCCTAACAATTTATTTGTGATGCCAAGGGTGCCAAGTCGATCGTGCCTTTCAAGAATTTCTCTTGAAGTTCCAAGGGTGCCACGCCACTTGCCCTTCAATCATCCACTGGCTATGAGGGGAAATTATAGGTGAAATGATAGAGATCGCTATCATCTCGTATGTCACTTCTTATAGTGAGACTAATGGTGTTGGGGATTAAGGAATTTTTCTTGATGTGTGCCCCCCAAAAAATCCTCGTGAGCGACCCAAATTTTGGACCTACCCCCACGACATCGTGATCTTCAAGGCGAAGGTGTTTCGACCTTTCTAGCCTAAGTCACGATGGGAGTGCTAGCAGGTGAGATCAAGGACACTATCCTATCCCTCCCATGTTGTTCCATCCAATTATACAACCGCATCACCCATATGTGAGTCATTCGGCCAAGAAACTAACATGTTCCTGCAACCATTGACATATTATCAGAGTATATATATATATATATATATATATATATATATATATAGCAAGTTTCAAACTGAACTTAGAATCTCAAAGAAAATATTATTTTCTTTCAAACCATATGTTCTCAACTCATCATATGTGAGTGCCTCTGGTGGTTTCTTGTCATACACAATAATCATTAGTAACAAAGTTTCTCAGTGTTAGTCATTATCAAAATATCAACATCAACATGACCTAGTCATTCAAATCGTTGTTCATTTTGAATCAGAACTAATGTAAGTAGCTAACATAGGGGACACATCCATCATGGTTATCATAATCATAACATCAATGGGAAATTAACATGTCCATCAAAGCCATCATCATCTTAACATCAATAGAAAACATACCTATCCATCGAATCTATCATCATCATGATATCAATAGAGAACATGCATATCCATTAATGTTACAATCATATCAATAGAGAACGTACATAACCATTGATGTTTTCATCATCATAGTATCAATAAATAACATACATAACCATCAAATCCACTAATAATAGGCATATTTCGGGATCCTCAACCTGAGGTCCTCAAAGAATAAAGTGTGGGCCTTAGGGCTAAATAATGTTAAAATTCATATCATTGTCGATTAACTAGAGTAGGGCACTACATACAACCCCTCTTAATAATAGACTTTGTCTTGAAGTCCTTGGAATAGATATGTAAAATGGTGATGCATCTCCTTGCCATCCTCCCAAGTGGCTAAACTAGGACTATAATTGTCCCATTGGACCTTAACCGTCCAATAACTATCGTCTAAGTTGCAATGTTCATTGGTCCAAAATGCGAACTGGTTTGGCCATCACTATGCCCTCATCTGAAACCTGCAAATGACTTAAGTCAATAACATGTGAAGGATCTGAAATATAATGATGCAAAAAGAAACATGAAACACATCATGAATACGTGCTAGGGATGGAGGTAAGGCAAGCCTATATGCTACCGATCCTTTTCTTTCTAAGATTTCAAAAGGTCCCACAAATCGTGGAGACAATTTCACTCCCTTTCTGAATCTTATAGAGCTCTTTTGGGGCCTTAATCTCAAGAACACCCTATCTCCCACTTCATAACTTCAGTCTATTCGATGAGTGTCATCATAACCCTTTTGTCGATCTTGTGCTTCTTTTAGCCTCCCTTTAATCATAGTCATTTGTTCTTCCATCTCTTGCAACACTTCTGACCCTATTAATACTCGGTCCTCTAGTCTGTCCCAACTGAGAGGTATTCTACAAGGTCCCCCATACAAGAAATCAAATGACATCATCTTGATGGAACTCTAATAATTGTTCTTGTAAGAAAATTCTACTAGAAATAAGAACTCATCCCATGTCTTTCTTCTTCTTTTTTCCATCACATACATCTGTATCCTATCCTCGAGGATTTTATTATTCCTCTTTGTCCAACCATTTTTCTTAGGGTGATATGCAGTGCTAAAGTTCAATTGGGTTCCCAAGTTTTCTTAGAAGCTAGTCCAAAATCTTCCTGTAAACATTGCTCCCCTATCCGATATGATCTTCATATGCACTCCATGTAATATCACAATATCATCAATAAAGACTTTGGCTATCTTTGGTGCCTTATATGTAGTATTAACTGGTATAAATGGGTACTCTTGGTCAACGTGTCTACCACAAAAAATAGGCATCATGTCTTCTTGTGGTCATTGGCAGTCCCATGATGAAATCAATTGGTATAACTTCCCATTTAGGTTTGGGTATCTCATGGGGTTGCAGTAACCCTGCTAGATGTACGTGTTCAAATTTTACTCACTGACACCCTAATCATCTCGCTACGAATTTAACAATCTTCTTCTTCATCCATTTGCAAAATAAGATTGGTTTCAAGTCCGCACTTATCTTCTTAACATCGGGGTGTGCCATTTATACTTCTCTATGTGCTTCACACAATACTAATTGGTATATATCTTCCTTCGGTCACATATATATCCTCCCCTCAAATCGTAGTATTCCATCACTATTAAGGGAGTATCCTTCACACTTTGGGATCATCGTTTTTTCTTCCCTCAAAATCTTGCTAACATCTTGGTACCATGTGTCCTCAATTTGTAAGTCAAACAACCTCTCCCTCAAGTTTTTATTCAAGGGAATCACCGAAAATATATGAGGCCTCCTAATTAAAGCATCAACCACATTATTTATCGTAACTTTTATTTAAGTAGTATTAAATCATGTTCACTTATTAGCTCAGACCATCGTCTCGATCTTGCATTTAAGTGGTATTGAGTGAATATGTTCTTTAGCCCACAATGGTCAGTCCTAAGCTCAAACTTCCTTCCTAGAAGGTAGTGTCTCCAAATCATTAGGGCGTAAACACTTGTTTCCATTTCTAGATAATGGGTTGCGTAGTTTATCTTCATGGGTTCTAAGTTTTCTTGATGCATATATTAATCTTCCTTCTGTCATCAATATGCAACAGAACCTTTCCTTGGAGGCATCAGTGCAAACCAAAACTTATTACTCCATATCTAGTACCTTCAGAACTGGTACCACTGGTAATAATACTTTTAACAATTGGAATGCCTCTTCACATTTTTCAATCCAAACAAACTTTTTGTTCTTTCTTTGGAATTCGGTAATGGGATTTTCTATCTTCTAAAACCCATCAATAAATCTATGATAATATCCATCCATGCCCGTGAAACTGCATATTTCATGAACATTAGTTGGTTCCAACTATTTAATGATGGCCTCAATATTTGTTATGTCTACCACAATACCTTCCCCGGAGATAATATGCCCAAGATAGTGGATCTTGGATTGGTAGAAGGAACACTTTGACAACTTCTCATACAATCGGTTCTCTCTGAGACATTGTAAAACTAGCCTCAAATGTTCATCATGATCCTCTGGGGGATTTGAGTAGATCAAAATATCATTGATAAAGATTTGTACAATTTTTTCTAGGTATTCAAAGAATATTCCATTCATCAAAATCATGAAAGCACCTGGGGAATTTGTCAGACCAAAGGGTAATATTGCACATTCATAATGCCCAAATCTTGTCTTTGGAATAACTTCCTCCTTGATGCTCAACTGATGGTACCTAGGTCTTAGGTCTATATTTGAAAATAAAGAATCTCCCTTCATTTTATTGAACAAGTCATCTATCCTTGTAGAGGGTATCGATTTTTTATGGTCACCTTGTTCAACTAGCGATAGTTAATGAAAAATCGCCACATCCGATATTTCTTATTAACAAATATTATAGGGGCTCCCTATGTGGATATTTTGGGTCATATGAAACCCAAGTCCAATAATTTCTTTAATAATATTTGAAACTCCTTTAATTCTGGAGTTCACATACGATATAGTGCTTTTGCAATAGGGTCCATTCCTAGGTTAAGGTCAATGGTAAAGTTTATTTCCCTTTTTGGGTATCCCAAGAATTTATTTGGGAAAAACATCCTTGGATTTAGGTGGGAGTTTTGTGAGATGGAGGTGACAAAAGTTGGTTGTTGTGGTGGTGCCATGATGTGCCATCTAGCAACCCTACTCCTCGTGACTCCTCTTCTAGCTATGACACTTGTCTCCACCAACATTAAAATTGATTATTTTCTCTCTCCTTTTTTTTTGATAAATAGTATAATAATTATCATTATAGGTGGTGATGGTTAATAATCCTATTGTATGAAGCAATCAATAAATATGATAAAATAAAAGAGCGATGAATTTAATAATTTTGAAGTGACTCAAGTTTAGTGAATTGCAATCATTACATCATTGATAATTACTGTTACACCATTTTTTTGTCATCTAACCTATTATCGTTAGATGGACCCAAGTACACCATGTAAGACCAATTTTACTCCAAGTAAAATTGCTTTCACTATGAAAATAACTTGGTAAATCACCTTTATTAAGTTGTTTATGGTCTAAACAGGAAACCCCATAAGGAAATATTAAATAAATATACATTTGTTTGATTTTCCTCAATAAATAATTAGTTAAACAATAGTTTAATTAATATTTCTGGTTATATTTAACCCAAAACAAGGAAATTAATTAGATAAATAATTATTTATCTTATTTTCTAAGAATAATTGTTTAAATCTTATTTAAATAATATTCCTTGTTAAATATGACTAATTCACCCTTAAATAATTAAATAAATCATTATTTATTTTATTATTACTCAAACATATCCTTAAAATGATAAATAAATCATTTATTTATTTATTATTACTTAATCACATCCTTAAAATAATAAATAAATCATTTATTTATTTATTATTTACAAATAAAGGGATTTGACTCAAGTCAAATACCTTTTCCCTCCAACAAATATAATAAAATATTCCATAAAAGTTGGATCTAGATTTGGTTAATAATATTTTAATTATGCACCAAGCTCTAGACTAACTCAATATTTTGTTATAAACAGAATGGTTTTCCCATTCATTTTTCACCTTTTGTTGCCTAAATATCACTCTGGATCTCAACACTTGGTCTGGCTATTGATCCATAATCATAGCCATACTTTTCCATTTTTGTCTGGGTTTTCTACACCATCAAGAGAGAGAAGTTCTAAATCTGAAGTGCTAAGGACTCACAAGAACCCATCCCATTGAGGAGAACAGGGAACACCCTCTTGTGTTTTCCTCCTAGGTGCCATTAATAAAAATATTCATTGGATATATTCTTATCTTGTCTATTGGATCTATGGAGTAAATCTTATTTTTCTATTGTTTAATGTCTTCTAATGTATAGATCTAGATTTTTGCAGCATTTGTCTTGATCATCTAATTGTAGATATGAAGATATTAGTAGTCATTTCTGCTGTTAGGGCTATAATTTATGCGTATCTAAAGTGGTATTTTTTCGTACACTTCGAATAAAGATTCATACTAACAACTGGCTACTCCACATGGGTTTACCATTATGACCGCTGTCGTTTTTTTGATCCTTGCATATCCAGCTACTTCAAACCATAGGATTTCTCTTCAGCCCCTTGTTTTTCTTATTCTTGATGTTGTTTTTAACCCGTAAAACCCTAAAACTATAAAAATTCTAACTTCCGCGTGTTTTCGGACCCATTGCCTGAGGTAAAAGACGGACATCGGTCGTGGCGGGAACTGACAATTTTTACGGTACACTCAAGCTAATGCGGAAGTGCAGGTCGCACTTTTTTGCCCAAAACCTGCAACCTGGACCTCTAGGATGCACTTTACAGCCCAAAAAGTGCGACCTCTGCTGAAAACAGGCCAAAAACTAGGACCTGGACTTTCTGCAGGAATTTTTCTGAAAGTTTTATGGGTTCTATTGAGCCTATGTTCAGGGTTGTTTGACCTCTATCTCCGCCCATTTTGGAACTGTACCTGTTCTGTTTCACTCAACTAAGTGGGAACCTAGCCCCCTAGGGCTTCAGTACCCTCCACTTTTGGTGGAAGAGTGTTTGTCATTGCAGGTTGTCTGAAATTTCAGAGTCTTCAGCCATTTTTTCAGATCTGATACCTCATCTTCAGATCCACTTCAGATTAGCTTGTTATCCATCCAAATCTCCTCTTTTAGCTTTGTTTGGGTTTTCCTTAGGGGGCACTCCGCTTCCTTCCTAGAGATAGCCTTTCGCCACCACTTTTTACAGAAATTTTCCTCTGATTTGTTGTTGTTTTTTGCACCACTTTCCAACAAATTTTGTCTTTTAGATCTCTGTCCCTCTTGACCCAAGATCTATTAGCCTATTTTAGTGTGTTCATATTAGCTTTTTGCTCACCTATAGACTAGTTGTTGAGAGGCCCACCTTCTTGGGTTTAGATTATTGCATTATTAGCTGTTTATTTTCTGTTTTGCAGGCCTATATGTTGTCATTTTCATGGTTATTTATAGCTATACAACAAAACTTTTTCTTTTTCTCTACAAATTTCTAGGTTTAAAAATTAAAATTTACACACTTTTATACACACACCCTAAGCGAAAATGGGCTTGGTTAACACCGCCAAGCAAAGACTCTAAAACATTGAAATCATTTGATCCTGCACCTCTTTGCCCTTGTTTCGACATTGTAATCACTTGATTCTGCATCTCCCTGCCCTTGTTGGTCTCTTTTTCCTTGGTGCCGTGTGTGTGTCGTCATTGCTCAACCTCCCATGGGCTCTGATTTTCCTCAAGAGAATGTCAACACCCCTTGCACATCTTCCCCTCTTGGTATCATGTATTCAGGGTACAGCATGCCTCCTCTCTTTTCCCAACCTCCTTTATACCACATTGTTACACAACCTTTGTTGTCTAGTACCCCCGATGACCAGATCCTCATGATGAAATCCGATCAACCTTCAACCGTAGACATCAATCTTCAAACTCGGTCCCATCAGTATAGCAAGCCTCCCGTTGCGTCTGTCCCCGAGCTGCCTCCTTGGTCTCTACAGAGCCTCTTTCGACACCTAATGGCCCCTTAAAGATCCCTCAGCCTAGGGCGGAGGTTCATACCAAGATCCCTAAGGGTCCACTACGCTAAAATTCTGCTTCTGGCAAAGCTGCCCATTCGTATAGCATAGTCGATGATTTGGCACAATCCCCTGCTGCCATTTCAATGCTGGAACTCCTCCAGTCGTGCCCTTCACAACAAAAAGATCTTATGTCTGTCGTGGGCGTTGTATACCCTTCTGATGATCGATTTATTGTCTTTGATGTTGACCGGTCAGAACATCCTCCTCTCCCTACTTCCGTTGCTTTCCAAATCCCAGTCAAGATTCAGAACGCCAACGTTTCTTGGTGCATTATTGATGAGGGGGCATCCACTTGTGTGATGTCTGCTTCGGTTTTGAAACAACTCGGATCTCCTGAGTTGGCCCCTTCCACGATCACTCTCCGAGCATGGGATGGCCACGCCTCCAAGCCCATTGGCTTATTCCACAATTTTCCTATCACTCTTGCGGGCAATACGGTTTGCGTTGATGTAGAATTCATAAACGCTCCCTTGGATTACAACATTATTTTGGGTCGTAGCTACACTTATGCGATGTCAGTTGTCCCTTCTGCGGTTCACTGCAAGATTTCCACTGCAAGATTTCCTTCCCCCATAATGGAAAGATAGTCACCATTGACCAGTTGACATATTATGAGCCGAAGTCTCAGACCTCCCTCGAGTCCACTATCTCTTCGGTGGCCAACAAGCAAACCGTCGACCCTTTGACCAGTGTCTCACCTAGCGTCTACAAGGAATCCTCCTTGCTTGGTACTTTCCCTGGTCTTCCTCCTCCTATCTCTGATTCCAACTCATCGAATGTTTGCATGATGCAATCGTCTTGGGCTTCTCTCAAGAGGCCCGCCTCGGCTAGGCAGCAGCACCCTCGCCCTCCGCAGTCATCTCCTAGCCCTTCGATGCAGCCTCTTGGACCTCCTCCTCCTGGCCCTTCAGCTGGTACCCATGAGCCTTTTTATCCTCCTGGGTCGGTTCCTTCAGACCTTAACCATTTAGGAGTCGTCCCACTTGGCCATTACCCCTCTGGTCAAATACTATTCCTAGTCCCTCCACCAAGCATCTATACAGCACCTGTCATGGACACTCTCTCTCCTCCTAACTTGACCATTGGGCTCCCGGTTTGGTACCTTGATCCTCCAACCGCCACTCCGCCAGGTCAACCTAAACCTTATCTTGCTTTGACCCCGGTTCAACTAGTCCCCCTGACTTCTCCTGCCATCACAGTGCCTCAACCACCTCAACAGGAACCGCCTCCTATTGCGACCGCTTCGGGTAAGAAGGGCAAAACTCGCAAAAGGGCCTCAAAGGACAAAGCGTCCCCGACTGACCCTACACCTCCTCCGCCTCCAAATCCCTGCGCTTTGTGTTATGTCATCGGTCATGCCACCCATACTTGTCCCGAGTTGCCCCGCATCAAGCCCATGGTTAATGTTGTGTTCCTTGCATCGACGATCCCCGAAACCTCTGCTTCATCATCGACCGTTACCAAGAACAACAATACTATTCACACCAAAAACCCTTGTGCTTTGTGTGGTCTCCATGGCCATGACTCTCATCATTGTCCCATCCTTATGCATTACCGTGCCTCTTTATAGGTAGTTAGGGAATACGAGATTGAACAGAACCAATCTGCTTCTCCCGTACTTACACAGTATGCCACAGGCCAAACCGAGGATTTACCCGCTCCCATTGACATTCCCCCCTTGATGTCGACGTGACGGAGCATGCTGCCACCATCCTCTACCTTTCATCATCCTTGAGACCCTCGACAAAAGCTCCCTATGAGTCTTCTCCTGTTGTTTCGCTTGACCCCCTTTCAGCAAACACTCCAGGCTCAGCATCAGTAGATCTTTTATATGCTTGTTCTTATGTCATTTCTCGCGACGATGTGCATGTGAGTCTTTCTTCTCATGATGATGAGTCAGGTAGCCCCGTCGCATCATGTGGTCTCTTTTCCTCCTGTCTTTCCACCTCCTGTTGTGACAACGACATCATGGAAGCCACATCCACCCCTGACTTCATCTTTCCTGCCCATAAACAGGATGCCATAATCCATATCGTTGGTGACTTATGCAACCTGAGCTCAAGCTATGTCTCCAGTAGCCCCCACACTTCCCCTCACCAGTAGCATGTGGGAAGTAGACATCCTACCTAGAACACTCCCTTCCACAGAGTGCATTCGAATTTTACTATGCGCTCAGGTTTCCAGCATTGTTCTTTATCCTCCCATTTGTTGTCTTGTGGCACCTTTCAAAGGAACCCCCCGTCGACACCTTATATCGGTTTTTTCGATGGTGCAAGTCGCTACTTCCGGAATTTACCCCTTTGCAGGCGCTTGTTCTTTCAAATGGTGTATGCATTGGTACTACTACCAATAATCAGGCCGAATATGATGTTGTACGAGGTTTATTATCCGATTCCCTTTCACGTCGCATCCTCCACCTTCATGTTCGTTTAGATTCCCTGCTTCTTGTCATGCAATTGAATGGTGTATATCGTGTGCATAATCCTATCCTTTTCAGAAGATATTTACGAGTGAAACTTTTGATGCGTGAATTTGAAATCATTACTTTCAGTCATGTACCTAGAGCACAAAATCACTACGCAGATAGCATTGCAAATTGTATAAATTTGAATAATTTGCTGAATTATTCACCGAGATTATCCTGATTACACACTATTTAAGCTTCATGCATAATACATAACCTCTTCTACAATTGATCATCAATATGCGGAAATAGAAGCAGTCGCATGCGCACATAAAAACATAATCAAGCACACATATAACACAGTATGTAATGGGGAAAGCTTACAGCTGAAAACCCCCAACTATCTGTATATTATAATGATAGAGAATCATGTAACAATCATAGTACAATACTCCTCACAAGTACTCAGTACTATCTCCAAAAGTTACACACAAACTAGCTCAGATCTGAACAAGTCACAGGTTCAAATCTCCTCCACAGTTTGCTTGCCTCTACTGCGCAATCCAAGATGAGAATGAATGAGATCCAAGTTTGAATCCCCTTGGCTTGTACTGCGCAATCCTCATTGGCAATCTCAATCAATGTGTGTGCAAATCTCATGCACAAGTATAGTCACAACTGATAGCCACACTCACCCTTTCACCCACCTCTAACACTGGTCTCCACTAAACTGTTCATGCACTGAAGTTAACTGATGTATTCTTTAGTTGATTTATGAGTTAATAATTAGTTAATTAATTAATAATTAATTCACACCACTCATCACTAGTGTATTTATCAGTTAGACTAAATACAACTAGTTCAACTAAGTTAAACCGAACACAACTCCACCAACTGTCTCATCAACTCCACCAAACTCTGCCACATGAGTTCTAACTGAAGTCAACCATGCAATAGCTCAACTAACCCTTAGGAAAAGTGTATTTTCTTCTGTCAGCTGCATGTGCCACATCCAAGCATCAAACTGAAGTGCTCCAAGAGGATAATATAATGTTTATAGTCTAAATATTATTAAGGGTTAATAATATTTGACTGTTCTATTTTTAGCCTGACAGTCTAAAAATAGAAACTGCCCAATGTCTAAAAATAGAGGTCCATATATTTTTACCAACTCGACCAATCATCCATAAATAGCATCTTGCAACTCATAGACCATGATCCATATGTCTAAAAATAGACATAGTCTAAAAATAGACTTTGCGACAAAAATCACTTGTGTGGCCCTCCACCTAGTTTAGGTGATCACTTTCCAACTAGGATCAGGAAAGATGTTTCAGGATGCCTCCTTCACTTTTTCTTGTTGCAATCTTCAACACAAACCACATTTTGGATTGGCATTTAACACACACATTTAACACAAGACAATAACATAAAAATATCAAAACGATGCATATCCATAGTATGTGTCGTATAAAATGTTTTAGAGTTAATCAACTCTGATACATATGACATGCCCATAGCATGTTACCAAAAACTCAAAAATGGGGGCACCACATGCCCCTACACACTAATCACTATCTAGAGGATCCCGAGCCAATGGCTCTGCCCCCGTAGCTCGTAGATCACGAACACTCTGTCTGGCCATCGCCATGCATCGCATGACCCCTCGCCATTCCGAGGGTAAACCAATACATGGCTCTATGTACTGGTCATCTAAGTCTTACCATCCACGCTCCAAAACACCAGTCAGAAGCCTCTCACATCTATGACGGATATCCTCCAGAAGGGTTGTTGCGTCCTCATTTTGTTGCGCCCTTGGTCCACTAGATCCTGCGGCCTTTGATACTGCAGGACGCCCCATGTACCCGGCCGATTTTACCGGTGCCATATCTCCATACAAAAAGTAAAAGAATCAGTATTACATACAATATTCTAAAAACTTTACATGCACATAAAAGATCAGCAATGTGGCACTTACCATCTGGTCCCCATATACGACCAGGTGGAAGTGGAAAATCCAGGTCCCCACAATAACTCATCCCACTATAGGGATAGTCGTCTATATACAGTTCCATCTGATCCCAATGAACAAAGAAATCAGGACGAAACACTCGTCCAACTGCTCCACCTCCTCCTCTGCACAGTAGTCGCCCCCATTGGTGCATCCTAGGCTCTCTCGGGCCCCCATCTGTGAGTTGTATGCGAGGTCGAAGTGTCGGGATCTTCTCAAAGAATAAAGAGCACAAAACTATACCATATGCACAATCATGGTTCACTTGCCGCTTACATAGCAACAACTGTCATTTCAATTACGACAGCATCATCTGGGCCCACCCATAGTAGGTCCCACTCAAAACACTCTCCACCAACATCATATGTCCCCACGTAATGTTATGGAGTTACCAGTTGCCCAGGATCCGCAGCACTGCTGCGGCCACAACACGGGTCTCTAACCTCTCCAAATCCCCGATGGGTATCCGAGTCCCCTTGACTTGGAGACCTGGATGACAATGGCGCTCTACAAACTCTATGATATTTTTCCCACGCGATAATACTGGCTGAGTATTCCCTACCATCCCAAGTGGTGGGAGACCAATCAGGAAATATGTATCCTGGACCGTCAACTTGATCTGGTGCCCCTGCACTATAAAGACCTCATGGTCCGGGTCCTAGTAGCTGACAATCCGGGCCAATAAGGGCTCCCCGGCTCTCATCAAGGGGTTCTCCACAAACTTCAAAACCCCAAACCTGGCCAAAGCATTGCAGACACCCTGATCCTCCCAGATCTTCGAACGCAATGCGCCCAGGTCTCTCTCTCTCCAGTTGATCTGTAATTCTGCCATACCTGCACAAAACCATCATATTAATCAATATGCATATAGGAAAGATTGTTTCTGATCAAAAAAACCTAGTGCTCAGCCATAAAACAGCACCAAAACACCCCTCCCGGACAGGTCGTACTTTTCAGGCCCAAACCTGGGACAAGTCGCACTTATCTGGCCAAAACCTGTTATCCAGGTCACAGTTTTTGCCTCAAAAAGTGCGACCCGGTCGTGAGGAGGAGTAGAGGGCTTTTACTGAGCATTAGGGACCTAATCTGAACTTTTAATCCACTGAAAAGGAAGAGTAGGGTTAGGCCTCTTACCTACAACTGACAGCTCCTGATTCCAACGGTCGGTTTGTCTGCTATGATCGCCGCAATATTTAGGGCCTTCTCTCCTCTCCACATTCACCACAGCTCCATATGCAAATGAATGAATTTGGAGTGAAAATGCCTTATTAAAAGAGAAACCCATGTTTCTTCTTTTTCTCGCCACGATCCAACCGTAGCTCTATTTACCAAACCGTCAGCACCGTTGGAAAGCTCTCACTGAGCCCTCAAATGGGTATCTATTAGTTTTTAGTGATTTGATACTTCACCGCGACACATTTTCCCAAGAAGTGCCACTTCACCTTTCCACAAAAATCGAATTTATTCACTTGCAACACTTGTACCGGGGGCACCATGTTGCCTCCATAGTTTTCCATGCTCGTGTCGACTTTTCTCATGAGTCACCATCTGGTACTCATGCTTTTACAGTCCCCATTGACCCCTTTTCATATGTGGCAGCACCATCGATTCACCCTTGTTTAGAGCAACTGAGTTGAGTCATCATTGCTTTCATGGAGTCTATCCTGAGTCCCTTTTACATCTCGCCATAGTCCCCC
The DNA here is from genome assembly GCA_034641835.2 of Pinus albicaulis. Classification (NCBI taxonomy): domain Eukaryota; kingdom Viridiplantae; phylum Streptophyta; class Pinopsida; order Pinales; family Pinaceae; genus Pinus; species Pinus albicaulis. The sequence goes on from CM076582.1 coordinate 1,244,760,055, forward strand.
ATCATTCATTGTTTGGTCCCTCTCTCGTGTCACAAATTATGGCCTTCAGTCCGGTTGTCCCTTATCCCTCATGATGTTGTGTCAATTTCGGCCAAGTCATCCGTAACCTTTATGCTCTAACAAGGGAAGTCGTTCGTTCGCTACTCATTCCCTTCCATTTCACCATCATCATTGGTGTCAGTCTGTCAATCACTCTACTATTTTCTCTCGTGCCCTAGTTGAGGATCCCTTATTGCCTCACCTATGGCGGACCTCCTTTTGTCGACATCAACTCATTCATTTCAGAAGACAGGTCTAGAGGGCGGTGTACCTTGGTTCCAACTTCCACTCTTGTTCGGTGCCTCGAATCAGGCAAAGGGACTCATTATTTCCCTTTGACTTGATTGTTTCTCAGCTCTAGATCCTTTCAGCATGATCGAGATCTGTATACTCAATGGTTTAGTGACGCAGCAGCTGAAATCAATGATTCCTAAGTGTGTGTGAGATGTATCAACCCTCATGAGGGGTGGCCCTACAGGTAGCCCCCCACACACTCGTATGACCTCTTCATCACAGCCTTAGATGCAGCTACATACATTTGATGATGTCGGCCTCAACCGCTTGCAGCGCTTTTTGTTTGCATGTATCAGTTAGATTTTTAGAGCCCTTTCCTGTTTTCAGGGGCATCTGGAGTTGTATTTATATCTCATTTACTCAGATATTATTGTACAAAGTCCTGGCTGTTATCCCAGGCGCAATATGTATGTGGGATTCATTATCATGTTATTCATCTGGCTCATGTTTATGCCAGCATATACTTTATCATTGCGTTCTGTGGTTTTCTGGGCACCTTACTGTTTGTACTATTGCCTTGGCAGGCATAGGTATGCCTCCCCTGCTGCCTATAGCAGGTACTCACTCAAAAAAGACTTGTCACGCCTGCAAGTCGCATCCTCAGGGTCTGGTTCTTTCAGCACTTTGGTTTACCTTATACTTCTCTCTCTTTGACTTCCCCTTTGATGTCTAGTGATTGAGTTCTTACAACGTACTTTGGTCATACGATTAGCTCCTAACACTCGCACGCTGGGGGGCAATCTGTTACACCATTTTTTGGTCATCTAACCTATTATCGTTAGATGGACACAAGTACACCATGTAAGACCAATTTTACTCCAAGTAAAATTGCTTTCACTATGAAAATAGCTTAGTAAATCACCTTTATTAAGTTGTTTATGGTCTAAACAAGAAACCCCATAAGGAAATATTAAATAAATATACATTTGTTTGATTTTCCTCAAGAAATAATTAGTTAAACAATAGTTTAATTAATATTTCTGGTTATATTTAACCCAAAACAAGGAAATTAATTAGATAAATCATTATTTATCTTATTTTTTTCTAAGAATAATTGTTTAAATCTTATTTAAATAATATTCTTTGTTAAATATGACTAATTCACCCTTAAATAATTAAATAAATCATTATTTATTTGATTATTACTTAACCATATCCTTAAAATAATAAATAAATCATTTATTTATTTATTATTACTTAATCACATCCTTAAAATGATAAATAAATCATTTATTTATTTATTATTTACAAATAATGGGATTTGACTCAAGTCAAATTCCTTTTCCCTCCAACAAATATAATAAAATATTCCATAAAAGTTGGATCTAGATTTGGTTAATAATATTTTAATTATGCACCAAGATCTAGACTAACTCAATATTTTGTTATAAATAGAAGGGTTTTCCCATTCATTTGTCACCTTTTGTTGCCTAAAGATCACTCTGGATCTCAACACTTGGTCTGGCTATTGATCCATAATCATAGCCATACTTTTCCATTTTTATCTAGGTTTTCTACACTATCAATAGAGAGAAGTTCTAAATCTGAAGTGATGAGGACTCACAAGAACCCATCCCATTGAGGAGAACAGGGAATAGCCTCTTGTGTTTTCCTCCCAGGTGCCATTAATAAAATTATTCATTGGATATATTCTTGTCTTTTCTATTAGATCTATGGAGTAAATCTTATTTTTCTACTGTTTAATGTCTTCTAATGCATAGATCTAGATTTTTGCAGCATTTGTCTTGATCATCTAATTGCAGATCTGAAGATATTAGCAGTCATTTCTGTTGTTAAGGCTATAATTTATGCGTAGCTAAAGTGGTATTTTTCGTACACTTCGAATAAAGATTCATACTAACAATTACATTCATAACAACTCCCATATCTAGGAGATTATATAAGAAGCAAATAATATTTAATACTTGGTAAATATATAAAAAGAAATTAGTACTAAGAAGAAATTAACACTTTAACACTTGGTAAACACACTTTACTACAAGATTATAAATAATGTGTAGGACATATTTACCTTTTACTTGTACTTAATTTATCCAAAGAATTGCCCAAATTATGGTGGGCAGTGATTGATAGTAAATACAATGGATCACTGGAATATAAGAATGTCCAGTATTAGAATGCTTATTAAATTTAGTGTATATCTTCACTCACTTTTATCTCAACTTAATTGGTGGATAAATTACCTTTAAATCCAAGGTGTAAAACTGACATTTGTCCTTTAATAAATTTAGTTAACTCTTAATTCTTAATAATGAGAGGGAATTACTAATTGACATTCTAAGTCCCATGTACCATATATATATTTATAGCTAGTAAATTCTTTTATTCATTCAAAGTTCAAATTCAACCATATTCAAGAGAGCTATTTTTTTTTGTTATGTTTAAATCCTATTTAGATAAATTTAATATAATAATTACATATGCATAATAATTAAACTTATAGTAATTATTACATGATACAAATAAATTTATTAAATGTATTAAAAGAAATAATGTACATAATTTGAATTTCATTACCACAACTTAATTCAAGTATTATTACTTAGACAATTCAATATTAAAAAATAATTTAATTGTTCATCAAAAACTATTTATAATATAACTAAATTTTAAGTTTAGAGTTAACAAAATGATTTCACTATTTATCTTTTACTAAAATAATAATTAAATTAAATAATTATATAACTTTATTTTTTCTAAAACTAAAATTCAAGCTTAACCTTTTTCAATATAATGTATAGTAAAATAGTTCAAATTCATTATTTAAAAGCACATGTTTTCATTTCAACTTACACTTTTTGATATTTAATTATGACCTACCGAACACTCTTGAAAATAGGAGATTGAAACTACCAAGTTAAACTCCTGCACTATTTAATAAGATTGTATTTTTTCTTTTAAAAGCACATGTTTTCATTTCAACTTACACATTTTGATATTTAATTATGGCCTACATAACACTCTTGAAAACATCAGATTGAAACTATCGATTTTCCTGGCCGCCTTCTCGTACTTCATTTTCTAGATCTGATATTTGAACAACTAAATTTCTAGCTATAGCTTTAGCCTTCCAGAGAATATTAATACATTGGGAAGGCTTCGTGAGCAGTAGGAAAACTTGTAAACTGGGCTTCTTCAACAATCATTCCAGTTGTGTCATACGCGCACTCAGCGTTAACATTGAAATAATGTATGGAGAGAACTTGATTTTATGACAGATCACAACAAATTGAGGGAGAAATGAATTATATCTTGAAAATTCACGAAGTTAACTGAAAAATTGTTGAAACAACTCAAGTGACTCCAAGTCTATATATTTCCACAGAAGTTAACTCACCTTAATTATTAATACACCAATTGCAATCTGCAACATGATGTTATAGATAGTTATTTTATTTTTAACTTGAAGGAGTAGTAGTAAATTAGTTGTGTTTAATCGAAGTGATATTAGGGAGATACGAATATCATCAATCACTGATCTGGGATCTCTTCTCTTCCAGGTCAAATTAAACAAGTCTAATGTCTCCTTCAAGGCTGTAGAATCAAGATAGATATAGCATTTCTTTCTGCCCTCAACCGTTAGATAGATAGGGATATCGAGGAATTAGCTTTCTTTTTCCTGTATTATGTTGTAGTTTCTTGATCAGTGATTTTCTAATATTTTTATTTTTTATTTTTTTTACTGACAAAATTTCTGTAGTTATTTTATAATATATATATATATATAGATATATATCTGACAATTTATGGTTTCTAAAGTTTTTTCTGTAGTGATTTTAGGATTGATTTTGACTAGTGCTTCTAGCTCTACTATTGGTTATGTTACCTTTGCATCTGCATCACGATCATCTAGATCTAGATCCTTGAGCGGGCAGGTTGGATGCCTTTCTCATTCTCTTACGATTGGAAAGGGCAAAGCAAATATTTTATCACACTTCTAGTAAAAGGTGTCTCCTGCCCATCCAAAAAACATAGCATCACCAAGGAGGCTACCGGGAGCAGGGGACTAATGGGCGGAAAATATGGTGCTTCATTTAACCAGAACCCGGCATGCGGTGCACAATCGGAAAGCAGAAAATGAGAGCGGTAACCCTAGATAGCAGGGTTGGAAAGACTGAAGGAAAACAACAACTTCTTTCTATATAATGTTGCACACAAGTATAATCTCGGTGCATCAATGGTAATCATACATGAATCACGCCATCATGCTTTAGGTCTCTCTAAAATGGAGATTCCTATTTAGTATTATGCAACCATGGGTCGGGGCTAACGAACAAACGATACTTCAATCAATGCTTGGTGGGCAACTGATCAGTATTTTACTTGCTCATTTGGAATTTTAGTTTTAATTATTATTTATTTTTCCAATATGTAACTTTTACAAGAATTGTAATTTACCAAATGGTAATGTCAGTTTTTTTTTATTTTTTTAAATATTTACTTTTTTATTATAATAAAAAAATATATACATCATGGCAGGTTAACATCCAAGGCTTTGGCGGTTAGTTTCATTGTTTACAAAAGTTTCAAGTTAAATCATATTCATTTCCGCTTTTAGCCAAGCATAGTTTCATTGTTTTACAAAGGTTTTAGGGTAAATCATATTCATTTATGTTTCCTCAACGCATTCAGCGAAGCATGTGTGGACATAGAAAGACAAGATTGTGAAGAATTGAGTTCTAGTTAATCAGTGTTTATTATTAAGTTTTAAATCTGTTGCTTGTACCTTTTATAATACATTCTCATCCAATTTGGACACCCAAGAGTCATCATCTTTGACATATAATATCAATTGTTTGAAATTCTCTTCATAAATCACGCTTTTTGTGTTTTGAAGTTTATTTGATGTGTTTTTTTTAATGTTATGAATCCATGATAGATGTCTTCTCTTCTTCTTCTTCTTCTTCTTTCTATTAGGGTTTAACCAAGAGTTGTGTAAAACACTTAAAATGACCTTACACAAGAATTGCAAGTTTGAGCTGCATAATAACCACAACGCACCCCAAAGTATAAGTTGGAATGACCTAAACTAGAACCTCGGGTTAAGGGACGTCCTTTTGAAGGATCATCATGATACCCTAAAATCTAAGAATTGGATGGCAGTACTCATACACAATTTTAGGGAATATTGTAATTGATATTAAAAAAAATTGTCATGCATGCATGTGCCCATAGGCCTCAAGGGTTCAACTTAGCTCTGATACCAAGTGTAGGGACCAACCCTGAGAGAGAAAGTGTAGGAAGCAACCCTAGGCTTTTTTTTTTATATAATATAGTAAAATAAGAATAAAACCATAAGCATACAACATTGGAAACTCAAAACTATTAATCACTTATATCAACATCCATGAATTTAACTTCATTACACATACATATATTTTACATGTTAATTATAGGTTGACCAAGAGACGAGATTCAATCTTGATTTCTGGCTACTTGCGCTCCCTTCTTGTCATCTACCTCCAAGAGTGAATGTTTTCGTGCTTAATCTGAATATAATGACCCATCGGTTGACCTCCTAGCCTACTCCTTGGGTACTCTCCTTCCCCGCAAACCCCCAAGCTGCAATGGGGTTGTACAATGAAGAAAATGTGCTAGCTGATAGAGGTGAGCACTCCTTGGCTCAAGAGTCCCCTCTCTAAATTCCTCTACCTCACCAAACTCAAATATAACTCGTAACCACTCGCAATGACATAATCTCCTCCATCCAACAATAGGGTAAAATTTTCTTTTTCCAATGTCTTGTCCCTTCTTTTATAAGAGGATTCATAGGTGACACTTGCCACTTCATGCATAATTAGTTATTTTTATTTATCCAAATTTTGATTATTCACCCACCCATGTGTCACCCTCTCACAAAGACTCTCCAAAATCATTTACCTAAATATTAATTTAAAATAGTATTTTCCTCACCCCAACAAGTCTTTCTATTTCTTCTCCTAGTTATCTCTTGATCCCCCCTTTCCTACTCCTTATTTTTTGTTTATTACTGAAGTTAATTGATAAGTCTCAGATTTGGTCCCCTAACTACCTCCTAATTTAACTCAATTTTCCTCTTCGATAGATATTATTATGTTGACTCTTGCCACATGGAGGCTCTCTAAGTTTCTCCAATTTTAATTTATTAATCTTATTTTAATTCACCACCCTCTTCTCTTAATGAGTTTTTTACTATTTTATGATTAATATTTATACTTAATTATATGTCCCTCTTTCCCCCTTTTGCCTAATTAAGTTACTTATGTACATTATCCACTTAATATTTTTTTTTAACATGGAAAGGGTAGAGTTATCAGGGTAAAATATTTTATTTCTTCCTATTGTTCCCTTACCCTAAGTTTTATTCTTGATTTAATTTCCTTGGTTCTAACACCATATATTACTTGATATGAGTTAGTAGGATTTTCATATATTGATTATATTTATTAGTTTCTTTAATGATGTCGAGGGTGTCAAGTTTGTCATGCCCTTCAAGAACTTTCATTCAAAGTTCCAAGGGTGTCATGCCTAACAATTTATTTGTGATGCCAAGGGTGCCAAGTCGGTTGTGCCCTTCAAGAATTTCTCTTGAAGTTCCAAGGGTGCCATGCCACTTGCCCTTCAAGCATCTAGTGGCTACGAGGGGAAATTATAGGTGAAATGACAGAGACCACTATCATCTCGTATGTCACTTGCTATAGTGAGACTAATGGTGTTGGGGATCAAGGAATCCTCCTTGATGCATGCCCCCCAGAAAATCCTCGTGAGTGACCCAAATTTGGGACCTGCCCCAACGACATTATGATCTTCAAGGCAAAGGTGTTTCGACCTTTCCAGCCTAAGTCATGACGGGAGTGCTAGCGGGTGAGATCAGGGACACTGTCCCACCCCTCCCATGTTGTTCCATCCAATTGTACAACCCCATCACCCATATGTGAGTCATTCGGCCAAGAAACTAACATGTTCCTGCAACCATTGACATATCATCAGAGTATATATATAGCAAGTTTCAAACTGAACTTAGAATCTCAAAGAAAAATATTATTTTCTTTCAGACCAGATGTTGTCAACTCATCATATGCGAGTGCCTCTGGTGGTTTCCTGTCATACTCAATAATCATTAGTAACAAAGTTTCTCAGTGTTAGTCATTATCAAAATATCAACTTCAACATGACCTAGTCATTCACATTGTTATTCATTTTGAATCAGAACTAATGTAAGTAGCTAACATAGGGGAAACATCCATCATGGTTATCATAATCATAACATCAATGGGAAATTAACCTGTCCATCAAATCCATCATAATCATAACATCAATAGAAAACATACCTATCCATCAAATCTATCATCATGATGAAATCAATAGAGAACATGCATATCCATTAATGTTACAATCATATCAATAGAGAGCGTACATAACCATTGATGTTGTCATCATCATAGTATCAATAAAGAACATACATAAATATCAAATCCACTAATAATATTCATGTGTCTGGATCCTCAACCTAAGGTCCTCAAAGAATAAAGTGTGGGCCTTAGGGCTAAATAATGTTAAAATTTATATCATTTTCGGTCAACTAGAGTAGGGCACTACACTTCTGCTAGTCGATAGAGATTATGGCCCTTGATCGTGTGAACTAACTTGATTTCTAAGTCATATTCCTGCAAACAATCATCCAGTTCTCCCTCCTTTCACCCAGTTCTTGTTTAACAAGCAGTGATCTTATTTTTGGATGCGGAACAAAGATAATACAATGATTCTTCAATAAATAGGGTCAGAAGTATTTCTTCGCCTTGTACATTGCATAGTCTTGTTTATCCATGGTGGGGTAGTTTAGCTCAGGTCCTTATAGACTTTCAATCATTAAATAAATAGGCCGCTCATCGTTTAGATCATATTTCTGCGTAAGTACAATGACAAGAAATGTGCCAAAAGTGAAGGTGTAGAGCAAAAAATCCTTGTTGAAATTTGGGTTGTATAGCGCAGATGCTTCTGCGATCACCTATTTGATATGGGAAAACTCGTCCTTTTCCATTTTGTCCCATTTATAAACAACATTCTTCTTTACCATCTCCTATATTGGTTTTACAATCTGAGCATAGTCGGAGATGAATTTACGTAGGAAGTTGATCTCCCCCAGGAAGGACTACATGGCCTTCTTGTTCACTGGGTAGGGAATCTTCGTGATTGCTTTGACCCTGTCTGGGTCTACCTTAATCCCACTTTTTGTGATGATGTGGCCCAATATATTACCCTCAGACACTGCAAATATGTTTTTCTTGGGATTAATAGATATCCTGTACTTGTGACATTGCTCGAAAATTTTCTTCAAGCAGCGTATGTGATATGAAATTTGTTTGGAGAATATAGTTACATTGTCTAGGTAGAACACTACACACTTCCCAATTAATCTATGGAACATGATTTCCATATCCCATTGAAATGCAGCACGAGCATTAATTAACCCAATTGGCATTTTCTTAAAAGTGAACGTTCCCCACTTTGTTCGGAAATTAGTTTTTAGACTGTCAGGTTCTGCGACCAGAACTTGGTTGTATCCTGAAAACTCGTCAAGAAAATAAAACATCTTAGACCTCAATATTGTTTGTAAAATTTGTTCCATGGACGACACGGGGTAGTTATCCTTGTCTGAGACACGTTTAAGATTTCGGAAATCAACACACGAGAAGATTTCCCCGAACTTATTTCTGACTAGGACCAAATTTGATACCCAAGTTGAGTGTCGCACCTTGTAGATGATCCGAGCATCCAACCACTTAATTTTTTCAGGATAAGAGATTCAAGCGTGGGATGCACTTTTCTCAATGTCTGTTGAAATGACCTTGGACCCTTTCTTTATTGGTATAACATGTTGTATGATTCGCGCGTCATAAGTTTTTAGCTCATCATATGTCCATGCGAATACATCTTGGTATTGTTTGAATAGGTGGATGAAATCTTGTCATTATTGTGGTGTACAAAAAGCATCGAGATTAACATATTTCATATCCTTTAATATTTTTGACTTCTGCGATCTATATTTTGTTCTAGTGTTGTTTCTAGATCCATCGCAAAAAATGGATTCTTATATAGACGTTTCGAACCATCTACTGAGGTCCATATTTTAGATCCTTTTCCGTCCCCAAGTCGTTTTGTTCATGTGACAGCGTGGAACTATGAGTTTTGGCATTGGCAGGTCCTCGAAATAAATTATGCAGGTCATATATTTTCTCCAAAGATACCACACCCTTGGAGATGAGGTTTTCTTTACCCTTGTTGGTTTCATCCTGCAACGCTTCTTCATGCTCTTCCTTGCTGATCGCTGCATATTTGAGTACATCAATGCTCGTTATGAAACGCAATATATGTTTGTGATCATCACAAATAGGGGAATTTGTGACATCATCAGGGACAGATGGTTTATAAAAAAATTCAACAGAAACATCGTCCCTCAACGGTGACAACCTAACAACAACATTGGCTAATGTATCCGCAGCTGCGTTACAGATTCTTGGAACAGAAAGAATTTTGAAAAATTGGAATTGTGGAATTCAATGCCATACTTCTTGTTGATAACGCTTTAGATGAGGTGAAACACAATGAATGGTATTACATACTTGTCGTACCACTATTTCTGAATCGCCTACTACTTTCGTGACATTGAGGTCAATGGATCTTTGTAAGCCAAAAACGAGTGCTTCATATTAAACAGTGTTTTTTGTGAACTCAAATTCCAAGCGGCATGAGATCAAGTATTTTCTCCGCAATGGGTTTACTAGAACGCAACCATCTCCAGATTCTTCCTATGTTTTTGAACCATCAAAGTAAAGATTCCACAAATTATATGTGCAAGGGTTGTGAACCACACTAGTACTAGTACTACTCTTGCTACTACTAACTCTAAATAAGTCATTTACACCAGTTGGACTAGGAAGGGGCTCCAACCGTGTTTTTTGTGGGACTGGGGATGGTTGTGCAAGGTAACACCCCAGTTGTGTCTCCAGGAAGCAATTGTCGAACATAAGTTATGTGAAAGTCATCGATTCATTATGTTCGTTCAAGGGAGTCACATTATGTTTCATATATCTTTCTGATTTTACTTGAATCTGGTTGTTTCTGCCCTTATACAGAAGCCATAGGTGGGACCAGTCTATAGAAAAATATCCTTATATCTTGCTTGACCAGTGTCTACTTAGAAAGATTTTGTATGCTTCCAGTATGTCTACAACCATTATGTTTATGCATTAGTGAACTTATGCGTCAGATGATAAGTGGATGATCACATCTCTAAGTTCACTAACTGCGTGGACACGAGTCTTGTCCAGCTAAATGATCTACGCATATGTTTTGCTCCATGTTCGTTGATTTTATTTGCGATTGATAATGGAATTACATTTGCTAGCGCACCATAATCAACCAAGAAATTGTGTACATTTAAATTGAATATTTTGAAAGTTAACAGAAAGGGAGTGTAAGGAAAATCCCTGTGTTTTATTTCTATTTTTTTTAAATAAAAACCATAAGAATAATACAGTAAACTAGGAATACAACCTTAAGAATACAACATTGGGAACTTAGTAATATTAATCACTTATATCAAACATCCATGAATTTAACTTCAATACACATACATATTTTTACATGTTAATTATAGGCACAATGAATTCATATAAAATAACATTATAAATAACATAGGTACCATTCACCAGAAGATGAGATTCAATCTCGACTTGCCGCTACTTACACTCCCTTGTTGTCAACTACTTCCAAGTATCAAATTTTTCATGCTTAACCTGAATGTAGTGACCCACCGGTTGACCTCCTAGCCTACTCCTTGGGTACTCCCCTTCCCCACGGACCCCCGAGTTGCAATGGGGTTGTACAATGGAGGAAATGTGCTAGCTGATAGAGGTAAGCACTCCTTGGCTCAAGAGTCCGCCCTCTAAAGTCATCTACCTCACCAAAATCAACTATAGCTCGTAGCCACTACCGTGACATATCTTCATCCATCCAGCAATAGGGTAAAAAAAAAGTCCCTTCTCCCATGGCTTGCCCCTTCTTTTATAGGAGGCTTCATATGTAAAACTTGGAATTTAATGCATAATTAATTATTTTTGTTAATCCAAAAGTTTGATTATCACCCACCCATGTGTCACCTTATCACCAAGGATATCCAAAATTATTTACTTCAATTTTAATTTTAAAATAATATTTATCCTCATCCCAACAAGACTTTCTATTTCTTCTCCTAGTTGTCTCTTAATCCCCCTTTTCTACTCCTTAATTTGTGTTCATTACTGAAGTCAATTGGTAAGTCTCAGATTTGGTCCCCTAACTATTTCCTAATTTAACTCAAATTGACTCTTAGATGAATATTATTATGTTGGCTCTTGCCACATGGAGGTTCTCTAAATTTCTCTAAAATTTAATTTATTAATTTTATTTTAATTCATCACCCTATTCTCTTAATGCAAGTTAAATATTTTAGGATTAATATTTTTACTTAACTCTATGCCCCTCTTAATGCAAGTTAAATATTTTAGGATTAGGTTATGTATGTACATTATCTACCTAATATTTTCCAACATGGTAAGGGTAGAGTTCCCTAGGTAAAATATTTTATTTCTTCTTATTGTCTCCTTACTCCATTTTTTATTCTTGATTTAATTGTCTCGGTTCTAATGTAATTTACCACTTTATGTGAATTTTTAGGGTATTCATATCTTGATTATATGTATTAATTATTTTTAATAATTCCAAGGGTGCCAAGTTGGTCATGCCCTTCAAGAACTTCCCTTGAAGGTCCAAGGGTGTCATGCTTAATAGTTTATTTTTGATGCCAAGGGTTCCAAGTTGGTCGTGCCCTTCAAGAACTTCCCTTGAAGTTCCAAGGGTGCCACGTCGTTTTCCCTTCAAGCATCTAGTGGCTACGAGGGGAAAGTCAAGGTGAAACAACAAAGATCGCTATCATCTCCTATGTCACATGCTATAGTGAGACTAATGGTGCTGGGGATCAAGGAATATTCCTTGATGTGCGCCCCCCAGAAAAATCCTCGTGAGCAACTCAAATTTGGGTCCTACCCCCACGACATCATGATATTCAAGGCAAAGGTTTTTTTACCTTTCCAACATAATTCACGGTGGGAGTGCTAGCGAGTGAGATCAGGGACACTATCCCACCCTTCCCATGTCAGTCTATCCAATTGTACAACCCCATCATCCATATGTGATTCATTTAGTTGAGAAATTGACATGTTTATGCAACCACTGACATATCATCGAAGTATATAAATAAAGCAAGTTTCAAACTGGACTTAGAATTTCAAAGACAAAATATTAATTTCCATCAAACCATGTGTCGTCAACTCATCATATCCGAGTGCCTTTGGTGGTTTTCTGCCATACTCAATAATCATTAGTAACAATTTATTAGTGTTAGTCATTATCATAATAGCATCATCAACATGACCTAGTCATTCACATTGTCGTTCATTGTGAACCGGAACTAATGTAAGTAGCTAACATAGGGGACACATCCATCATGGTTATCATAATCATAACATCAATGGGAAACATAAATATCCATCAAATATATCATCATCGTAACATCAATAGAAAATATACATATCCATCAAAGTTATCATCATCATGATATCAATAGAGAGAATACATACCCTTTTAATTATATCATCATCATAATATCAATAGAGAACATGCATAACCATTAATGCTACAATCATAGCAATAAAGAACATACATAATCATTAATGTTATCATCATCTTAATATCAATAGAGAACATGCATAACCATTAATGCTATCATCATCATAGTATCAATAAAGAACATACATAACCATCAAATCCACTAATAATAGATTCATGTGTTTGGATCCTCAACCTTAGGTCCTCAAAGAATAAAGTGCGGGCCTTAGGGCTAAATAATGTTAAATTCATAACCATTACAGTAAACTAGAGTAGGGCACTACATACACCCCCTCTTAATAATAGACTTAATCTCAAAGTCCTTGAAATAGATAAGGAAAACTATGGTGCATCTCCTCAACGTCCTCCCAAGTGGCTGAACTAGGACTATATTTTTCCCACTAGACCTTAATTTGGTCCAATAATCATCATCTAAGCTGCAAAGTTTGTTGGTCTAGTATGTGAACTAGTTCGACCATCATCGTTCCCTCGTCTGAAACTTACAAATGACCTAAGTCAATAACATCTAAAGGATCTGAAATATAAGGACGCAAAACATAAACATGAAACACATCATGCATACATGTTAGGGATGAAGGTAAGGTAAGCCTATATGCCACTAACCATTTTCTTTATAATATTTCAAAAGGTCCCACAAACCTTGGAGACAATTTTTCTCCCTTTCCAAATCTTATGAGCTCTTTTGGGGCCTTCTTAGGAACACCCTATCTCCCACTTCATAACTTCGGTCTATCTGATGAGTGTCAGTATAACTGTTTTTTCGATCTTGTGCTTCTTTTAGCCTTCCCTTAATCATAGTCATTTTCTCTTTCATCTCTTGCACCACTTCTGGTCCTATTAATACTCGGTCCTATAGTCAGTCCCAACTGGGAGGCGTTTGGCAAGGTCTTCCATACAAGAAATAAAATGATGTTGTCTTGATTGTACTCTGATAACTATTATTGTAAGCAAATTCCACCAGGTGTAAAACTCTTCCCATATCTTTTGTTGGTCCATCACATACATTCGTAGCATGTCTTCAAGGATTTGATTAGTCCTCTATGTCTAACCATCTGTCTCAAGGCGATATGCAGTGCTAAAGTTCAACTACGTTCCCAAGGCTTCTTGGAAACTGGTCCAAAACCTTCCTGTAAACACTGCTCCCCCATGTGATATGATCTTCCTAGGCACTCCATGCAATCTCAAAATCTCATCAATAAAAACTATCGCTATCTCTGGAGCCTTATATGTAGTCTTAACTGGTATAAAATGGGCACTCTTGGTCAATGTTTCCACCACTACAGATATGGCATCATGTCTTCTTGAGGTCATTGGTAGTCCCACAATGAATTTCATTGATATAACTTCCCATTTATATTTTGGTATCTCATGGGGTTGCAATAACCCTGCTAGATGTTTGTGTTTAGCTTTTACTTGCTGACACTCTAAGAATAATTATACAAAGTTTAAAATGCCCTTCTTCATTCCCTTTGAAAATAAAAGTAGTTTCAGGTCTGCACTCATCTTCTTATCACCAGGGTGTGCCATGTATATTGCACGATGTGGTTCATTCAAAATCAACTGGTGTATACCTTCATTCGATGGCACATATATCCTTCCCCGAAATCGTAGCAGCCTGTCAGTATCAAGGGATTATTCTTCATATTTTGGGATCATCATTTTGTCCTCCCTCAAAATATTTCTAACCTCCTTGGACTAGGCGTCCTTAAATTGCAATTCAAGCAACTTCTCCCTCAAATTTGTCTTTAAGGGAATCATTGAAAATATCCGAGGCCTCCTACTTAAAGCATCAAACACCCTATTTATCGTTCCTTTTATGTAATTATTATCAAAATAATATTCACTGATTAGCTCAGACCACCGTCTCTACCTTGCATTTAAGTGGTCCTGAGTGAATATGTGTTGTAGCCCACAATGGTCATTCCTAAGTTCAAACTTCCTTCCTAGAAGGTAGTGTATCCAAATATTTAGTACATAAACAATTTTTTCCATTTCTAATCATGGGTTGCGTAGTTCTCTTCGTGGGTTCTAAGTTTTCTTGATGCATATGCTATTACTCTTCCTTCTTGCATCAATACACAACCCAACCCTTGCTTGGAGGAATTAGTGCAAACCAAAAATTCTTTTTCCATATCTGGCACTTTCAAAATTAGCGTCATAGTTAATAACACCTTTACCCTTTGGCAGGGAAAAGTTTAAGAACGCCCCTAAATTTATATGTATAATAACTGGGCGAATCCCCATGATACATAAGAAAAATGGAAGGCGATTTTATTAATAATATAATATGTATATATAATTTTTTTGACAAATCTCTCATGAGATTATATTCTCTTGTAAAATCATGGGGAATCACTAGTACAAAATGGTGAATCTGTGTCTAGTGGAATTCAGGGTGTTGGTTCCAATGAAGATATGGTAGTTGAACCAGGAGTTGAAGGAAGCGAACCACCGAGACCAAGCATGGCACATGGTGACTCGTGAGGGAAGTAGTTCTCGTGCAGTTTGGAAAATGTGTTCTAGTTCTGCTAAGCGTAATGTTGTTTCTCATGCTACTACTAGCACTTATATTTAGGTTGGAGAGGAGTTTGAGGAAGCATGGAAGGTAGCAATGGTGGAGAATTACAAAGAGAACCCCATTATGGGCTCCATTTTTCCCTTTGGTATTTGGGCCTACAAGATCTTCTGTCCATTGAACCAAAAATTAACCGTTCAACCAACAATCAACTTGACTGAGTTGATTAGGTACGAGTCAACTCATACTAATCTTCAAAACTATGCTTTGCACTATCCCATATTTATCACACTAATTCTACACAACATTGTGCATTTGCACCCAAATCTCATGCATGCACACAAAATTTTCATCATCTATAACCCTAACCAAGTGATAATTGATCAACAATTTGCACCAAAGTTTGTTATAGTGTTGAAAGTTCATAAGAAATTTAGATCCATGGTACCTTCAATAAATTTTGAGATAACCTCCACAAATTCGACCACAATAGAGAAAACTTGTAATAAATTTTAAACCTACAAAAATTAGGCATCATGTTCCTAGGAACGATCATAAGAAGTAGTTGACATATAGGTTGAGTTTTGAGCCTTGACACATTGATAATGAAATGGCTTAGATCAAAACTCACACATTGAAAATTCATCAATGAAGAGAAGACAAGGTCATTATGAATTACACATACTCCAAACTTCCTACCAAATTCTACTTAGTTGTCTGCAACTCAGCTATACATAATCTTATAGTAAATACAAATTCCACAAAGCCTTCTTCACATAGCTAATAAATGGCCAATGGAATAGAACCCTTTATATAATAGTAATAGTAGCAATCAATAGATTATTTCATATTGAACTTCACAACCATAGCACTCCTATGTTGTATGATGTATTCAACTTGCATTATCAAATATACCTAAAATCATACTTTTGATTGATACATGTAAATCATACGTGTGCACAATGTTGAATGCAGTGCCATTCAAGGAGTATAGTCGGTTTGACATGTAATGATCTATAAAATAATGAAGAAACTTAGTAACACATCACAACTTTCACGTTTGAAAAAATTATAAATCTTTCATGCAAATCCATTGTTGTTATAGTTCCTTCTCTCGACCATGTTCCACATAAGCATGGAAAATCAAGTAATATTACAATGCATTTATAATATTTTGAAGCAATTAATGCTTATGGTGTATTTTAATAAAGAGTTATTACTCTGCCCCAGTTGTAATTTATGCAATTAGATTGTATTCAATCCTTAGAAAGCAATTGAAGAGAGGATAGTTAGAAACTAGGGCTCAATATATTATAAGCCTTCATGCCTTGACCGATGATATATAATGCATATAAAACAAACGGGATCTGGGTAAAGCACGAATGTGGCAATCTCGTTGTACACAGTGAATGGCATTGAGTTTGACATAAGATATTGTCTTTTACCAGTGCTATATGATAGATTAGTGCAACTTAAAAGCTATAAGATGTTATAACTTTAATGTATCTAATTTTACCTAAAGAGATAGTTAGAAATACATAGATTTTAAAAACAATATTTCTGCAAAGAAACTTGAATGTTGAATTAGCACACAAGTATACCTCAAATAAAAGCATCTATAAAAATTTTTTCCTAAAAGAAATTCATCAGTTTGAAATTTTGAATATTTATCCATGATCTTTAGATTGTAGGAGTATATATAGTTTATATACCAGATTTATTAAATTAAATATTAGCTTACCGTATGAATTATAGTGCATAGATAGAAATAGAGATGGTTTCCAACAAAAAGCACCCAAAAAGGCAGCAAAATTCAGAGGAGACGCTTATTTCTCTTCTTTGGTGCTGGTCTTTGATGACCGCCATCATCATCACTTCCACATTCATCCTCCTTCACCTCAAGAGTTGAAGGTACCACTCTGCCCCTACAAATAGATCAATGAAGTGAAAATTACAATTAAAACATTCTATATTTTTACAAAGAGTTACAACGCGCATTCACAAGAACAACACCAAGCCTTCTCCATTAAGCATTTTCATGCTAGTGAAAAATGTCTACATAAGGCATAAAAAACTATTATCAAAAGTCAATCCTATATAAAGAGGATAAACATTGAACCCAACTAAACATTTCCATTTATTGGCTGCCCATCATCAAAAGTAAGTAAAACCAATCTACAAATTCGTGATTAACTTACAAGCATGATATGTCACAGAGGAAAATTTTTTTAATAGAAGGTGCCTTTCCACTTGAAGGATCACAAAAACTGAAGTAGAATATGAGACTAAATAATTATTTCAATAGTTTGTCATTGACAAAGATTTTATTTAACTTCCACATTATTGTCTAATAAAGTCTACTATTTAACAACACATTAGTATTAATATGTAAATATCACATTTTAGAATACTATTCTACTAACATCTAATTATGTTTCGTATTATTATGATATTGTCGAGTCTCGAAGCCAACCAACAATTCCAACCCACCTTCTTGTTTAACTTTTAGGGGATGCCAGATTTCACAGGAAAAATAGAGTCTTTACAAACAATACTTAAATATCACTAGAACATCACATAAGAGCCTTGACACTTGTGTGCATAATCAAAAATTTTAAAAGAAATAATCCTTACAATCAAAACCAATTCAAAGCCTCTGCATCCCAATCTAATCTTAAAACAATTGCCACAATTTAAAAATATGTGTAGGTTCAATGCCAGTTATAAAATGTGTTTGACTGCAATATTGTTTCCAAATCAAAGTGCCCATCAGAGAACCTCTCTCTATATTCCTCTAGTTCCCACAGCTTCCTCCACTCTAGATATCCTTCATGTATCAATGTGTCAAACTGTGATTTTATTGGCATAAAATTGGGGTTGTTTTGTAACCAGTCAGAAATAATTGCTACCAAAGCAATACAATCACTCTCCCCTGCATCATGTTCACTTCATTGGTAAATTGAAGAAAAAAATAATTCAGTTGATAGCTTCATTTGTCCATCTCTGCTAATCAATACTTTATGTTCCCAACTACTAATGGTAAAGTTTTCATCTCCAAATTCTACCCAGACATGTTTAGAGCTACACTGAAATCAATCTCATTGACCTGCAACACATAAATAGATATTGCTATCAATATCTACCAGATATTGCAAGAGATGGTAAAACACAAATGAAGCAACAAACAACAGGGTTCTATCAGTTTCTAAATTGATGTTGAAGTAAATTAAATACTTGAAAATAATCCATATCTAGAAGCATCGAACTGTAATCAAAAGGATTCAATCCAAACAAAATATCTCAAACACTCATGATTCGTGCCAAACTAAGTAACACACATCCAAACTTATTTGTAGCACCAAATGAAGCACTCAAAAATGCCAAAAATAGTACAAACACCCATCAGTATTACACCAGTACTTTTCGCTATGGTATGAATAATGTGACATAGTTATAAGGGAAGAAAACATCAAGAGACGAGTTGTATATCACTAGGTAAGGCCACATGGTGAAGCCTGATTAAAAGAAACCCAAGTCACCAATCATATCCACTGGATCAAAAATAAACATAAATTCATAAAAACAAACAAAATGTTTGATCTGTTTTCACTTCAAAATGCGAAGATCCCAAATTGTAATCATAAGCATTCAGGCCAAACACATTACCATACATGAAACACAAACGTTGATTGTAGCACAAAAATAATGCAATCAAATATGCCAAAAATAGTAAAATCATGCATTAGTATTGCACTAGAACCTTTCCTATATTAAATTTATGTATTGTGCAGAGTGATATGGTCAGGAGTAGAAAAAACGATAAGAGACGGGAATCTGTACCATCGCTTGGGGGGGGTAGCTGTGTAGGAAAGCTTGATTTTCTATGATCAAAATCAATATTATCTCCACCCTCTTCTCTACATACCTTATTCAACAATGGTATATGGAGGATCTAGTTTAAACCAAGAAGGAAAGAAACCAAAATTGTCTAAGTAAATTAATTCAAGAGAAGGAATAAATCAAAATGAAACTTATGAAACATGAAAAAAGTATATTAATGTGCATAATTTATGAGAAAATTGGAGAAATAAAATGGCTTTTTCTAATGCAAGAGTGGCATGTACCTACTAATGTTAAAAGATAAACTACCTTTTTCAAAATTTTAACATTATATTTGAAGGAAAATAATAATTATTGCACTAAAACTCAGTCACATGTTTCACCATATGAGAAATATGTCACACCCTCCAGTCAAAGCTATCAACCATGAATTTCCTTCAACCATTAATGAATTTCTACTTAAATGCGACTTTGTTGAGGAATATGTCACAAATCTCCTGTAACCATCTTAAACGTGAAGGGCGTAAAAATGTTCTGAAAACATGAATCTCCTTCAACCATTTAATTAACTGTTAGTGCAATGTCATGCATTCCTCATGAATATTTCCAAATCTTCTACAACTACTTCATGCATTGTTCGTGAAATATCACGTTACTCACGATTATGTCACAATCTACATTGTAATGTACTTGCAAAAATTGTCGACAAGTAAGATTACTGGTTGCATCATATAATGAATGTGCAAAAATTACTAACAACCAAAGTCTTGATTGAAAAGCTTTAATTCCATTCCATTGATTTTATTTTTGTGATCCTACAGAAATCATGTGAACAATAGCAAGGGATACAAATTTAATTCCATTCCATTGATTTTATTTTGGATATCCTGCAGAAATCATGTGAACAAAAACAAGGGATATGGGGCTTCTTATAACCCTTCTCCAAGCATTATTAATTCATTCTCTTGTTTAGAAGAAGAAGATAGGATATTTAAGAGTTATTAAAATGGGCCAAATAAGCAAGGGAACCCACTAAGGGTGCAGTAATGTAGGTGGAAGATTCAGGTTGATCATAATTTTTTCTCACATCAGTAAACCTATCCATGTTGTCTGGGCCTCCCACCACAACTCCCACCAAGATGTTGGGATTGGGTGGACTGTTGTACAAAGATTGGAAGCCCTCTTTAAAGGGAATGGGTTGAGGATGATTGACCTTGGAGGGCAGAGAAGAGGCTCTGTGATGAATATGTTTTGGATAAAGGGAACCATATCCAACCATGTATGATATCCTCATAGGATTATCTCCCAGTATGTAATCAACCTGCATCAACACAAAATTGATTTAGATCCTGCATACATTAGTAACTTTTTGGGATAATATGAAAATTAAGCATTGGGCTATTATGAATCTATACTTGGCATTTTGCAAGTGCTCTTATCCTGTGAGGAGTGACTGTAATTGTCCCACCACAAGTTACTACTTGTTTGGAGGAGCTCAAATATTTTCCATATGTCAAGAGCAAGAAGAAATAAGATGTAACGTATTGCAAATTAGTATATTTTAATGTGTAAAGAAGACCTCCTGCTTACACAACAAGATATAGTGTTAAATTTAGAAAAGGAGAGAGCAAGTGTACTATATTTAAATGCCAATAAAATCTAAAAGATCACTTGGAGTATATTGAGCATGTGAATAGGGTGTTCCAGGCAGAAGATAGTAAATAAAATTGTCTACATGCCCTTTGTATTCCTGAAGAGAGTGCACAATTCGTATCAAGAACTCCTTCACACAAACGACATGAATACAATCGGTCATTTACATAGAACACCTAGTAGAAAAAAAAACTGCCCAAAAAAGTCTCTCTGTAGTTAATTACAATAATAAAGAGTTTTTGAATATTAAAATCTGTTAAGGAATACATATGTGAATTTAGGAGGGGGTATTCAATGCTTTTGGATTTAAACATGTTTTCTCTTAAAACTAAACACATGCTATTGTACTGATTGTTGAACTTAGGAGGATTCAAGATTCCATGAATATCTAGGAATCTGACTATCACTAGAAAGGTCAAATAATTGACCCTCTTGTAACCATCAGATTTCAAGATATTCTGGGAATCTGCAATCAACATAAGAATACTTTGCTACTAAATTTTAGGCAAGCCCTACTAGTACTAACTATTAGACCAACTCAAACTATATATACCTTTGATAAAAGTACTCGAGCTCTTGCATGTTTGTTGTCCCACCCAAATACATTATTTGATTGGCTAGCTCCTAAGGATGGGCCATTTACTTGAATGTAGTTTAGATATGTTGGATTGTGTGTTTCCTTGTACAACCAAGCCACTCCCCAAAGTATTTCATCCTATAATGATCCCACAAGGAAGTTTGTTGTAAATATTTCAATTTGAACCGCAGGATAAGAAGCATGGAATTGAACTTATTTAATATTTCCTGATATCAACTATTTAATTTCAAAATGGAGGAGCCTTAGAATAACTCCCATCAACCCACACAACATGATTATCACATCCCTCCTTTGTAGTGCTCACACGCAGAAGCAATAAGTTACAGACAGAGAGGAGTGCCACCTCAGTATGCAGATTCATGAGATCTCGAGGAGAGCCCTGACCTCCACCCATGAGACCCTTGCAATAGTGTCTCTGTCCAGACCCTTTTTACAATCACATAAGACACCCTCCTTCCCATTGATCCATGTCTCTGCAAAGAGAATCCTTGTTGTGCAGTTTTATGCTGGTCATAAGACAGATATGTGTTTGGTGTTTAGACATGCATCGTGAATATACATTATTTTTTGGTTGTGCACATCCAAATAGTGTAGGGGACAGTTAGAGTATATTATATTTTGATGTTTGTAGATGATGTGGCCCTTTTAGTCTCATCCCCAGACAAATTGCAAAGAGAGCTCGATGCCCTGCCCCTTCTCTATGATCTTCATCAATTGACAGTCAACCTAGGTAAAAACCAAAGTCATCATCTTCAACGTGTTGAACAAAATCCTCCTTGATCACCATTTCTTTCTCAAAGGAGAGGAGATTGAGATCACCAACTCATATACTTATCTAGGGGTACTATTCACAAGACCTTGCTTTAGTTTTCAACATGCACTTTAGCCCTGAATTTCTCCAACATTCTCCAAAATATCCTAAAGGAAAAATTGTTGTTGGCTTCTTCTCACGAAAATTGAAATAGCATTTCTTCATATTTTTTGTTCTCGATATACCTTTGATTCTAAAAATAAGGAAAACTAATATGTACACCTCAAAACACACAAAGATAACGATTTTTTTTTTTGTCTTCGACAGATCCTTGAGATAAGGTCAAAACAATCAATTTTGGACCCAAATTACAAGCAAGTAATAGCCCAAAATCATTGAAGCCTAAAGTAAAGCTAAAATTATGATAATGTATTGACCACAGGTGAGCTCTTTTGATTCTTGGTAGTTGAGAAGCCCACACGCAGTCAACAAAGAGCATATCGAGACAAAATGTTTCTTCATATTCACTACCATCAATACACCTTCCACACTCGTCGCAACGTGAAATACAAAATGTACAATCCCGACACTAACTATCTGGTCTTTTTGCTTTTGGCAACTTCATTGGTGTAGTCATAAACAAGCCTTGCATTCCCACATCTAGGGAAAGCTTCAATATCAATTGTATTGCCATCATCATATGAAAGTGAATAATAGCGTCCATCATGATAAAACCATGGTTTTACTAAATGATACTTTTGTTGTAAACCACCATCCAAAAGATAATTCAATTTCTCAAGGTGCTCCCTTGTTATCCCAAAAAGACCACTAATTCTCAACTGCTTCAATCCATGCATGATGCATTCTCTGTGTGCTTTGACATTTTTTACAATGCCATCGGCAGTCAACCTTGTGCAGCCTGGAAAACATAACTTCAAAGCCCATAAACAAGTGTACAACATATAGTCAAGGGCAGGGTAGGAGGTACCAAGAGAAAATTATTTTTCACACAAAACTTCTGAATTGACGAGCTTAACTTGAGCAAGTGTAAGATAACAATATAATTGCATGAAGAAAACCTAATACACTTGATAAGAAAAATAAAAGTCCACATAAATTCACAATATGGTTTTGAAATTAATGGACAAATTGAACAAGAGAACAACCTACAAGAAATACCTACCATGCAACATCATTTTCACATAAATGCATTACCTTCCCATGTTTCTAGATATCTAATGAAAATTAAGATATGCTAGGAAAGTTGAGGATCAACCACCAGTGTGTGTAATAATAGAAGACAAATCAAGAAACAAAAGAAATTTCAAACACATAATAACATGGAATACCAAATGGAAGAGTTGCACAGTGCCTCCCTTGAAGGTTTCAACATTTTGGGGCAAATTATACTGACATTTCCTTCAAAAAATAGGCCTCTGATATTTTGAGTTTCTATCCTTTTATCATTGTATTTAAAGGAAACTAGGGGCTAAATTAAAATGCAAACACATCCATTTAGTAACCCGGTTTGAAAACATTTTACGAGAAGCACAATTCCATTTCACGAAACCCATGCAATTACATTAACTGAATCTAATTGTTTGACATTGCTAATCATGCCAAAATGTAGAAAATATATATTCAACAATTAAATATCTTGTTGACTTCAAAATTTCAAGTTCAACAACAAATTCATCTTTCTGTAATTTCTCAAATCATAAAGCAACAATGACAGATACCAACCTTTGTAAGCTTTGGACTGATGTCGAATACTTGCTTCAGTCCATCATCTGTAATTTTGAGGCACTCCACTAAAGTAAATTTTCATAACTGACCTTGAGACCTTTCAACAAGTTTTAAGGGGGCATCATCAGTGAGCCTTTCACTTAGAGGATACTCCACATGTATATTTTTCCATAGACGAGGATCATCTTCACTACAGCATGCAAAGACTTGCAAACTTTTTCAATGGACAGAAGATCTTACAAGCTCAAATACCAAAGGGAAAAATGGTGCCCATCATGGGGTTCTCTTTGTAATTCTCCACCACTACTACCTTCCATGCTTCCCAAAACACCCTCGGTTTCACCCTGAGCAATCTGGAAAGAATCATAATAAGTCGATGTTTTTCCTTTGGTTCCACTAGCATTGGCAGCATGGTCAATTGTTTGTGAAACCAACATTCTAATCTCCTTATCATTATGATCAACTGCCACTGTTCTTCCCAGGTCAGCGAACTCAACTTTGACTTGGCATCAAAAGTGTAATTCAATAAAAGGAATCTCGGTCTCATGCCAATAGGTCTCCTACGATGAATGTGTAGGAACCTAGTACATAGACCGTTTCTCTCTTCGCTTAGCTACCCAAGGCTTTTTTCCCTTTCCAAATATCAATAATTTTTTTCCAAGAAAAATCTATAATAAGAAAAATATTTTACTATATTTTAAAAGGTGAAGATGTCGAAATCATGCCACAAAGTGCAAGGAAATAAAATATCTTTCCTCAAACCACCAAATATATAAAGAAAACAATAATAATTATAATAATAAAACTAGATCTATCAATCTATCGATCTATGCATGATATGAGAACCATAAGCATTCAAGGGACTAAAAAAATATTTGACCAAAACAAACCAAAAATTTCAAACTCAACAAAATCCTCTAAACAAGCAACAAACAAACCACTAAAATTTTCTAAGATATGAGAGCTAGACATCAACACAATTTCATGTACTTGAATTGTAGAAATTTATAAACAAAATAATGTATTTCCAGATTCTCCTGATCTAACAATTTAATCTTATGTTAAATACACAACCCTTCCACTTAATTCTTTGCGGAAATTAAAACGCCAATTGCAAACATATGAAGAAAAATCAATCGCACATAACAAGATGTTTTACCGAGAAAGCTTAAAGCTAAAAACCCCAAATATCATATATTATGTATATCAATGGAACATGTAACAATCTCATAAAAATCTCAGCTCATAGAGCTCTCAGTACAATATACAATCGTCATACATTGTCATGCAGAAATTTGCATATCTATGCACCAATTTCTTGCCTCCTGACAGCCTGCCTCCACTGCGCAATCCCTGCTGAAGAAGATCAGTGAATGAATTCGATCTTTCCTTGATTTTACTACGCAATACTCATTGGAAACTCCAATTTCTGTGTATATTCATTGAATGCATCACTATAGTCGCAACTGATAGTCAAACACACCCTTTCACCTATCTCTCCACTGGGTCTCCACTAGATCTGACATGCAAGTAGTTAACTGTTGTATTTCTTTAGCTGCAAGTAAGACACTACTTGTGAATTAATTAAATAATTAATTCACTCATCTTTCACTAGTGTATCTTTAGTTACAACTAGCACTACTGAGTTAAACTAAATAACAACTCCCATAACTACTCTTCCAACTCTGGTACAACTTTCCACAATCATGTATAACGAAGTCCTCCATGCGTGAGTCACCAACCACCCTAGGAATTGCGTAATTCCTTAAGCCCACTGATGTGCCACATCTGTTCACTGAAATCAAGTGCTCCAAGAGAATAAGTTACTATTTATTGTCTGATTATTATTAAGGGCTAATAATAATCAACATGCATTCTATTTTTAGATTAGTGATCTATAAATAGACTTCGCCCATGTTCTAAAAATAGAAATTCATCCAAAGATAGAATTTTCTCAACCATCTAGAATCAGCATCCTTCTAATTTTAGAATATGCTCACCATTCTAAAAATAGACATACACCTAAAAATAGTCAGCGGGCCTCACCTAGTGAAGGTGCTTAAATTTCACTAGGCTCATCATCTTGTTGAATCTCAACACTCCCTCTCAACAAGATAAGGATTATCCTTCACCCTGATCCTATCTCTATGGTATTCGAATTTGCTCCTGGTGAGCGCCTTCTTCAGAATATCCGCATCCTGAGCTTCCGTAGGAATTTATTGAAGGAGCATGATCTTCAACTGCACACAATCTCTAATATGATGATACCAGATATCTATATGCTTAGATCTATCATGAAACACAGGATTAATCGAGACTTTAATCCAACTCTGATTATCACAATGAATCACTCTAGGATCTAAATGAGAACCGAAAAAACCGACCAAGATCTTCCTCATCCAGATAGCCTCACATGTAGCTTGAATTGTTGCCGTGTATTCTGCTTCCGCTGAACTGAGTGCCATAGATATTTGTTTCCTGTTGTACCAAGAAACAACTGTAGATCTGATACTGAAAACCCCTCCTGATGTGCTCTTTTTTTCTGTTGGGCTGCCTACCCAATTTGCATCCGTGAAGCCATGCAACTTCACCTCATCCATCTGTCTGTACCATAATCCATACTTATATGTGCCCCTAAGATATCTCAGGACATGCTTTCCCACCTTCTAAAAGAGCTTTATAGGCTTAACCATCCCTTGACTAAGTTGGTTCACCGCATAGCATATGTCTAGTCTTGTATTAACTAAATACATGAGCGAACCCACCAATTGTTGATAGATAGTAGCATCCACTACCTATGTTTATGTAGCATCCTCTTTCCTCCAATTTCCTGGAAGAGGAGCATCCATGGGTTTGTAGTCCTCCATGTGAAACTTACCAAGTATCTCTTGAGCATACTTGCGTTGAGACACAAACAGTTCACCTTCTTGCTGCCATATTTCCAATCCAATGAAATAATGAAGGAGACCCATATCCTTCATCTCGAACTCCTTTACAAGGTCCTCCTTGCACGAGTGTATCAGCTACTCATCACCAATCAGTATTAAATCATCAACATAAAGAACAATGATTAAAATCTTACCCTCCACCACAATCTAGTATAGGTTTTCATCCGCCTCACTCTTGGTGAAGCCAAGTCCAGTGAAATAGTTGTCGATCCGAGTGTACCAAGCATGAGGTGCTTTCTTCAGCCCATATAGCACTCTTTTGAGTCTACACACATGTGACTCATTTCTGAAGATCTCAAATCCTTCAGGCTTCTCAATGTACACTTCTTCCTCAATGAACCCATTAAGGAACACAACCTTCACATCCATCTAATGAATGTGCCAACCCATCTGCACTGAGAGAGCAAGGATGGTCCTTATGGAAGAATACCGTGTGACAGGTGCAAAGGTTTCTTCATAATCAATCCCCTCGATCTGTGAGAAGCCCTGGGCAAGAAATCTTACCTTATACTTCTCGATGCTCCCATCAGCAGCTTGCTTTACCTTGTACATCCATCTTGAACCTACCACTGATTTACCAACCGGCCTTGGAACAATCTCCCAAGCACTGTTTCTGACAATGGAGTCATACTCCTCCACCATGGCATCTACCCATGTGGGATCCTATGTTGATTCCTAAAAGGAATATGGCTCTGTAACGATACACTTTCTCATGAGAGCCATGTATCCATTGAATCGGTCAGGTGATTGCCTTTGTCTGTGTTGTGAAATAGGGACTCCTACATTCTCTGCCACTTCAAGCTTCAGCCTCTCAGCTTATGTGGTACGCTTTTTGCATGTTCTGATGTTTGGTTCTACATGAGTGGACTCCTCCACTCCATGAATCTTCCTCCTGTGGCTGATCCACATCTTGAGGCTCATCTTTGGGAACAAGCAGTTCCTCCTCTGCATGCAAGTCTAGCTCCCTCTCAAGCATAGCTCTTGAAGCACCCACGATCGTTTTGTTCTTCCTCTCCGCGACCCCACTCTGTTGTGGGTTATGAGGCACTATGAGTTCTCTTCAAATTTCTTCTTTGCTACAGAAGTATTTTATTTCATTCGAGATATATTCACCACCATTATCTCTTCACAAAGCCTTCACTTGATTCCCCAACTCCTTCTCCACCAATGCTTTAAACTCACATAACTTTGATAATGTTTGATCCTTCTTCTATATGAAGAAGATCTAGCATCTACAAGAATATTCATCAACAAAAATAACATAATACATGTGTTTTGTTGTTGAAGCAATCGAGAATGGTCCACACACGTCTGTGTGAATTCTCTCCAAGATCACCGAGGCATGGTTCTCCTTTTCATGAAAGGTGGTCTTCACAAACTTACCCATAGTACATCCCTTGCACTGATCTATCTATGCAAGTGTACACTTGGGAAGTCCAGTAGAAATATATTGCAAAATCTTCAGGGCGCCATGGTGAAGATGGCCCAATCTCCTGTGCCATAATTCGCCCTCATCCCGACTCACCACTTCTTCTTCTTTGCCCACCATTGAAACGTAGCCATATACCTCCAGCTTGTAGAGATTCTTGACTTGAATCCCTATCCTCTTGGTTTGACCCATTGTTTTATGTCGCAGGAAGGCTTTTCCATCGCTAAAAACAATGTCATAACCTTTTTCCTCCAACATCGCGACTGAGACCAATTTCTTCTTCAAACTTGGAACATGCATAACATCTTTCAACAGAAATGGTTTACCTAACTCCCTCTAAAAGGTAATAGTACCAATTCCAGTCACACTGTATCGTCCATTTCCGCTCATCTCTATATGAATTTGGAGATCTTTCTCCTCCAAGTCATTGAACAACTCCTTATCTCCCATCATGTGGAAGGAAGCACCACTATCAAGATACCACACCGATCCCATTGCGCTTGAAACTAAGCATGTAATCAAAGAGAAATAAATTTCAAATTGCAAGGCAAGGGCCTCACCAGCTGCAGCTCCAGCAGCCTTCTTGTTCTTTTTTTTCTGTGGGAAGTTAGTGGCGAGATGCCCATGTTCGTGACAGTGGAAACACTTCACCTTGGACAAATCTAGATTCTTGCCTTTAGCCTTGGATTTTGGATGGGATTTCTTACCCTTACCTTTCCTCGCTTTTTCAGCCAAAGAAAAATCCTCTTCATAATCATGTTTTGATGAAGAGCCATCCCTGGTACTCTGCCTTATCTCCTCCTGCACTAGATCTGACCAAAGTCACTCCCAATCCGGCAGTTTCTCCCGCCCATTGACAGAGTCTTGATAACTGTGCCAACTCTTCAGAAGTTCAAGGAGAGCCAAGCTCACCAAGTCATCATCAGCAACTATAATTCCCACACTCCCCAACTCATCCCTACATTGGAAAAAATTTGTGAGATACTTTGGAATACTATCACCCGTCTCCATTTTGATTTTTTCTGAGTTTATCTTTCAACGCCAACTTCCTATGGTTGCTGATGCTTTGGAAAAGATCTGTCAAAGCCTTCCACATTGAAAATGGAGTGGCTTTCCCATGAAGGCTTGACACAATATGGTCTTTCACACCTTCCAACAGAATTCTTCTTGTCTTCGCTACTTTCGTTTGCCAGGCATCAAGTAATGCAACATCCATCAAAGTGGGCTTAGGAACATCACTATCAATGAAATCCTCCCTACCATTATCTTCAAGCACTGCCTCCATCATGTCCTTACAGGATATGTATTTCGAGCTGTCCTCGAGTGCATACTCCAACCGCAACCCATTGAAATCCATTTCAATGTTTACTCAACTATCGCACCAAGAAATTCTTGCAGCAAATTTGAATTGGCCCACCAGCACAAAACTCAGCACCGCTTCAATATTGCAATCTTCAGTGATTAACACTACTCTGATACCATGTAGAAATTTATAAACACAATAATGTATTTCCGGATTCTCCTGATCTAACAATTTAATCTTATGTTAAATACACAATCCTTCCACTTAATTCTTTGCGGAAATTAAATCGCCAATTGCAAACATATGAAGAAAAATCAATCTCACATAACAAGATGTTTTACCAGGAAAGCTTAAAGCTAAAAACCCAAACTATCATATATTGTGTATATCAATGGAACATGTAAAAATATCATATAAATCTCAGCTCATAGAGCTCTCAGTACAATTTACAATCATCACACACTGTCATGTAGAAATTTGCATATCTATGCACCAATTTCCTGCCTCCTGACAGCCTGCCTCCATTGCGCAATTCCTACTGAAGAATATCACTAAATGAATTTGATCTTGCCTTGCTTGTACTGCGCAGTTCTCATTGGCAACTCCAATGTCTGTGTAGATGCATTGAATGCATCACTATAGTAACAACTGATAGTCAAACGCACCCTTTCACCTATCTCTCCATTGGGTCTCCACTAGATCTGACATGCAAGTAGTTAACTATTGTATTTCTTCAATTGCAAGTAAGACACTACTTGTGAATTAATTAAATAATTAACTCACTCATCTTTCACTAGTGTATCTTTAGTTACAACTAGCACAACTAAGTTTAACTCACTTAACCAAGTTAAACTAAATAACAACTCCCCATAACTACTCTTCCAACTCTGTTACAACTTGCCACAATCAGTTATAACAAAGTCCTCCATGCATGAGTCACCAACCACCCTAGGAATTGTGTAATTCCTTCAGCCCACTGATGTGCCACATCTTTTCACTGAAATCAATTTCTCCAAGAGAATAAGTTACTATTTATTGTCTGATTATTATTAAGGGCTAATAATAATCAACATGCATTCTATTTTTAGATTAGCGATCTATAAATAGACTTTGCCCATGTTCTAAAAATAGAAATTCATCCAAAGATAGACTTTTCTCAACCATCTAGAATCAGCATCCTACTAATTTTAGAATATGCTCACCATTCTAAAAATAGACATACACCTAAAAATAGCCTGCGGGCCCCACCTAGTGAAGGTGCTTAATTTTCACTAGGCTCATCATCTTGTTGAATCTCAACATGAATAAGCCCATTTTTGTATTAGGATATTCTGACACATAGGAAATAGTTAATAATAACTTAGTATAGTGTAGATTTAGGTAAAGTGTGTTTCTTTACCATGTACATTTGTAACATATAATCCGACGGTTATCTCTCACCTCGGTATTAACGGCACTTGATCCGTGGCTTAACACCCGATTGGTCCATGATCTCTATTTAAAGAGCATGGAGGGCCATTTTTCCGATAACCATTTATGAGAGAAACATATGTAACTTTTCTTTTATATTAATAAATTCCCTGAAGTGGCTATGTTGGCTCAGGGCGTGGATTGTTTCCCTCTTTGAGGTTTTTAACCACGTGATTATATTGGTATACTAATTTGTGATCTGTTTGTGAGCAGTGACCTTTGGTTCTTGATCTACGGAACTTACCCTGTAAATTCCTACATGGTATCAGAGCTATTTTGAGGGCCACATCCGTTGTCGATCAAATCCGAAGCCGATTTGACTGCATGCGAATATTGTTTTGTAGATCTACTATTTCTGAACATTTTTGGGCTTGGAGAACTGCTTGTTTGTGTCCGGAGCATCTGTTATAGTGAGAAATGCCTTTCATTTCATGCGAAAAGGTTTTCGGCTACCCAAGTTATGTCAGTTTAGATCTGGAGGTATAAAGCATCTATTTTGCAGTTATATTTGTTAATAGTTCTTCATTTCTTTTTTTCTGTTTTAATATTTTATTTATTTGGCATATCTATAACCTCTTCTCTGTGTATGCTCTTTTTTGTGTGCTCTGTGCGATCTCGGAAAATCAGAAATAGGAAAAAGGGATTTTTTTTTGCTACGTATGCTCTTTCCCCACGTCTTTGTGTGATCTTAGGAAATCAGAAGTAGTGAAAAAAGTGACAGTTGTCGGTAAGGCTAACCGAGAATCTAACATTCTGCTGTAAGGCTTTTCATTTAGTTTTTTTCTCGTTTTTTGTGTTTTTTGTGTAGGAAAAGGCATGCACACCAAAGGATAATAATAACAATAATAACAATAACAATAACAATAACAATAATCCCCCCTTCCTCTTTTCTAAAATAACATAATCCTTTTACTATATCACTTGGTGAGGGGTTAGTTTATGAGAATAGAGGTCTTGGGTTGGGGTCTCCTTCTCAAGCTTCTTTTGTAAAAAGTTTTTGTTCAAAGGGGCAGAATTGTTTTTTTTAAAAAGCCGCACTTCATCCCGTTCCCGCAACTATTCAGCATCTACAACTCAGATTTTTCAAAAGGCATAACTTCTTCATCCGGAAGCCATTTTTAGAGCCATTTTTTTTAAAAGGCCTAATTTTTCGAGATCTTTCCATTGGAGAAATTATTTTCAGATTTTCTTAGCTTCATTTTTTTTTAAATGTAAAGTGCATGCCTGGCTATTCTTAACAACACCAATTATTTCCAATGGCTACCTCACATGGTAGATATACTTAGAAGTAAAGGGCTTTATAGAATAGCCACAGGTCAAGAAAATAAACCTTCCGATGATGATAAAGTTCCTAAATGGGAAAATAAACAAGATCAAGCACGAGGGTTGATAGGAATGTCCATTGCTCAAGATCTTTGATTTCACATCCTTGACATTGACACCCCTGATAAAGCCCTCGAGAAGCTAAATAATGTTTTTGGCATTCAAAATCAAATCAGGGCCCACCAGCTTGAAATTGAGTAGCTTACTTTGGACCTTAATAATTCCTCCTCTATTGAAGACTTTTTGTCCAAATTCAAGACCCTTAGACTTCTTTTAGAAGGGTGTAAGGTCAAAAAGGAAGATGGTAGCCTCATATATTGCATTCTTGCTAAGCTTGGTCCTGCATACTCTATATTTGTTTCCGCCTTCCATTCCACCAGAGAAGCCATCATTTCTTCAGGAACCACCTACAAGAATCCCTCTTTTGATGCCTTTTGTGATTCTTTGATAAGAGAACAAGAAAAAATTTTACACCTTGGTCTTATCACTGCTGGAAATGCTTCTAAGAAAGCCTTAGCAGCCCAACAACAACCATATCAAAATAATCCCAAGAAGCAGTATCCTAAAAAATATGGTCCTAAACCAAACAAGGGCCCTAAGCAATTTCAGCCGCAAACTGAAAAATCAAATCACCAAAATAACAAGGCAAATCAAAACAAAGGGAAGAAGACAGATAGACATTGCAACTTTTGCAATCGGGATGGCCATATAGAGTCCAAATGTTTTAAGAAGATGGAAGCCTTAGAAGCAACAATGAAGAAGCACAACATCAATTTGGAGCACTCTTCACCTTCATCTTTAGGCATGGCACTTTCTGCTTGTGGTTGTCAAGCATCAAGATCTGGTTATGCATTAAATGTATCTTCTTCTTCTCCTTCTCATGAGTGGCTCATTGATTCTTGAGCTTCTTACCACATGGCTAAAAATAAATCCATGTTTTCTTCTTTAAATGATTGTAACACCAAACATATTTATGTTGGTGATGATAGATCTCTTAGTGTTGTAGGATCTGGAACCATTCATCTAGATAATGGTCGGTTTAATGATGTACTATGTGTTCCTACCTTGTCATGCAACCTTCTATCTGTTTATCAAATAACTCATTCAAGTGAAGGGAAAATAGTAGAATTCTCACCTCATGATGTTGTAATCAAGGACCTCAAATATCCTAAACATATTTTAGCTACTGGCATTGCTGATGATTCCACAAGGTTGTATAAGTTTGACAACTTTGGGTCATCATCTCTTCCCTCTGTTTTTGTTGCTCATAATGATGATGTGAGCAAATTTTGGCATGAGCGATTTGGTCACTTAAACTATTGCTCTTTTCAAACTCTGTGTAAGGAAAATATGGTGACGAGCCTTCCTATGGTATCTTGCCGGGATGGTGTTTGCTCCGGATGTGTACTCGGAAAACATCATCGGGATGGTTTTGACAAACGTGCCTCTTGGCATGCTTCAACCCCTTTGAAGCTTGTGCACAGTGATTTATGTGGTCAACTTCCTGTTGTTTCTTTCTCTGGTTGCAAGTACTTCTTAATATTCATTGATGATTTTTCCAGACGCACTTGGGTATATTTCTTAAAACTCAAGAGTGAAGTTTTTAACATGTTCTTGGCCTTTAAGGCCTTTTTTGAGAAACAATCTGGACATCAAATTCTTAAGTTAAGATCAGACAATGGCAGAGAATATGTTAACAACAAATTTATCAACTTCTATACTGAGCATGATATTCAATTGCAACATACTGTTCCATATACTCCACAAAAAAATGGTGTAGCTGAAAGGAAGAATCGCACCTTAAAAGAAATGGCTAATTGTATGCTTCAATCTAAAGGACTTGGTCTCAATTTTTGGGCAGAAGCCATTAACTGTGCAAATTACATATTAAATCGCACTCCTACTAAGGTTTTAAAGAATATCACTCCAGAAGAAGCTTGGAGCTCAATCAAACTAGATGTAAGTCACTTTCGTGTTTTTGGAAGTGATGCTTGGGCCCATATTCCAGATGTGAAACATAAAGCCTTAGAACCTAAGAGTGAAAAATGTATTGTTGTTGGATATTCTGAAGATGTCAAAGGGTATAGACTTCTTCAACCAAAATCCAAAAATATTATCATTAGAAGAGATGTAAAATTTCATGAAAATATATCGGCCTACGCGTCTAGTTCGGCAAGTGTGCCACCTTTGGCCTATGAGCCTGATTCGGCATATGTGCCACTTCTCTCTCTCTCTCTCTCTTCTATTTTTAATAGTGTTCCTTCCAGTTCAGATGATGACAGCGAGGATGAAAATCATCCTTCAGCTCGTGAAATTGTTCCTTATACTCCACCACTTCCAAGATGGGTCCACTCTACTCGGGATGCATCAGGTTCTCTTGCAGGTGACCCTGTCAATCGACAACGTACACATTCTCAGTTCGAAAGAGCTTCTTCCTTATTGGCTCAAGTTCCAGAAAAACTTGATCCAGAAACCTTTGAAGAAGCCTCCGGTCATCAAGATTGGGATGAAGCTATGAATGAAAAGTATCGTTCCTTATTGGCAAACGATACTTGGGATCTTGTTCCTCTTCCAAAAGGAAGAAAACTTTTCAGATGCAGATGGGTTTACAAAACAAAGTTTGGACTAGATGGAAAAGTGGATAGACATAAAGCTCGTCTTTTCGCTAAAGGTTTTTCACAAGTTGAAGGCATTGACTATACTGAAACCTTCTCCCCTGTTGCCAAAATGAATTCTATTCACCTTTTTCTTTCCCTTGCTGCCTCCTTTAAATGGGAAGTCCATCAGATGGATGTTAAATCCGCCTTCCTACATGGAGATTTGCATGAAGAAATCTACATGGAACAACCCCCTAGCTTTATCCAAAAAGACTCTAGCCTTGTTTTTCGCCTTAGGAAGTCTCTCTATGGTCTCAAACAAGCTCCTCGGGCTTGGCATGCCAAAATGGATAGATTTCTCTTAGATAATGGCTTTTCTAGGTGTCATTCTGACAACACTGTATACACCAAGAAGGTAGGTAATTCCTTCACCATCCTTGTTCTTTATGTTTATTATCTTATCCTTACTGGTGGTGATCCAAATCATATAAACCATGTGAAGTCTAGCCTCAAAAATAAGTTTGAAATGACAGACTTAGGACACTTGCATTATTTCCTTGGTCTTCAAGTCTTGCAATCCAAGGAAGGCATTACCCTCTCTCAGTCCAAGTATGCCTATGATCTTCTACACCACTTTCACATGAAAGACTATAAGCCTGCCCCTTCTCCCTTTCAATCTGGAGTCAAGCTTTCAGTCAACTGTACTACCCCTGCAGTTGATGCTACCTTATACCTTCAACTTGTTGGTAAACGTTTGTATCTAACCCATACCCGTCCTAACCTTTCCTTTGCCATTGGTCTTGTCTCTTGGTTTATGCACCAACCTCATGAAAGTCACTGGAAAGCAGCTAAAAGAATACTTCGATATATTCGAGGTACATTTCAGTTTGGGATTCATTATAGTGCGGGAGCATCTCCCTTGTTGATTGGTTTCACTGATTCTGATTGGGCTGGTGACCCTGATGATCAGAAGTCCACTGCAGGATATGTATTCACTCTTGGTTCAGGACCTATTACTTGGTCTTGTAAGAAACAAATTGCCATCTCCCTTTCTTCAGCAGAAGCAGAGTATCGTGGTGCAGTTGAAGCTAGCAAGGAAGCCATGTGGCTTCGTCAGATCCTGTCTGAATTTGGTCTTCATCAGCAGCATCCAACTACACTTTGGTGTGATAATCAGAGTGCCATTCAGCTATGTAAAGATCTAGTTTAGCATCAGTATATGAAACACATTGAACTCCACATACACTTCATTAGAAAGCTCATTCATGATCGTGTTCTTGAAGTGCAGTATTTTCCTACCAATGATTAAGTAGCCGATATCTTTACGAAGGCTCTCACAGAAGCGAAGTTTACCAAAATTCGATCCATGCTTGGAGTTCAAGAAAGTTGTCATTAAGGGGGGATAGGCTCTAATGCCTCCTTCCTTCTCCTATTGTGTCACTTTTGTAAATCCTTCAATCCTATCCCAATTTTTTCTTAAGGGGGGATGTTAGGATATTTCGACACATAGGAAATAGGTTCCTTTTGTGTCACCTTTTTAAATCCTTCAATCCTATCCCGAGTTGTTCTTAAGGGGGGATTTTAGGATATTCTGACACATAGGAAATAGTTAAGAATAACTTAGTCTAGTGTAGAGTTAGGTAAAGTGTGTTTCTTTACCATGTACATTTGTAACTTATAATATGACGGTCACAATTTGTAGTGATCCAACGGTTATCTCTCACCTCGGTATTAACGAAACTTTATCTGTGGCTTAACACCCGATTGGTCCATGATCTCTATTTAAAGAGCATGGAGGGTCATTTTTCCGGTAACCGTTTCTGAGAGAAACATATGTAACTTTTCTTTTATTTAATAAATTCCCTAAAGTGGCCACGTTGGCTCAGGGCATGGGTTGTTTCCCTCTTTGAGGGTTTTAACCACGTGATGATACTGGTGTACTGATTTGTGATCTGTTTGTGAGCGGTGACCTTTGGTTCTTGATCTATGGAACTTACCCTGTAAATTCCTACATTTTTCTTAGCGTTAGAATTCTTAAATTAGTTAT
Source organism: Pinus albicaulis (assembly GCA_034641835.2). Lineage (NCBI taxonomy): Eukaryota > Viridiplantae > Streptophyta > Pinopsida > Pinales > Pinaceae > Pinus > Pinus albicaulis. Next base: position 1,244,797,337 of record CM076582.1, read on the forward strand.
TTATCATTTAATACTGGGACACTATCTATGTTGAAATAAATAGGCCCCAAATTCATTTCCAATCAAAGATAAAAACCAACTTCATTTCCAGTACCAATATAAAATCACACATTTTCCAAATATCAATAATTATTTTCCAAGAAAATATAAAACTCGAAACTCAACAAAATTCCCCAAAGACAAGCAACATATAAACCATTAAAATTTTCCAAGATGTCAGAGCTAGACATCAAAGTACTTTCATGTACTTGAATGAGCCCATTGATGCTTTGTGTATGTTAAATTAGTTATTTATCATTTAATGCTAGTCATACACTATCTATGTGAAAATAAATAGGTCATAGCCTCATCAAATCGAGCTTCATTTCCTATCACAAATAAGAAATAAACAATGTAAGGATTAAATATGAAACATCAATTTTAAAATAACATGCATGAAATAAATGTAGCTGTAATGTTACAATGAAAAATACAAAATATAGAACCATTTTACCTGAATTTGACATATAGTAATCTTGCATGATCAACGGAACATGTATACCAAAATAAGAATCCTAGGGTATTTCAATTTCCCATTTCTCATCTTGGTCATCATTTTCTACATTATGAACATGATCTTATCCAAATGTATTGTTATTATGAGCCTCCAAAACATTATGTTATGTATCAAGTTCATTAGATAAATTTGTTATATTGTTTTCTCCCCTTCTATCACAATTTGATCGCTAAAGCACTAGTGCTCTTTCATATGGAAAATTGTTAATGTCATACTTTGTTACATATAATCTTAAACATGTATCCACATGGTTATCAAGCTTTCTCCTCAACTTTGACTTCAAGAATGATAGTGCACTAAACATTCTCTCATCCTACATTGATCCCAAAATCATGGTTTGACACAAATCTGCTAATTTGAAATATTCTGATATGTTTTCTTGTAGGTATTGGCTAGCACCTAAAGTAGTCCATAATCTTGTTATAGCATTGTTTTCATTAGGATTCTCCAAAAAGGATATTTCTTCCACATTGTTTCAACAAATCTTCCACCTTGCTGATACAATTTTGATGAATCTAAAATACCTTCAATCTATTCTCCATGTATCGAGAATTTCTTGCAAAAGTGGTCTACTAAACATTTTAATCTCTTTTGAAAATTGGATTTTAAATTTCTTAGACATTGACAATTGTTCCAATATTGAGGGTATACCACACACATGGCCTTGAACAATTCATCTCGAGGAAATCGTTCTCTTATCTCTGATGATATTGATCTTGCAATTTCTATCAAATTCTGTCTCACTGAAATCACAATATTATCAAATTGGTCTCTTGACATGGGGAAATATTTGGTGATTCGTCCCGTCTTACTAATATAATGAAATGGAACCATATACCCACGCAATGCAACACATAGTATCCCTTTTTCATCAAACGTCAAAAAAATTTCAGTATTTTTTATATTGATGATCTTAGTCCAACTTGTAAACTCTGTACTAGTAAAAAAGTCTGGCATCATATACAAATTATCCAATGCAAGGCATGTTGACTTCCTCGCATTTGTATATTCGACAATATACATTATGTGATTCTGAGACATTTTCACGAGGACAATCATTTCATGTAGCATAGGAAGAATTCTAGCCAATGTCAATAATGTCTCTATATCAGTTAGTCGAAAAAGAAGATCTTGAGCTTTGTCTACATTGTAGAAATTTTCATACATCAACCCTACCAAATATTTGAACTCACTAAATAGTCTTTGATATGGTCCATTTAATGAGATCCATCTTGTATCAACATCTTTCAATATTTTTTTTCCATCTGTTTCACCATCTGCAAATTGTTGAAACTCTAAATATCATTTGGGACTACGAGAAAAGTATGCATAAGTCTCATGTACAAGATATTCAACTTTTGAAACTGATGGAAACTTGCTTACTATTTTAAATGCAAGATTCATCCTATGAGCCATACAATGAATAATAAGCATATATGGTGAAGTTGATAGTTGTAGTCTAACACAAAGACCATTCCTTTGTCCTTGCATTACCGATGCTCCATCTGCTCCAACACATACCAACTTTTTTTCAATCATTAAATGATCCATACCGCTTTCCTTCAAACTGTTAAGAACAAGTTCATAAATATTTCTAGTTGTAGAAGTCTCTCTCATATTTTTAATCCCAAGTAGATAGGAATGTCTAATATGGTCATTAACCATATAAATGCTCATGCAGATCCATGAAGTATTATCTATAGTCGTAACCTCATCCAAAGACAATGCCAAAAACCTAGCATTTGCATTCTCCTGTTTCAAATCATCATTCCTACTTGAGCTAGATATCTTGCCCATTCCCAACCACTAATTACGGACCAATGAGAATATGGAAAGTTTGGCACGTGAAGAAAGGATATAAATTTCATGTGATTTGGATAATCTGTCATAGGAAGACCTTTACATAAGATGTGAAATAGAGTGCTTAATTGTCTCGTCCTGGATAACAAACTTATTTCCATCGTCTTTTCAAGAGATATGATGGTTCCTCCACTTGCCTCAAGTTTCCTCTTACTTATTAAATATTTTTTGTATTCTTCCACACATTGGATATGTCGACTTTCCTCAAAATATTTCCATATGAAAATAGATTTCAATTTACCATTTACAATTTTCTTTTCATTCACATTTCTTGCATGCTTTTGTATGGTATCTAGCTTCAACTGAAATTTCACTACCTTGCAAATTTCCCAACTGCACGTAATACATCTAACTTCTTATAAAACCTCATTCTCATTTATAGGAGGTATTTATTCAATAAATGGAAAACTTGAGACCCAATCATCTTGAAATTGTCTCCCTGCGATCCACTAGCCTTTTTTCCTTTTCCGTGAATGGTTTGTCACCTTCCAAGGAAAAATATTTAACATTTTCATCACTAATTTTTGTTGAAATTGCATTTATCTCACCTTGATCACTTGAGGAACCTATTATTTCATCCATCATATGGATATCAGATGCATTTTCACAAGATTTAACATCTCTCTCAGTAACATATTGTTCAAAGGAGCTTGAAGCATGAAGAGAATTCGTATTCTTGGATTGAGGCTTTTTAAAGTATGATAATACATCCATTTTCCTTGATAGTTTCTTCCGAGGATTAGCTTTTGAAATATCACTGAAAATTCCAGAAGTAAAATTTCAAATCGATCTAGAAACCTGCATCAATAGTTTCCAAGAGTTGAGAATTACTAGATTTGTAAGTAGCTTTCAAAGTAAAATAAGTGTAATGTTCACAAAAACCATTAAGAAATTTTTTATTAAAATTTTGTGCCAAGGCCCAAGCCCAAAAGAAAAAATAAATCCTTATACACAAAATAATAACATAATGATTCATCATCTATAAAAAAATAACATCATTCAAATGTAAATATATAAAAATTTCCACTAAATTAATTCATATCTCCAAATCACCTAATGAACACTTGAAAAATTTAAACAAAACAACAAAGTATTACAATAAATTTAATCATTCTTTGCAAAACACCTCTCCCTTAAGTTGTAAAGAATTGGTTATAAGGGGTTGCAACATATCCTCTATCTTTTTCCATGATAAAAGTGAGGAGGAAGGAAACTAGTCAGTTACTAGTGATTCTTTTACTTATATTTCCCTTGATGAATTGGTTATAAGAAGTTGAATCATATCTTATATCATTTTCCATGATAAAATTGAGGAGGAAGGCAACTAGTCAGTTACTAGTGACATTTACACCCTCCATAGAGAAGACAGAGGACTTGGGCTAATTAACAACCATGCTCCAAGAACGATTTTAGCGACTAAATGGCTTGCAAGGACAAATAAAGGAGAAGCTCCTTATGAGGTAGTTGTAAAGCATAGGCTAGAAAAATATTCACATATACACAACATCCAAGTCCCTAATGATTTATGATTTAATCATAGGTGCAAATTCCTTTAATTTTCCTAGATGAACAATTCTTAAAACAATTTGGAATCATTGCAAGTAATATTTCATGAGCTTGATAGGAGCTAAGGATTTTTAAGAGTGTTCTTACACAAAGACACCAAGTGGGCCAAATTGCTAGGTGTGAAAGAAAAAAACTATCAAATAAAGGCTTTAGGTGTGGATCAATTTACATTCAAGATTGAAAAACCATAGGTTAATTAACCACTTCTAAATTCCTAATTCCTCTCAATTGTATAATGAATATTGATTTTGTAGATAAATTTCTTTTATCTACAACATCAATAATTATGACATAATAGAGTAGGAACATCATTCTACAAAAACTAACATGGTTAGGATTTAGAATCTTCTCTTGCAAAGCAATCGGGGGCCTCTTTTCTAATGCCTCAACAAAAGTGTATTATATGTGTATTTTATCTACTATTGTACTTTATTCAACTTAACTTGTGACTTTTAAGGGTGACTTGGTCTAAATTGATCACTCATCTAAAAAAGTATTTTATAGTCATATACCTAAGAAACTTGATCAAAGATGATTGTGTTCCACTAATTTCATACTACTATTTATCTAAATACAATCTTGAGTGGGAAGCATGTGTACAATTCAATAATATCCTCTTATGTTTTGCATGCTTCCTCCCTTGTTACCATACGTGTATCCGAGTATTTTGCCTTGTTGTCACAGTGTTCATATCAATTGGTATCAAATTCTAAATGATAGGGCTTTTTCATAATTCCCGGTGGTTCAAGTAATTTATATGCACATCCAAACTTTCTTTGCATGTTTTTAAAATACAATTTTGTGCATCATTCTTCAAGTTTCCCATAATCATGATCTATGTTTATTAACATCTCTTTGTACCACAAGTATACCGCAATTATACCAACAGTTGTGAGGAATATATATATTCAGGTAATTTATATGCACATCTAAACTTTCTTTGCATGTTTTTAAAATACAATTTTGTGAATCATTCTTCAAGTTTCCCATAATCATGATCTATGTTTATTAACATCTCTTTGTACCGCAAGTATACCAACTGTTGTGAGGAATATATATATATATATATATATATATATATATATATATTCCCCATCACTCACCAGTATTACTTGGAATAGCTAGAAAGATATACCAACAAAAAATATCAATTATTTGAATTTTGGATTTTGGGCATTCCCTTTGGTATTCATATCTTTACCTTAAACAATAATGGCGTATGTTGAATAGATTTCATAGTAACCTTCATAATTGGATGTATAGGAACCTACCACTAGGCAATAAGATAACTATCTTCAAGGGAATTTCACTTACTTGTATGGGAGCATTTGGCATTGTTAATATCATTTCCATATCAAGAAGAATGACCATTTTCCACATTTCTATATGTTCTTGTAGCCCATGATGCTCTTGGATCTACAATATAGTTTTGTATCTTAGATCTATTGGATTATATATGCTTCTACTTTTATCTAAGTGGCTACTAATGTACTTAACAATTCCATGGACGTATTTGTGGTCATTTTTTGCACATTAATAAACTTATCTTGTCCCATTATATTATCTAGAAAACTTCTACACATTTGACAATACCCTCTTCTACCTGCATACTTTCTCCTTTACTTTCTTGCCTGTATTTCACATTTTTGTTACTGATTTCATATTAGATAGGAATGCCCACTTACCACATTTTTATATGTTCTACTTCTTACAAGCAAAGAAAATATTTAGACATTGCACAACTACATGGAAAAGAAAAGGTATATTTCTTCCTAGACAAAAAAATTACTAAATTTCTGCTTTATTGATGACTAAAATACTTTGGAATTTTACTTGGAAGTCAGTAACCAATAGATTGCACTCTGAAATGTCTAGAAATTTCAATTAAATGTTGCAATCAACACTTAATACATGATATTTTCACCCTTCAGAGATATAAGGGTGGACTTGTTTTAAGTGATATCTCTACTCAAAGGATAGTTTTGATAACTTCAAAGCTTGTATGAATAATCAAATCAAAAGCTTCAAAATTGGATGTACAAGGATCTACTCAATAGGATTACTATGTTAGATACCATGGTTTGCAACAAGCTAGAATATATCCTCCATCAATTTATGTGGGGCAAAGAAAGGAGGAAAGAAAGGCTTCAATTGCTTGCTTAAAAGTTGGGATACTTGCACCCTCAAAAGTGATAAGAGAGGACATTGGATGGCTGATATACTCAAGGAACATATTTAGAAAGTACATGGATTGTAAGGATGATAAAATAAGAATCCACCAAGTCTTTATCCAAGATATTGCCCAGATATTGAACATTAGAGTTCAGTGCTAAGGTTGGGATGTTTCCTTTCTAGAATATATAGACAGTAGGATGTGGGGGATAATGTATGATCTTATTCCAAATTTTTACTTCGTGTGATTCTTGTATTAATGAGTTAATATAGCACACATTTTCAACCAAAAAAATACTTCAAATGAGACATGAAATTAAAAATTATCTTATCCCATTATCTTATCTGGCAAACTTCTACACATTTGACAATACCCTCTTCTACTTGCATACTTTCTCCTTTGCTTGCTTGCTTGTATTTGTGTATTTCACATTGTTGTTACTGAGTTCATATTATATAGGAATTCCCACTTACCACATTTTTATCTGTTCTACTTCTTACAGGCAAGGCAAATATTTAGACATTGCATAGCTACATGGCAAAGCAAAGGTATCGTTCTTCTAAGACAAACAATTATTGAATTTCTGCTTTGTTGATGACTTAAATACTTTGGAATTTTACTTGGAAGTCAATAACCAATAGATTTCAGTCTACAATGTCTAGAAATTTCAATTAAATGTTGCAATCAACACTTAATACATTATATTTGAACCCTTCGGAGATATAAGGGTGGACTTGTTTTAAGTGATATCTCTACTCGAAGGACAGTTTTGATAACTTCAAAGCTTGTATGAATAATCAAAGCAAAAGCTTCAAAATTGGATGTACAAGGATCTACTCAATAGGATTACTATCTTAGATACCATGGTTTGCAACAAGTTGGAATATATCCTCCCTCATTTTATGTGGGGCAAAGAAATGAGGAAAGAAAGGCTTCAATTGCTTGCTTAAAAGTTGGGATACTGGCACCCTCAATAGTGATAAGAGAGGACATTGGATGACCGGTATACTCAAGGAACATATTTAGAAAGCACATGGATCGTAAGGATGATAAAATAAGAATCCATCGAGTCTTTATCCGAGATATTGACCAGATATTGAACATTAGAGTTCAGTGCTAAGGCTGGGATGCTATCTTTCTAGAATATGTAGATAGTAGGATGTGGGGAATAACGTATGATCTTATTCCACCATTGTACTTCGTGTGATTCTTATATTAATGAGTTAATATAGCACACATTTTCAACCAAAAAAAAGACTTCAAATGAGACATGAAAATAAAACTTATCTTATCCCATTATCTTATCTGGCAAACTTCTACACATTTGACAATACCCTCTTCTACTTGCATACTTTCTCCTTTGCTTGCTTGCTTGTATTTGTGTATTTCATATTGTTTTTACTGAGTTCATATTAGATAGGAATTCCCACTTACCACATTTTTATTTGTTCTACTTCTTACAGGCAAGGCAAAATATTTAGACATTGCACAACTACATGGCAAAGCATATTAGGCAGAATCAATGAATATCCCAACTGAGCCCAGAGAGGGATACCCGAGAAGAGGGTGAACAGTGACAGCAATCTAATGATAAACGATAAGTAAGATATACCGAGCGAAGTAGTAAAAGCAGAAATTACAACGAAGGAGAGTCGGGAATTGTTTTAGATCAACAAGAGATGAAAAAAAAGAAATTAGATCTACAAGGTGAATACCGGAAAATTAAACCTCCTACATTCGATGGAGAGGCTGAAGAAGTGGCAGAAGCATAGATAATTAACATGAAAAAATATTTTCAATTTTATGAATATAGCATCAAACTCAAAGCTCGCTTGGTTATTTACCAACTCAGGGATAAAGCCACATTATGGTGGGAGGAAGTTAAAAATGTGAGAGGAATTAAGGACCAAAATGTGACTTGGGATGAGTTCCAGTAGTATTTTAAAGATAAATATCTAACAGAGTGCTTTTACAATGAAAAATCTCGATAATTTCATGATTTAAGGTTGGGACAACTGTCTATGGATGAGTTCATAACTAAATTTAACTCCTTATTGAGGTATGTACCATATCTGAGAGATGAAAATTCAAAAGCATAATGATTCTTGAGTAGCCTACCTGCTAACATGAAGGAGAGGATCGAATTTTTGAATCCAAATACTATGGATGAGGTGATTCAAAAATTACGAATGTGCTATTAGTAGTCCAAGGTAAAAGGAGATGCTGGTAGGAGTTGGCCACCAAAGAAAGGGCAGAAAGGTACTTCAAATTTTAAAGGTAGCTGACCTGGAAACTATAAAAATGATACGAGAAACCAAAAAAATAGAAAATATGGAAAAAACCAAAAAAAACCAAAATGGTAAATAGAAGAATGACCTACTGAAGCATCTAGTAGACCATATCATGGGCAGATCTAGAAATCGTTGCTGTAGTGTTGGGGATGCGGTGAGGCGCATCATTATAAGAACTATCCTCACCATGGGAGAAACGAAACTGAAGCCAATATTCAAGAGGAATCCATAGTGGGGGATATTGCACGAAATTTATCAAGGATCAACGCGACACTAGAAGATCAACAAGCAGATTACCAGCAGACCATGATAGAACTAGAAGGTAAGTTACATTCCCACACTGTTTCTATTTTGGTTGATCCTAGTTCCAGTTTAAGCTATATAAATCCCTACATAGTTGAAAAATGTGACTTGAAAATACAAAAATTTAAAAGTCCATGGCTGGTACAATTGGTCATTGAGGAAAAGAGAAGAGTTAACGCTAAAGTTTCAAACTTTTCCCTAGAAGTAAGAAACAAGCATATAAAGGTTGAGTTGAATATTTTACCCTTCGGTTGCTATGATATATTGCTAGGGATGGATTAGTTGGAAGGGCATTGGTCACTAGTAGATTGCAAAGAGAAAATCATATATTTTAAGGCTAAAGATGGAACTCACCATGAGTTACAAGGAATTAAGAAACCACTTCAATTGTGCCCCATCGTTGCATACTAGCTGGGTAAATGCATTAGAAAAGTGTGTCATATTTAGGCTATTTAAGTAGGATTTTCCAATTCTAAAGATAAGACCCCTATTTTACAAATTATACAGGCGGTACAATATTTTATGGATCTGTTTCTGGAAAGCATACTGAGACTACCTCCAAAGCAGGATATCGATTTCACCATCGAATTAATGCCCGTGACAGCACCAGTGTCACAAGCGTCATACATAATGAGTGTATCTGAGCTGACTAAGTTGAAAATGAAGTTACACAAATTGATGGAAAAGGGATACATTCCTCCTACTGTGTCTTCCTATGGGGCACCAGTCATGTTCGTGAGAATGAAGGATAGTACGATGTGAATGTGTGTGGATTACAGGCAACTTAACAAATCGACTGTTAAGAACAATTACCCACTGCCACGGATAGATGATCTATTCGATCAAGTAAAGGGGGAAACTATATTTTTGAAAATAGATCTAAGATCTAGATATCACCAAATACGAAAAAAATATGAGCATATATATAAAGCAACCTTTCGTACCTGATATGGGCATCATGAGTTCATGGTTTTATAGTTTGGACTAACCAACACACTAGAAAATTTCATAAGTTTGATGCATGTCATATTTCATCCGTTTTGGATAAATTTGTTTTGATATTCATAGATTTTTACACCAATTTTTGGTCATCTAACCTGTTACTATTAGATGGACCAAGGTACACCATGTAAGACCAATTTTACCATAGTAAAATTGCTTTGACTATGAAAAAATAACTTAATAATCCATAATTTATTAAGTTGTTTTCGGTCTAAACAGGAAACCCCGTGAGGAATAATTAAAGAAATCCTTATTTGTTTGATTTTACTCAAGGGATAATTAATTAAACCACTGTTTAATTAATATTCTTGGTCATATTTAACCCAAAACAGGAAAATTAATTGGATAAATCATGATTTATCTTATTGTTTTCTAGGAATAATAATTTAAAACACTATTTAAATAGTATTCCTTGTTAAATTTGACTAAATAATTTATAAATAATTGAATAAATCACTATTTATTTAATTATTACTCAACCACATTCTTAAAATAATAAATAAATCATTTATTTATTTATTATTTTTAAATAAGTGGATTTGACCAAATTCAAATTCTTTTTCCCTCCAACAAAAATAATAAAATATTCCATAAAATTTGGATCTAGATTTGGTTAATAATATTTTAATTGTGCACCAATATCTAGACTAACTCAATATTTTGTTATAAATAGAAGGGATTTTCCATTCATTCACTACCTTTTGTTGCCTAAAGATCACTCTTGATCTATACTTTTGGTCTGACTTTGATCCTCCCATCATTGCCATATTTTTCTACTTTTTTCTTGTGAGCTCCCTTTGAATTCCATTTTGTCTGGGTTTTCTGCACCATCAAGAGAGAGAGATATTAGATCTGAAGCACTGAGGACATACAAGAACCCATCACGTTGAGGGGGACTGGTAACATCTTTTATATGTTCCCTTCCCAGGTGTCATAATACAAAAAGTTCTTTAAAAATTATTTTCTTTTTCATTGGATGCATGGAGAAACTCTTGCTTATTATTTGTTGTTTAATATCTTTAACTGCATAGATCTAAATTTCTGTAGCATTTATTACGATCACTAACTGCATATCTAAGGAAATTGACAGTGTTTTTGATGTTAGGGTTACTTGTTATGCACAACTAAAGTGAGCTTTTTTTGTATGCTTGTGATTAGAATTCACACTAACATCTGGCAACTCCACAAGGGTTTATAATTACGACCACTGTTGTTTTTTATATCATTGCATGACCAACTGCTTCAACCCCTAGGTTTTTTCTTCAGCTTCTTATTTTTCATTTATTGATGTTTTTTTAACCTTTAAAACACTAAAACAATAAAAATTCTAACTTCTGTGTGTTTATGGGCCTATTGCGCAGGAAACAGGTATCAATCGCAGCAGAGACGACACCTTTTCTTGAAACCTGCTCCCGAGATAGCCGAAAGTGCAGTTCACACTTTTTGGGCCAAAAGTGAGACCTCAGGTAGCAGAAAACAGCCTGAAAACTACGACTTGAGTGGAAAACAAGTCAGAAACTCTGACCTGTACTTTTTGCGGGACTTTTTTCTGTGATTTTTATCGATTTGTCTGGGCCAATGTTCAAGGTTGTTTGACCTCCCTCTTCACCCATCTTGGACCTGCACTTGATTATTTTTACTCATCGAAGTAGGAACAAAGCCCCTTAGGGCTTCAGTACGCTTCTAGCTTTTTAGGAGGAGTTTAGCTAAAGCAGGCCCTCTGAGATTTCATTTTTTTCAGCCATTTTTTAGATCTGAACCTGCACTTTTAGATCCATTTTAGATCAGTTATTTATCCATCAAAAACACCTCTTTTTAGTTTTTTTTGTTCCTCCTTTAGGGTACCTTTTGTTTCCCTTCAGGTTGTAGCCTTTCGCCACCTATTTTGCAACATTTTTCCCTTTGGTTTTTTGTTGTTTTCTGCCCCTCTTTATAGCATATCTAACCTTTAGATCCTTGTCCCTTCCGACTTTAGATCCATTGGCCATTTTGTGTGTTTTGACTAGATTTCGCCCACCCATAGACTAGTTGTTGGGAAGCCCTCCTCCTTGGGTTTAAATGGATGCATATTTAGCTATTTGTTTTATTATCACATTTAGTTTCCTTTACTGTCATTTTCAATTTTATTTACAATAATGCAACATATTTTTTCTTTTTTCTCTACAAACATCTGGGATTAATTAAAATTAACACACTTATCACATGCACGCCCCAAGTGAAGGGCGCCTGGTTTACACCATGAGCGAAAGACTTAAACATTGTAATCAAGTGATCATGCACCTCCCTACCCTTGTTTACCTCTCTTCCTAAACATTGTAATCAATTGATCCTACACCTCCCTTCCCTTGTTTACCTCTCTTCCTTTTTGTGTTCTGTGTCTCTTTACCATCATTGTGCCCCAAAGGCATTTATCTCGGAGACTCCAAGGCCTTTATCCTCATTTTCCATTAGGAATACTTACCCCACTGTGTAGGGTTCATGTTCGTCCTCCATCGAGTCCCCATTCTGACTCTGCTTTTGGTTCATCGGGTTCCCCTTCTGGTTATATCCCCGGCTCTCCTTCACCTTTCACCTTCACCATGTCTGGTTCAAGACCTAACGCTGGTGGCAACCCCGAACCTAATGCTGGGAATGCTACTAGTGGTGCCGGAACAGGAACTACTCTGGCCTCCCCCTTGCTTTCTTATATGGCGGGCCTAAGCCGTCCCGATTTTAGTCAGTTGATTAATGACCCCATACACCATGATCCTGGTTGGCCTACTATGCCAACCAAGCTTCCTTCAGACATCCCCAAGTTTGAAGGAAATGTTGGAGAGGATCCTACCAACCATGTTTGTTCTTTCCACATGTGGTGTTCTTCTAACTCCATCATCGATGATTCTATCTTTCTTCGGTTATTCCAACATACACTTACTAGAGAAGCTTCCAAGTGGTATGTCGACCAGGCCTCCTCCCTTCATACTACTTGTGTGCCCCTTCCCAAGGATTTTCTATCTTACTTCCAACTACCCCTTCGCTATGACGCTGGTACCAAACTCTTGACCTCTTTCCATCAAACTTTTTCTACCTGCCTATCTAACCATATTCAAGAATGGCGCATAAGGAAGAGCCTATGTCGTGCCCCTGCTTTCAAAGACTGTGTCTACATGGACTAGTTTCTCATATCCCTTTTGCGTGCTATTAGAAAAGATGTCGCATCCCACTTCCCTCAGACCAAGGAATTTTCCTTCCAGATTACATTGAAATATGACCTGATCTACGCACAATCTAGTTATGTTTATACCATCTTATCTTATATCCCTAGACCTGGTTGTGCCAACACATCGAGGGCATCCCATGCCGCCGATGGTATCGTTGGATCCTTTTCACATCCGTACACTCATCCTCCCATGGTTTATGGTTTCCATCAGGGAGGGGCCAGCTCCTCCGACACTTTTCCCCCTCCCGGCAGCATGTATCTAGGATACAGCATGCCTCCTCCTTTTTCCCAACCTGTTTACCCCAATTTTTCCCAACCTCCTTATTTTCAATATCTGCATCCTGGTGCTCTAGCTCCTACGGCATTAGCACCTCAGCCTCCCTTTCCTTCTCAAGCTCCACAACAACAGCCAACCCCCCCCCCCCCCCTCAAGGTCAGGTGTATGCACAACAAAGTGCGACTAGTCCTCCTACTTCCAAAAAGAAGAGGAAATGCAACCAAAACTAATCAGCCCTGGGTAATCAAGGAAACAATCCCCACAGGAATACATATAACACCGCAACCCAGCAACAGGGAACTCAGTCCAAGTAGGACAGGCCTATTCACAGAAATAAACCTTATTCTTGTTGCAGTTTCTATGGTCACTATACCCATTATTGTCCTATTTTACCTCAGATGTGTCAGATGTGGGAAGTTCAAGCAGCATCCCAAGGACAACAAGCCTCCCCTTCAGTTCCTCCTAATGCTACCCCTACTCAACCAGCTGTGTTTACCAATCCCTCCCCCAGCAAGGATATCTAGCTGCCCAACCCCCTAACAGTCAGGCAGTCACTCAACCTTCTCCATATGGTACCTTTAGTTACCAGATCCTTATGATGAACTTTGATGAACCCAATACTCCTGACCTCAACCTTCAGACTCGGTCCCATCAGTACACCCAACCCCCCGCTAAGTTTGCTACCGAGCCCCCATCCTCCGATCCCATGGAGCCTCTTTCAACATCCAATGGTCCTTTACTGATCCCTCGACCTAAGGCAAAGGTTCATACCAAGATCCCCAAGGGACCATTATGTTGAAACACTGCTTTTGGTAAAGTTGTCTACTCCTACAGTATAGTAGATGATTTGGCGCAATCACCTGCCGCCATGTCAATGCTAGAAGTCCTTTAGTCGTTCCCTTCACAACGAAAATCTCTACTAACTGCTATGGGAACCATGGATCCTTCAGATGATCATTTTATTTTCTTCGATATTAACAAGTCGGAACATCCACCCCTTCCTACATCTATCAAATTCCAAATCCCTGTCAAGATCCGGAATTCCAACATCTCTTGTTGTATGATTGACAATGGGGCATCCACCTGTGTGATGTACGCTTTTGTTTGGAAGCAACTTGGATGCCCTGATTTAGCCCCTTCCACTATCACCCTCCGTGCATGGGATGGCCACTCTTCCCAATCCCTTGGCATGTTCCGCAATTGTCCTATTACTCTTGCGGGCAAGACTATTTGTGTTGATGTTGAAGTTATTGATGCCCCCCTAGACTACAAAATTATATTGGATCGTATCTACACTTATGTGATGCTTGTTGTCCTGTCTATGGTTCACCATAAGTTGTGCTTTCCTGATAACAGAAATATTGTCACCATCGATCAGTTGAGATATTACGAACCGAAGTCCTAGACCTCTCCAGATTCCATTATCTCTTCAGTGGCCAATAAAAAAGCAGTTGAAACTCTGACCAATGTCTCACCCAGAGTCTTTAAATATTCCTCCTTTCTTGGTTCATTCCCTGGTCTCCCCCCTCCTATCTCTAACCCTAGCTCGTCGAATGTTTACATGATGCAATCGTCTCGGTCCAACCTCAAACAGACTATTTTGACTAGCCAGCAGCCCCTCCCTTTGCAACCTACTCCTAGTACTTCGACTCAGCCTTCACGACCTCCTCTTCAAGGCCCCTCATATGTAGCTGGTGTCCATGATCCCATCTATCCCCCTAGAACGGTTCCCCCTGACCTTAACCATCTCAGAGTTGTCCCTCCTAGCCATTACCCCTTCGGTTAGATACATTTTCTTTCTCCCCCTCCTGGAGTATTTTCGGTACTCGTTATGGCTACCTTATCTCTTCCCAATATGACTGGGGATCCCATTCTGGTACATTGATCCCCCAGCCACTATCTTGCCTGGTCAGCCCAAACCTTATACTGCTTTGACCCCAGTCCAACCGATCACCATGACCCCTCCCATTGCTTCTATGCCTCAGCCACCTCAAGAGGGACCTACTCCTATTGTGAAAGTCTCAGGTGAAGGGGGAAAGCTTGCAAGAAGGCACCTAAGGAAAAGGTTTCCCAAACAACCCCTACTCCTTCTTAGCCTCCAAAGCGTACCCCTTGATGTGATTTGTGTGATGTTTTCATTCATGCCACCCATACATGTCCTGAATTGCCTCATCTCAAGCTCGTGGTCAACGAAACGTTTCCTGAGTCTGATATCCCAGAGGTCCATGTCACTTTAATCGATTCAACCCTGAAACTCAAGTTTTTTCACAACAACCACCCCTATGATTTGTGTGATATCAATGGCCACTATAATCACTTATGTCCTCGCCTCGAAGACTATCGCACCTCTTTGGAAGTGGTCCGCCAATTTGAGTCCAAGCCCAATCAGTCCACCTCTCCCTTATTTGCAAGTTTTTCTTTGGTAGAACCAGAGGACACATCTACTCCCTTTGGAATTCCCCCTCCTGATGTCAAGATGATGGAGCCTTTGGCCACTATTTTCTACCTATCGTCATCTATGAGATCCACGGTGGAAGACCCCTCTGGGACTTCCCCTTCTGTTTCACCTGACCCCCTTCTGCGATCACCCTAGGCTCAACATCAGTAGATCCCTCATCTACTTGTTTTTCGGTCACCCCCCGTGACGATGCACATGTGAACCTTTCTTCTCATGATGATGAGTCAGGTAGCTTTTTCATGTCATGTGGTCTCCCTTCCACTAGTCACCCCATCTTCCATTCTAATGAAGGCATTATGGAAGCAATCACCACCCCTGACTTTATTTATCCCCCCTTACATTGAACCCATGCTTTCGGTACACATACACCTTGTGGTCATTACATTGACATCCAATGTTTTGGTAAGGGGTCACCCATATTTTAGAGTCCAGGAGAAGCAATTATCCACAACCCTCCTAGTTCATCTGGTCGTTTCAACTCTAGTACCATTATTCTTCCCCATTTAGAAGAACCTCTAGAGTCCCATATCACTTCAAATCACTCTAAGGATGACACCCCTCATCATTCCTTCATATTACATCAACAACACAGTACCTTATACACTGTTTTTGACCAACCTCTATATTTTCTCAGTGAGCAGTAGTTCATTATCTCCAAAGACACTCTTTGGTATAGTGACACCATATATGGTGCTCCATAAATTCCTCTGGCTAGGGGCATCATTCCCACCTCTGCATACCAGATCACTCCCCTCCATCACATATTCTTGGGGGCAGTATCCCATGCTTGGGGGCATGATGGCACCCCTGGCCATCTTCTCATATGATTACCATAAGTCTCAGCCTAGACCCCATCAATCTAGGTATGGTCGATTGTCCTCCCATTCCTCGGATAGTGGCACCTACCAGCCTCTTTAGTGAGCCATATATCGTAGATGTCTAATACCCTATCTTCAAATATTCTACTTTGTGTGATACCATGTTTATCACTTGGTCCCTCTATTTGACTTGGTGGGCGGGGATGATTCTACACCTTCTCTAGTAGTTCATTCTCGTATTCTTTTCTTACCTTGATTCTTCATAAGGACCATCCTTCCAAGAAGCATTAAGGCCATCCTTAGAAAATCAAGGTTTCTCGTGCCCTCATCAGTGGGCTATCAACAACTTGAGGACCCCAAACCTGGCCAATGCACTGCAGACAACACGATCCTCTCGGATCTCATACCGTAATGTGTCCAGGTCTCTCTCTCTCCATTTGATCCTCAACTCTGTCATATCAACACAAAACCATCATGTTTGTCAGTGTACAAAAAGGAAATACTGCATCATAACCATAAAATCTGAGCTCTCAACCAAAAAACAACACTAAAACCCCTCTCTCTGACCGGTCGCACTTTTCAGGCCATTCCTGGGACATGTCGCAGTTTTCTGCCCAAAACCTGCTACCCAGGTCGCATAAAATGCACCAAAAAGTGTGACCCAACCATGAAGAAGAGCATGGGTCTATTCTCGAGCTCTGGGTGCCTCAACTGAAATTTTAATCCACTGAATTGAAAGAGTATGGTTAGGCCTCTTACCTGCAACTGACGGATCTCGATTACAACAGCCGGTTTGTATGCTACAATCGCCGCAAGATTTAGGGCCTTTTATCCTCTCTACATTCACCATAGCTACACTTGCAAATGAATCACATTAGAGGGAAAATGCCTTATTAAAAGAGAAACCCCATTATTTTCTTTCACCGGCTGTGAAAAACCCATAGCTCGGTTTAAAAAACCATCTGCACCATTGGAAATCTCTCACCAAGATCTCAAATGGGTATCCTTTAGTTTTTGGTGATTTGATACTTCACTCGAACACATTTTTTCCAAGAAGGGTCACTTCACCACTCCTCAAAATCGAATTTCTTCACTTGCAACACTTTTACTTGGGGAACAACCTTGCCTTGATACTTATCCACACTCGTGTCGATTTTTTTCATGAGTAACCATCTTGTACTCATGTTTTTATGGTCCCCACCGGGCCTGTTCTGTGTGGCATCATCATCGAGTCTCCCTTGTTTAGAGAATCTGAGTTGAGTCATCATCGCATCCATGGAGTCTGTCCCAATTCCCTTTGTATCCCACCACCATCCTCCATCCTTCATTGTTTTTTTCCTCTCTCGTGTCGCACATTTATGCCTTCAGTCATACTATCCCCTATCCCCTCTGGATTCGAGTCAATAGCTTCCAGGTCATCCATGCCCTTTATGCTCTAACAATGGAAGTCGACAGCCCACTACTCAGTACCCCCCATTCCACCATCATCCCCGGTGTTATTCTATCAATTTCTCTACTATTATCCCTCATGCCTTAGTTGAGGATCCCTTATTGCCTCACCTATGGCAGACCTCCTTCTGTCGACATCATCTTATTCATTCCAGAGGACAGGTCTAGAGGGCATTGCACCTTGGTTCCAACTTTCACTCTTGTTCAGTGCCTCAGATTAGGCAAAGGGACCCTTTATTTCCCTTTGAATTGATTGTTTCTCAACTCCAGCTCCTTATGGCATGATCGAGATTCGTATACTTGATGGTTCAGTGATGCAGCAGATTGTACCAATGATTCCCGAGTGTGTGTGAGATATTTCAGAACTCATGAGGGGGTGTCCCTTTAGGTAGCCCCCCACATTCTCAGATGACCTCTCTACTACAACCTTAAACGCAACTCCATATATTTGATGGTTCCAGCCTTAGCCGCTTCCAGCGCCTTTTATTTTGCATGTATCATTCATATTTTCATAGCCCTTTCCTGTTTTACAGGGCCTCTTTTGTTGTACTTCTATCTCATGTACTCAGATATTATTGTATAAGACATATTTGTTGTCCTAGGCACATTATGTATGTGAGATCCTTTATTATGTTTTTATTTGGCCCATGTTTATGCTAGCATGTACTATATAGTTCAATCCCTTTTTTTTTGGATGCATAATTATTCTTTGTACTTTGTTATCTCGGCGGGAATAGGTATGCCTCCCCTGCCTCATGTAGAACAAGTAATCACTCATAAAAGAGACTTGTCACACCTGTAATTCTCACCTCCTCAGGGTCTTGTCCTCTCTCGCTTCAGTTCGCCTTATATTTCTCTCTCTCTGACTCCCCTTCGGTGTCTAGTGATTGAGTTCTTACAATGTACTTCGGTCATACGATTATCTCCTAAAGCTCACACGTTGGGGGGAAATATGTTACACCAATTTTTTTTCATCTAACTTGTTACTATTATATGGACCAAAGTACACCATGTAAGACCAATTTTACCATAGTAAAATAGCTTTCACTATGAAAAATAACTTAATAATCCATAATTTATTAAGTTGTTTCTGGTCTAAACAGGAAACCCCATGAGGAATAATTGAATAAATCCTTATCTGTTTGATTTTCCTCAAGGGATAATTAACTAAAACACTATTTAATTAATATCCCTAGTCATATTTAACCCAAAACAGGAAAATTAATTAGATAAATCATTATTTATCTTATTGTTTTCTAGGAATAATTATTTAAAACATTATTTAAATAATATTCCTTGTTAAATTTGACTAAATCATTTATAAATAATTGAATAAATCACTATTTATTTAATTATTACTCAACCACATTCTTAGAATAATAAATAAATCATTTATTTATTTATTATTTTTAAATAAAGGGATTTGGCCAAATTCAAATTATTTTTCCCTCCAACAAAAATAATCAAATATTCCATAAAAGTTGGACCTAGATTTGTTTAATAATATTTTAATTATGCACCAATATCTAGACTAACTCAATATTTTGTTATAAAAAGAAGGGTTTTTCCATTCATTCACTACCTTTTTTTGCCTACAGATCACTCTTGATCTATACTTTTGGTCTGACTTTGATCCTCCCATCATTGCCATATTTTTCTACATTTTGCTTGTGAGACCCCTTTTAGTTCCACTTTGTCTAGCTTTTTTGCACCATAAAGAGAAAGATATCTTAGATTTAAAGCGCTGAGGACATACAAGAACCCATCCCATTGAGGGGGACCAGTAACATCTTTTCTATGTTCCCTTCCTAGGTGTCATAATACAAAAAACTCTTTAAAAATTATTTTCTTGTTCATTGGATGCATGGAGAAAATATTACTTATTATTTGCTGTTTAATGTCTTTAACTGCATAGATCTATATTCTTGTAGCATTTATTCTGATCACTAACTATAGATCTTAGGAAATTGACAACCATCTTTGATGTTAGGGTTGTTTGTTATGCACAACTAAAGTGAGTTTTTTTTGTACGCTTGCGATTAGAATTCACACTAACATAGATGATATATTAATTTACTCAAAAAAATATGGAAGAACATAAGGAACATTTATGATTGGTACTAAAAATTTTGAGGATCATCAGCTTTATGCCAAATTCAGTAAGTGCAATTTTTACAAAGAACAGATCCAGTATTTAGGCCATGTAATTTCTGCTGAAGGTATATCAATACATCCTGAAACAATAATGACTATTATGGAATGGAGGGTACCCAAAAACGTAGAAGACATACATTATTTCATGGGATTCACTAGCTATTACTGACATTTTATCAAGGGTTTCTCTAAAATTTCTTTTCTTATTACCTCCTTGCAGTGAAAAAGGCGAATGTTTAAGTGGACTAGTGAATGCCAAACGAACTTTGAACGGTTAAAACAATTGTTGACGATAGCTCTCGTATTGAAGGTAGCCGATCCAAAAAATTATTTTTAGGTCTGGACAGATGCTTGCAAGGAAGGAGCGGGAGCAGTGTTGTCACAGGATGGAAAAGTCATTGCATATGAATCTAGGAAGCTGAAATATCGTGAACAACGATATTCCGCTTATGATCTAGAGCTGACTGCGGTATTGCACACACTCAAAGTATAGAGGCACTACCTACATGGAAAAAAATTTGTGTTGAAAACAGACCACAACAACTTGACTAGCTATTTTAGGCAGGTTGACTTGAACACCCGCCAAGCAAGGTAGAATGCATTCCTGAGTGAATTCGATTTCAAAATTCAGCACGTTAAAGATAAGGAAAACCTTGTTGTTGCTGGATTAAGTAGGAAATTACATTATGTGTATGAACTCTACTTTAATCGTGTGGAATTTAAGTTCAAGGAGAAAGTGAAGAAGGCAACGCAAAAGGATCCTGAATATCTGTTTTTATGGAAGCAAACACAAGAAGCAGAAAATCAGGGAAGACAATCATATTATAAGATCAATAATGAACAACTATTGATTTTTATAGGAAAGATATACATTCCTAATCAAATGAGATTAAAAGAGTTGATCTTGGATGAGTATCACTTAAACTCTTATTCTGGACACCCTGATTACCATAAAATGCTAACAAAAATCCAAAGAGAATAATTTTGGCCCGGAATGCATAAAAATATCGCTAAATACTTGACTAAATGTCTAGAATGTCAACAGGTCAAGGTGGACAATGTGTTTCATGTATCTATATTGAAATGATATGTGCATGATCCAAAGCATGTAATACATTGGCAAAACATACAGGTAGGTTAAATTGGATACTAGGATCTCTAAAGAGAGATAAATATTCAATTAATTAATTAATTTTTTGTTGGTTGTAGGTCGAACCAGACAATGAAATTCTGGTAGAATCTCAATGTATTCTTGAGTAGAGAGAAATAATGCTCCGAAGGCAAGACATCACCCAAGTTAAAGTGTAGTGGAAGCACTTTGGCTTGAAAGACGCTACTTGGGAGGATGAAGGCTTTGTACGAGAGGATTATCAAAAACATTTACTAGGATGGAGTAAAACACCGAGGACAGTGTTTGCCTCAAGTGGGGGAAGATGTAACACCCAATTTAATTTCTTTATGCTGCTTTAAAATATACATTTCACTTTCTATGTAAACCAAGAATAACGAGTATGTTAATCAGTTCATGAACAAGATTTATTTCCTTATTTTGAATAAAGAATTACTTTATGGTGTGGTTTCCATAACTGATGGGTAAAATTTCCAAGATTCCATAGTATTTAGACTAAAGTATTTATTGACAGCTACATTCTCCTCTGAGGATGAAAGGGAAATCCCAAAGAGGAGAAGGGGTTATGTGTAATGAGAAGAGAACATCAAGATGGTTGTAAGGTGAGAGTGGTCTAGAGCTGGTTTGTACCAGTGGAAATATGCAACCTGACACTAGAGAAGAGGCTAGATAGAGGTCTTGAGGTCTTTCTCTAGTAGAAATGTTAATCCAATTCTACTTTGGTGAGGAGCATGGGGGGAGCTGAGGACATAATTTCCTCTCTCATGTTTGGGAGGCTACCATCATCTTTGGTTAACTGAGATAAGTATTATAAACTCAAGACAGAGTAGAAAGAAAGGTTTTAAATATGATATTTGTTAAGTATGTTTATCTTAGTGAACCTATGAATGTTGATTACAGTAGTTAGAAACTATTCCTTCAACAAGACTACTAAATAGATTATTTATAGCAATGAATTAACTATTTAATTCATAATGACTATATGTTCCTATTATACTTTAGAATGTCTACTTATTAAAATTACATGAGTAAAAGAATTCAAAGAGAGCATAGATATCAATGCGGACAGTAAATAATAACAAAATTGACTCTGTAGAAATGATGAAAAATGACGAAAACCCTCTAGAAACCAAAGAGGTTGTGCAATGAAAAAGGACAGTTAATCTATCCAGGAAAGTCCCCAGACCAGACAGTTTGTCATAAGTAGAAATAGGAAATATTTCACAGACTAAGGGTATGAGAACAAAAACCCCTTTCTGAAAGATGGTCCGGTCATGTGAAATCTTTATAACTTGATTTTTTTTTGTAATGGATACTAAACTTTAAAAAAATCAGATTTAGTGCTGATCTTGTGGCGTATAGTAAGGAAATATGTTAAACAATCATGGACACATTTATATGTTCTACAACGACACAGATACCGGCCATGTCAATAGATTAAAGACCGAGGAAAACAACTTTTGAAAATAATTTAAGTATAAACATAGAAACC
This sequence comes from Pinus albicaulis, assembly GCA_034641835.2. Taxonomy (NCBI): domain Eukaryota; kingdom Viridiplantae; phylum Streptophyta; class Pinopsida; order Pinales; family Pinaceae; genus Pinus; species Pinus albicaulis. The sequence goes on from CM076582.1 coordinate 1,244,820,064, forward strand.
CTCAGAAGGGGGTAATCTTAATTTCAAAGTAAATACATAAATAGTCTAGCCATTCCGACAAAAAGTATACAGGCCCGAATGGGAGCGCTCAGTCCGGGAGACTGCAGAAATCAAAGGTAAAGCAAGGGAGGCGATGTGCTAAAATAACAAAACCAACTATAATATGACCTATATAAATATTGTGAATGTTTATCTGTACATACATAGAAAAATCTGAGAATATACCATACAAGTGAAAACGAGACCGAAAACTACTATGGGAACATGATTAACCGTAAGTTACAAATGAATATATAGTTCATAGCAAAATAAAACTCTGACTGTATCCAGAACTGCTACATGAGGAGCATATATATATATATATTTAAAACCTAGCGAGAGAAATGATATGAAAACTAAAGGAGAGCCTAAGGAAATTCCTTGAACATGATATAAAACTAAACCCAATCTCATTTCCAAACATAATCCAGACCTTGTTCAAATTATCTCTTAAAGAAATAATGATACATTCAACAGAAAGTCCTTCGAGGGCTAAATTACATAAACAGGGCAGAAACTTAGATTCCCTCATGATAAATGTCGAAAAGAATCAATTAACCAAACAAAACAAAGAGGAGTCCAATAATGGACCAAACTTTGAAACAACTCGGATAATACCCCTCTCAGGATTCCGAAAATACCTAGAGAAATGGAAGTGATGTAATAAACTAAGGTAGTAAAATAACTAAACATGGTTTTTGGCAAGTTCAGAGTCGCGCTATTACCTACAAGATGATGGAAAGTTGTTAGAACTCAGAGGTTTGGTTGTAATAAAAACCAGTCAAAAGGAAATCGTAAGAACATAACTAAAAATAAAATGGTTACCTGACAAATGAACTAGGGTTTGAACAAGAAGACTTGAGACAAAAATTCCCAATAGAAAATTGTGAGATTCAGCTATGTATTATTCTAAACCTTGGAATATTAACCAGAGAAATAGGAGTAAGAATATTTTTTTACCTGTCCTGGCCATATCGACGTTGGAGAAACTATTTTTCCAGAAAGAAATAAGAGGTGGAGAGACTATAATGAAAACCTCCATGAAAACTGGTATGGAAGCTTGAATGCAAACCCTCCTGAAAATAAAACTGGAAAGTGAGGATGCCTATTACACAATAGTCAAACATATAAGACTGTAAAATAGAGATTTGAACACAAGAAGGAATGTAAAATACTCGTTTAACACAACAAGAGATACCAACACTAGAATTTAATGAAACACATGCATGAATGTGTTACCTTAAGTCTTCAGGTCGAGGGAGAAAGGAAGAGATACATTCCTCGAAGAACAATTGCAGAGCTCAAGCTACCCTCGCAGCGGCGGAAAATTCCATGAATTTTTAGGGTTTAGGGGTAAGGGTATTACCCTAACCATCCCAGCAAAGGTCACAACTGTTCATATAAACATCTAATGCACGGTGAGGATTGCACTAGATGTCAAGAAAAATTAATAATGACAACAGATTCAATGTTATGGAGAATTAACTAAGTCAATAAGGTCTATGTGAAATAATTCAAATGGGCACAAAATATAAGTGAGGTACAATGGTATTTAACCGATGATTTAATACTAAAACAAAACTAATACTACGCACATTACCCGTAGTTCTTCCAAAGTGAGTTTATGAGGAGTCTTTAATGTGAAGTATCGGTAACAAGAGAGGTAAAATATGTAATACATTATGGTATATATTGATGTGACGTATTAATGAGGTTTTATGTATATCATGTCTTTAATGTAAATGAAGGTAATTTTTTTTTTTTCCTTGTTATGGATAGATGTTATAGCTAGGCTTGTGGGTTAGGGCCCAATCCATGTGCCTTAGTCTCTCTTGTGTATTCTTTCTTTACTTTTATGTCATATTAGCTAGTTTTTCTTATGAGTATTCAGCTAGTTTGCTTGCATTTTCATTCACTTTTTTTAGTTTTCTTCCATTTGTATTTTGTTGTATATTTAGCTTGCTTACATGCTAGTAGAGTAGGTTATAAATTCAGAAAGACGTGATCAAAGCCTCCCTCTCTCATCTCTTTCTTTGGAGATTGAGGAGGGTAGATCTTCCCCATAGGAAAATTTTACTTTTAGTTTATGATTTCTTGGAATGAATAAGTTAGGTTGATATAGTTCCTTTAATATGTTTAGAATGTTGTGTTAGATATATGTTTGTGGGCTAAAGTAGATTTCCTTTTCAAATTCAACTCATATTTTCCATTTCCTTTATCATGAATTTGTCCATATTTATTGCATAAGTAGGTATTTTTCTTGTAGGTACAAGTAGAAAATCCAAGGAGAACTTCACCAACACCTTCAACTTCCTTTCTTATCCTTCATCAACCCCTTTTTCATCAAAATCACCATCAACCCTGTTTTTAGATTTTTTTCATCCAAACACCATGCGAAAACCCTGGGGGTGAAATATAGGCCTCCCAAGAGTTTTTTAGCTTGGAAAAATGGTGGTACACCTTCCACTCATACAAAACCACCTTCCCTACCCTTTTCACACGCATTTTGGCTTCGAATTTCCCTTAGCCTATTTCCTGCAAAAAGTTAGGACTTTCTTGTAGCACTACAGGAAACCTGTACCAGCTCTTGCAACAGCACTAGTGGGCCCCTCCTTAAGCCCAGAAACCCCCATCCACATCCTATATACCTTCCAAAACCACCCATCCACCTTCATCCTTGCACCCATTTGTTCAAGCCTTTCATAAGCCAAATTAGTGGTTTCTCCTCCTAGCTGCAAAACAACACATTTAAAAGCATAGTTAGGTCATGATTAGAAGCATGATAGATAGAATATATAGTGAGTAGAGTGTTTTTAGCCATTTGTCCCAGCAAATTTTGATTAGGATAATTTCCTTTATGAAATTTCAATTCAACAATTTACTTCATGCAAGATACCTAGTTTGATTTCATTTCTTATCATAGATTAATGTGTAGATTTCTTTCATTGTAGAGTAGTTAGATGCAATTTATTTTTGTAGTGTAGTTCTATAATTTCTAATAGCACCATGGCTTTGAATCATTTGTAACCCTAGGCCTAAATTCAGAAGTGTGACAAACATCATCTAGAAACCCTAGAAGTAGCACCAGAAGAGGATGACATGAGTAGAATTCATATGCATGTATATAGCAGTGTCACCTCCAATTTTGTACTAACCCTTAGATAATAAATTAAAGTAGGGAAGTTTATGGGAATTGTAGCATTCTTGGTGCAATACTAGGGCTCACCGCTTTTTTAGGTCGTTTTCGGGGAGGTGTCTAGTAGACGCTTTGATTTTGTTTTGGCATTATTTTATGCTTTCCTTTTACATGTTTCAAAAATATTGAAAAAATACAAAAAAATCTTATTTTAATGCCTCGTAAGAGTAGGGATACTCAATGAAATGTTTTACCTAAAATCCCCACATCACCACATAGTCTCCCTTCACTCTTCTTTAGTGGCTGTGAGGTTGAGCATACCATAAGTGAGCCTTCTAAAAAAATTTAATAACCTATTGGAGAAGAAGAATATCTTGTTTTACTTGAGGAACCCGATTCACCTATCTCAACCATGGCTGAAACTAAAGCCTAGGGAGACTTTCCCATTAGAGAGGCAGATGGGGAAACTAAAATTAAAAACATTAGCCACTCTGCACTTTCACACTTTCATGGTCTTATCTCTGAAGATCCTGACACAATCATGTTTTAATTTTTAGTTTTTTGTAGGACCTATGACTATGCCTCAGATGAACATAATCTGAAGTTATTCCCATCTACCCTTAAGGATGCAATCTTGCGGTGGTTCATGGGTCTACCTGGGAATAACATCACTACCTAGGCAGAGATGCAATATTCCTTCAACAACAAGTACAAGGACTACTGTAGGTCCAAGGAAACTAAAGATGAGATATTGGAGATGACTCTAGGGCCTGATGAATCCATAAAAAGCTATGAAGAGAGGTTTCAGTTAAACTATAAGAGAGCCAATTGTACTCTTGATCCCATATCACTTAAACTAGTAATTCTCTTAGGGATGAGGGAGGAGGTGATAGAAATCCTCAATATTTTATTAGGGGGATATATCTACCAGCTGCCTTATGAAAAAATCAAAACTATCTCCAGTAACCATTCTAGAGCAACTAGGAAGAAAGGTAGACTTGGCAAAAGTACAACCAATACCCCTTCCTCTTCCACCTCCATCAAACATGAGGTTGGAAATATGTTGGAGGAATTCAAGAGTGACATGTTTCACACCTTTTCCTTGAAAATGGACACAATGTAGGTCAAAAGGAAGCAAGAGGAAGCATAAATAGCATTGGCTATATTTTTCCCTAGATGTACTAGAAAACACCCTAGAAATTAATGTCCAGTAAATTTCATAGAGGTTTGCTTAGCCTATGAGAAGAATCATGCCACAAACAAGTGTCCTTCCTTACTTGGACTCAAATTTGTATATCAAGGTGGGGAAGCAGGACTAGATAAACTATGTTTCATCAACCAAAGAAGGCCTCAAGGCCCTAGGTCATAATAGCATGGTATGCAAGGTGAACCTTACTCTTACTATCACAATAATCAGAATGCACCCATGCAATCTTGGTACACCCCTACACCTCCATCCTGGTCTACACCTCCTACTTGGCCTTACAACCCTCCATATCATCCTCATCCTATGAACCAACCATTTCAGGAGTATGTTCCTCAACAATCTCAGTGGAACAATCCATCTCAAGGGTGGAGGCCTCAACATAATAAACCACCTCCTCTAATTCATCCACCCCAACCTCAAACTCATCTTACTCATGCTTCTCCACCCAATTTGCCTCAGATACCTGCACAGCCCAATCTGAACCCAAACAACAGACAGACACAGAAGGTATATAGTGGAGAGACATCCTAACCATCTCATGCTATAGAGATATAAGAGATTAATCTCAGGTCGAGAAGAGTACTCCTAGAAAACCACCTTCCATATCCACCTGTAGAGGTTGAGGAGGAAAAGGAAGAAAGTAACACTCAGATCAAACAACCTCCTTTTCCCGAGAGCTTGATCGATGCCATTCAACACACCCCAAAGGAGATTGAACTTCTGGGACAATTAAAAAATTTGTGTAAAGATACCACTTCTCCGATCCATTAAGGATGTCCCTATTTACAGTAGGATCATCAAGGAAAGGTGCTTCAAGAAACCTGGGAGAAAGAAGAAAGATACCCCCACCATCATTGTAGTAGGACATTTGTCTGACTTAATGTTGGGAAGGGTGATCTTTCCAAAGTACCTGGACCCTGGCAGTCATGTTGTATATGTGCACATATAGGGTGTCATAGTCCCCAATAGACTAATTTATATTGGGTCTAATATCAATGTCATGACCAAGGAAACTATGTTGAAACTCAACCTCCAAGGGACTTTGAAGAAAACCACAACAATTCTCCAACTTGTAGATTGGTCCACAATAAATATATAAGGAATTGTTGAGGATGTTATGGTCTCAATTGACTCTTTGGATTATCCTACAGATTTCCTCGTTTTGTAGCCAAAAGCCAATTTCAATGAATATCCTCTCATCTTAGGGAGACCTTGGTTAGCCACTATCGATGCTTATATCAGTTGTCAGGCTAGAAACATGACTATTAAGAATGGGCCCTTGTATAAACAACTAGTATTGTATCCTCCAGCCCAACCGTCCATTGATCATGATAAACATATATGCTTGGAGGATGAAGAAGATGAGGTATATAACACTACCTCCATTTGTACCATATATTTTTCTCTTATAGGAGGACAACTTGATGAAGATGAACTCATTGATCATGTCATTCAAAACTAGTCCTACACTAATAGTTCGCTTGAAAAAATACTCAAAGAATCTGAAATCCAACCTTGGATGGAATTTCACTTAGTCGATTCAACCTCTAAAACCACCAAGGCTGTAGATTTTGGCCAATCCAGATATCTGAAAATCAACTCAAACCTCTCAAATGAAGAAGAAAAGCAGCTATGCCAGCTTCTGAAAGAAAACCTAGATGTATTTGATTGGGATTGCAAAGACATGAAAGGGGTGCACCCTTCAGCATGCAAACATCATATTTAAAATAAGGAAGGATGCATGCATGTGCGCCAACTGAAAAGGCAGATGAACGCAGCTCTAAAGGACATAGTCAAGGAAGAACTGTAGAAATTGTTGGATGCAGGTTTCATTTATCCTATATCAGACAATGAGTGTGTATATCCTCTTGTCCTAGTCCCGAAGAATAATGGAAAATGGTGAATATGTGTTGATTATCAGGAACTTAACAAAGCCACCAAGAAGGACCATTTTCCTTTTCCCTTTATAGATCAATTCCTGGATGGCCTTGCAAGAAAGAAGTTATTTTCCTTCTTAGATGGGTTCAGTGGGTATAACCAGATCCAAATCAACCCTGAATACTAGGAAAAGACTACTTTCACCTGCCCTTGGGTGCCTTTTCTTAAAAATTCCTAACCTTTCGGTTGTGCAATGCCCCAGCTACCTTCTAAAGATCTGTCTTGAGCATTTTCTCTGATTTATTCCATGACTCAGTTGAAATCTACATGGATGATTTCACGCCCTATGGGGATTACTTCCAGGAGGCTCTCTCCAATTTGGGAAAATTGATGAGAAGGTGCATTGATATGCATCTCTTCCTGAGCCTAGAAAAGTGTGAATTCCTGAAAAGAGTAGGATTTGTATTGGGACACTCAATCTCCCAAGTAGGAATACAGGTGGACCCGAACAAAATCACCATTATCAAAAGGGTACTTGCTCCTGAAAATCAGAGGGATTTCAAGAGTTTCTTAGGTTTAGCTATATATTATCGAAGATTCATCAAAGATTTTAGTAAAATGGTTTCACCACTATTTGGTTTATTGGCTAAATATTCTGAGTTTTCTTGGTCTAGTGTTTGTCAAGAAGATTTTGAGCTCATTAATGGAAAGTTAAATACTGCCCCTATTCTCTGAGTTCCAAATTGGACTCTACCTTTCCACATCCACATAGATGCATCAGGCAAAGATTTTTGGACAACATCGGGGTAGTTAGAAGACAAATTACCTTATGCAATATACTTCATCAGTAAGAACTTGTCTAAGGTCGAGCTCAATTACACTGTCACAGAGAAGGATATTTTATCCATTTTCCATGCTTTAAACATATTTAGACATTATGTCACTCAGTGTTATACCTTTGTACACACTGACCATGCAACCATCAAATACTTAATGAAAAAACCAAATGTTAATGCTAGGATAATTAGATGGTTGTTACTATTACAACATTTTGACCTACCCATTGTTGATAAGCCTGGAAAGGAGAATGTTGCTACATATTTTTTATCCAAATTATCTCTATCTACAGATGAAGAAGGAATGGTGGATGACCAGTTTCCAGAACAAAATATTATCACTATCTCATCATTCTCACCATGGTTTGGTGACATACCTAACTATTTAGTTGCTGGAGAGTTCCCTACTAATCTCTCATTTAAGGAGAAGAACAAGATCATCAGAAAAAGTTCCCCTTTCACATGGATCGGGGGAAATATCTTCAAGATAGGCCCTGACCAGATTCTCAGAAGATGTGTGAGGGAGGAAGAATTTTTTTATATCCTCTTGGCATGTCATGATATCCCTTGTGGAGGCCACTTTGGTGCAAAAAGGACTGCCTTCAAAGTTTTGCAGGCAGGATATTATTGGCCTACCCTTCACCAAGATGCTAGAAGATACACTAGCAAGTGCAACCAGTGCCAAAGGATGGGGAAACCTACACAGAGGGATGAGATTCCTTTGCACCCGCAGGTGGCTCTTGAACCATTTGACAATTGAGGCATGGACTTCATTGGACCTATTGATCTACCATATGGATAGAAAAAATATATCATAGTCAGCACTGACTACATGAAAAAGTGGGTTGAAACAAAAGCTGTAAATGTGGAAACCAAAGAGAAGGTGTCATAATTTCTAAGAGAGAATGTGTTTTACAATTTTGGATACCCCAGAGAAGTAGTCATTGATCAGGGGGCACAATTCACATCTCATCTCATTGAGAACCTCTTGAGCAGGCAAAAGATAAAGCATAAGACTTCCACTGCCTACCATCCTCAAGTAAATGTCCAAGTGGAAGTGACCAACAAAGCCTTGGAGAATATCCTCACCAAGATTATGAGTAGCAACAGAAAATACTGAGCAAACAAATTGGTAGAAGCTACTTGGGCCTACAACACTACTTGGAAAAAAAAACAGGATTCACTCCTTATGACCTAATGTATGGAAACGAAGTTCTTTTTTCAGTTGAATTTGAATTCAACACCTTAAGGATGGCAGCTAAGTTAGACCTATATGGATCAAATGCCAAAAAATATAGGTTGTTGTAATTAAACTGATTGGATGAGTTCAGGGTGCAAGCACTCCTTCACACAGAAGTGATTCAGCTGTAAATGAAAGTCTGGCATAACAAGCACGTTAAGGAAAATACCTTTCAAGAGGGAGATTGGGCGTTGTTGTATGACTAAAATTTTAAGGATTTGAAAGGAAAATTGATGAAAATATGGTTGGGACCTTACAAAGTGGATAAATGTTATGATAATGGTGCAGTTCATATCAGAACCATATATGAGGAACAAATTCCCCTACTTGTCAATGTTTATAGATTGAAGGTTTACAATATGCCCCTGTCTAGGGTAGAATTCATAAATTCCATAAACATGGAGGTGTGTTTCATGGGAAAATCTATACCTCCCAGTGCCTCACCCTCCTAGAAAGCAAAAAAATAAAAAAAATAAAGAGGCGTGGATGAAAACCTCTTTGAGCTGCCCTAGGCCAACTGCAGGGTTGAAAAACTCCATGAGGCAATCCTGTAGCAAGGAAAAAGAAAAAATATAGAATAAAATATCCTTGGGTGGAAACCTCTCTGAGGTGCCCAAGGCAGGCCTGTGGGTTGAAAAAATCTATGGAGGTAGACCACTTGCCTTGAAAAAAAAGAAAAAAATTAAGAAAAGAAAAAATTAAGAAAAGGAAAAGGAAGAAAAATACCTATGCACTTATGTGCTTTATAGTTTTGCAGGTTATTGATTAAAGATATTTTTTTGGATCTAGAGGATAATTTCTCTCCATTTTCTCTGTTCCTTTGCTTTCACACTCCATGAGCCACTCCATCATACACCCCTTCATCCATTTCACCCCTCAGATAGGCAAAAATCTCATGCAGGCCAAAAAGATTCAGTGGCATGGTTTGAAGCTCAGTCCACCCTTGCTGTTGGGGCTGAGTGATGAAAAATACCAAGAGGAGCAGAAAAAAGAATGGGAGGAAGTAGAAAAGAATGATGGTTTTAACCCTCCTGAAGGGACTCCCACACTTCTTCCTTTGGAAGTCAGAGGGTCCAACAAGGCTTTGAAATAAATGCAGAAGGAGGACTAGTTTCTCAGAGGATGAGAAAACATTTAGTAGGGGGTGATGATGAGCTCCATCATTAGGTACATTTGGAGGGGTTAATGGTCACCTTTTTGCCTTATTAAGTCTCTTTTTCTTGAATTTTATTATATTATGGTCTTATGATTCTAGTGTAGATGGTGATTCAAGCTTATCATACTTTGAGTACCTAACATGAGTTAAATGCAAGAAAATCACAGAAATATTACATTTTTGGTGAATATTTTTCCATTAAGACTCAGAGTAGACAACAAGAAGAGATTCTAAGAGGATTTTCCACCTCCTTAACTCCCAAAGGAAGCTAAGGGATCTTTGAGATTCCCTCCAACAGCTCAAAATCAAAGGCAGCCAAGCAAACTCAATATCAAGTGCACCAAAGGCACACTTCATTAGCAATCAAGTGGACACATCACCTATTTTTAAGGGATTTGTTCATAGCTACCCTCTAGGATAAATAAATTTGAGCAAGAGCTCATTAGGATTCGAATTTTGGAGAAATCCACTAGGCTCTTAGCTCTTGTAATAGGTCTTTGAGACTTTCATGTTGATGTAATGAGACTATCTTTGGAAATTAAATGAGTATTCATATTGTGATTTACTGATCTAGTTTCAGAGGGCTAGGATTGTGGGTTAGGGCCCAATCCATGTGCCTTAGTCTCTCTTGTGTATTCATTCTTTACTTTTATGTCATCTTATCTAGTTTTTCTTATGAGTATTTAGCTAGTTTTCTTGCATTTTCATTCATTGTTTTTAGTTTTCTTCCATTTTTCTTTTGTTGTAGATTTAACTTGCTTACATGTTGGTAGAGTAGGTTATGAATTCAGAAATTTGTGAGGCAAGCCTCCCTCTCTCATCTCTTTCATTGGATTTTGAGGAGGGTAGACCTTCCCCACAAGAAAAATTTACTTTTAGTTTATGATTGCTCAGAATCAATAACTTAGGTTGTTGTAGTTCCTTGAATATGTTTATAATGTTGTGCTAGATATCTTTTTGTAAGCTAAAGTAGATTTTATTTCCAAATTCAGCTCATCTTTTCCATTTCCTTTATCATGAATTTGTCCATATTTATTACATAAGCAGGTATTTTTCTTGTAGGTACAGGTAGCACAACCAAGGAGAACTTCACCAACACCTTCAGATTCCTTTCTCATCCTTCATTAGCCCTTTGTTCATCAAAATCGGTATCAGCCTTGTTTTCATATTTTTTCATCCCTACACCGTGATAAAACCCTAGGGGTGCAAGACAGGCCCCCCAAGAGGTTTTGAGATTTTCCAAAGGATGGCATACCTTCCACTCATCCAAAACCACCTTCACTCCACCTTCCCTACCATTTTCATACCCATTTTTTTCCTCGGATTTCCCTCAGTCTGTTTTCGTATCAATTCAGGACTTTCCTATAGCACTACATGAAACCTGCTGCAGCACTTGCAGTAGCAGCAATGGGCCCCTCCTTAAGCCAAGAAACCACCATCCACATCCTTCAAACCTGCCAAAACCACCCATACACCTTGAGCCTTGCACCCATGTGTTCAAGCCTTCCATAAGCCACGTTAGTGCTTTCTCCTCCTAGCTGCGAAACAACACATTTACATGCATAGTTAGGTCTTGATTAGCTACATGATTAGAAGCATGATAGATAGAATATAGAGTGAGTAGATTTTGTTTATCCATTTTGTCCAAAAAATTTTGATTAGGATAATTTCCTTTATGCAATTTCAATTCAGAAATTTACTTCATGCAAGATGCTTAGTTTGCTTTCATTTCTTATCATAGCTTAATGTGTATATTTCTTTCATTGCAGAGTAATTAGATGTACATTCTTGTTGTAGTGTATTTCTATACTTGTTGATAGCACCATGGCTTTGAATCGTTTTTAGCCCTAGGCCTAAATTCATAACTGTGATAGACTTCATCTAGAAACCCTAGAAGTAGCACCCTTTCGTAAAGCTCAAAAGAGGATGACATGAGTAGAATGCATATGCTCTATATATAGCATTGTCACCTCCAAGATTGTACGAACCCCGAGTTGATAAAGTAAATTATGGCAGCCTCTGGAAGTTACAACATTCTTGGTGCAATACTAGGGCTCAACACTTTTTGTATCCCTACTTTCATTCAAAACCAATGCTGCAACAAGAATGGTGCAACTCCCAAGGCCACCAACTTTACTTATCAACCACGTGTTCGTACAAACTTAAGAGGTATCGGCACTATGTGTGCAGCATAAAATGTGTCATTATTTGGTTGATCTGATTAAACGGAGTGAATTTTATGAAATCAAATCCTAAACTAATTTTAGAATGGAAATTTTTCTTTGAAAAGGAATTGATCCTAGGAAAGAACACCAATTTGTAATTGAAATCCTAAGAGCATGAATTCAAATAAAAAGGCCTAATATAATTTGCAAAAATGAATGTTCTAAGTGGTTTTCATTCTTCCCCAATCATGGATTTAGATCCTAGGAGTCATAGTTCAACCCTAAAAGACAAAAACCAAGCTTTGGGGGCAAATATGGTCAAGTTTACATGTGCTACAAAATTGTTATAGGCAACTTTGTTTTTGCGACAGGCAAGTCTTTTTTGGAAATAAATCACCGAATGACTAAGTAAATCAAATGAAAATGGGATGATAATTTTTTTATTATTAATTATGATGTCTTAAATCTCTATTCCAAGTGGAATCATTCCAAAATACCCTTGTTCACACGTGCTAAAAAATAACAGAAAATTACTACTCTAAAATCTGGAAATTTAGAATTAGTGAGCTAGTTAATCTAGCAAATGCCTAACCTAATCAAGTGAAAATGCAATGGGGTAAATTTTGTTATCAAATTTAACATTATTATGACCTAATCCAAGTAGAATCAAGTCAAACGTATCTCATTAACCCCTTCTAAAAAATAGTAGAAATTTACTACTATTTCGCTATAAGGAATTTCTAGAAATCTTATATTCGTGAACTAGTTACCAAATCCAAGTAGCTTAATGATTAAGATGACCTTCCAAAGATATTCTAAGGATTAATAATGTTTTTAAACCTGTAAAAAACCTGCAAAATAACTCACTTAAATCATTTAACTCAATCCTACACTAAGAAAAGAAACAATACTAAATACATAAATATGCAAAACAAAAATAAGAGATGCATGTGAATAAGAAGTGATACGAACATAAATAAATTGTGCAAGAGGGCTCTGAAGCTCTTGGAATGGCCAAACCTAAGGATTAATCAGAGTCCTATGGAAGAAACCAAGCCTTAGAAGCTTAAAATGGCACCAATATTCATTATTGAATCAATCGAAGTACATCCCTGCAAGAAAAGAAAGTGGAGCTACCAGAAAACAAGTTTTCTCTACAATAAGACTAAATCATACATGCCCCTAGAGGCCAATTCGAATTGTTACTTATAGAAAATTATGAGGAATAATTGCCCTTAAAAGGTGGAAGCTTTCCCCTCCAAAATCCCTCAAACATTGGATCTGGTTCCCAACACTAGGAATTTGCAGTAAATGATAGGGAACACATTCCTAGATTTTGTCAAACATTAGAGTTTCAGAATCTCTCCAAAATTTCTCAATTATTTCATGATATTTTGTTTATTTATTCTCCAATATTGATCCTCCAGTAGTAGGGAGCAAGTCCCTAAATTATCTCCTTCTCCAAATCTTCATAATCTCCCCAATATTCTCACAATATCCTTCACAAATAAATACTATTAGGCACAAATATGCAATTATATATAAACCTTCCTAAGAACATATTAAAGCATAAAAAAACATTATTAAGTGTAGAAGGAGAGATTTAATATATCTTTTATGTGCCTAAGAAAGGTTATATGGGCCTTAATTTATGTCTAATTTATAGGCCCATCATACCCCCCCACTGAAAAATTTTCTCATCCTCTGAGCAACCTATTCATCCTCCTTACCTTGTGGTTCTTCATGTATGCTGGCCTATTTAATTTTTTTTTTATTGGTCCATGTGTTTCTCATCCTGTTGATCTTCTTGCTACTCTTCTATTTTCATTTCTTCTTGCATGTGTTGCATTGAGGTCCTCAGGTGCCTTTGCTGGTGTGCTCATCTTGTTGGATTTTGCTGGTGGTCATTTGAAGCCATCTTCATTAACTTAACCTCAGATTTTGACCTTGTTGTGCCATATAGATAATTTTTAAAGGAAAATTTTCAACTTCCTGTAGCAGTGTTCTCTTTGCTTCTTGGGGCTCTAGATTGCTTGGAGATGAAGGGAAATGGTTTTTGGAGGTTAGGGATGGAGTTATGGAATGATTGGAGTGATGAAGAGGTAAAGGGAAGAGGTCTCATGCCAAGGTATAGGTTATCTAGCTGTTAGTGGCGCAAATTAGGGTTTAGGGAGTGAATCCTTGTGCATGGAGTGAAATGAGAGATAGGAGTGGTAGGTGTAGGCCAAAAAAAAACATTATCATGCTATTTTTGAAGTTTAGAAATCTTTTTTAGAAGTAATTTCCTTGTAAATAAGTTTCATGTAGCATTTACAGGGTTTCTTGTAGTGCTACAGGAATTATGTAGCTGCTAGGACTTTCCTGTTGCAATTACAGTCAGGAGTAAAAATGGAGTTTTTTGCCTACTTGAAAGGTGAAATGAGTGAATGGGTGCACACTAGAGTTGTCCATGGAGTGTGTAAGCAGAGGAGAGAGAGGAGAGAGGAGGAAAACCACCTTTGATCATCAAAATTTGTTCTTTGCATTTCCTATAAAAAATCTATTTTTCCCTCTAGCAGCCTTATTTCGCCTATAACATTTCTACTTCGCATGAAAAGAGATGGTGATTCCACCTTTTTTTCTCTTTTTTTTCAATTTTTTTTTTTTTTTTTTTTTTTTGCATGCAAAATAAACTAAGAGTTCATTTTCTATTAACTGAGTTCGCCCTCAGTTACCCCTTGGCACTCCTTGTCTTCCATCACAACTAACTACTTACTACACACTTTCTCATGTCCTCTTTAATTTTTTCTTGTTCCTCTCCCACATGTGTTTGTGTCTTGGTGGAAAAGTGAAGCTAATTACGAGATAAGGTCGAGGCTGCTCTACTACTAATTTTGGCTATAAAAAAATTTCCTTCTAACACTTTTAATGTTTTCTTAATCTAGAATAGATTCAAATAAAGGCTTAAATGATTGCATACCTGAGCCCAACCCTTCATTATTTTTTTTCAGGTGATATTGAAGTTGTTGATATGATTGTTGAAGCTGTCTTTGGTGGTTCTGAAGCTGCATGTGATCATTTTTTGGAGGTCCTATTGCTGATAGCCTTGAATTTGGAGGTCTTCCAGGGTTTCTTTTTCTTTTGTTGTTGTTGCTTCACATCCCTTAATTAAATTTTTCTGTTTAGATGATAATGATGTGAGTTTTGTAGTTGTTGATTTTGTTTTTATACAAGTCTTCATAGCATGATGATTTTTTTTTACTGATAAAGTGTTTTGTGTGTGCGATCTTCTCCCAATGTTCAATATTCTGCTGGTGGAGTGGATGGACTAATTTCTAAGGAGGTTTTTCTCTTATCAACTTTAGAAATGGATTCAGGATGCTCAAGGTGGCTGGATCTTCTTCTCTGTGGTTGAAAAAATACTTAATGTTGAGTTTTGATGTGACTGTACAGGCTGCTCAAGACAACCCTCTTGTAGCAGACTTGATTTAGGCATAGCTCTCACATGGGAGATCAGTTTGACCTTAAATTTTTTGAGAATATTACAATCATCCTTATGAACCTCCCCATAAAAAATCTCGGACATTGGATGCACGAATCGCGAGAAAAATTAAACATGGTTCTAGGTGATGGAGGTGGATTTATCACAATTTGTGCACCATAAATTGCTGAAATTGTTTGAGCATGTTACCATCATATATATACATCTTCGCATGAAATATCTAAGCAAATGGGTGCATGATTTTTTAGATATAATAAAAACAAGTTTCTGCTAAAAACTATTTCAGGACAACCCCCTTGTAGCAGACTTATTTTAGGCATAGCTCACAAACAATAGATCAAATTGACCTGAAATTTTTTGAGCATATTACTATCAATCTTATGCACCTCCCCATAAAAAATCTCTGCCATTGTATGCACAAATCACGAGAAAAATTAAAATGGTTGTAGGCGATGGAGGTCAATTTCTCACAAACGGTGCACCAGAATGTGTTTAAATTTCTTAAGCATGTTACCATCATATATAGGAATATCCCCATGGAACAGGTTCGAAAATGGATCAAATTTTTTTGAGATATTAAAAAAAAAAAAAAAAACTAGGAGTATATTGTAACAAAAATAAGGTTTCTTGTAGCATTTTAGGACAGGGAGGAAAATGAATGAGAAAAACTTGGAAATGATGGGTGGATGTTGGAAATGGATGAGGGTGATGGATTGGCATGACCTAGGTCCTTTTGGAGCATCTAAGAAAAGGAGGATGAATTCCAAGTTTGACTTCCTTTGATTGGGGTTTTGACCAACTTTTTCTCTTCATTCCAATTTTTTTTTTCCTGCTTGCAAAGGTTGGAGAGCACCTACATTCATTAAAGAGAGATACATGGAGAAAATACATTTGTTTTCTTTTAATCCTTTCACTTTTTTTTTCTTTAGGCCTACTAGCTACATCATTGAGGTTTTCAACTAGTAGGTCTGCCTAGGCACCTCAAAGGAGGTTTTCAATTAGTAAGCCAATCTAAGGCGCCTCATAAGCGTTTTTGACCTGAGATTTTATTCTTTTTCCTTTTCTCTCTTTTTTCCATTTCTTTAAAAAATTTCTATCCTACTCTACTTGAAAAAAAAACCTCTTTCAAGTATAGGAATACTTCCAATGGATCCATGTGAACATCAATATGACAAATAAAATCATGTGTACACTTGAAATACATGCTTTGACATATACCTGAATATGAGGGACCAAATTCTTTAACTGAGATGATAATAAGTAATGTTGAAGAACAGTGTGTTCTTGCAACTTAATGAATGTATGGAACCATATTTTAATATGGTTGTGATACCCCTGGTCCAGTTGTTGATTTGGATCATCTTGGATGTCTTCTTCTACCATCGCATTCAAATCTTCTTCTTTTTGCTAATTGTTCTCTTTAACACATGGAGGATTTGATGATAAACCAGAGGGAATCGTCTCAATATTTGATTCTGGTGTCTTCTCTCCATCAAGTGCATCCCATGAATCTTTGATCTCCTCATTTGAATCTTCTTCTTCTAGATGTTGTCCTCTATTGACATCAAGAGAATCTGTTTTTTGTAATACTCTTCCTGAGCTAAGATGAATACCATTTAGATGAAGAGGGTATTTTTGAAATTTTGTACCAGTTAGGTCCCTATAATACTAGTGTATCCCCTTATTGTTGTTATTGTAGCCCCCTTATTGTTATATGTGTACCCCTGTAACCCCCATATTGTTATTATTGTGCCATTACATTATTATTGTTAGGTTGGCTAGGATTATATTGTGGCCTCATGGACTCCTATATATAGAATGGAGGTTTTTTCATTTGTATCATCCAAGAATTGTTCATTTATGTAATGTAAAGGAGGTTTACCCCTCGAAGTTGCTTATTTATAAGGATTTGATCTCTCTTTTCTTCTATTTTTGGAGCTGGTTTCATAACATTTGGTATCAGAGCTTTGGATTCTAGGGTTTCGCTGCTCCAAACAGGTCATTGTTGAATTTTCACTATAACTATTTTTCTACGAAGCTTCAAAAGCTGAAATATTTACAGAGCGAAGAATAAATCTTGAGGAACGTTCAATATTTTCAGAAATATGATTTGTGTAAGTTAGGGGTTTTTCAGGGTCCTGAATTTCACCTAAACAGGACATCGCGGAATTTGCGCTATAAATTTTTTTATACAAAGGTTCATAAGATGAAATTTTTACAGAGCGAAGTCGAAATCCTGAGGAAAGGCGTGTACAATTTCAGATATTGGTTCACAATATTTTCGAATATATGATCTATGGAAGTTAGGGTTTTTTCAGGCTCCCAAATTTCATCTCAAAGAGGTTACCGTGGGAAAATCGTCATAAATCTCTCTCCGAGCATCAGATTGGAATTTCATAAGAATTGGACACAAGTACACGGACTTTGGTTTACTGTGTATCAATTTTAGAGCCGAAGAAGGAAACAGTGACACGTGCCACGTCGTACAAGTTCACTCTACTAAACTAGTCCATAATTAGGTCATTGTGGGATATTGGGCATAACTTTGCCTTGAAGAATCCAAATGAGGTCAGACCTGTGGCATTCGAAATAATATTCAAAAGGCTAATATAGGACCAAATTTCAGATATTTAAGATCCAAAATCACAGAGATAATTCAATTTCAATATCGAGCTCCTCAAAAGCAAGAAAAAGGTGTGTGTATTTTTTTTCAAATTGCATAAGCCTTGTTTGAAGAATCAATTTGAAGTGATTCCAAGGGCATATTGAAGCATAGATATCAGTATTGAGTTATATAGTGCCTCCCAAAAATAATTCCACACCATTAAGCCCTTAGAAAGCTAAATTATGATGCATGAAGAGGAAGAATTGCAGTATGAGATATCAAAATTACGGTACCAAGTGCAACAAATTTCGATATTACAAAGAGCAATAAAAGATTACATAGATGGTTTAAAAGAAAAAATGGAGGCTAAGTTGGATGTTTTAAGGATCAAATGAAAGCTAATATGGATGATAAAATAGTGGAAGATCACATAGAGCATCAACAACAACTTCTCCAACTCTCAAAGGATAACCTAACTTTGGTGTAGAATCGAATGAAACAACAAGAAGATCAACATCGCAGCGAAAAAAGTTCTGAAGCAGTCACAGAAATAAGAACTCGACAACTACCAAATCGATCAATTTCAGAGTATCTCAGCAAGTGGAAGAACTTACCCGTTGAATATTCCACATGGGGGGATGAGAATTTTATATAGAAGCATTCAAAAATAATCAAGCGTTGAGGGCAACATTTGTTTGAAGGAGAGGGGCATGTTAGGTCCCTATAATACTAGTGTATCCCCTTATTGTTGTTAGTGTAGCCCCCTAATTGTTATTTTTGTACCCCTGTAACCCACATATTGTTATTATTGTGCCCTTACATTATTATTGTTATGCCAGATAAGATTATATTGTGACCCTATAGACTCTTATATATAGAAAGGAGGTTTTTTCATTTGTATCATCCAAGAATTTTTCATTTATGTAATGTAAAGGATGTTTCCCCCTCAAAGTGGCTTATTTATAAGATGTTGATCTCTCTTTTCTTCTATTTTTAGAGTTGGTTTCATAACAGTACCTAAACATTGAAAGTGGGTTGAGTTACTTCTTTGTATGGGTTCGAAAATGGTGGTACAGGTAGTTGAGTGGGAGTGGATCTATGAGATGGATGTGGTTGAGGTTGTTTTTGTGGTGGAGGTGGACGGTAGGGATAGCATGGAGTTGGTTCTGAAGGATATTGAGGGAAATATTGAGGATATTGTGGATTTTTCCCATAAGTTCCTTGCCAACCTTGTTGCCAATATTGGTTTTGGGGTTGAGATGGCCAAGGTTGCCAAGGAGGGAGTGTGCCCCAGTTATTTTGATATGGATTTGAATAAGATTGAAATTTTGAAGTAGGTCCTTGCATAAAATCAATCTGACTATGCTCCCATTGTATTCTTGGAGCTACATAACATATCTTCTTTGGTGGTTGACTTTCTCCATTGTCCTCTTGCTCAATTCCTTCAACCTTGGTAATGATGGGAAATATTATTTTGCATGGTCAACACACATATCAACATCTTATTTTTTCTCATTTTTTATTCTTAACATTTCTAATTGTTCACTTAGATTTCTAAGAATATTTGTTTTAAAGTTATCAAGAAAATTTCCAAGTTCATCTTGACTTACCAAGGTTGATGTCAGTTTACTTACTCTTGCACTTCCTCATGATATGTTCTTGCATGTTTCACAAATTTATTCAAATGATAATTGGTGTACATCTCCTTTACTCATGAGATAAAAAATCTCAATCCACTCATCCCTAATTTTTATAAGTAAGAGGGATTTTTAGTGTGTCAAATCCTAAATGACGCAATTTTTCCTTCTTAACATTATACATGAACCTCTCTATTGCATCCTCAAGGATCTCATATTCTTCTTGATTCATTCTAAAAATTTCTTCCTTAAGATCATGGTATTTATATATTTTTAGAAATATATTTTTCATATCATACCATGACCTTATTGAATTAGTAGATAAACTCATGAACCATTTAAGAGCTCTATCCTTCAATGTTGCAGGAATAAATCTCAATTTTTGAGTGTGTGATAAGTAGTCATAAGATCTAAAAATTATTTCAAATTCAAAGAGAAAGGTTTTTGGATCCTCTGACCTCATACCACAAATTTTGGAAAGGAAATATGGATGGATGCTCTTCATATGCACGCTGATATCAATTTCTTGAATGGGAACCCCAATAGGATTTTCTTCATTGTCATCATCTCCATCCGTTTATTCTACCTTATTTGCCACCTCTTATTCTTCTACCTACAAAAGTGGATGGTGAGGTTGTAGGCTTACTTCACCACTTGATCAAATGGGGGGGAGGGGGGGTTGGTGTTGGAGAAGTATTTTTTTATAATTTTTTTTAATAAGAATACTAATTCAATGAAATTTTCTATTTTTGAAATGAAGAGATTAGTACAAACTTAAGAGTAAAAGACAAAAAATAAGAAAGAAAAAAAAAAGGAAAAAGAAGACTACGCACTAATGTGTTTTTCTGTTTTGCAGGTTATTGACTCGAGATGCTTTTTCGGATCCAGAGGAGAAATTTCTCTTCATTTCTTCTCATCTGCTTGAAAAAAATAAAAATAAAAAAATAAAAAAGAAAGAAAAGGAAAAAAGAAAAGAAAAATACCTATGCACTTATGTGTTTTTCCGTTTTGCAGGTTATTGATTAAAGATGTTTCTTGGGATCCAGAGGCGCAAGTTATCTTCATTTTCTATTCTCCAGTGCTTGAACACTCCATGAGCCACTCCATCATACACCACTTCATCCATTTCACCCCTCATATAGGCAAAAATCTAATTTTTCTTCCTAAAATGTAATTGGTATAGGCAAAATCCAGCAGCTACAGGATTCCTGTAGCAATACAAGAAACTCTTGTAAATTCTACAGGAAACTCATTCATGGAGGAAGAAGCTCTCTCAGGGATTTTTGAACTTCAAGGAGATCATGATAATTCATTTTTTCCCTATACCTATCATTCCCAACTCCTTATTTTACTCCATGCACGAGGAATCACTCTCCAAACCCTAGGTTGCACCATTAGCAGCAAGATCATTAGAAACTTGGCATGAGACCCCTTCACTTGCCTATCCTTCACTCCACTCATTCCATGACTCCATCCACAGCCTCCATGAACCATATCCCTCCATTTCTTATCAAAATTAAGCAAGAAGAGGCGAGGCGAACACTGCTACAAGCATCTGAAGTTTCCTGTAGCAAATCTGTGTGTGGCATAACAAGGCCAAAAGATGAAGGAAAATTGATAAGGATGACTCCAAAATACCACCAATAGACTCTAGAAGGGAAATCACACCAAACATGGCACCTGAATACCACCATGTACCACCTAAAAATAAATAAAAATAAAAATTAAGCAACTCACTCAAAAAATACAAGCATCTCACTCACAGAAAGTTGTTGACTCGAAAAACAAATAAGAAATGAAGACGCAACAAAGAAAAAACCAAGGC
Organism: Pinus albicaulis; assembly: GCA_034641835.2. Classification (NCBI taxonomy): domain Eukaryota; kingdom Viridiplantae; phylum Streptophyta; class Pinopsida; order Pinales; family Pinaceae; genus Pinus; species Pinus albicaulis. Next base: position 1,244,841,269 of record CM076582.1, read on the forward strand.
TTCCACCACTAGCTCTAGCTCCTTGCACCAACTCCTTCGGCACCTCACCAACACCAGGTAAGCTCATTTATGGCCTCTCACCTCTCGTTATGCCTCAATAATGACCAAAATGGTTGAATTTCGAGTTTTATAAATTTAAAAGGAAAAAAGTTGGCAAGTTAATTTGGCCACCTTCGTTAAGTGAAACTGTAAGAAAAGTGAAAGTGCATGCGAACTGGGCAAGTCAAATCGAGTCAAGAGAGAGTGGATGAGCATGAAGAGGGTGATCACAAGGCTCAAAAATCATTAATTCAAGTGGGACCAATAGTCTCAAAGAGGAAAACTCGTGTTAAGTACGAGTCACCACAAAGCTCCAAATTTAGTTAAAAATCCAATAAAGGTAATATTTGTCTCATTTTCATCATTTTGTTGAGAATTTTGAAAATCACCAAGAGCAGGAGAGCATTGGGAGCCATTATAAGAGCAACATCGAGGTTTGGGCTTGCATGCACCATCGTGGTACAGGAAACATACTTTTGCTATAGGAAACTTCAGAAGCAGACCAACAAGGGTTTAGAAGGAAACACAGAGTCACATGTGTGTGAATTTTCTTCCCAAATACCCTATATCTCAAACAAAAACACCAAAGGAACAAGGTAAGTGGTTTCCATCCTCCAGCACTAAAATTTCTCCATGCAATTCACACTCAGCAAAGTAAATTGTATAGTTAAGTGGTAAAAGAAAATTTCTTGCCTTTTTTTCAAGACCTCCATCTCCAAGACATAACTCTGAAATCCCTCACCACCTTCACATCACAACCATAAAAATGGTAGGGATATTCAATAGAAGGGAGCCCACTGACATTAAGAGAATTAGACAACATCCTCAAGTCATGGAAATATTCCAAAATAACCAATGGTTAGGGTTCTTTGAGCTATTGAAAGGCTTTGATGAAGAGATAGGTAGATAATTTGAAGTGGCTCTGTAGTCACACTCAAAAGAAAGAGCCACCACTGTGGTTAGAGGCCTAGCTATCATGCTATATCCTAAATTCATAAGAATAGTTACAACTTTACCATTAGGAGTCAAATGGGTTAAGGAAAGAGTGTCTAGGAATGCAGCCAAGAAGAATTTATTTCTATTAGGAGAAGAGTACATTGAAGACAAAAATAGGGTGAGGATAGAAAGCCTTCGATGTCCCTGAGATGAAGTAGGCTTCCGTATCACGAATTTTATTTCTTGTGAAGCTAGACTTAGTGTGGTCTATGGGTATCATTTCGTATTGTTAAATGAACTTAGGTTTCAAGGATAACTCCCACTTGAACAGAGATTAAGCATCCCTCACTTCCTCCTGAACTCCATCACTGAAATGAACCATAAGGTGAGGCAAATAAAATATCATCACTTGGCCCATCATGGCCTCATAAAATTAATTGTGATTGATGCTTTGAGAAGATTAAACCTACCTATATCATTGTCTTCTTTCATAGACATGGATATGGAAGCCTTCATAGCTACCCAAACAGGGAAAACCTCTGCTTCTAGCCTTAGAGAGAAATAAGTAGAAGAGGAAGAATAAAAGGTTGAAGAGGAGGTAGAAGAAGAGGAAGAGGAGGTAGAAAATAAGGAAGAAAAACAAGATATTGAAATTGAGGCCGAAAACATAGAAACAACAGAGATAGAGCAAGAAAACGCTGAGGGGAAGGAGAAAAAAAGGGTGAGGAAAAGGAAGGATTAGACCCTATCCTAGAAAATTAAACCTCCCCTCAAGACACCAATATGTCACCAGACATCACAGATCAATAGGTGGCTTTCACCCTAACTACTTTGAGCACACCTGTAAAAAAAATAAAAAAGGCAAAAACCTACGTATTTCAGAACTAGGAAGATTCAAAGTGTGTGGAAGGGGAAACCATAGGCTACCAAGAGCCCTATTGTCATTGAGGAATCAACAAAGAAATATGTTGAAATAGGATTAGATTAAGGAAGACTGCAAGAGGTCACTTCATCTATAAGGACCCCTGTAACATACATCATAAGACACTCAACCAGATTGGTATCACATACACCTCATGCAACCTCCTCCACGGACTAAGAAGAATGAAAAAAAAGGGAAAGATGGTCTTCATCAAGAAAAATGATTTTGCTACAGGAAACTCTCTTTTTTTCTTTTTTCTATAGGAAACTCTAGAAAGAACATATTTAGAGAAAAAGGCCTTCACTGAGGAGGAAAAGACAGCCACAGAAGGGCAAGAGGTCAAGGAAGTCAGGGACAAGCCACAAGACGAAAAACAAGATGAAAAATAGGGAGAAAATATGATAAGGAAGACGTCGCCTCACCAAAACTAGTCCTCAAAGATGTAGCAGTAGTGCTAAACCCTAGCCTTCAACCTAATCTCAGCTCCTACCAGAAATACATTGAGGGGGGGGAATTGATTCCTCAAAAATACACAGGTCCTTTGTTTTAACAGTTAGAAGAGGAGAGGGCACACACTCATTATTGGATGAAGCTTTCCACATCTAAAGGTGTGCATGACATAGGGGTCATGAAAGGAAAAGTAGCTGAGTTGGGGAAGGATTTATCTTATGTTAGGCTCAAAGAATCAGTTTTGAAGGAGCAGCTTCAGAAAACACAAGAAGAGAATGTAGCATTACAAGAGTAGCTTCGGCAAAAGGACAAACAAGTGGCCACCATGGCAGATTTGTGCATGGAGGCCATTCAACATAGATATCCTTCAGATTCATATGTAGTTTACCTCAAGGAGTAGTGGCTCCAATTTCAAATCAAAACATTGGCCTCCCATGGATCCTTACCTTTCCAAAACTGTAGACAGTTCATTGATTTTTCCAATCAATAAATTATGGTAAACAAGGAAAAAATGGAAGTTTTTTACATGCATAAGATTCTATTAACGAAATTAAACATTTGGGACCCCAATCCTAGGGTGGGAGATATGCAATTAATGGCATTGGCATCTTGGATGGTGAATGAAGAGACCAGAGCACAAGAAATGAGAAGGGTTGTGAGAAGGGAAAATAAAGAACCCTTACACATTAGGGCAGAACTCTTCATCCCTAGGGGAGTCATAAGTAACCATCTGAAGATTGAAAAGGATCTTGCACTTGCAGAAAAATACCTCCACACAAAAGCTCAAGAAATGGATCACTTTGATGAGGTTTTTAGGTTGTTGGGAGATGAGTGCACAATGGCTAGCCAAAGGAGATGGAAAAACCTCCCTCGGAGCCTTAGAAACATGGAGTACCACAGACCAGAAATATTAGGGGTGCCTTGGAAAGAGCAGCATTATACAAGAGGGCCATGTAGGCCAAAAAGATTCAGTGGCTGGGTTTTGAAGCTTAGTCCACCCTTGCTGCTGGGGCTGAGTGATGAAAAATACCAAGAGGAGAAGAACAGAGAATAGGAGGTAGCAGAAAAGAATGATGGTTTTTACCCTCCTAAACGGACTCCCACACTTCTTCCTTGGGAAGTCAAAGGGTCTATCAAGGCTCTGAAAGAAATGCAAAAGGAGGAATAGTTTCTCAGAGGATGAGCAACCATTTAGTAGGGGGTGATGATGAGCTCCATCATTTGGTACATTTAGAGGGGTTAATGGTCACATTTTTTCCTTATTAAGTCTCTTTTTATTTCATTTTAATTATATTATGGCCTTATGATTCTAGTGTAGATGGTGATACAAACTTATCATACTTCGAGTACCTAACATGAGTTAAATGCAAGAAAATCATGAAGATATTGCATTTTTGGTGATGAGTTTACCATTAATAATTGGAGTAGACAACAAGGAGAGATTCTAGGAGGATTTTCCACCTCCTTAACTCCCAAATGCAGCCAAGGGATCCTCGAGATTCCCTCCAACAACTCGAAATCAAAGGCAGCCAAGAAAACTCAATATCAAGTGCACCAATGCCACACTTCACTAGCCATCAATTGGACACATCATCTATTTTTAAGGGAGTTATTGGTAGCTACCCTCTAGGATAAATAAGGCTAGGAAATATCTCATTAGGATTAGAATTTTGGAGAAATCCATTAGGCTCTTAGCTCTTGTAATAGGTTTTTGAGACTTTCATGTTGATGTAATGAGACTATCTTTGGCAATTAAATAAGTATTCAGATTTTGATTTATTGATCTAGTTTCAGAGGGCTAGGCTTGTGGGTTATGTCCCAATCCATGTGCCTTAGTCTCTCTTGTGTATTAATTCTTTACTTTTATGTCGTCTTAGCTAGTTTTTCTTATGAGTATTAAGCTAGTTTTCTTGCATTTTCATTCATTGGTTTTAGTTTGATTTCATTTGTCTTTTGATGTAGATTTAGCTTCCTTACATGTTGGTAGAGTAGGTTATAAATTCATAAAGTTGTGAGCCAAGCCTCCCTCTCTCATCTCTTTCATTGGTGTTCTAGGAGGTTAGACCTTCCCCATAGGAAAAAATTACTTTTAGTTTATGATTTCTTGGAATGAATAAGTTAGGTTGGTGTAGTTCCTTGAATATGTTTAGAATGTCGTGTTAGATCTTTGTTTGTAGGCTAAAGTAGATTTGCTTTCAAATTCAACTCATCTTTTTCATTTCCATTATCATTAATTTTTCCATATTTATTGTATAAGCTAGTATTTTTATTGCAGGTACAGGTAGCACGGCCAAGGAGAACTTCACCAACACGTTCAACTTTCTTTCTCATCCTTCATCAACCCTCTATTCATCAAAATAACCATCAGCCTTGTTTTCAGATTTTTTCATCCCTACACCATGATGAAACCCTATGGGTGCAAGAGAGGCCTCCGCCACCTTCCACTCATCCAAAAGCACCTTCACTCCACCTTCCCTGCCCTTTTCACACCCATTTTTGGCCTCGAATTTCCCTCAGCGTATTTCCTGTAGCAATTCAAGACTTTCCTGTAGCACTACAGGAAACCTATAGCAACACTTGAAACTGCACTAGAGGGCCCATCCTTAAGCCCATAAACCACCATCCACATCCTCTAGACCCACAAAAACCACCCATACACCTTCAACCTTGCATCCATGTGTTCAAGCCTTACATAAGTCACCTTAGCGCTATCTCCTACTAGATGCAAAACAAAACATTTACAAGCATAGTTAGGTCATGATTAGAAGCATGATAGATAGAATATAGAGTGAGTAGAGTGTGTTTAGCCATTTGGCCCAGTAAAGTGTGATTAGGATAGTTTCCTTTATGCAATTTGCAAGATGCCTAGTTTTTTTTCATTTCTTATCATAACTTAATGTGTAGAAATATTTCATTGTAGAGTAGTTAGATGTACTTGCTTGTTGTAGTTTAGTTCTATACTGCTGATAGCACCATGGATTTGAATCATTTGTAGCCCTAGGCCTAAATTCAGAAGTGTGAAATACTTCATCAAGATGCCCTTGAATTAGCACCCTTTTGTAAAGCTCATAATAGGATGACATGAGTAGAATGCATCTATTGTGTATATAGTGTTATCGTTCTGTAATTTTTGAGATTGTGAGATTAAACACTGAAGTAACATAAAAATTGCTTTTAAGCCTAGAAGCTAGCCCTTCTAAACTCAGAGAGGGATCTCTCTGTAATATTTTTTTTTGTTTTCTGTAAATTTTAGGCTAGTTATGATTGTGCAATTATGTGTTTGATTGATTTGTAATTGATTTGATTGATTCATTTGATTGAATGCTTTATAATTCCATTGGGATGTGGAGTTTATAAAAATAACACGGATCTGTATCAAATTTTAAAGGAGTTTCATAGGGAAATATAGGTGAACTAGTTGGATATTTTAAATCTAAAATGATATGGAACAACAGAAAAAGAAAGATTCAGTTAAAACTAAAGAGAAATTAAGGATTCCTTAGTTTGACTTCAGAAGAAAATAGTAAAATTACTTATAGCTAGAACCAGGGGGTATATTTCAGCAAATCTTGTTTTTCACCATTTCTCTAATGTAATTAAGATTTAATAAAGAATATTAATGGAAACAATGAAATAACACATAAAAGAAGAGAAGCACTTCACTGATTTGTCCAACACATGAATCATGTGAAGAATTCCTTGTATTAATGATCATTCCATCAAATGGAAAAGTACAATAGCTTACATAAAATAATATTCGACAATCAACCCATACTATTTCGAACTTTGAAGTATTTATAATAATATTTACAAAACTTATGTCATAACTGACAGAGTATATTTAGCAAAATATAAAAAAATTATATATTCTGCAAACTAATAGGATAGGTGGAAACTCCATCGATATGTGGCCCAGATTTGGATGGAGTTTTTGTTGAGCTATCCTTTTTGTCTTTGCTGTGTTGGCTGATACTTTAATTTCATTTGGAGTTATCAATTACTCCAGTAACTCACACAACTTATCCACCTTTCTTCATCTGTAATGGTAAATTTGGTTACCTTCCTATATATTTCATTTGCTTCAGTATTGTTGGTTGTAGTATAGGGTCTATAAATGTACCAAAATTTAATTGTCAATCCGAAGAGTTCGTGAACTTCAAGATGCAGCATTAGAAATTCCAGAAAGAGCCCCTAGAAACCTGCAAAACAAATTCTAGTCTAACTTTTGCATTAATATCATAAATAAATGAAATCCTACACTAAAATATAATTCAAGAAACACCAATCCAAACAATTAAAATCATGCGGGAAATAAAAGGAAATCATATACTATTAATGCGAAAGGAAATTATAAGTACGAGAAAACAGAAAGGAAATTCAAACTGGAAACCAAGCAGTGTCGACACAATATCAAAAGACTGTAAATGCTGGAATAAATTCAAAAGCAATTCAAAACAGTTATGTCTGCACTAATTCTGCATGAAATTAACCTGAAAGCACCAACAACATGACAAATAAAATTACTATGTAAATGAGCTTATAAAAGAAATTGATTTAATATTAATATCTCGCCTTCCTTGTCCCAAAAGATTAACCTTATAAAATTGTCGAGAAGCTCAATGGAAAATAAGTGTTATCATTACCAACATAACGTAATTTCCATCATGGCTTTTAGATAAAAATGATTTATATATGATTGCCGCTTCCTGAATGATGCACAGGTTCTCGAATATAATTTAGATGGCTCTAGATCAATGCACGTTATAGCTCTGGAGGGATGCAATCTTATTCAATATGAAGAAATGTTTTGAGTGCAAGCACAATATTTAATGCGATAAATCAATTAATTTTGCAGTGGAAGGAAAGCGTCACAAAAAAATTAAAAAACACCGATTTCGAGAAGGAAAGAGACTATAAATGATTAAATGACTTCACACAGTAAATAATAAATTGAATTCCATTTAATCTAAGATATGGAGAGCGGTGTCGAGCTCTTCTGACGACCAACCTAGCTAGATCGCACCCTCTATGAATGACCTGGTTTACACATAAATTAAAATCATTAGATGCAATAAATAAATAGACAAAGCGTGCTAGAAAAATGCTTCAATTTATCTTGAAAACACAGTCTTTACATCTTGCATACAAATATTCACTCCAGCAAGACAAGAGGAGCGATCCACTGGTTATAAATGCATGGGGCTACATTGGACTGACTCCTCCCTCCTGTGCATTCCTTCTCTGCCTGTGCGTGCTTCGAAATTCCTCTTGATCTATTTCCTAATTCACTGCCTAATTAATTAATTCATTATTTTCTCCCGGTAATATATATGCATCGAGTTACAATTTGGAGATTTAAATTAGCCAACTGAAATATAGGACAACAGATCATCGATCTAAAAAAATTTCCATGAATAAAAATTGGTTTGCAACTAAATGTCAAAATAGGGAAAGATTCAGGTGAATCGTTCCTCCTTTCCTGGAATGATATTTTCGCTGGAAGGTGTAATTCAACTACCCTTTTCCTTTTCTGCGTGATGATGAAATCATGTGCTGACTAATTAAGTTCCTTAAGGACATTGGAAGAGTCAGCATGAATAATTAAATAACGCAAATCCTACAAAAGTGAGTCTGCTCTCATGTTACCAAAATCAAACATGATATCTGTATATATCCATTTTGTTTGGGGTCACTAAGCCATCAATTGTGGCCATTATTACTTGAGGAACTCATCCTTGGTGAATCTGCAATAGAATTTGAATAGTCAGAAGGTCCATTTGCAACAAAATCGAATGCTACTCTCCAATCTTCATGTGTTGAAACTGGCACGCTTGACGCACTTCTAGACCTTCCATTTGTAGAGAAATTATCACTTGATGCTTGAGTATCATGGACACTTAATTGCCTGGTAATTTTCGACAAAAAATATGCATGTTTTTTATAGCGCTCACGTTTTTGTTTTTCATTCTGATCTTCTTGGAGAAGTCTTGGTATTAACTAGATTTGTGCTTAATCTCCGATAAAAAGTTAAATAATATTTAGAACTAAGTTCGTCAACTCAGGGGAATATCCGAATAGCACTTGGGGGCGATTGGATCCACACAATATTTCTAGGATTGTCACCCATAGCACCTTATTTCTTTGAATCTTCACGATTGTCCCTGAAGCTACCAACTGCAAGAGTGATTGGTTGAACATCCACCAAAGGAGAAAAGACCTCCATGTCATCCTTAAAACTCAAATTATTTTGAATCTGCAATATTGAATCTATACCATTAGTCTATAAGTGATTTCCACCTTGATACTCTTCTCCTAGTGATGACCGAACTAATGCGACACGTATACCACTCACAAAAATTGGAGAACCCTCTTTTGCGTTGAAAGAAAAATTCCCAAAAGTATGAGCAGGGGTGTTTGACATGGAAGTAGAAGCATGGGATATGCTTAACCCGATGAACTAAACAAAAACATGGGCAAGGGTAGCATCAACTCCCTACTATTACGAAACCTCCCTTCTCTTCAGCAACAAAGATAAGTCGTGCTCTCCTCCGTCATGGGATGGCAATGTCGGAAGTTCTACTCTGGTGCTGGAATCTATTTCTGCTCTAGTGCAGGCAGGTCCAAAGCATAATTGAACCAGTTTTAAACCTGCAACATACAAACCTTAATTAACAATGTTTTAATTATGTTATAACAATAAAGGTAACAAATACTCGCAATAATAATCATCAACAACATGAGAGATTTCGAGTAAAAATAAGACAAATTGGAAGCCCAACATCCCCCCATGCTGACCATCCTACATATCCTCATGCAAGGAAATTTGGTACTGTCACTTCCTTACAAAAAACAAAAATTAAAAACATTTATAGGAATTCATAATGATGTCTCTGCAATTCAATGTGATCACATTTCCTGTGCTAGATAAAGCTTGCTCTAAAAACAGAGTGTCTACTGGAATCTTTATTTGCTTAGAGTGATTTCAAGAAAATAGAAAACAAAAGCTGCCATGGAAAAAAAAATTTCTAGGATGGTGTTATTACTTGAATAAAATAGTTAACTTTTAAAATTTCCAAACGAATATCTTGGAGGCATCCCTGATCAGAAGTTTCACTTTAATATCCTCGTTGCAAATATGAGTGACATGATTTAAAAAACAAGGTGTCAAAAGTAGACATAGTAATACCTTCCCATAGTAACCATTTTACCATTATCCATGTATAGTTGAAGCTCTCCTTGCCTAGGCACAATGAGCTACCTGGACTAAGCGTCCCACGTCCATAAAAATCATCTTTAAAATATGGAACTCCAAGGTATAACAATAGAAGGATTTTAAAGCCATTCTTAAATAGATTGATAGTGAGTTTAGGGAAAGTCATAAACAACCAAGTAAATCATAGTGTAAAATTAACTTTAATACCACAGGCATGGCCTTGCTGTCAGCAGGCGTCTATAGCCTCGACAGGGGTACCTTTTAACCTCATAAAATGCTTGTGTCCCACCTATTATATATATATTCAAATTCATTTAAGAGAATTTACTTTTTCTCTTTTTAAAATTTAATTGAAGGTTGATATCCTGGCTTGGTAACCATCTAATGACAGTGCTATTCACAAGAACTAATAAGAATGAACAAGTTGGCTTGTGACGAGACCTCTTTTCTTCCAAATTTTCAACTAAAAGCCATTACCCTAGCTTGGTGACCAGTGCGGTAATGTCATTCTCCTTAGGACCCATGATCATAGCAGGTCGGCTTGCAATTACACCTCCTATCCCTCAATTAATTTATTTATGTTTTTTTTAGAAAATTTGATTATAATTAAATCTCAGATGGGTTACTTATTAGGTGGGGAAGAAAATCTACTCCTTAATAGTGCAGGATGGCGTGAAAAGTTTTTAATGACTATTCTTTTCTGGTTGTTTATGCTACCCTAAGGACTTATTTAAATACATTTCATGTAATGACCAAAAATATTCCTTGATTTGATCATGCCAGGGTTCTTTATGAAAGCTTATTATAGTTTTGTAGGTGTGGTCCACCATAGGATTTTTTCATTCATCCCTTCGAAGAGGACTTAAAAAATATTTTCTGGATGATAGTTTATTAGGAGAAAATTATTACATGTAACTTATAACAATATCCATTACTGACATGTTAATACATAATCAAAGTCACTTTAAAATATGAGGTATTGAGAGTGAATTTCTTCTGACAAGTCTACCCGCAAGAGTGCATGATAATAGAAATTTCAAAATATGTGCTTTTAAGGAATCACAAGTTCAAGAGTGTTGTTATACATCTTTATTCATTATTATCCTATTACCCTACCCTATTTTTAAAGAAACAAATATCACCTTTAAGTGTAGGCATACTTCTAATGAAGCCATGTGCGTAACAAAATTATCATTATACTCACACTTAGTTTTAAAGAATATACTTCAATACATACCAAAGTGTGAGAAACCAGTTTCTTCAATTTACATGGTACCAAGAGATGTCGAATGACGAGGGAATAAGGTGGCTTGATGACTGCTCAAAACCAGGATTTAATGGAATCCACATTTTTATGATTTTCCAACTGATGCAAGTCTTCCACAATTTGATATTCACTCTCCTGGAGGCACAAAGGATCTGGTGAAAGAGAAAAGATAAATCCCTCAAGTTCGGGCTCAAATATTTGATTTTCAGATTGACAAGAATGGTTGAGAGAGGTTCTATGGTTTCGGGTTTCAACAACATTTTCAGAACAATTTCTAATGAAAGGTTGCTCCTCTAGTAGCCTTTGAATTATATCTTCCCGAGATGAATTCTCTGCGGTAATGGGGGGAGTTTCCAAATTCATTCCCTTTCCCAACATGGAAGGTGTAACATTTTGTTCAATAGGGGAATCAATGGAGAGAATAGGTGTTTCAAACTGCTGCGCAACCTGATGGTTTAGATTAGGGTTTAAAAGATGGTTTGGGGTAGGGTTTTGGTTAATTCTTGGACTAAGTTATGGATTTGGATTGGGATTAGGCTTTGGACAAGGGTTAGGTCTAGGTTTTAAATTAGAACTAGGGTTAGGTCTATGGTATGGATTAGGGTTTGGACTAGGACTAATGTATGGATTAGGGTTTGAATGAGAGCTAGGGTATGGATAAGAATAAGAAATAGGGTAAGGATTAGGATAAGGGGTAGGTTATTGATAAGGCTAGGGTAAGGTTGCACATGCGGCTGAGACCATGGAGGAGGATAACTTAATGGTGCATTGGAAATAAATTGAGGTTGTTGTTGGTGCTCATATGATTGAATTTTCATGGGATATTTCCCTAGAGATAAGGATCCAAATGATTCTTGAGGCCATGGAGATATCTGGATCGAGGATGAGAGCCAAGGAGAGGGTGACTACGGCCATGAAGTAGGATATTCAATTGGAGGAGGATTAAAGGTTTTCCCTGAAACTGCAGGATTATAGACATGTTGGGGAACCTGCTCAGGAAAATCAGCATTATTCCAAGTATCAAATAATAATGGGTTTTGAGTTATACGTGGTAGTCTATTCGATTCCTTACTTGATTCCCTGAGTGCCTGCAGTAATCTTGGTAGCGATGGGAAATGTTTTGTTGGATGATCCTCTTCATAAATTTTGCAAATTTTTAGGCTACTAAGTGGACACTTTCTAAGGAGGTGTTTCTTTCTACAGTTGGTGCAAAAGATAAGTGGTGGGTTTTCACCCTACTTCCATTCTTCCTGCAAATCATCCAATTTTGAAATAAAATATTTAATAATATCATTTTTATGTTCAAGAAATTTTTTAATTTTTTCCCTTGTTAATTCCTCATTGGATGAGTTGTATTTCTCTGTAACAGCATAAAAACTTTTCATTGAATGATTTCTCAAAATACCATTTTCCTATTTTTAACAAGCCCACCGGTACATTTGTTAGCACATGAGTAGTGTGCATATATGTGGGTAGGGTCGGGGGTTATTACAACATTAAATAAAATGAGAAACCTTAAAGAAATAGTGTAGGAAATAAATAAATTCAAGAACAGGAAATTGCAAGAGAAACTAGGCGAAGGAAAAAAAACCAAATGCAACAGGTCACCAAGGTCAATACCCTAATTGTATCCCCAGAAATGGCGCTAAAATGTTGGTTGCAGTATAGGTTCTATAAATGTACCAACATTTAATTGTAAATCCGGATAGTTCATGAACTTCAAGATGCAACACTAGAAATGCCAGAGAGATCCCCTGGAAACCTATAAAACAAATTCTAGTCTAACTTGCGCATTAATCTTAGAAATAAACAAAATCCTACACTAAAAGAGAATTCGAGAAACACCGATCCAAAAAATTAAAATCATGTGGGAAATAAAAGGAAATCCTATACTATCAATGCGAAAGGAAATTATAAGTACGAGCAAACAGAAAGGAAATCGGAACTGGAAACCAAGCAGTTTCGACACAATATTAAAAGATTGTAAATGTTGGAATAAATTCAAAATCAATTCACCAAATAAATTCAAGATATTAAAAGATTGTAAATGTTGGAATAAATTCAAAATCAATTCAAAATCAATTATTCCAACATTTACAATCTTTTAATATTTTGAATTTATTCCTGAATGATGCACGGGTTCTGGAATATAATCTAGATGGGTCTGGATCAATGCACGTTATAGCTCCATAGGGACGCAATATTATTCAAGATGAAGAAATGTTTTGAGTGCAAGCACAATATTTAATGCGATAAATCAATTAATTTTGCAGCGGAAGGAAAGCATTGCAACAAATTAAACAACATCGGTTTGGAGAAGTAAAGAGACTATAATTGATTAAATGACTTCACATAGTAAATAATAATTTGAATTTTATTTAATCTAAGAGATGGAGAGCAGTGTCGAGATGATCTGGTGGCCAACCCAGCCAGCTCGCACCCTATATAAGCAACCTGGTTTACACATAAATTAAAATCATTAGATGCAATAAATAAATAGAGAGGGCATGTTGGAAAATTGCTTCAATTAATATTGAAAACATAGTCTTTACATTATGCATATAAATCTTCACTCCAACAAGACAAGAGGAGTGATCCACCGGTTATAAATGTGTGGGGATACATTGGACCGGCTCATCCCTCATATGCATTCCTTCTCTGTCTGTGCGTGCTTCCCAATTCCTCCTGATCTATTTCCTAATTCACTACCTAATTAATTAATTCCTTGTTTGCTCCTGAAAATATATACGCATCGAGTTAAAATTTGGATATTTAAATTAGCCAACTAAAATACAGTACGGTAGATCATCGATCTGAACAATTTTCCATGAATAAAAATTGGTTTTCAACTAAATGTCGAAATAGGGAACGATTCTGGTGAATCGTTCCTCCTTTCCTAGAATGATGTTGTCGCTGGAAGGTGTGATTCAACTTCCCTCTTCCTTTTCTGTGTGATGATGAAATCATGTGATGACTTGTTAAGTTCCTTAAGGACATTGGCAGAGTCAACATGAATAATTAAATACCGAAAATCCTGCAAAATTAAGACCGCTCTTATGTTACCAAAATCAGACACTATATCTGTATGTCTCCATTCTATCAGGGGTCACTAAGCAGTCGATTGTGGCCATTATTACTTGAGGAACTCATCCTTGGTGAATCTGCTACATAATTTGAATAGTCAGAAGTTCCATTTGTAGCAGAATCGAATGTTACTCTCCAAGCTTCATGTGTTGAAACTGGCATGTTTGACACAGTTCCATACCCTCCATTTGCAGAAAAATTATCAATTGATGCTCGTGTATGGTGGACACTTAATTTCCTCGTAAGTTTCGACTACAAAGATGAATGTTTTTCATAGTGCTCACATTTTCGTTTTTCATTCTGATCTTCTTGGAGAAGTCTTGGTATTAACTATATTTGTGCTTAATCTCCAGTCAAAATTTAAATAAGATTCAGAACTAAGTTTTTCAATTGAGGGGAATCTCCGAATATCACTTGGGAGCGATGGGATCCACACAATATTTCTAGGATTTTCACCCACTGTAGGAGTGGTTGGTTGAACATTCACCAAAGGATAAAATACCTCCATGTCATCCTTAAACTCAAATTATTTCAAGTCTACAATCTTGAAATTGTCTCATTAGTCTGTAACTGATTTCCACCTTGATACCCTTCTCCTGGTGATGACCGAATTGATGCGACACTTATACCACTCATAGAAATTGGAGAACCCTCTGTTGTGCTGAAAGAAAACACCCAGAAGTACGAGCAGGGGTGGTTGACATGGAAGTAGAACCATGGGATATGCTTAACCCGATGAACTAAAAAAAAACGTGGGTAAGTGTAGCATCAACTTCCTACTATTACGAAACCTCCCTTCTCTTCAGAAACAAAGATAAGTCATGCTCTTCTCCTTCATGGGATGGAAATGTCGACATTTCTACTCTGGTGGAGGAATCTATTTATGCTCTGGTTTAGGCAGGTCCAAAGCATAATCGAACCAGTTTTAAACCTGCAACATACAAACCTTAATTAATAATTTTTTAATTACGTTAGAACAAGGAAGGAAAAAAATAATCGCAACAATAATCATCAACAACATGAGACATTTTGAGTAAAAATAAGACAAACTGGAAGCCCACCAAGTATGTTTTGAAAAGGTTGGTTTTACCACAAAAAATGTGATTTACTTCATGTTGAATGTAAAATTCATTTCCTATTACTTAAAAGAAATATTTTCCTATAAAATTGCCCTTTATATTGACGAAATTGGAGTTGTCTCTGGCTATTTCTTTCAACTTCTTATTGTAGTCATGTTGTGTTATTAATTTATCATTAATCACAAACACACTAGGCAATCCTTTTTGGTTCAACACTTCAATTCTACTGAAAAACTTGTTAAGCCCTATCTCCAGTCCTTGGAATTTTTATTCTAATTGCATAATGAAGTTCTTATTGGTTAGAAACTTCTTGACTTCTAGGATAGTTTCAATCATGTCATCAATTTTGTCCTCCAACACATATGTATTTTGGAATTGAGGAATTTTATGATATTAGTATCGTCGGAAGTCTTTTCTCCCAACTTTTCTTTAATGTCTACAATAGTTTCTGTGGCTTTTTGTATCAAGTCCTTCTGCTAAAAAATTATTTGGATGGATGACCAAATCTCATCCATAGAGTTAAGGATGCTCATCCATATGCTTTCCTTGGCTAAGGCCAGGGTTTGGCCAATATTTGACTCATTTTCTGCTTTTTGTATCCTTTCTAGTAGCCTTTGGGATCTTTGTGATTTAGCTAGATGTGAAGCTTCACTTATGGTTTTCCATTCCTACAAATCTTTGACTTGCCCCTGCAATTTCTTTATCTCTTATGTATGGATTAGCATGTTCTCTATATCCTTATTCAATTGTTCAGCAGCATCTGCAAGTTGGGATGAAGGAATTGTTGATGTTGGTGCTCCTGTAGTGGGAATTATTGTGAGAGGTAAAACACCAAAAGGAACTATAGCTACCTGTGGATTATGTTCTTTCTCCTTAATCAGTTTATTTGTTTCTATCTCCATTGTCCTGATTTGAGCACTTTTCTTCATGGTTAACTTCAACATATCTCCCTTATGTGTTTCAGACTCTTCTATGTATTTAGTCTATGGATATTTTGTTGCTGGAAGTTTTAGTTGCTTCCTCAATGCTGCAATGTCAGTATTCTTATATTTTATCATTCTTCTGCAACCTTCACATTTCCAGGATCATACCTCATTTTAATAACCAGAACTTCTAGTGCTTTGATTCTTGTGTCTTTATCCAGAGAGGATTTCCATATTTAGCTAAGACTCAATATTTGAAATGGACACCTGCAATTTTGACATAGCCATGGCGATTAGGGGTAAAATTCTCTGGTGGTGGCTATAGTAAGATCTCTCTCGGGGCTTCCCGGGACCCAAGGCAGACAGTCAGATTAGCTACATCCTTCACAAAGAAACTACATGTATATTCATACTAATGTTTGATTGAGAAATTGAAGTATTGAAGGATTACCTTGATGTAAATGGAAGATATATTGGAGAGCATAATGCATTGTGGCAGAATTTCTCCTCACCAGCTCCAAGTCTGAATCCTGTAAACAAACAACGAACTAACGTAATCTTCACAGTAATATCACTATAAGAAATTAAAAGAGTATATAATCAAACAATAAGCCATGTAAATCTAAGCCACTTATATCATGTATCTTGAACAAGTAAACAATATATGCATCAATAAAACACCAAGTGGACATAATAGAGGTAGTTCTATTATTGAAAGGAAGATTATAACCAACAGTTTGGTCAAGCTTCCCTCAGTCCTCCGACTCCAAGCTCTCTCTCCTCAATACCCAAATGTGACAATGTCTTGGCCAAATTTTTCGATGAAAAAATCCAGTCATGAAACCTCACACTCAACAACAAAAATTCGTTCTTCACACAATCAACCTTTCGACCTTTGGAAATGGGCCCTAGCCTCCAATTTATAAGAGTTTGGGAGGATCAACCTTGCCATTCTTCTCCATTAGTTTTAATAGGGAAAAATCCACGATGTTTCCATGCTTTCCCTATATTTTTCCCTCTTTGGATGATCAGTTGGGTTTAGTAATGTCCAATCATAGGTTTGCACCGCAGGTTGCCTACTTTTAGGACTGACTCCTTGAGTAAATTATGGAAATATCAGTTAGTTATTGTGGAATTTTTCCCTTTTCTTCATGAAACACGGGTAACATTTCCCCTTAGGAAATACATTGTGTTAACCTCGGCCCTAATGCTCTCTTTCAAGAGGCAGGATAGCACTATAACTCGGCCTAGCAGTCTCTAAGCTTGTGTTACCTTGGCAAAATAGGTCTTTGTCTAGGTCAATTTCTTCCTTCCATGTGTGCTTCTCTTCTGAGTTGATGAGGAGGTCATTTTATCTATAACAAATTCCCCTAAAGTGTGAGGTTACAGAAGAATACGACGACTGGAATATTTTATAAGTGTGTAGTAGAGCGAGAGGAGTTCTAGGACTGAGGAAAACCTGAAACAAACAACATATGCCAAAAATATAAATATATTTCTTGAGTCGGGCATTCCCATGCTCAGTAGCTGTATCAAAATGATTTCTCCAAGAAGAGATATGACTAGTAGGTCCACTAATAAGCACAATGTGGAAGCTTGTGTCATGACAAGATCAATTTGATAAGATGTCTCTAAAAATAATATGCGCAACTTGGCATTGGAAACACAGATGAATGATGTAAGCCTCAACCCAAGGTATGAGTCGCCACTTCCCTGAACTGCATATTTATGCACATGTGAATAAAGGAGTTGTAGTCGAACATGTGAGAAATTGTCTCATTACAAGTCAATGATGAAAATTATTAACAGACACAAGGATGGCCACCGATAGGGATGATGGTCTCCAAGATGCACAATACAATCTAGCGAGTGTTAATAAATGGTGTTTATTTCGAACACTCGTGGAATCATCCGACTTGGAGCCAATGATGAAACCCCCCAATCAAACACAAGGTAACTTGCCACTAAGGTCTGCAAGTTCCAGGGTACTGATATGTTTCTGGATCAAATTCCTCGATAAGATGTTGAAGTCAATAGGAATATATCTGTCAAAAGGCAACCAATGAGGTGTCCTACATCAGTTGACATGAAATGGGAAAAAGATGATTTTTTTTTTAATATATTCAGGAGCAATGGTACTAATTGACAAAGAAAAATTATTTCTGGTATATAATGGCTTGGTTGATACAGGAAGTAGCACATAGCATGATCTCTTGAACAATAGAAGGCAAAGAAATAGGGTACAAGGCAAATTAGACTCATGAACACCAAAAGAGTGTTAAGTTTCAACAATGTAGGGACATCGACATATGAAGGCTAAACTCATAGAATGGTAGGGTTCGACCAATTGCAAGGGAGTTTTCTGGGGAGTGCAATGTTCAAGGTGATGTTGCCAAATCATCTTTCAAAGTATAAAAGGATGAGTCTCTACTTTGTCCAATTTTTTTCCCCATCTAATTAGGTTTAATGAGTCTAGAAGGGTAAACTCGGTGACCTTTTCATATTTAGGGAGTCTGAAAAACATCATAAAAGACAACTCCAAGGGGGTACCTTTGTCATGCTTGTTGACCGGGTGCAACAAAGGGGTAATAGTATGCCCGACATAGTTCCTTTTTTTGTAAGTTACTCCATTCAATCTCGATAAAGTGACAAACCTATGTTCAATGGAGATCTAACTCGTTTTGTTATGAGTACGACGAGACAAAGTAAACTCAATATTCTTCTTGAAGTTTTAACGAGTCAGACGAAGAAAAACTCGATCCTCTTCATGAAATTTTAATGAGTCTAATGAAGAAAAACTCAGTGTCTTTTAGATTTTTAACGAGCTAGAAAAAGATGGAAAAGAATGGCTCACAGTTCTTCATCGTGGAAGTTTAACGAGCCCGACGAAGGGAACTCAAGGTTTTTTCAGTTTTATGAGCTAGAAAAAGTCCCTCAAAAGAAGACTCATTCTGGGTCGAGCATGGTCAAATCTGCATAAAAATAATGAAAATTCATCAGAGTATTAGTAACTTCGATAAAACAACAATTACATAAAAAAAATAGCGGAAATATACCAGTTTCAAATGACCAGCTGAGTTGGTCGTACCTCCAAAATGTCTATAAGAAGGAAAGATACCTTCATTTTCACTATTTGCATTTGGTGAAAGAGCTCTGGAGTGAGAAAAAGGGTGAAACTTCTATTGTTGATTGTGGACTATATGAGCAACCGTCTTTGATTCTGTCAATTCCAGGTAAGAGCTTGAGCCTTTATCTAACATTTCATTAGTGTTTTCAATGTTTTTAATGGTTAAAAACTGATTTTTGGGCAAGCCCTAGAAATTTTGGGCGAGTAACGCAGGTGCCTTAGTGAGAGGGTCGCGTTAAATGCACAACCCATTAAGGGTTAGGGCATTAGCATGCTTTGTTTTTCATGGAGCTATGGGTTAGCCATCATAAACAATTTTTAAATTTGGTTTGCTCCAATTTTTAGTGAGTTGGCCAATAATTGATCCATGAAAAACTTGATTTTTGCAAGTACAAAGATTTTACCATGAGTATTTGGTGCGAACGAGAGCATGAGAGAGAGGAACGGGAAATGGTTACTGATACAACATGTTTATTGGTTCTCCGGAGGTGCATATTGCTCAAATATTTCAGGTTAGAGATGATGAAAGGGCAGGATGGCATTCAGAGTTGGATAATCCAACGGTGGGATGAAAATCATCATCTATTTTTCATTGGGGGCCATGAGCTCCTGATAGAGAAAGAAGATATATAATTTGTGACTATCCTATCATGAAGAGGGCCAAGACTCAATCTGACAGGATCAAAATCTAATCCCCGAACTACCATGGGTTGATCTAGACTCACTATATCAACAATACTGCTCTAGTGAGTAAGTAGATACCTATAGCACAGATAGCCTCTATACCGATGAGGTCGTTGCTGTGGATGATCGTACACTTGGAAAGATCCAAGAGTCAACATGTAGCCGACAAGTTCTAGGTACTACTAGTGCTAGATTTCTTACAACCACATATATTTTATTGGTGAGAAGGCGTTATCTGTCGCGTTCGAGAAGAGTTGACAACCTGCAAGACCCAGTCCTAAAGAGAGTTTGGGTATGGAACATTGATTGTATCATTCATACTGGAGAGAGTGCCCACCATGAGGCCTCAAATGACCATGGATGTTGCAAGACCATGAGAGCCTAGACACGTTCGTTGGTATGCCTTGAGGCTTCAGTCTGGAGAGGGTCCACTCCATCATTTTTTCGATGATGCATTATTTTATTTGCTTAACGGCTAGATCCTGATGATCGAGGATTACCTCTGTTGGGGGATGAACCTCACAAGAGACCCTGAGTTGAGATTGCCACTTGGCACTCAGTGGGGGCCAATAGGTAAGATGATAAATCAACTATTTTTAAGTATTTTTTGTCTTTTTAATATTTATGCATTTTTTTTTAATGGGTGAAAAGAGTTTTGACATGAAGCGCATTTCTTGACACAGATGTGGCACCCGTACGACCTGTTGGAGCCCCTCGCTATGCACGACGAGGAATGCAGCTACCTGGGACTGGAGCAACAACAGAGGTTGTGGCAACCGTAGAAGAAGGAGATGATACATGCAGTTTTCTTGAGGTTTCTAGGAACCTCGAAGGATTGAGCATGGGCATGCCACCTCTTCCCATGAGGGAGATCCTGATTCATCTACAGTGACACACAGTGGGTGTGTCGGAGAGATTCTTGGTGCCTCTGAGGAGGTTGGCTAGAGAAATTATCTACTATCATGAGCAGCAGGTTCAATAGGAGTAGGTATAGATGTATAGATGTCAGAGTGAGGCTTAGTAGGGCCAATTTTGTATAAAACACCCAAGTTTTGAATATTTTTCTGATGTAATAGACTGGACACGACATATATGTATACATACAAATACATATTTTGGCTATTTTTATCTTGTATTTTTTAAGTTTTATGTAATTTTAATGATGAAAAATGTACACTCATGCATAACTCTTTCTGTAGTAAATGTGACAAATGCCAATCCAACACATAATTTTCTAATGAATTAGAGAATGTATTATATTCTCTAGGAATGTGATAAAAATTAATGAATTGAAATTGGCGTTCCAGAAGTCACACCCTTAAGTAATAATTTAATAAGACAGGATGACGTACGCGATAAAAATTCTTCAAATGCATCATGACTAGCTGGGAATCTAAGCAGACTACTAGATTGGATATGTCACGGGATGTAGCTTCCATGAGGATTTGGGATAACCGACATATACTCAACAATAATGTTGGTGGAATTGCAGAGGAAGATGCCCCCAAAACCAAGTAGTTATGACTCAAGTGTATAGAGGACCCAAGCAGTTGATGCAATCTATCGTGTTTTGATGACTGGAACCATCTGCATATCCAACATATTTCAAGGATGGAAAAGACATATGTGAAAAATAAGAGAGTCTAGATGAGAAAAATACTCAAACCCCAAAATATTCTTGACACACCAAACAAAGAAAAAACTTATATACATAAAATTACAAAGCATATGCCCAATAGGACACTAGGTGAAATACTTTTTTAGATAGAGCCCGTTGCAGGGCTTAGAGAGAGGGATTCCATTACACTCCTGAATTTCATAGGACCCTTTTGAAAGGACCTTCATGATGACTTATGGACTGAGCCATAATGGTTGAAGTGTTCCTGCCCCCAAGAAGTCTTGTTTTCAATCATAGAGTAAAATGAGATCGCCCTCTTGGAAAGAACAAGGCTTGACTGATTTATCGTATTGATCTTTAACTCGTCGCTTGTGGGCTTCAAGGGCCAGCATGACATATCGATTAGTTTCGTCCAATTGACTGAGTGAGAGAAGGCATTTTTCCTTGGTAGTAGTTTCGGGTAGGAGTTCAATGACCAATTTGAGTGATGGAATCTCACACTTGATTGGAATAACTGCTTACAGACCGTATGTCAATTGGAATGGCATGAAGCATGTAGCAGTCTTCACTGACATTCGGTATGCCAATAACGTGGAGTATAGATTTCAATTCCATGTGATTTTTTTATTGCCAACTAACCGATGAATCATGGTATTGAGGACATCATTTACAGCTTCGACTTGACTGTTATCTTGAGGATAGTAGGATGAAGACTGCTCTTGCTGAAAACTTAGCATGGAAGTTAACTTCGTCATCATTTGGTTCTAAAAGTATGAACCATGATCTGTGACAATTGAGCGGGGAACACCGAAACGACAGATAACCTGATTAAATAGGAAAAGAGTAGCGGTTTCTCCACAACCAAAAAGTGGGAATGACTTCATCCCACTTCGTGAAGTATTCGACCGCAACTACAATGTAGTTGTGTCCATTAGTGGAAGTGGGATTACATGTTACGAAATATATTCCTCATTTAGCGAAGGGACTGACGTAGATGATCAGATGTAGAGGGTCAGGGTGAGCGTGCATTTTTCTCGTAAAAACTTGACACGGGTGGCACTTCTAGACTGCAGCAACGCAGTCTTTAAATAAATTGAGCTAGTAGTATCTTGCATGCAAGATTTTCTGGGCAGTAGCTATGCCTGAAAGATGACTACCACATGCCCCGGCATGGAAATCATTTAAAATGTGTTCTTCCTCAGTAAGCGTTATACAACATCAAATAACTGCATTGACACCATGATGATATAGAGTATCGTTCAACACGAGATAGTGTTTCGCTTGGTGACGAATGCGACAACGGTCGTCTGACGTGAGAGTTGGGTGAAACCGTTGAGTTGGGAGGTAGACAATAATGTCTCCATACAAAGTATCAATAGAGTTGACTAGATTTATGGATTCATCAGAAAATGGATCATGAGCTACTTCATTTGGGTCAACTCAGGGAAGGTCCGACAACAATTCAGCAAAGACTAGAGATTTCTTAGCTTTGGTAGCAGTGAAAACCAAGTCAAATTGTTGGAGTATTACAATCCATTTGAAATATTTTCCTCCAATGATTTGATGAGACAATATGTGTCACATGGAATTTTCCAAAGTAATGACGGTAGTATTCCGAAGCAGTATGTCATGTCGGAGGTGGGTGACAATGAAGACCACTGCAAGAGATAATTTCTCCACATGTGAATATTTTAGTTTAGGTCCAACAAGACCTTTTGACAGATAATAAATCACATTCTCACTATTGTCATCGTGAACTTGAACCAAAACCATTCCCAGGGAGGATGGTGAGGCTGCTACGTAGAGGATAAAGTTGTGCGAGTAGTTGGGGGCGCTAAGAAGTGGGGCAGAAACAAGTACCCATTTCAGGGCGTCAAATGAAAATTGAGCTTGATCATCCCACAGATATGGTACCCCTTTCTTGAGTAAGCGCATAAAGCCTTTCTTCATCTCGGCATATTTTACGATGAAGCGATGTAAGAATTTTTCCTTCCCTTGAAAATGTTGGAGTTCTAGGATGGATTGTTGTGCAGGTAATTCAATAATTCCCCTTACCTTATCAATATCAACCCTAATCCTATGCTTGGATAAAATGAATCCAAGAAAGTGTCCAGACTCAAAAAAAATACATATTTATGTGGACTCAAACAGATGTTGTAGAAACTACACCGAGCAAATATTTCTCTAAGATGAGCAAGGTGATTAGCTCGTTTCTTGGAGTGAGCAGGAAGATAATCCAAGTAAGCTTGAACAATGTGTCTAATATCATGAAATGCATAGTCCATGGCCCTTTGGAATTTGGCCCCATTATTATTCAGGCCGAGTGGGAGATTTCGATATGAAAATGTGCCCCGAGGAAAAATGAAGGTGGTTTTATGCTAGTAATTTTTCTTAATCGTGATATGGTTGTATCCTAAAAAGCCATCCATAAAGGAGAAATATTCACATTCGGCGCAATTATAGATATTCTAATTTATAAACGGAGTAGGATAATTCTCTTTTGGACAAGTGGCGTTCAGATCATGATAGTCAACACAGACTCGGATGGTGCCTTGTTTCTTATCTACGGGAACCGGATTGGAAACCCATTCTGTCAAGGGAACAGGATAGATCAAACTAGCGTGTAAGATTTTTTCGACTTCTGTCTTGATAGTGGTTGCTTTACGAGGGTAGCCAGGTCGGAGCCTCTGCCAGATAGGGTTGGCATTGTCGTAAATCTTGATTTCATGCTCGACTATAGAAGGATCGATGCCAGTAATTTCACCGTAAGAACAAGAAAAAACATCGTGAAACTCCTTATAACGGGATGTGAAGCGTGCAATTTCCTCCAGACTGGAATCTGCTCCAATCTTTATATTTTCCACTACCTATTTTTACCGAGATATCTATGAGCATGGTCTTGGAAATATTTCCCATGTTTCCTTCCACATCAACAGTTTGAATGGTCGTATATGTAGATGGAATGAACTCAGGTGGGTCAAAAGACGGGATTTGTATAGTGGTCGCGTTTGAATCAGGCATTGAAGCGCGATGGTGAAACTATCCCCATCATCGTTATTCTAGAGACATGATCTCTCAGATAGCTTCATCCATATGTAGGACTCCATCGAGGAGATCTTGATATGGAACTGTGTTGGGTAAGAGGGTGGTACCATTGGTCGAAACCAAAGCAATGGAGGGTTCATATGGGGATTGGATGACTTGATAAGCCAACTCAGTCACTAATAGTGGCATCTGATCTCCTTAGGAATCATTTTTGAAGGCGCTAATAGGATCCGGGGGTCGATAGATCCATTTGAGATGGTGGATATCATATAAACCGTGTTTGGAATCTCATGCAATGGGAGAGGAAAGAAAACCATAAGGTAAGATGCCTTCAGAAGACCGGTACCGACACTGACATCAGAGTCAGGTCCTCCTACTAAGGGCATAGTGATGCTCGGTAATGTGGAATAATCCAAGGTGAAAAAGGATATCTGGTCCATTGTAACTATCTTCCCATCCAAAGGAAAAAGGATGAGTTGGAAAACGGAAGAGACAATGGCAGTCATTGCATAAGACCAACTGCGACCCAAAAGGAGAATATAGTCAAGATGATGATCTAAAACTTCGATGTCTATATTTATCATTTTCCCACTAAGTGTAATGGGGTATCTAGCAAGGTATCCTTTTGGGAGGAAATTGTGACCATTGAATGCTTTGAGGGAATTCAACGGTGGAGACAAAGTAAGATAACCCAAAGCGAGCCAGCACGCAGTTGACATTATGCAGGTCGAAGCACCTTCATCTATGATAGTATGATGGATTAGCCACCCTTTTGACACAAATTGAACCTGGAAATCAAGCTAGTGTGAAAGGCGAGGTTTAAATTTTTCCATGTCAAAAATGGCAAGCATAGAATCTTTGGGGTCAATTCCACCAATGGCCGAAATTAGAGCTTTACTTTGCATTGGGCAGGTTTCCAGCACTTCGAGTGCAGACATAGCTGATGGTGTTTGTGCCAAGTCTTCTACAATGTTTTATTTCTACACAGCATGCGTAGAGGTGTTATGAGTCACGCGTTGAAGCATCCCTGCGGGGGGATGAATGACAGGGTCAGCAACAGGCCTTTCGATATGAAGATCATTGGGCGGCGGTGGATTCGAACTTGAACCAGGTTCGTGAGAATAAATGACAAGATTTACATAGGTTTTGGCTCAGATTTGGAGTTCAACAGTCTCCATGCCATAAATAGTGGATGATCCTTCACCGAAAGGATGAGTATCACCATTTCCCCTTTGCAGGGGTTGAGTTGGGTTTGCAACCATGTGTTGTTGCTGCTACTAGTTAGGGAAAGGGTTGTGAAGGACGGAAAGTGTCCTTCCAGAGTCCTTTTGCGTGATAAAATCTATGCATTCCTATAGCTGGGGACATTTATATGTCAAGTGGTCCTCAGCACAATATTTCTAAGGGAATCTGATTGCCTTATCCTTTCCTTTGTCGCTTTTAACACCATTTCTCTGATTTGGATTATTCTGAGTGTTGAGCTTCTCTTTAGAAGGAGCAGTATTTTTCTTATTCTTCTTATTCTTACCACTAGGGTTTTGTGTAGACTACATAGAGTGTACCTTAGTGATGGGAAGAGCAGTCGATTAGGTGGGGGCGATGGCAGCTGAGGATGGCTAGGAGGCGTGCTCACTGAGCTATTTTACAGCAACACTGGAAGTTGTGCCAATGAAGCATCGGCATGAGCTTCAGGGTGCTGAGTAGCAAGAAGATTCGGGTTGCCAAGGGCAAGGGGAGTAATTCATACAGCATGCCAGATTGCGAGTAGATCATATCTAGATGATGTGCACGACGGATGGATTGTGTTGAGATTGCAACAAGATGATGAGCTTAGTGGAAAGAAGTCGCCTTCACTAAGTAGGCCCGCAGGCTATTTTTGGTGCAAAGTCTATTTTTAGATTATGTCTATTTTTAGACATGTGGATCATATTCTATGAGTTGCAAGATGCTATTTTTTGATGGTTGGTCAAGTTGGAAAAATAGATGGACTTCTATTTTTAGACATATTGGGTGGAATCTATTTTTAGATTGCCAGTCTAAAAATAGATATGTTGAATATTATTAGCTCTTAATAATATTTGGACTCCAAACATTATCTTATTCTCTTGGAGCACTTCAGTTAAGTGCACAGATGTGGCACAGGAGCTGACAGAAGGAATTACACTATTCCTGAGGGTTTAGTGGAGCGACAAGCGGATATTTTAACAGAACTCATGTGTCAAACCTATTTTTAGACATATGATCATGTTCTATGAGTTTCTGGAGACGTTATTTGTGGATGGTTATGGTTGAAAACAGACGGACTGTGTATATTTTTGTACACATATCGTGAAATCTATTTTTAGATTGCTACCTAAAAATAGACATGTTTAATATTAAGGCTCTCAATAATATCAACGCAAATATTGTTTACTCCCCTGAGCACTCGCTAAGGCGTTATGTGGCATGGTCGGCGGTGGCAGTTCATGCTATTCCTGAGGGTTAATTGGAGCTATTCCATGGATACTTTAGTTAGAACTCATGTGACAGAGTTTGGTGGAGTTGATTGAGGAAATTAGTGGAGTTGTGTTTAGTTTAACTAATCTAAACATAATTGAGCTATTTGTATTCACTTTAACTAATTGATACAATTATCGAGAGTGGTGTGAATTAATTATTAATTAATTCACTAATTATAAACTCATTATTCAACTAAAGAACAATACCGCTAATCTCAGCATGGACAAGCTAAAGGAGACCGTTATACAGGTAGTTATTAAAACAAATATCAACAACACGTGACAAATGGTTACTTGCACACAGATGACAGGTGGAGAAGCCTATGATATTTGCGCAACATGGTTGTGTGGTTTATCTATATAAAGAG
Organism: Pinus albicaulis; assembly: GCA_034641835.2. Lineage (NCBI taxonomy): Eukaryota > Viridiplantae > Streptophyta > Pinopsida > Pinales > Pinaceae > Pinus > Pinus albicaulis. The sequence goes on from CM076582.1 coordinate 1,244,868,522, forward strand.
GCCATCCCATAGCATTTATTAAACAGAGTTCTGTCACTGGGGGACTCTAAAATATTGAGCATGTGTTTTCACAGATCTAGCTTCGATATCCTAACAATTGGTGTTGTACGTAGAGCTTGTGGAGGAGTTTTGTACTATGATTGTTACATGATCTCCATGACATATAATATACAGATAGTTGGGGTTTTCAGCTTTAAGATTTCCCATTAAATATTGTGTTCATATGTGTGATTGTTTGTGGTTTTAATGTGTGCATGCAATTGATTTTATTTCCGGATGTAATGATCAATGGTAGAAGAGATTTTGTATTATGCATGAAGCTAAAATAGTGTGTGATCAGAAGAATCTCGGTGAATAATATATCAGTTATTCAAATTTCTACAGATTGGTCTTTGTGACTGCACCAGATAGGCAAACGTCCTTAGCAAGCAGAGTTAAAAGTGACTTACAAAACCAGTTTGATAATAGATGATCTGAGATTGGCTCTTTTACTAGCCCTCTCCTACATCTCCATTCATGAACGTGATCAAAGATGTGGGTGGTGGTGTCTTTGCGCAACGAGGTTAAGAGTTTTTTTCTCATTTCGCATTGGATAGGTAGTTGAAATTTTTTAAGAAATTTTGTTGCTAAGGCACCAAAAGTATTGACTGCAACTCATGGTAACTTAATGTACCATTTGGCATCGTTTCATGTGAGAGTTCGGGGAAAGAATCTGAGACGGATACTATCATCCCCTATGGAATTAGAAATATACCATAAATGAAAGGTGGTGATGTGTGTAGAAGGATCCTCCACTTGTTTCCCTTCAAACTTAGGGATATCTGAAGAAATATTATGTGGTACAGGAGGCCAAAGTGGGTTATGATTGATGGGATCTTTGTTAAGTTTATATAGGTCAGGGATGTCTAAGGATGCCAAGAATGTAAATTGCATTTTTTCTCCCGAGTCTAACCAAGGAGGTGTTGGTTAACCATTTGGACCGCATGGTACTCCCATCAAAGTATTTCCAACGGGATAAGTAGGACTTGTCTGATAATAAGTTCCAGCTAGTGGAGGTGTATGGATGTAATTTTGTTGTCCATAAGGGATATTGTACTTGGGGATAAACGGTTGGTTTCCCCCAGGGTAATATTTTCCCCCTTGCCCCAATTGGTTTTGGGGAAGGGTCACCCATATAGACGTGATAAATTTTTCTTGTGGCATACTACTAGTCGCATAATTGACCATTGGCATAGACCCTACACCATAAGGTTGACCACTAAGAGGAATGGAATTAACAATGGATGGACCTTCTTGTCCCATAGAATGTAGGGGTATAGAAGTGCCCCCTGGCATGTAAGGGTTGGCAACACTGCTCCCTGGAAAAGTAGCCAAGGGGTTCGAACTCAACAATGGATTCCAACCGAAAGGGTTACTGAAGGGAACCGAGGTAGCCTTGCTAATGGAAGCGGAATTCGGAGGTCCAGGACTAGACATGATAGGAGAAGATATTGAAGAGTTTGGAATCCCACTCACAGTTATTAGGACCAGACATATTCTGGTTAACAAGGTTTCTTGTCAGTTGTGAAGAACTGACAACTAGCTGGGAAGATGGTGGTGGAACCAAGTTTGCCACCAGTGGCACTAACCCATGGGTGGTTTATTGTGGAGTGGATGTGGGTGCAGCCAAAGAAATGGATGGTACGGGTGCTACCTAAATCAATAGTGGCCCCAACGGGTCAGGGAGAGGATGATTATAAGGAGTTACAACTCCTTCAATGAAAGGATCCTCAAGAAACTTCAGATTTAAAGGAGAAATGTAAATCAGGGGTCAACATTGGAGACTACTCTTTCGAAGAAGGCACTAGGTCACCGAGACTCGATACTTCCCCCAGTGTCAATGGAGGGAGACCTTGATGCCATCTAGAAAGACGATGAGGGTTAAAGTACGCCATGATGACTAGTTAATTTTATCAAAAAAAAATAATGTGATATATTATTAAGTCTCGGTGATAGTAGAACCAAACGCCTAAAAAAAAAGAACTCTAAAGTCAATCAGTCAAGCAACCAGATGGGTAAGACCCTGTCTGAGTACTACCATTTGCTAGAGATTAAACCTAGTATCATAATAGCATACAGAGATATCTGGTCATAAGTATAGTTACGGTTACTCTTGAGCTTCACCCAAACCTCAAATAATGGGCCAAGCACTCTTGTGAAGACGAGTACCCTCCCAAAAACCGAAGATAGAGTAATTATATCTGTGTCTAGTACTAGGGTAGCCCACCCCAGTAACCTTGTGTGTGTCCCTAGAAGTATGGAAACTATGGATACCTCAAATCATAGACACTATCAGGGGGGTCATGATCGTAGACATCATGTTGTATGGGCAGAACACCTAGATCCCCGATCTAGCTTCGACATCCCAGAGGGGAAACCCAATACACAAAATTCCCACTGTTATGAGATCGAATGTGGACTACCTTCTCACACACCCCATTGTTGTCTTGTGATTAACTCTAGTATAAGTGGAGAGGTCCCAATAGTATGAGTACAACATGAATTTCACTCTTTAATGACATTAATCTCAAGTTTTGTTATCTTGGGAAGTTTTCTCACTCTTCCTATCCCAAGATCCTAGCCTGAACTAATGTTGGTGTAAGCTCAGAAAAGAGTTATTGATTGATTTTATTAGTGCTTAATTTTAGTGTACTCTCTTATAATTCTCTAGAGGGAGATTGGACGTATGAAATTTTATGTGAATCTGACTCAAACCATGCAGAAAATGATTTTTAGATGGAGTTCGATGAAAGAGTTATTTAAATAAGGAGAAAATAATTTCACACATCCATGCAACAACAAACATCCAATAATGCAGTTCAGCCTATGAAATATTCATATATATATCCTCACTAATAGCTATTTAACCCAAAATTTATAGAATGAAATCAGTTATCTTAGAAAAGATAAGAAAAGAATTTTTTCTTTCCAAAAATTAAATGCAACTAAGATACCTTTTCAAACAAGAAAAACTAATATGCTAGCAAGAAACCAAGCACAGAGTTCCAAAATACATAAGCCAAACTAACAGCTAGAAACTCAACAGCCAGGAAAATCACAACATGGGAAAAATAAAAAAATTTAGGCTGAGTGACGGTGCCCATCAAATATTACAGTGCGTAAATAGCAGTACTAATGCCTTGTATTCTTGTGCGAGATGTGGTATAACGCTCTGGAACACACACAGGCGATGTGTTACTAAGGATAGATTGAAAATAATGGTCAGGAAAGGTCTGTCTTGGACAATGTGAGTTGATTAAATGGTCACAAAGCACACGAAATGATCATAAAGGGATGTGAGTAGAATGAGAAGTGATAGAGGGAAAGAACCAAAGTCTTGGAAATAAACAACCAAGAACTAAGGATTAGTCCCTAGTGGAGTCTCCAATTCTTCTTAGGGGTAAAATGCTCTGGTGGTGGCTGGAGTAAGATCCCTCTTGGGTCTTCCCGAGACCCAAGGCAGATAGTCAGATTAGCTGCATCCTTCACAAAGAAACTACATGCATATTCATACTAATGTTTGATTGAAAAAGTGAAGTATTTAAGGGTTACCTTGATATAAACAACAAATCTATTGGGGATCGCAATGTAGTGTGGTGAAAGTCCTCCTCACTGGATCCAAGTCTGAATCCTGAAAAAAAACAACGAACTAACATAATATTCATAGTAATATCACTATAAGCAACTAAACGAGTATAAAATAAAACAATAAGCCATGTAAATCTAAGCCACTTATGTCACATATATTGAACAATTAAAAAATAGATGCATCAATAAAACACCAAGTGGACAGAATACAGGCAGTTCTAGTATTCAAAGAAGGAAGATTACAACCATCAGTATGGTCAAGCTTCCCTCAGTCCTCTAACTCCAAGCTCTCTCTCCTTGACACCCAAGTGTGACAATGTCTTGGCCAAAAGTTCTGAATGAACAAAGCTAGACATGAAACCTCACACTCAACAACAAAAGTTTGTTCTTCACACAATCAACCTTTTGACCTCTGACAATGGGGCCTAGCCTCCAATTTATAAGAGTTTGGGAGGATCAACCTTGCCATTCTTATCCCTTAGTTCAAATAGGGAAAAATCCATGATGTTTCCATGATTTTCCTAGATTTTTCCCTCTTTGGATGCTCAATTGGGTTTAGTAATGTCCAATCAGAGGTTTGCACTATAGGTTGCCTGCTTTTTGGATTGAATCCTTAAGAAAAAATCAGAAATTTCAGTTAGTAACTACAAAGTTTGTCCATTTTCTTCATGAAACACAGGTAACACTGCCCCTTAGGCAAGACAATGCGTTAACGTAGGCCCTAAATCTCCCTTTCAAGAGGAAGGATAGCGTTATAACTCGGCCTAACAGTCTCTAGGGTGGATTTACCATGGAAAAATAGGTCTCTCTATATGTCAATTTCTTCCTTCCGTTTTTCCTTCTCCTCTAAGCTAATGAGGAGGTCATTTACACTGTAACACATGGTGGTATTAGTTAGTGTGGAACAAACCATCTCACTAGGTTTTTTGTGCATCTCGATTTGATCAATGGGATATATGTCCTTGCTGTCAAACTCAAATGTTGTCTTTTTGTAGCTGTTTTTGTCTTCGGTTGTGGAATTTTAGCCTCTAGGAAGGCCATCTGAATCTTTCCTTTTTCTGAATCAAAGGTTGATAGCAGCCTGCTCTGTGAACTAGCAATCTGTTTCCAAACTGTGTGTAGATGTTATTCTTGAGAATCTCATTCTTTAGCTTAATTTCTCTATATATGTCAAATATACACTTCTCATTTTATCCCTAAACAAGATTGTAGGTTTGTGCAGTGTCCGACTAATCCTATGACACTGATGACATTGTTGGAGATCTAACAAATTTGCTACCTGATTGTGCTGAAGATAATGGTTCTTTGATGATCATGGTAGTTCCTTGCTCTGTATTAATTTCTAAGTATGTTTTAGGACTCATCTTAGTCCTCTTTTTGTAGATGATCTTGAACTCTTTACCTACACTGTATCTAGATAAATGTGTATCTTCCTCTCTTTTCCTCTTTCATTTTTTTTCCTAAGGAGTAGGAGTCTGTGAAGTTGAAGTAGACACAAGCTATTATTCAGCTTCTTGCAAGGTATTCTCAGTTCATCTCAACTGATTTACATATCTTTCAATATCTGGCCTCTGAGTGTGGGTATAACGAGTGGTTTTGTGTTCCACCCTTAACTTATAAATTAGGCCCAGAGAAGCATATGTCCATGTAAAACTGAGATTTAACTTCATTTGTTTAAGAACCTTATCTGCTTCTTCTCCTGTTGTCCTGCTATTTCAAAACAAAGGGGTTGACATGAGTTTTAATCCTGAATTTTGATTTCTTCTTGGCAGCAAAAAAATGGATTCCATGAGAGTTGATCATTTTTCTGACGTATTCCAGAGAAAATACTCTCATTGGGAGGTATTTGGGAAATTTGTATCGTGTAAATTCACACCCATACACCTTGATCTCGGTATAGTTTTGGTACATGTACCAATCACCAGTTTTAGCTTGCTCTATCAAATGTATAATCTTCTTGATTTCCTCATTGGTCCTCAGTTGTGTAGTATTGGTTAGCATGCTCATCACTTGATGTATGAAATGTTCAGTGTACTGCTAAAATGTAAATTCCTCTGAATATTTCATTACCAGGGAAGTCCAAAATATGATACACTTTGGATTCCCTTCCTCATCTAATTTTTGCATTGAAAACTTGAATCTATTTGCCTGGCAATAGATAAACATAAACAAAAATAGAAGTATACCTGAAGACTCCTTCAGTTGGTAACTTTAGGAGTTGTTCATGTATATTATCAGCTAAGAATTGACTGAAATTAAAAATGATTGAAGGCTTATGATCTGTAGAAAATACTGACAGGAAACCTAACAGGGGTTCATCTACCCATTCATCAGACTAATAGCCTAAAAGGGAGGATAACACAGAAATTATTTCCTTGGCCTGATCTGGGAACATGGAAGAGGGGTAAGGTGGATTTTTTCTAGGAAATTGGGTGTTTTCAGATAGGAAGATGTCAAAAATATGTGCTCTTTTGGGAAAATCTAACTTCTGATAGAGTTCAGTCAAGGTTTCTATGGAAAAAGGAGTGTTGGTCTCTACAGGAGGGGCTTGCATCATCTTATCAATGTTCTTAGTGGTAATGGTGAGTATGATTTCACCTCTCGAGGCTATGATGGCTCTCTGGTTAGGCACATAACAAGCTTAGTGTTTTCTGACAAATTCAGAGGAATGAAAGGTCTCGGGAAAAAAATAATGAGGGAGATTGGACTCCAAAAGTCCAATTTCATCAAACTTATCAACGAATTTGTCTTTGAGCCAACAGTAGAGTTCAAAAATATCGAACTCACACTGAGTCTCAGATATTTTATAGTCTCTGTCTACAAGGGGGATGTGATCCAAGTATACAAAGGGATGCACCATTGGATTGATAGAATCTTCAAGGTTTTTCTTCTTTGGAGGCATATTGTTAATTATGTAATTACAGAGACAGGAGGTAGTGGCAAGTATTTACCAGAAATTGCATTGGTTTTTAGTAGGATGGTAGGAGAATTGGGGATTTTTTCATGCTTGGTCAGATGTTTGATTGATGGACAAACGTCAGTGGCACATGAATTTTGTAAGATAAGGAAAATTGACACAATATGCAGCTAATAAGGTGAAAAATGGTGGTGCGATAAAGTTTTTATTGTGATGGGGATTTTTTCATTAGGGACATAGGTTCGTTGGCGTTTCGAACAGTTTCCCGAGAAGCATTTATTGTGCTAACAGTTATCTTGGGAGATGTTTTAACTGGCTAACGGTTATATACACATGGTAGGATAACAATGGATGGGAGCACGTTGGAAGGGAGAGCGGGAAATGAGGAGTGGTTAGGTAGATGTCAGAGGGGGGTCGAAGTTGTTAGTGGTAATGTGAAGGGGGGTGAAAAATGCAGAGGGCGTGACACATAGGATGGGACCGGTGGGATTAAAATCATTTTTCCAGACCCCCACCCCCCCCTGGCAGTAAAGGTAGGATGGTGAGGGGGGGGGCGAAAAGAAATGTCGGTCATAGATCTGAGCTGGAGTAAATCGGGTGGCTCGAAAATGTGTGTTTCTTAATCGAAAGTGAAAAATGCTTTTGTCATTTACTGACGTTCATGTCATGGCGGAAAAATTTGGATAAAAATTTAATGAAGTCAAAGATAAGGAAAAAAACGCATATTTCGTAATCTCTTCCAAACTTAGGATAAAAATGCATTAATGCGATTTTAGGTAGAATTAACCACATTTTACGCTTTTGACTTCAACTCTCTACTAATCCTAAGACTAGCCCTTTTATTCATTCTTATGTGCGCATTTGGACTTGTAGGGCTTTGTTTTATTTATTTTGATAAATCAAACACCTACTCTATCATATCCAATTATTTTTCCATTGATTTAGCTTAAACAATTGAATCAACATTATTTATCTACCTAACTAACACTAGCCAAGATTGAACAGTTTGACTAATGTTATTATCTAATCTAATTAACAAAAATTTAAGCTTGTCTGACCATGATTAAACTGTATGGTCAAACAAATGACTCACGGTTGTGGCATTTTGAACAAGCTACACACAAATTTTACTTTGTTTAACAGAATCAAAATATCTATTAAGTAGTGGCATTTTAATTTGGAACACTTTCAGTTCTTTTTTTAATGGGGTTTTCATCTTTATATTTTTATTATTCTTTCTTTTTTTTTATTTTTCTTTTCTTCTGTCTTTTCTTCTATTTTTAAAATACCCTCTTTTCATTTTTCTTTTATATTTTTTATTTTGGAAAGAATGTACAAATTGAAATATTATTTACAATGACATATAACTGAGATAAAATATCCAATCACTTTGTGATCCTATAAATTATAGGACCTAACAGTGGCTCCAGCTAGGGATGGCACTTTTTTTAAGAAGTACCAAGAACCTTTGACCAGTAGCCTTCAATGTTATGTTTTAGCAATATTTTCATTTGATTTATTTTTTTGTTGTAGTAGTTATGGCGGCACATCAATAAGGAGCTTAGGTCCTTCTCTGTGGGCTTCAACTTTTGTCAATAGCTCACCCAATCAAAATAGTAAAGACATTGATATTACAATGAACTTATCTAAGAAACGCCTCTATTCTTGAGAGAAATAATGCTTTAAAATCATGTGATTCACAGGTCCACCAGGTATCTCTGGTCCATCCAACTCTTTAAGGAAAAATGCATTGTGACCTCTGAAGGCATAGATCGAATATGGTCCTTTCCACAGATTATAAAATTTTCCATGCTTGCCTCTATCCTCTCTTCTTGAATCCCATTTTAGAACACCACCACCCAACTGAAAATCATCTTCCTTGGTTCTTTTGTCATAAATATTTTTGACATTCTCTTGGATAACTTGTGTTTTGTTATACACTTCTTCTCTGGATTGTTTCAGCTGAATGGTCTAATTTAGCTTTCTCTGAGTATCATTTGGTTCCACCTACAACTCCTATATTGTTTTCATAATTGGAACCCCGAAATAACATGGGAAAACAACATCCATTCCATAATCCAATTGGTATGGTGACATTCCAATTGATTTCTTTGTAGTGAGCCTATTAGATCATAGTGCATTTACCGGCTTATTATGCCATGACTTCTTGTTTTCCTCTAGTAGATTTTTAATATTGTTGGCCAAAATTTTATTTGTAGATTAAGCTAACCCATTACCCTGAGGGTAATAAGTAGTTGAATGCTGCAGAGTGATGTGATATTTGCTACAGAAATCTACCATTTTATTTGACTTAAAATATGATCCATTATCTGTGATAATCTTTCTTGGACATCCAAATCTTGACAGTATATTTGGTTTCTAGAAATTTTTTGATCATACCATGATCCGATCACGGGTCGAGTACTACCCAACCATCACGCGTACGGTACTAATATCCTTTAAAACAAATATGGCTTATACAGGTTTAAATGAGCATGTTAGTTCGCATACACATATTAACATGAATTAAACATAATCAGGAAGCACATAACACATAAGCGAAAGACAACCAAATTGGTAACGGAGTTCACCCCTCCAACTCACTGGGGTTACATCTCCGGACCTGCTTCAATTGGAAGGCAGATCCTTTATATTTCATCTTCAAATTAAGCTTTCATACATTCCAGTTCTATGGCTGAGCATTAGCCAATCACTATGGCTTTCAAAGGCTAAGTTTCCTATCCTTTCTCCTCCCCTTTCAAAGGCTCACATCATGAGTTTATATATTTTTTCCCCATAACTCCCCAATCCACAATAGTAGGATCTTAAGACATTTTAAGGAAAGACAAACTCCATGATTCTAGGACTTTAAAACTTACTCAAGGCAAAAATGGCAAACCCAACTTCAAGGATCTTAACCATGCCAAGAAAGCTCAACCTCTTAATGAGAAATAGCAAATTAGTTGTGAGGTCAATTCTCACATAAAACTATTTTCTCAAAATGAATAATAAGTGACTATTTTGGTGAGTCATTTTCCACTCACTTAGAACATTATCCACTTCATAATTTTTAAATGAAATAATGAATTAATTTACTCATTACTTTGTCACCCATCATAAAGTGTCTTCATGGTGCATAAGTAAACTTCTTTATTGGTGGAGATCCTCCCGGATCAAACCTCCCCGAAAAGAAAACTTTTGGTCTCCAAAAGTATCAGCTTCAATCCATCGTCAACTGTATGAAAATGTCTCTGAAAGGCACATTCCCACATGACTCCTTCACCTGACGTACTTCGGAATCAGAACGCAATGCCAACACCTGCAACTGTTGCAATGTGGATGTCTGAAAAGGCACATCCCTTCAATACTCCTTCACCTGGCGTACTTCAGAATCGGAATGCAAAAGCCCACATCTGCATAAAGCTGCAACACAAATGTCTGAAAAGGAACATCCCTTCAAGATCCCTTCACCTCAGTCCTTCAGAATCGGAATGCAAAAGCCCACATCTGCATAAAGCTGCAACACAAATGTCTGAAAAGGCACATCAAGATCCCTTCACCTCAGTCCTTCAGAATCGGAATGCAAAAGCCCACATCTGCATAAAGCTGCAACCTGTAGCTGATCATACCTATTTACAACACTTGCCAAGGGTTTATTGGTCAAGTTTACATGCCAAAATGGTTTTAGGAAAATTTCCTGATCCCATTTGCTTACAAAGATGCCAACAAGGCTTAATGCGTAAAAATACGCCTCTCACTCTCACTCTCCCTTACATAAGAGTGGCTAAAAACAAGCCTTTTCCAATGCTTCATAAGCATATTTTACATCATCTCTTTCATCGTTGGCCACTTTGGCCTTTTACATGACATTCAACAATTTACATGAAAAAATTTTAATGCCAACTATGGCCTCTTACATGGAAATTACCAAGTAATGTAATGTGACAAATATGTGCTCAAAGGGACAATATACTAAAGGTTCAAAAAAAAAAAAAAAAACCCCTTTTAACATGCACGGGCTCAAACTCCTAAACAATACCAACTCACCGTGTGTGTCTTTGTCCGCTCACTCTGCTGGTAGCGCTCCTTTCATTCACTGCTTTCTCAGTGTTTCAATAACACAGCAAAACCATCTATAATTTTCCTGTGCCTTGGAGGGCTTCCATTGCAGTTGCCGCACAATTTGGATTAGAAAAGTCCACAAAGCATAGAACAAGAGGCTCTCCTCCAGGATTTCTGGCCTCCTTGTTTACAAGCCTAACTTCCTTGAAACCAACAAAAGGGCGAAATACGTGAACTGCTTCTCTGCGAGTGCACTTAGGTGGGAGGTCCTCAACAAAGAGGGTGTTGGACGCATCTGCTGGTAGATGATCATTGGGCCTCCTCAACAAATCTCTGAGCTGGCTATCCTTGTAACCCAGCCCTTGGTGATCATAGTACGAGCTACAAAGATATCCATCATTATCGATAACACCGTAGTCAAAGCTTCCCGAAACCGCCTTGCAAAAGCAGCACCGCTCTGCATCATCTTCTTGTAATCAGTTAAGTTAAGATAATATGGCTCTGGTTTGGGGGGATTGTCCCATGCTACATACCGTAGATCATTATTAACTGTTGTATTTCGGAATTCTTGGGAATTACAAATAACTGTCTGAAAGTATGCCTCTTCCGACAATAAAATTTTCAAACTATAAATCAGAACTGTCTGTGGTAGATTATCCCATCCAAGAATGCAATATTCCATAAATTTACGACTCAGTACAACAAATACTGAACCTGTAAAGATCTTATAGGCATTTGGCACCATTCGCTTTTGAGAAGCATAGAATATTTGATTCTGTCCTAACATTGAAAGCCCAGGGTCAATTATGATCGGTTTAATCATATGATACTCTTTCCATCCAATGTCACTTGAATGTTCGATAAAGTTCAGATCCCTTGGCAGATAGGACAATACGTGAAGCAAATCGTCCTGAGTAATTAAAGGATAGTCAGAGGCGCTAAGGTTAATAAACCAGTCCCAATTTCTACTATATCTCAGCAAAAGGGCAGTCGCATGAAGCGTAGATGCTATAGCCGTCGGTCCCCTGTAAGTCACGAAATCCGCCTTTCGAATCACATTGACGTTTCCAGCCGCTGCAAAAATGGGCACCGACTGCACGTGTAATCCGAGACTTATCCTCTCGGCATCGCGAGTGGCCTTGTCCAAGTGCAAGAGATACTGATTCCTCGGATGATAAATCTCCCGCAGGAGTCTCTTGATCCTCTCTCCGTCTCCGTCAGATCCCGATATCAGATACGTCAGTCTGGGCGCAGCAGGCATCCCGTCCGCACTGGATTCGAATTCGAATATGAGCTTGCGCGGCGACATCTCCGGGCGGTGGGAGTCTTCGGATCGAACCAGGGCAGCTACAATTATACGCAGACGAGGAGGAGGATCCACATCAACACACAAAATTTGATTCACGTTTGGATCTTTTAGAACATCATCATCAAAGAAGGAACACGAAGAAAACGCCCAGAGCGACTCTGCTCCAGGTCATAATCGATGCGGTGTTCGATTTCTAACTTCTCGCCGCCTGAGTTCCTGGACAATAGGAGAATGCCCAACAGCTCTCTCAAACTCCTCCATGGTTAGCTGCCTGCCAGTTTCCACGTCTCTGATTTTTTTCCACATGCCATCTTCGCCTACTTCATTCACAACAAACTCCTTTCCATTATCCAGAATGCCGATTTTGTGGCACAAAATCCGGAAATTCACTTCTATCACGGAAAACCAATCCATGAATTCCCCACCGGCCCAAATTTATCGTGGGAAATGAATTGCCTTCCCTGACTATGCTGATGACCGGTGCGGGTAAATGGGTAGTCATGGATCACGCAAAAATTAAGTGGAAGAGGTCTTCCTCTGTCTGTGCAGATTCCACAACCCAGCATAGTCCACGCTTCCGCTGCGCACCTCTTGGCAGCCCAGCACCGGCCTTGCAGGTAGCGTACCTCTTGGCAGTGGTGGCAGTCCTCCTATTGTTCACGGTCGATGCAGAGGGCAGTCAGCAATGACAGCCCGAATGGAAACGTTCCTGGTTGTGGATGGCAGCGTTGCAAGAATGCAGGGTCCACGCAGGCATGGCCTTCAACAAACTTCTCCCTGCGGCAGCAACGAACAACAGCCTCCAGCAATCAAGACCTCAAAATAACTCTCGAGTACGCAATATGGATTTCGTTGTGCTCCAGATCTTGCAGAACGTGAGCCCAGGGCGGAGAACTTTCTGCTGATCAATGCTGATCAATGTGTGAGACATAAACATTTCTCCGAATGTTGTCTTCTCGCTGAGCTTCGGCTTGTTCTGATATTCAATCTGCGTTCTCCTTGATTGCTCAAGCTGCAGTGCTCCATCTCCTGCCTTTGCCTTGATTTGACAAAATTTCAGGTTGCAATAACTTTTCGATCCGGAGGCTGTTTGACGCGATTCAAGCGTCGTCGGATTCCTCTTGTTGAGCTCTTCGTGATGGTGTCATTATTTGTTGATTTCGAGTCAAACGAATTTTGAGCACTTTTCATCAAAAGACGGATACCTGCCCCAATAAAACTCGAAATTTTTCAAAATATCATAAACATAACCTGCAGAAACATCATGAATTGCTTACCCAACTCGAACCAAGCATTTCCTTCTTGTAAGTGTGTTTTTTGAATGGTGAATGGAGCTTTCTTCACGAGCTCTTTCACCATATGTTTGCTTGACTCTTGGCGAATTTCGGGGTGCAACTTCTAGCACTTCTTCTCCCAATGGCCACTGATTTTGCAGAAATTGCAAAAATTAGATCGTTTCCCATTCCACTGTGTCTTCATGATAGGAGGATTTAGAACGTTCTCATTCTTCTTGGTCTCCCTTCTTGTGGGCACATATGTCTTCTTAACCCACTCTTTCTTTGTATGATGCTTAACTACACCATGGTTAGCAGATCTATGAAAGAAATCACTTCTCTTATATGCAAAAGTAGAATTTGAATGATTGTCATACCTTCTTTGCTTGTACTTAAACTGATGGAGACTAGGTGGCTTGATTCCTTTCTTGGAATCAGGTGATGAAGAGATGGATTTTGCTTCGGCTACCTTCGAGCATTCTCCTTCTTCCTGTCGATAACCCAAACCTGCAAATGGTTGTCTTGGTACAACCTCCAATGGTTGGGTGATTCCTTGGCCATTTATGCCAAGTCCACCTCCGCTATACCCCATCTTCGTGAGGATTTTCATGCCAACATTAGTTTCATATTGAGAGAGAACAGAACTTGAAGAGACATCATATACCTCGGTTTGACATGCAACCTCCGTCGTCTCAACCTTGTGCAATTTAGACAATATCTCCTCTTTAGCTCGTAGCATCTCTTGAATCTCTTGCTTATCGAGCAATAATCTTCGCAATTCTGCATTTTCGGCTTGAAGGCTTTCGTTTATCTCTTGCAACTCTTGCAGTCTTTCAGCGTGCTTCGTTCCTTTGCCCATCCTGCAAAGCAGTCACCTGCTCCGATACCACTTGATCCGATCACGGGTCGAGTACTACCCAACCATCACGTGTACGGTACTAAGATCTTTTAAAACGACTATGGCTTATACAGGTTCAAATGAGCATGTTAGAGCATACACATATTAACATGAATTAAAACATAATCAGGAAGCACATAATACATAAGCGAAAGACAACCAAATTGGTAACGGAGTTCACCCCTCCAACTCACTGGGGTTACATCTCCGGACCTGCTTCAATTGGAAGGCAGATCCTTTATATTTCATCTTCAAATTAAGCTTTCATACATTCCAGTTCCATGGCTGAGCATTAGCCAAGCACTATGGCTTTCAAAGGCTAAGTTTCCTATCCTTTCTCCTCTCTTCTTTCAAAGGCTCAAATCATGAGTTTATATAGTTTTTCCCCATAACTCCCCAATCCACAATAGTAGGATCTCAAGACATTTTAAGGAAAGACAAACTCCATGATTCTAGGACTTTAAAACTTACTCAAGGCAAAAATGGCAAACCCAACTTCAAGGATCTTAACCATGCCAAGAAATCTCAACCTCTTAATGAGAAATAGAAAATTAGTTGTGAGGTCAATTCTCACATAAAACTATTTTCTCAAAAATGAATAATAAGTGAATATTTTGGTGAGTCATTTTCCACTCACTTAGAACATTATCCACTTCATAATTTTTAAATGAAATAATGAATTAATTTACTCATTACTTTGTCACCCATCATAAAGTGTCTTCATGGTGCATAAGTAAACTTCTTTGTTGGTGGAGATCCTCCTGGATCATACCATCAGTTTCTTGTCTTGAGGGTGTGGCCTCAATCCATTTGGTAAATTATTCAGTGGCTATGAGGATCAATTTATGTTGGGTTGAGGATGGTGGATGGATTTCTCCAATGAAATCCAAACCGCATTGTTGGAAAGGGCTTTCAGTAGATATAGGATTCAATACTAAAGGAAATATTTCTCTCTTTCCTTCAAATATTTGGCACTTGTGGTAGGAGGTAACTTTTTTATGGACATCAAGAAAAAGAGTTAGCCAGTAAAAACCAGCTCTTGGGATCTTATTGGAAGTGGTCTTCCAATACAAATGACCACCACAGTCTCCTTCATGAAATTATTGCATAGTTTATTCTGCATCATCTTTCATTAAACATTTTAGAAAAATCCAACCAACATATTTCCAATATAAAATTCTATCTAAGATACAAAATTTTACTGCCTTTAACTTAAGAAATCTAGTCTTTGTCCTAGTGTTAAGTCTTAAAATTGTCTTCCATATTCATACATATTTCCATTATGTCATAAACATTCAACTCTCATTTCATAACTATCTAACCTAAAACCCTACATCAAGTAGCCTTTTTCATAAATATATGGGTTAGGATCCTTATTTTCAAAAATTATTTATTTTATGTATTTGAAGTGAATTTATGGTCAAAAACTAGAAAATTAACATGGTTTCATATATCTATATATGTGTTATGAGTTATGTGACATGTGTAGGCCTATTTTGGAGATTCTAGAAGGGTCTTACTTGGCCTCCCAAGATAAAATTCGAATTTCAACTTAAGAGATGGACCATATTCCAAGGAAAAATATCATGTAGATCTTGATGTGTCATAGGATTTATATCTATAATTTAGGGATAAGCTCAAACAAGCATGGATCTAGTAGATATTTAATGGATATACATTTATTGAGTATATATCCCTAATTTTTGTATAAATAGGGGAAGCTTTCTCCTATTGTTACACCATTTTTTGGTCATCTAACCTGTTACTATTAGATGGACTTGAGTACACCATCTAAGAACAAGTTTACCCTAAGTAAAATTGCTTTCACTATGAAAAATAACTTAATAAACCACCTTTATTAAGTTGTTTATGGTCTAAATAGGAAACCCTATGAGGAAATATTAAATAAATCTACATTTGTTTGATTTTCCTCAAGGAATAATTTGTTACACAACAATTTAATTAATATTCCTCGTCATATTTAACCCAAAACAGGAAAATTAATCAGATAAATCATTATTTATCTTATTATTTTCTAGGAATAATTATTTAAATAATATTCCTTGTTAAATTTGACTAAAAAATTTATAAATAATTAAATAAATCATTATTTATTTGATTCTTACTCAACCACATTCTTAAAATAATAAATAAATCATTTATTTATTTATTATTTACAAATAAAGGGATTTGACCTAAGTCAAATTCTTTTTCCCTCCAACAAATATAATAAAATGTTCCATAAAAGTTGGATCTTGATTTGGTTAATAATATTTTAATTATGCACCAATATCTAGACTAACTCAATATTTTGTTATAAATAGAAGGGTTTTTCCATTCATTCACTACCTTTTTTTGCCTAAAGATCACTCTGGCTCTATACTTTTCGTCTGACTTTGATCCACCTCATCGTCATATTTTGCTACCATTTTTCTTGTGAGCTCCCTTTGAGATCCATTTTTTGTCTGGGTTTTCTACACCATCAAGAGAGAGGTATTTTAGATCTAAAGTGCTGAGGACTTACAAGAACCCATCCCATTGAGGAGGACTGGTAACATCCTTCTATGTTCTCCTCCCAGGTGCCATAAATACAAAATTATTTAAACATATTCTTGTCTTGTCTATTGGATGCATGGAGCAACTCTTGTTTTTATTTACTGCTTAATGTCTTTTAATGCATAGATCTAGATTTTTTAGCATTTATCTTGGTCACCTAATTGCGGATCTAAATATATTGGCAGCCATATTTGCTATTAGGGCTATTTGTTATGCACGGCTAAAGTGAGCCTTTTTCGTACACTTGCGATTAAGATTCATACTAACAACTTGCGACTCCACACGGGTTTACGATTACGACCTCTATCATTTTTTAGATCCTTGCATATCCCGCTGCTTCAAACGCTAGGATTTCTCTTCGGCTTCTTTTTTTCTTTTCTTGATGTTGTTTTTAACCTATAAAACCCTAAAACATTAAAAATTCTAAATTTTGTGTGTTTTCAGACCTATTGCATAGGTGATCAGCATCAGCCGCAGCTGAGACGACACATTCTTCTGAAACCTGATCCCAAGAGTGTCGGAAGTGCAGGTCACACTTTTTGGGCCAAAACCTGCGACCTGAACCTCCAAGACGTAGAAAACATGCCAAAACCTGCGACCTCTGCAAAAATCAGGTCAGAAACTGAAACCTGGACTTTTTGCGGGAGTTTTTCTGAAAGTTTTCTAGGCTTGTCTGGGCCTCTGTTCAAGGTTGTCTGAACTCCATCTCCACCCATTTTGGACCTATAATTGTTATGTTTTACTCATCTAAGTGGGAACCTAGCCCTCTAGGGCTTCAGTACCCTCCACCTTTTGTGGAAGAGTTTTAGTTGCTGCGGGTTGTCTGAAATTTCAGTGTGTTCAGCAATTTTTCAAATCTGATATCTTACCTTCAGATCCACTTCAGATTAGTTATTTATCCATCCGAAATACCTCCTTTAGTTTTGTTTGGGTTTTCCTCTAGGGTCCCCTCCGCTTCCCTCCAGGAGATAGCCTTTCGCCACCTCATTTACAACAATTTTTCCTCTGATTTTTTGTTGTTTTTCTACACCTATTTCCAGCATATCTGACCTTTAGATCAATATCCCTCTCGACTTTAGATCTATTGGCTATTTTAGTGTGTTTTGAATAGATTTTTTCCCACCTGCAGACTAGTTTTTGGGAGGCCCGCCTCCTTGGGTTTAGATTAATGCATAATTAGTTGTTTATTTTCTGTTATTTCAGTTTCATATACTATTATCTGTATATTTACTTACAGTTATACAACACACTTTTTCTTTTTCTCTACAAACGTCTGGGTTTAAAAATTAAAATTTACATACTTAACACACACACCCTAAGTGAAGAAGAGCTTGGTTAACACCGCCAAGAAAAGACTTTAAACATTGTAATCAATTGATCCTGCACCTCTCTGCCCTTGTTTCGACATTATAATCAGTTGATATTGCGCCTCCTCGCCCTTGTTGGTCTCTCTTCCCTTTGTGCCATGTTTGTGCCTTCACCATTGAGCCTCCAAAGCATTTATCCCAGAGACTTCTTAGCCTTCATCCTCAGTTTCCGGTAGGAAGAATTACTCCTTTGTATAGTTGATACTGCGCCTCCTCACCCTTGTTGTTCTCTCTTCCCTTTGTGCCATGTTTTTGCCTTCACCATTGCGCCTCCAAGGCGTTTATCCCAGAGACTTCTTAGCCTTCATCCTCAGTTTCCGGTAGGAAGAATTACTCCTCTGTATAGGATTCGAGTTAGTCCTCCATTGAGTCCGCACTCTGACTCTTCTTCTGGTTCATTGGGTTCCCCTTCTGGTTTCGCCCCCAGTTCTCCCCCTCTCACCTTCACTATGTCTGGTTCAGGGCCTAACGTTGGTGGTAGCCCCGGCCCTAATGCTGGGAATACTACTAGTGGGACCACAACAGGAACTACCCCAGCTGCTCCCTTACTCCCCTATATGGCAAGCCTCAGTCTTCCCGATTTTAACCAGTTGATCAATGACCCTATACACCATGATGCTAGTTTTCCTGTTATGCCTACCAAGCTCCCTTCTGACATCCCCAAGTTTGAAGGTCTTGCTGGAGAAGATCCTACAAATCACGTTCGATCTTTCCACATGTGGTGTTCATCTAACTCCATTACCGATGACTTTTTCCGTCTTCGGTTGTTCAAACGTACGCTTACTGGTGAAGCTTCTAAGTGGTATGTTGATCAGGCCTCATCCTCTCATACCACCTTTACGACTCTTACCCGGGCTTTTCTATCTTATTTCTAGCTTCCCCTTCGTTATGACACTGGCACCGAACTTTTGACTTCTTTCCGTCAACCGTATGCGGCCTGCCTATCCGATCATGTCCAGGAATGGCGAAGAAGAAAGAGCCTATGTCGAGCCCCTACCTTTGAAGACCGTGTCTACATGGAAAGGTTACTTAGATCTCTCTTGCCTGTTATAGGAAAAGATGTCGCATCAGATTTCCCTCAAACCGAATAAGCCTCTCTCCAGATTGTTGTTGAGGAGGTAAATCCCCTCTGCGGACAGAGGAGATCCCTACTAGCCCAGCAGGGGTCTAGCAACAATCATTAAATGCTACAGTGCAAGTTCCTAATTGCGAATAAATAAGCCAACGATAGAGGCCTACCTGGAGTCCAGTGTTATGATTCGTAGAAGAGACAGCGTTCCCGTTCCTTAGCCTCGGCAGATCACGATCCCCACGATCTCCGTGAATGGATACCTGCACATGCAAGAAACAACACGAATACAAGCATAAAATCCAGAATATGCAACTATATATCAGTCAGAAAGGATATAACTCATTATTGACATAAGCGAAAAACAGCGTGGAACCATAACCGGTAGTCATTCATTAATAAACAATCGAAAGAGAGTACAACCAATGTTCTGACGCTGCGGTCTCCTTCAGAAGGGTCCCTAGTCGTTCACGTCTCACAAAGCTCGCCAGGGAAAGGGCAAAACCTCTCTAGAGTCTCTCGACGATAGTCTCCTTACTTGAGTCGGCCTTGAGGGAAGAAAGAGGGCTCTTACAGCACAAAGGCTCTTGGGAATTTGGAGATTCAAAGCTTAGGCACTTCAAGACTAGCTATTCAGCCATTCAGCCCTTCAGCCCCTTCATCAATGGATGAAGGCTATATTTATAGAGGAGAGGAGGAGGTTGGGATCCCTACAATAGTGGAAGGGAGGCCTTATCCTTTGGGAGGTTCCCCATATGGTGGAAACAAGAGGCTAAAGGAGGAAGGCCGTGGTTATTTAGTCGAAACCACTCTTGATGACTCATCCATGAAGTTGTTGTAATCGAAACTTCGCCTCCTTTTTTAAAAAACTTTCCATAAACAGATTGGCGCGGGTGAAACACTAGGACAGAGCACCAATTGGTGTGGGCTCAGTGTTAATTTTCCCCCATTGGCGCGAGTACATAACGGGCTACCAGCGCCAAGGCAAAAACAGGTGTTTTTAGGGTTCTGCTCAGGAAATGATCAACAAAATAAATGTTGTCCTCATGGAAAGGGATGCAATGATGGTATTTTCAAGGCATGAAACTGCTTATTGGTCACAGAAACGACCCTCCAATGGGCGAGATGGGGATTGCAGGGACGGTGAAAAATTACTGTGTAACAGATGCCCCCTAAAGCATGAGACCCGAAAGAGAGAGAGGGGTGAAATGCTTTACGAGAACATGTCGACCGAAAACACCGCCATCGGAAAACCAGCGGAGCGAAGTACAACTGATGTCTCAGATACATGATATATATGCATGGTATGGTCGCAACCATCCATAACAGAGCGTACAATAGTCTAGATCCAAGGCATGGACGCAGCCATCCAGTCAGGATCAATAAATAGACTCAGGTATGGTCGCAGCCATCCAATCAGTGAGTCATGTAACTAATCATAATAATCCAAAAATCGCAACTTGGATTACAACAGACACAATCCAGGGTCTTGCGCTCCATCTCGACCCGAACAAAGTACAACTTCAAGCATGCGAATATGTGAGCTGAAGTCGAACATGCAAGAACATCGTCTGATTACCAGCCAATGATGAAAGTTGTTAACAGATGCGAGAGGAACCACCAATAATGACAATGGCCCTCAAGGTACTATAGGTACAATCTACGGCGTGCGAATGAATGAGTTGACCTCGAACACCCGCAGAATCACTCGATCGGAGGTCAATGATGTAAACCTCACGTCGAATGCGACGAACCTGCCATTGAGGCATGCAGGCTCCAAGGTACCATCAGGAGTCTCTAGACCAACTTCCCGGATAATGAGTTGAAGTCGACAGGAAGTGACCTTGATCGAAGGTGGGCCATAATGTTTCCCACATCATCGACACGAGACAGAGGAACATGATGTTTTTGTTGTGAATCAAGACCATATGAGAATCAGAGGAAGGTTGATATTTGCAGAGGTCAACTTCTCTTGAACATATAACGGCACAAATAGTGTTTTTGGCAGCATTTGACATCAACGGATCAGAGGTCATGGTGACGAGGAAATGAGCAGAGGAGAGGTCAAAAAGGATTACCCAAACCCACGGAAGCAAGTGAAAAAAACGAGATGAGATGTCCCCAACCCGACACGAATGCAGAAAAGCGCCATGTTCAAGAGCGACATACTGCCGACACGACAATGATGATGGTTCCATTTTCCCCCACCATGCTTGGCGAGTACCTCTTTATTTTTACACAAGCTTGAAGAGGATACCATATGCTTGTCATATAAGTCCATCCTTCGGACGAACCCATCCTAGTACATTTAACGAGCCCTAGGAAGGAGAAACTCGAACAACGTCATGATTGACAATTTCCGATGTCATTTAGATTTAACGAGTCTAACAAAGGAAGAACTCGGTGTCTTTTCATGTTTAGAGAGTTTGAAAAGACAGCGGAAAAGTAAACTCCAACAGTCCCTTTTCGTAAATAGTTCCTCGGACCCGAAAAGGTAGAAAACAATATCCGAGGAAACCTCCTAGTCGCGATAGGCTAGGGTATTCCTTTTTCGTAAATAATCTATCCCAGCCCGAAAAAGGGGTAAACGTATACTGGGTAGATGCTGTTTCGTGTCCACTTTAACGAGATCGAAACAACAAGGGCCTCGGCAATCTTTTCATGTTTAGAGAGTCAAAAAAGAGATGAAAGATGACTCCACCTAGAGGAACGAGTGGTATAAAGGGTAGCAACTGGTTCCGGTAATGGTGGAACTGCTCAGAACAAGTAAAAAAGTCAAGAGGCTGGCTAACAAGACCACTCATCGCAGTGGTTCCTCAGGAATAGGTAAAACAACCAAGTGAAGGCATATGATCGGCCAAGCAGATAGTGACGATGGAGTGAGAAAACCAAGGTTCATTTGGAAAAAATAGGCTGATAAGATGGCAATCACAATAGGTAAAATGGGAATGGTTTCATTTTTACACAAGCTTGAAATCAGAAAACTCTGCTTGAAGTTGGTTTCATTTTTACACAAGCTTGAAACAAAGATAAACTATGCTTGAAACCGGTTTCATTTTTACACAAGCTTGAAACAGAAACAAACTATGCTTGAAAAAGTGAGCATGCCCCCAAGCATGGTGACTCAATTCAAGGTACATGCCCCCCAAGCTTCAGTCCATATGAAAGGCAGATGGAGTGAAGGTTAAAGTTACGAGATCTAAGAAAGACTCGACTGGGATTTTACGAGATCTGATCAAAGACTCGAATTGAACAAAAACGTGTTTCATTATTTTAACGAGGTTGACACATTAAAAGAACTATCCTCAAGACACCTTGTTTCATGGTTTAAGGAGCTTGGCACAAGACAAGGAACTCTGCTCCAACAACCTTGTTTCATTTTTTAGGGAGCTTGACACAAGACAAGGAAGTCTGCTCCGACCAGACCCAGTTTCATTTTTTAAGGAGCTTGACACAAGAAAAGAACCATGCTCCGACCAGCTTGTTTCATTTTTTAAGGTGCTTGACACAGGAAAAGAACTATGCTCTGACACGCTTGTTTCATTTTTTAAGGAGCTTGACACAAGGAAAAGAACTATGCTCCGACACGCTTGTTTCATAATGAACAAGAAGTCATCGCTTCCAAGAGTTCCCCTCCCGATGGAAGGAAAACATCCTGGAAGTCTAGACCCAATGCCCCCAGCACCTGATGCACAACGGCATCATCACTGAGCACAGGCACGGGGTAGGTAGCCACATAGTTGACCTGCGGTGGGGCAGATACAACGGGTGGATAAAAACCAGGAAGGGATGATGGTGGGCCAGCTGCCACATCAGGACCAAAGAATGAAAGCTGATCAATGGTCACAATCCTTCCTTCATGCGAAAAACAGACCACATGAAAGAGGGAGGAGACAAGTGCTCCCATGGCATAGGTGTAATCACGCCCCAAGATCAGATTGAAATCCAAGGGCCTGGAACAACCATCACATCCATATGAACGATTTTACCTCCCAAAGTAACAGGTAACCTTGGAAGGATCCCTAACGGTTGACTCGTTCTTCTGTTAAATGCCAACAGATTCTGCGTAACAGGCGCAAGCGGCGGCGAACCGAAAGCTTTCCAAGTAGTTGAGGATAGGATACTAACAGACGCACCTTCATTCATAATGATGCTGGGTACGACCAGACCAAAATCCTGTACTGTGATCTCGAAAGGCACATAAGACGGAAGGCGGTATCCTGCAAATCAACTCCAATCGAAGGAAGCGACCAAACTACTTGGAGGGGCTACCATCAAACCGAGATGGTCTTCCCCTGGTGTTACGGAAGAAGAAGGAGCATCCTCCATGGCCTCCATCTCGAAGGTGGGAGGGGTATCCTCCAGGATATCCATCACGGGAGGTGGAGGAGCAACTTCTTGAGGTCTAGGGACAAGAGAATCTTTCTCCAAGTCCGAGGAATCTAAAGAAACAAGAAGAACCTAACAGATGTGAGGTCCACTCTCAACGGAAAAGACTTAGTGCACCGTAGATGGGGCCAGTTCAACCGATCCCACGACCAATGGTTGGTCGGGAACGGATTCCTGAATTGGAATTTCCGAGTGAGTGGGATTGACCAAGGATGATTCTTGACCAATTGTAGGATCAACTAGCAGAGGACTCAACGAAATCTGTTTGTAACCAGTCGGGAGGCATGGTGTAGAAACAGTTGAGTTGTCCAACACTCGCTTGGCTTCATCCATATAAGGACAAAGGTGAATGGCATGGTGCCCTTCACACAACCTACAGGGATTGGTAATCTTACCCTGCTTCTTAGGATTTTTACCAACACTAGCTGAAGACGTGCCCCCAACCTAACTCCCGGAAGCCAAAGGCAACGGTGGACGACCGCTGGACCATTCTCCAAGCACCTTGGGAATTCCAGGGCAGTCTCGAAGAAGATGGTCTCTCGTGCACAACATGCAAGGGAACTTGACTTTCCGTGGAGGGTTGGAAGGTTTATCAAGAGGAGGTGCATTAGAAGCAGCAGCTGTAGCCTTAGCCTCTCTCTTATCAGATTTCTTCTTCTTTGTCTTCTTCTTCTTCTTCTTAGCCACCTGGTTACTTGAATCCAGACTTTCACCAGGCGAAGTACAAGAGGAGGACACAGAAACAGGCGAAGAAGGGGAGAGGTCCACCTTGGAATCAACATGATGTTGTTCAGGTGGAGGAACTGATTGAACAGAAGCCGAGACATTCGGGACCACAGAGGTTGAGAACAACCAAAAAGGAAACCCAACAGTTAACCCAGGAAGGGACAACGTTGCCATGTAAGGAGCACAAACATTTCCAAAAGGAGGAAAAGGACCAGGATTTCCATCGGAGGGGATTCCTTGATTGGTGAACTCTGGAAAAGTTACCATCAGAAACGATCTTCAGAACAACACACTAAGGAAACTAACTCTAACAAGGAATATTTCGTGGGCAGTTAATTTTTAAAACATTGAAACAAAACTCGGTTGTTTCATTTTTTAAGAGTCGAGAAACAGGCAAAAGGTGACTCTATCACTGTCAAATTTGAAACAAGCGTGAAAGGACAAGCACTTGATGACCCTTTCAAATTTAAATAGTCAGAAGAGATCGAATTGACTACTCAGGAATGCTAGGCAAAGGGTGTACCAAATAACCGTGAACTGCAATATACACCTTGGTTTCAAAAATGAAAGAGAAATCAACCAAGGACTTAACGTACGTGCAGGCAATCTCCCCGAATGTTGTGTCTGATGTATCACGGGTATAAGGCGGCAGACTCGGCTTCCTACGGATAAAGGATAGCAACCTAGTGGGGTCTCCCTTTATATACGCGATGGTACGGGGAGCACAAGTCCATACTAGTGATGTCTAAAGCGAATAGGCGAACGACAGCTACTAGGTTTAACGACGTCGGAACACGTCTCTAGCCTAGACCTATAAATATTCATTAATGTTTCAATGCTTCCTTAGGGTAAATTGAGTAGATTTTAAAGTTGATCTTCAATTACGTTTTAGTTTCAAGGCCCTACCGTATTGCATATGACAATCTCCTGTATGCAGCTACATGAGAAAAGAAAATTTTTCAATTCGATGAATGCTATCTAGTTAAGGGAAGAGCTTCAAACAATGATGCAACAAATAGCAAAACTGAAAACGAAACTTTTCCAAACTATATGACTTTCACTATCCAAAAATATTCTAAAACATTCAATGAAGCGAATTATGCAATGTAATCTATGCAAAATTCTTTTTCCGAAAACTATGCAATTGTAATCTATGCACAATTTCCTTTTTCTTTTCAAATAATAAGAATGCACTCAATGCATTTTTCGATGAAGTGAGAATCTACTTAATGCATACTTTCAATGAAAGAGAATGCACACAAAGCAATTTTTAGCTCTCAATCATTAAACAATGTGATCTAAGTTCAATGATAAATCTCAAAATACTTTTCAATGCGATGTGATCTAATGCATTTTAACAAAAAAGGACACTTTGAGATGAAAAATAAATAAACGCAAAGCTTCTTAATGAAGGATGAATGCAAAAGAGATGTAAACAGACACTAAGAATGCAATCGTTGTTTCAAACACTTTGTAACGAAATCCCTCAAAAGGCGAAGAGACATATGAGGTCAAACACAGAGAGGAGTTCCAAAGCAAGAGATCAAAACAAGGCATTCATTCCCTTTTACGTCAAGAAATCATGGAAAGAAGAAATTCCAAAGAATGAGCAATGTAATTTATGCTCATACAGTGAAAAACCGGAAGGGAAAGACACACTGGTGAAGGATTTAAGGAAAAAATCTCAATTTTCATACACCCTGAAATTGGCACGACTTGTCCATTGACAACTTGCGCCAATTGGCAACAATTGGCGCGACTTGCACATTGACAACTAGCACCAATGGCCAATTGGTGCGGGTTGCTAACTGACAACAAGCGCCAACGCCTGCAAATGAAAAAACAAAGAATTTCTCCCAACCAAGACCAGACTCACCACTTCAAGAAGAATCCAAAACAAACCCAGAAGCAAAGTACTGACCAAAAGAAGCTTCCGAACAAAGATGTACCACCTACGGGAAATAGAGCGCGGCCCTTCACATTTTGTGTCACGCCGGGGCCGGGGGGGGATAGGCGCAGTGATGAGGCTTGGAAAAGCTGCGCCAAGCGGCGCGTGATCGGAGCTAAACTCGCGCCAATCAAGCCAACTATGAAAAGGTGAAAATTTGGAAAAGCAGAAGTCAGATCTGATCCTCTGGGGCTGAACCAAAAGCCAAAACACAAAAAGAACCCAACCCAGAAGGCTAACCAAGCAAGGAAAACCACGAAACAATCAAAACGAGACAATCAAAACTAGACGATCCCCAGTGGAGTCACCAAATTGTTGAAGAGGTAAATCCCCTCTGCAGGCAGAGGCGATCCCTACTAGCCCAGAACGGGTCTAGCAACAATCATCGAATGCTATAGCGCAAGTTCTTAATTGCGAATAAACAGACCAACGATGGAGGCCTACCTGGAGTCCAATGCTATGATTCGTAGAAGAGATAGTGTTCCCGTTCCTCAGCCTCGACAGATCACGATCCCCACGATCTCCATGAATGGACACCTGCACATGCAAGAAACAACACGAACAAACAACACGAGGCTACAAACATAAAATCCCAGAATCTACGCAACTATATATCGAGTCGAAGGATATAAATCATTATTAACAAAGTGAAAAAGCAGTGCCCTGGACTATAGGTAGTCATTCATTAAATAACAATCGAAAGAGATTACAACCAATGTTCTGACATCGTGGTCTCCTTCGGATGGGTCTCCAGTCATTCACGTCTCGCAAAGCTCACCAGGGAAATGGAAAACCTCTCTAGAGTCTCTCGACGATAGTCTCCTTACTTGAGTCGGCCTTAAGGGAAGAAAGAGGGCTCTTACAACACAAAGGCTCTTGGGAATTTGAAGATTCAAAGCTTAGGCACTTCCAGACTAGCTATTCGGCCATTCGGCCATCATTTCCTTCTTCGATGGATAGGCTATATTTATAGAGGAGAGGAGGAGGTTTGGATCCCTACAATAGTGGAAGGGAGGCGTTATCCCTTGGGAGGTTTCCCCATAAGGTGGAAACAGGAGGCCAAAGGAGGAAGGCCGTGGTTATTCAGTCGAACCACTCCCTATGACTCATCCATGAAGTTATTGTGATCGAAACTTCGCCTATTTTAAAAAAAAACATTCCATAAACATATTGGCATAGGTTCTTAACTAAGACATAGCGCTAACTGGTGTGGGCTCAGTGTTAATTTTCCTCATTGGCATGAGGGCATAACGGGCTACCGGTGCAGGAAAAAAGCAGTGTTTTTAGGGGTGCACTCGGAAATGATCAACAGAAGAAATGTTGTCCTCATGGAAAGGGATGCAATGATGGTATTTGCAAGGCATGACACTGCTTATTGGTCACAGAAATGACCCTCCAATGGGAGAGATGGGGATTGCAGGGACGGTGACAAATTACTGTGTAACAATTGCGTTAAACTATGACCTGATCTATGCTCAGTTTGGTTATGTTTATACCATTCTACCCTATCTTCCTAAACCCGGTGGTGCCAACGCACCAGGGGCATCTCATGCCACTGACAGTATCATTAGAGCTCTTTCTCATCCATACGCTCAACCTCCTATGGGCTATGGTTTTCCTCAAGGAGGGGCCAATACCTCCAACACTTTTCCCCCTCCTGTAGCATGTATCCAGGATACGGCATGCCTCCTCTTTTTGCCCAACCTCCTGTTTACCACAATGTTATCCAACCTCCTTATTATCTGTATCTACAACCTAGTGCTCCAACTCCTCTAGCATTAGCACCTCCGCCTCCGTTGCCTTCTTAACCCCTGCAGCAGCAGCCACCGCCCCCTCAAGGATAGGTGTACGCACAGCAGGGCGCGACTAATCCTCCTCCCTCAAAAAAGAAGAGGAAAGGCACTCCAAATCAATCTGCCCCTGGTAATCCTAGACCTAATCCACAAAATAATGCTCCTAACACTGCTAACCAGCAACAGGGCACTCATCCCAAGCAGGACAGGCATGTTCACACGAACAAGCCTTGTTCTTGTTATGGTGTTTATGGTCATTACACGTATGATTGTCCTCTTTTACCACAAATGCGGCAGATGTGGGAGTCTCAAGCAACATTATGAGGACAACAAGCCTCCCATTCCGTCCCTCCCAGTGTTGTGCCTAGTCAACTAGTTGTGTTTACTAATCCTTTCCCTTGGCAAGGATTTGTGGCTACCCAACCGCCTGAAGGTTAGGCAGCCACTCAACTTTTCCATCTGGTACCTCCGATTACCAGATTCTCATAATGAACTATAACCAACCTATCACCGTTGACCTCAACCTTCAGACTCGGTCCCGTCAGTACAACAAGCCTTCCGCTACGTCTGTCCCCAAGCCACCTTCTTCAGGTTCTACAGAGCCTCTTTCGACAACTAATGGTCCTTTGCAGATCCCTCAGCCCAAGGAAAAGGTTCATACCAAGATCCCTAAGGGACCACTATGCCGAAATGCTGCTTCCGGCAAAGTTGCCCATTCATATAGTATAGTAGATGATTTGGTGCAATCTCCTGCTTCCATCTCAACGTTGGAACTCCTACAGTCGTTCCCTTCACAACAAAAAGCTCTGCTATCTACCATGGGCACTATAGATCCTTCAGATGATCGCTTTATCGTCTTCGATGTTGACCGGTCAGAACATCCTCCTCTTCCTGCTTCCGTCGCCTTCCAAATCCCAGTCAACATCTGAAACGCCAACGTTTCCGGTTGTATCATTGATGATGGGGCATCCACCTGTGTGATTTCCGCTTTGGTTTGTCTTCAAACGTGGGATGGCCACGCCTCCCAGCCCATTGGCCTATTCTGCAATTTTCCTATTACTCTTGCGGGCAAGACTGTTTGCGTTGACGTAGAAGTCATTGATGCCCCCTTAGATTACAACATTCTATTGGGTCGTAGCTACACCTATGCGATGTTTGTTGTACCATATGCGATTCACCACAAGATGCCCTTTCCCCATAATAGAAAGATAGTCACTATTGACCAGTTGACATATTATAAACCGAAGTCTCAGACCTCCCCTAAGTCCACCATATATTTGGTGGCCAATAAGCAAACCATCAGCCCCTTGACCAGTGTCGCACCCGGAGTCTACAAAGACTCCTCTTTGCTTGGTATATTCCCTAGTCTTCCTCCTCCTGTCTCTGATCCCAGCTCATCGAATGTTTGCATGATGTAATCGTCTCGGCCTTCCCTCAAGCGGCCCACTTTGGCTAGTCAGCAGCCTTGCCCTCTGCAGCCTACTCCTAGCGCTTCGATTTAGCCTTCTGGACCCCCTCCTCTTGGGCCTTCACCTACAATTTGTATCCATGAGCCTCTTTATCCTCTTGGAACGGTTCCTCCAAGATTTAACCATCTTGGAGTTGTCCCACCTGGCTATTACCCCTCCAGTCAGATAACATTTTTAGCTCCCCCCCTGGAGTGTGCTCAGTACCTGTCATGGCTAACCTATCTTTTCCTAACTTGACCCTGGGGATTCCCATCTGGTACCTTGATCCCCCAACCGCTACCCTGCCTGGTCAACCCAAACCTTATCTTGCTTTGACCCTAGTCCAACCGATCCATATGACCCCTCCCGCAGCTATTGTGCCTCAATCACCTCAACAGGAACCTCCTCTTGTTGTGACAGCTTCAGGTAATGGGCACAAACCCAGCAAGAAGGCATCTAAAGACAAGGCTGCCCTGACAAACCCTGCCACTCCTCGACCACCAAAGCGTACTATCCAGTGTGTTTTGTGTGATGTTGTCGGCCATTCCACCCATACCTGTCCATAGTTGTCTCACCTCAGGCCCATGGTTAATGTCGCATTCCCTAAGTCTATGGTCCTAGAAACCTGTTTTCCTTCCTCGACTATAGCCAAGAACCCCAAGACTATTCACACCAACCACCTGTGTGCTTTGTGTGATCTCCATGGCCATTATACCCACCTCTATCCCCGCCTCGAGGACTTCCGCACCTCTCTAGTGGTAGTTCGCCAATTCGAGGCAAAGCGCAATGAGTCCACCGCTCCCTTATTTGCGTGTTTTGCTTCAGCAAAACCAGAGGACACATCCACTCCCATAAACATTCCCCCTCCGGATGTCGAAATGACAGAGTCTTCGGCCACTGTCCACTACCTGTCATCATCTATGATATCCTTGGTGGAAGACCCCCCTGTGCCTTCCCCTTTTGTTTCGCTTGACCTCCCTTCAGTGATCACCTTGTGCTCAACATCGGTGGATCCTTCATCTACTTTTTCTTCCGTCCCCCCCCCCCGTGATGATGCGCATGTGAACCTTAATTCTCATGATGATGAGTCAGGTAGCTTCGCCGCATCAGGTGGTCTTTCTTCCACTAGTCACCCCATCTTCTATTATGATGACGAAATTATGGAAGTAGTTGCCACCCCTGACTTTATCTATCTCCCCTTATATCGAACCCATGCATTTGAACCACATACACCTTGTGTCCATTACATTGACACCCAATTTTTGGGTAAGGGGGCAACCATATTTGAGAGGCTAGAAGAATAAATTCTCCACAACTCTCCTAGTGCATCTGGTCGTGTCGACTCTAGTACCATCATTCTTCCTTGTTTAGAAGAACCTCTAGAGTCCCATATCACTTCATATCACTCTAGGGATGATCCCCCTCATCATTCCTCCTTCTTACATCAGCAACCCAGTCCCCTAGACATTGTTGTTCACCAACCTGTGGGTTTTCTAGGAGAGCACCTGTTCATTATCTCCAAATCCTCTTTTTGGGATAGTGACACCATGTATGCCAACCCAGAAACTTAACTCCATTTGCTTCATATATGTAGTACCAAAAGATATTGGTAATCCACCATCTCGAACTGCATAACCATAACGAAAACAAATGGTGCACCACATCATTAAAATGTGTTTAGATTCCCCTTTCTAAATACATTTTGGCATGACTATAACATGCTTGGGGGCACCTATGCCCCTCAACCATAAAAATCCCAGCTCTTAGCCAAAACAGCACTGAAACCCCCTCTCTCTGACAGGTCGCACTTTTCAGCTCATTTCCTGGGACAAGTCGTAGTTTTATGCCCAGTACCTACTACCCAGGTCGCAGAACAGACCCCAAAAAGTGCGACCTGGCCTGTTCATGACCTCTGGGCCCCTAAACTAAACTTTCCATCCACTGAAATGAAATATTAGGGTTAGGCCTTTTACCTGCAATTGATGGATCTCGATTCCAACGGTCAGTTTGTCCGCTATGATCGCCGCAAGATTTAGGGCCTTCTCTCCTCTCTACATTCACCACAGCTCCACTTGCAAATGAGTGAATTTGGAGGGGAAATGCCTTATTAAAAGAGAAACCCCTGATTTTTATTTTGCCTGCTGTGGCCAAACCGTAGCTCAGTTTGACAAACCGTCTGTACCGTTGGAAATCTCTCACCGAGCCCTCAAATGGGTATCTGTTAGTTTTTCGTGATTTAATACTTCACCAGGACACATTTTGTCCTAGAAGCGTCACTTCACCACTCTTCAAAATCTAATTTCTTCACTTGCAACACTTGTACTTGGGGCACCACTTTGCCTCTATACGTTTCCACGCTCGTGTTGATTTTCGTCGTGAGTTACCATCTTGTACTCATGTATTTTTTGTCCCCATTGGACCTTTACTGTGTGGCAGCATCATCGAGTCGCCCTTGTTTAGAGCATCCGAGTTGAGTCATCATCGCATTCATGGAGTCTATCCCAAGTCCCTTTGTATCCCGCTATAGTCCTCCATCCTCCATTTCTTGGTTCCTCTCTTGTGTCACACATTATGGCCTCCAGTCCTACTATCCCCTATCCTCCTTGATATTATGGCAGTCATTGCCAGGTCATCCATGCCCTTTATGCTCTAACAAGGGAAGTCATCCATCCGCTACTCAGTACCCCCCATTTCATCATCATCCCTGGTGTCAGTCTGTCAGTCGCTCTACTATTTTCTCTCGTGCCTTAGTTGAGGATCTTATTGCCTCACCTATGGTGGCCCTCCTTCCGTAGACATCATATCATTCATTTCAGAAGAAAGGTCTAGAGGGCTGTGTAACTTGGTTCCAGCTTCCACTCTTGTTCGGTGCCTCGGATCAGGCAAAGGGACTCCTTACAGCCCTTTGACTTGATTGTTTCTCAGCTCCAGCTCCTTTCAGCATGATCAAGATCTATATACTTGATGGTTCAATGATGCAGCAGCTGATACCGATGATTCCCGGGTGTGTGTGAGATGTTTCAGCCCTCATGAGGGGGTGGCCCTACAAGTAGCCCCCCACATGCCCGGATGACCTCTTCATTATAGCCTTTGATGCAACTCTATATATTTGATGATGTCGGCCTCAACCGCTTGCAGCACCTTTTTGTTTGCATGTATCAGTCAGATTTTCAGAGCCCTTTCCTATTTACAAGGGCATTTGTGTTGTATTTGTATCTCATGTACTCAGATATTATTGTATAAGTCCTGGATGTTATCCCAGGCATAGTATGTATGTGGGATTCATTATCATATTTTTATCTGGCTCATGTTTATGCCAGCATGTAATAATATATTTCAGCCCCTTGTTTACTGGAGGCATTATTCTTTGTACTTTGTATCAGCGGGCATAGGTATGCCTCCCCCACCGCTTATAGCACATGTACTCACTCATAAAAGAGACTTGTCGCACCTGTAAGTCTCGCCTCCTCAAGGTCTAGTATTTTAGCGCTTCGATTTACCTTATATTTCTCGCTCTGACTTCCCCTTCGGTGTCTAGTGATTGAGTTATTACAACGTACTTCGGTCATACAATTAGCTCCTAACACTCGCACACTGGGGGGGAAATATGTTACACCATTTTTTGGTCATCTAACCTGTTACTATTAGATGGACCTAAGCACACCATGTAAGACCAATTTTACCCTAAGTAAAATTGTCTTCACTATGAAAAATAACTTATTAAAACACCTTTATTAAGTTATTTATGGTCTAAAGAGGAAACCCCATGAGGAAATATTAAATAAATCTACATTTGTTTGATTTTCCTAAAGGAATAATTAGTTACATAGCAGTTTAATTAATATTCCTCCTCATATTTAATCTGAAACAGGAAAATTAATTAGATAAATCATTATTTATCTTATTATTTTCTAGGAGTAATTATTTAAACCTTATTTAAATAATATTTCTTGTTAAATTTGACTAAAACATTTATAAATAATTAAATAAATCAGTATTTATTTGATTATTACTCAACCACATTCTTCAAATAATAAATAAATCATTTATTTATTTATTATTTACAAATAAAGGGATTTGACCCAAGTCAAATTCCTTTTCCCTCCAAAAAATATAATAAAATATTCCATAAAAGTTGGATCTTGATTTGGTTAATAATATTTTAATTATGCATCAATATCTAGACTAACTCAATATTTTGTTATAAATAGAAGGGTTTTTCCATTCACTCACTACCTTTTGTTGCCTAAAGATCACTCTGGATCTATACTTTTGGTCTGACTTTGATCCACCATCATTGTCATATTTTGCTACTATTTTTCTTGTGAGCTCCCTTTGAGTTCCATTTTTTGTCTGGGTTTTCTACACCATCAAGAGAGAGGGATTTTAGATCTGAAGTGTTGAGGACTTACAAGAACCCATCCCATTGAGGAGGACTGGTAACATCCTTCTATGTTCTCCTCTCAGGTGCCATAAATACAAAATTATTTAAACATATTCTTGTCTTGTCTATTGGATGCATGGGGCAACTCTTGTTTTTATTTACTTCTTAATGTCTTTTAATGCATAGATCTAGATTTTGCAGCATTTATCTTGGTCACCTAATTGCAGATCTAAAGATATCGGCAGCCATCTTTGCTGTTAGGGTTGTTTGTTATGCACGGCTAAAGTGAGCCTTTTCCGTACACTTGCGATTAAGATTCATACTAACACCCATCATGTCATGTGTGAAATTGGAGTTATGCTCAAGCTTTGAATAAATTATTAGATTGTGGCACCTTACTCATGAATGTTCTTTCATTTTGACTTGGTTTTTCTTACATATGGAGCATCTCGATTTACCATCTCTCATACTTTTGGATCAGCCATCTACAATGTGTGAGATTTATTTGCTTTTATATATTAAAATTTATTTGCTTTCATAGATTAAGATTTATTTTCTTTCTTATTATTAGTTTTAGAATGGCTGTGTAATCTTTGCTTTCCTAGAACATCTCAAGAAAGCAGATTCTTCTATTTTCCAACTGGATTATGTTTGAGGCATTAGAGCTCAAATTTTTTTAGTTTCTTTACATGTTTTTACATTGTTTTCTTAGATTATATCCTCAATTATGTGTATAATTGAATTCTCCTAAAGATCATGTCAAGAGGGTGACTCTGTCATACTTCCAAATTGCATGCCTGACTATTTAACCTATGCAATAATTGAGTTTTCCTTTACATGCCTTTATACTGCTTTCCTAGATTGGATCCTCAGTTGTGTGTATAATTGAATGCTCCTAAGGATCATGTCAAGAGGGTGACTTTGTCATACTTCCAAATTTCATGCTCGAGTATTTAACCTATGCGATAATAGAGTTTTCCTTTACATGCCTTTAAATTGCTTTCCTAGATTAAGATCCCCAGTTAAATGTATAATTGGATGCTTGTAAATCATACCAAGAAGGTGACTCTGTCATAATTCCAAATTGGATGCTTGAGTGTTTAACCTATAAAGTAATTGAGTTTTTCTTTACATGCTTTGAAATACTTTCTTAGATTAAAATTTCAATTCCTGCAAGTGTGATTGTGCGCCCTATATTTTCTTTTGAATTTGTTTTCTTTATTTTCGTTACTTAATTTCATAGGTTAGTTGAAATTCATTTTCATTATTTTATTTCATAGATTATATGAATTGGTTTTCATTATTTTTTAGTTAAATTGATCTAAATTGAAAGACAATTTCTAGCACATACAATGCGCGCATGCTTCACAAGTTTACAAAACCCCCGGGTTGACAGACAATTATTTTTCTCCAACACCTAGTCATACCAAGGGGAGATTGTAAATTAAATAATACAAAAATGAGGTATGCATACCAGGGTGAAGTTGTAAAATCCTGATAAATTTGTGGAGTCGCATGTTCCTCTTGATCATCT
Source organism: Pinus albicaulis (assembly GCA_034641835.2). Lineage (NCBI taxonomy): Eukaryota > Viridiplantae > Streptophyta > Pinopsida > Pinales > Pinaceae > Pinus > Pinus albicaulis. Next base: position 1,244,903,823 of record CM076582.1, read on the forward strand.
AATGTAGCTACAAAATTAATATCCAAGGCATGAAAATGAGACTCAACCATCAATTTGGCTAGTCCATGTCCCTTAATAATCTTGGTGTGTTAAATTTCAATATCATATTCAAGAATAATTACAATTCACATACATATTTTATCATCAAGTCCATTTTGAGTCAGGATATCCTTTACCACAGAATTTGGTACAAAATAAATTATGTGAGAATGGAGAATATATAATCTGAAATCCTTAATTTCTTTTATTAGAGAAAATCTTTTTTTTTTTCATTATATTGCATTTTAATGCAACATCTCTTAGAGCCTTGCTAAAGAAAGCAATAGGCTACTCATATCCCTCATTCTTTTTCTGTAATAGAACTGCCGCAAAAATGTGTTCAGATACGAATGAAAATATTATAAAATCCTTTGTAAAGTTAGGGCTGATTAAGACTGGTGCTTTTATTAGAGCTTTCTTGGCTTGGTCAAATTATCGCCTGGCTTCAATATTCCACCTTATTTTTGTGTCTTTATTTAGCATGTTTGTTATGTTCCTGGGGAGTTCTGCTAGGGTGGGAATGAATCTTCTTAGAAATTTTATTTTACCAATAAATGATTGAAGTTAATTAATATTTCTAGGATGACTTATTTTCAATATGGCTTCAATCCTACTGGGATCAATCCTAATACCCTCTTTAGAAATGATATGTCCCACAAGATTTCCTTCTTTAAGGCCAAATAGTTTTTTCTTGGGGTTAAGTGAAATTCCAAACTTCGTACGCTTCTCAAAAATTCTCCACAAGTGTAAAAAATTATCTTCATCTGTTTTGGAATAAAATATGATGTCATCTAGATATATGACAATAAATATTCCAATTTCATCAGCAAAAGCAATATCGATTTCTCTTTGAAATGTGGCTCCAACATTCATTAATCCAAAAGGAATCTTCACATACATGAAGGTACCACATGGAGTAGTAAAAATTTTCTTATCCTTATCATCAAGGTGAACCAAAACCTGGTTGTAACTGGAAAAACCATCCAACAGGGAAATCCTACTAGAGCCAACTACCTTCTGCAAAATGTGATCCATCTTAGGTAAAGGGTAATGTCCTTTAGTGAGACTTTATTGAGCTTTCTAAAATCTATACACAATCTGATTTCACCTGTTTTCCTCCTTGTTGGTACCAAATTGGAAACCCATTTAGAGTACCTAAGAGGTACTATGATCTTAGCGCCATACATTTTCTTGATCTCTTTCTCAATTAAAGGCATCTGTAGTGGGTTTATCCTTCAAAGCATTTGTTTAAAGGGTTTCTGATCTTCTTTAATAGGAATTTTTTGTTTGATTATGCTTGTGTCATAAGATTTTAGGTCTTTATAACTCCATGCAAACAAATTAGTAAATTCTTTGAACAAATCAATGTAATTCTGCTTTTTAGCCGGTGGTAATGATTTAGAAAATTTTATGTTGTGAAACCAACTCCAAAAATAGAAGAAAAGAGAGATCAACGCCTTATAAATTAGCCACTTCAAGGGGGAAACCTCCAATACATTACATAAATGAATAATTCTTGGATGATAAAAATGAAAAAATCTCCTTTCTATATATAGGAGTCCATGGGGCCACAATGTAATCCTAGCCGACCTAACAATATTAATGTAAGGGCACAATAATAACAATATGGGGGTTACAGGGGTAAAAAAATAACAATAAGGGGGTTACACTAACAACAATCAGGGACTATACTAGTAATATAGGGACCTAACATGCTCCTCTCCTTCAAAAAAGTGTTGTCCTCAACTCTTGAGTAGCTCCAGGTGCTTTTGTATAAAATTTCTCATCCTCCCATGTAGAATCTTTAGTGGGTAATTTCTTCCATTTGATGAGATACTTTGAAATTGATCGATTTCGTAGTTGTCGATTTCTTGTTTCCGTGACTGCTTTAGGTTCCAATATGGTTTTTCCTTCCTCATCAAGTTATGGCAATATTTCTTGAACTAGAAGTTTGTCCCTTATAACATTTTTTAAGCATGAAACATGGAAAAATGGATGCACTCACGAAGAAGTAGGAAGCTCCAATTTGTATGCCATAGTACCAATATTTTGCAACACCTTGTAAGGACCATAGTACTTTGGCGATAATTTATTATCCTTCTTAGCTTGCTTGAGCGAAATTTGTTTGTATGGTTGTAGCCATAAAAATACCCAGTCTCCAACATCAAAACTTCTCTCACTGTGATGTTGATCGGCCTATTGTTTCATTTGATTTTGTGCCAAATTTAGGTTACCCTTTAAGAGTTGGAGAACTTCTTGTTGATGCTCGATGTGATCCTCCACTGCTTGAACCCTAGAATTTTTCGTTAGAGAAGATGTGATGGACGGTGGATGATATCCATAAAGTGCCATAAATGGGGTCATTTTTGCTGTAGTATGGAAGGAAATGTTATACCACCATTCAGCGAGAGGTAACCACTTGACCCATTATGCTTGCTTATCAGATACAAAACAACGAAGATATCCTTCCAAACATTTATTCACTATCTCTGTTTGACCATCAGATTGAGGATGATAAGATGAGCTATGAGCTAGTTGAGTACCCAGACAAGAAAATAATTCCGTCCAAAACTTTCCTGTAAAAATGGGATCTTTTCCACTTAAAATAATATTCAGGTTTCCATGTAACTTTTGAATTGTTTCCATAAATGCAATAGAAACTTTACTTGCTTTAAATGGATGAGATAATGCAAAAAAGTGTTCTTACTTGGTAAGTCTATCAACTACCACCATGATGACACTCCTTCCTTCGAACTTAGGTAAACCTATGATAAAATCCATTAAAATCTCCTCCCAACGTTGACTTGGAATGGATAAAGGTTGTAGAAGACCTAGGGTCTTAATTGTCTCAACTTTATTTTTCTAGAAAACCAAACATTCCGCCACAAAATTTTGAATATCAGATTTAAGGCCATCCAAAAAAAAATCTTTCTTCACCCTATGCTAAGTTTTTAAAAATCCCGAGTGTCCTCCTAAAGGAGAAGTGTGCAATTTTAAAAGAATATTTTGTTTTAGTTGGTAATTCTTGAAAATATATAACCGATATTTGTACCATAAGAAATCATTTTTCCAACTAAATTTATCAGATGTGTTAGGATCTTGCTACAACTTTTGAATGAGTGTCCACACTTCTTCATCATTCTTCCATTCATCCCTTGCTTCGGTTATCCAATATGGTTGGATAATAGAAATGGCACAAAGCAATGCTTCCACCTCTTCATCCTTTCTTGAGAGTGAATTTGCAACAACATTTAGCTTCCCTTGTTTGTAGATAATTTCAAAGTCATAACCCAACATCTTTGTGACCCATTTTTTCTGCTCTTCTAAAGATAGTCTTTTTTCCAAAAAGCATTTAAGACTATCATGATCATTTTTTACCTTGAAGTGTCTTCCCATTAGGTAAGGTCTCCATTTCTTTAGTGCATGTAGTATTTCCAACATTTCATTCTCATAAATAGCCTTTTGAAAATACTTTCCTTTGATTGAAAGACTTTCAAAAGTAATGGGTCTTATCTTGCATTAAAAAAACACCAATTCCATTTCCCAAGGCATCACATTCCACAATAAAGGTTTTTGTCAAGTCTGGCGTAGCTAAGACTGGTGCTAGGCACATTGCCTCTTTAAGATGTTCAAAGGCCTTAGTTGCTTCAGGAGTCCATGAAAATGCATCTTTCTTCAATAATGTTGTTCGAGGTGTTGTTATTCTCTCATAATTCTTAACAAACTTGCGATAATATCCTCTTAATCCGAGAAATATGCGCAACTAATTTATGGTTTTGGGGACTTTCCTTTCCTTAATGGCTTTAATTTTGTTAGGGTATACCTTAAAACCCTTGTGAGATACAATGTGACCCAGATATTCCACCTCTTGTACTCCAAAGAAACATTTGGATGTTTTTGCATATAATTGTGTCTCCTCCAATAGTTTGAGCACCCTGTCAACATGTTGAACATGATCCTTCCAAGACCTATTGTAGATTAGTATATCATCAAAAAAAACTAGCACAAATTTTCTAATGAAGGGTTTGAAAATGGAATTCATACCCCCTTGAAATGTATAAGGTGCATTGGTAAGGCCAAAAGGCATGACCAAAAATTCAGAATGACCCTCATGAGTTTGAAATGTTGTTTTCTGAATATCTTCAGTCTTCATTCTAATTTGATGATGTCCTGAACGAAGATCCAACTTAGTAAAATAAATTGCTCCATGGAATTCATCCAATAATTCATGAATCACATGAATGGGAAATTTATCTTTAATAGTGAGATTATTGAGCTCCCTATAATCTGGACACATGTGTCATGATCCATCTTTCTTATGCACCAATACTACTGGGGCAGAGAAAAAACTTTGACTAGGTTGAATTATACCAGCCTCTAACATTTCTGTAATTATACGTTCAATTTCGCTCTTTTGGACATAATGATATTTGTAAGGCCTGATGTTTGGAGGAACACTTCCTGGAATCAAATGAATAGCATGATCATGATCACGAATAGGTGGGAGTCCTTTGGGATAATCAAACACCTTGGAATGATTGTCCAAGAATTTTTGGAGATCTGGGGAAATAGATGATTTTGATGTTGTAACTTCTAGTGAGCATAATTGTGCAATTACGCCTCATTTCTCTTTCTTCAGAAGCTTTGTCATGAAATTATAGCTTATTATCTTTCCTGGCTTCCCTGTGATACCCCATAATTCAATTTCCTTTCCTTCCGAAAAAAATTTCAAGAAAATTTCTTGAAAATTAAAAGCTACCATCCCCAAAGATTGTAACCATTGTACTCCTAGTACAACATTAGCACTTCCCATTGGGATGGAAAGCATTGGACTATTCAATACATATTCCCCCATGGATATCTTGATATTATGGCATTTTCCCGAGAAATTTATACTTCCTCCATTTGCATCCATCACTTGACATTCTGGTGTTGGGTATAGGAAACAATTCAATTCCTTGGCTAGCTTACAATGAATAAAATTACGGGTACTACCCGAATCAATCAACACTATTACCTTTTTCTTCTTGATATGTTCTTCTATATTGAGAGTTTGAGGAGTGGTAATTCCTGCCAATGCATTACATGATATGGTCGGACTCATGTCTTCTTCTTCTAGGGTTTCTTCCTGGTGTATATCCTCTTCTTTTGAAGTTTCTTGTTCATTTTCTTCCTCCTCTTCACAATCTATGTAAAATATTTTCTTCTTAGCACACTTATGACCTTTAGTGTATTTTCTATCACAACTGTATCAAAGCCCTTTTGCTCTTTTTTCTTCCAATTGTTGTGGTGTCAACCTTGTAGGTTGTGGAAGTCTAGGAGTAGCAACAATTCCATCTTTATAGATGTGAGTGGTAGACTTCCTTTTCGCCATAATTTTACATTCAAATTTTCTTTCCAACATGAATGCCTTCTCCAATGAATCAGGTTCCCAAACGTGAACTTCATGTTGGATGTTATCCTTTAAAGTCCCTATAAAGACATTAATGTTGTGTTCCTCTGGAATATTAGTTACCCTTATATTCAATTTTTGGAAGTCCTCAATGTGCTCCACCACTAAACCCTGTTTGAGATTTATCAATTGGCTAAAGAAGGTGTTGCTCTTTGTATCCTCATAATGTGCTATCATTTCCTCCGTAAAAATTGACCAAGTGACAATTTTTTTACGGGAGAAAAGCCATCGATACCATACAAATGCATTATGTTCTAAATGTAAAGTTGCAATGCGTACCTTTTGTGTGTTTTTCACATTATTGAGATCAAAATATTGCTCCTTCTATAGTATCCATGTTACGGGATCCTTCCCACCAAACTTCCTCATATCCATCTTTGGAATATGGTGGTTCTTCCATCCAACATTAGAGTTTATGAAATCTCGATTAACATCTATTTTTTTCTCATCATGAGTTTCTTCTACTATCTTTTCGACATTAGGAATCATTTCTTGTATCAACTTTATCAAACCTTCCATGTCTGCTTTTAGATCATTCTTCATGTTTTCCATGTTGTCTTTCATTTTTTCTTCCATGTCCTCCATCTTAGCTTCCATGCCATCCATCTTAGATTCCACGTCTTTCTTCAAACCATCCATCTTTGCTTCCACTCCTTTCTCCAAAACTACCATTTCATTTTTTGTTGCTCTTTGTGAGAGCGAAATTTGGTGCACTTGCTCTTGTAATTTTGATAGATCATGTTGCAATTCTTCATCTTCATGAGTCATAGTAGAGTATTTTGAGGGCTTAATGGGTGTTGAATTCTTTTTAGGAGGATTTTAGAACCCAATATTGAAATATATGCTCAATAGGCCCTTGGAATCACTTCAAACTGATTTTTTACACAAGGCTTGTGTAATTCAGAAAGGAAAAAATACACACCTTTTTCTTGCTTTTGAGGAGCTCGATATTGAAACTGAATTATCTCTGTGATTTTGGATCTTCAATATCTAAATTTTGGCCCTGAGGTATCCCTCTAAATCCTCTTTCAAATTCCACATGTCTGACCTGATTTGGATTCTTCGAGTCAAAGTTATGTCCAATCTCCCACAATGACCTAATTATGGACTAGTTCAGTGGAGCGAACTTGTATGACTAGCCATGTGTCACTGTTTCCTCCTTCAACTCTGAAATTTATAGATAGGAAACTACAATGCATGTACTTATGGCTATTCTTTACATAATTCCAATCCGATGCTCAGAGAGATAGTTATGAATATTTTCCCACGATCACCTATTTGAGATGAAATTCAGGAGCCTGAAAATTCCTAACTTCCACAGATCCCATCTCCCAAAATAATGTGAATTAATATCTAAAAATTTTCCATGACATTCCTTGGTATTTCGGTCTCACTCGGTGTTGGTGAGGTAAATCCCCTCCGCAGACAGAGGTGATCCCACTAGCCCTAGAGTGGGTCTAGCCACAAACGAAACACGCTATAATATCAATTCCTAGTTAACGAATGGACAGAGATTCGATAGTTGACTTACCGAAGGTCCTACGTTGTTGTTGTCATTGGAAAGAGTGGATGCCTCTCACTTCTAGTTTGAAAAATCATGATCCACTCACTTTCACGCTTAGATACCTGCACACACACAAGAAAAAACGACGATATACAACATATTATTTCACATTTGTAACTATTAGTCAGTTAAATAAGACTAAATCAATTGCATTAACTAGTCAACATAACACAATGATGGAACCAATACCATAGTCGAGTATATTAATGAAAGGAAGGAAGAGTACAACCAAGCTTCGACGTTGCAGTCTCCTCTAACAGGGTTCCAGTGGAGCGCGACTCACACAAGCTCGTCGTGAATTCGGACGGGGCTCTCTCTACGGAATTCTCCTTGGTTCTACCTTCTCAATAGTGATTACTCAGCTATAGTATCTCTTCTCCAAGTTCAACTTCTTGGCTATATGATCGGCTTTTCAGCTGTATAATTCTCTTTCTTCATATAGCTTTCATAAAGGGAGAAGGCCTGTTTATATAGAGGGAGAGGGAGAGGTTAGGATCCCTATAATCATGGAAGGGAGACCTATCTTCAAGGAGTGTTCCATGGGAGGAGGAATCCACTACCTAAAGAGGGAGATCTGTGGCTCATCAGCTTAACCACTTCTTGTGACTCATCCCTGAGGTGGTTAAAAGGAAAATTCTGCCTCTATTTGTTAAAAAACATTCCCAAAAATGTTGGCACAGGCACTACATAGAGACAGAGCACCCGGTGGCACGGGCTCTAGTGTAAACCATCCATATTGGCGCAAGGGGTGAACTGGCTACCTGCGCCAAGGCCAAAACATAGGTTTTTGTGTGCTTTCTGAGGAAATGTTCAACAGGATAAATGATGTCCTTATGTATAAGGATGCAAAGAAGGTATTTGCAGAGTATGAAACTACTCAGAGGTCACGGGAAAGGCCCTCCAATATGCGAGGCGAGGGATTGCAGGGACGGTGAAAAAATGTTGTGTAATAGATGCCCCCTAAAGCATGAGGTCCGAGAGAGAGGGAGGGGTGAAATGCTTTATGAGAACGCGTTCGACCAAAACACTGCTATTAGAAACCTTCAAGTACGAATACAACTAATACATCTGATACATGACATGTGGCATGGGCACAGGCATCCATAATAGAGTACATAAAAAATGAGATCTGAGGTATGGACACAGCTATCCAGCAGTAGGGATCAACAAACAAACTCGAGTATGGTCGCAGCCATCCAATCAGAAGAGTCATATAACAAGTCATAGTAATCCACAAAGAACCCGCAGCTTGGATTTCATTATACAAAACCCAGGGTCTTGCACTCCATCTCGACCCGAACAAAGTACAAATTCGAGCATGCGAATATGTGAGCTGAAGTCGAACATGAAAGAAAATCTTCTAATTACCAGCCAATGATGAAAGTCGTTAACAGACATGAGAGAAACCACCAATAATGACAATGGCTCTCAAGGTACGAAAGGTACAATCCACAGAATGTGAATAGTGATCCGACGTCGAACACTCGCGGAGTCAGTCGATCGAAGGCCAATGATGTGGACCTTTACGTCGGATGCGAAGAACCTGCCATTAAGGCATGCAGGCTCTAAGGTACCTGAAGGGAGTCTCTATATCAGCTTCCTGGATAATGAGCTGGAGTCGACAGGAACTGAACATGATCGAAGGTGGGCCATAATGTTTCCCACATCATCGACACGAGACAGAGGAATATGATGTTTGTGAATCAAGACGAACAGAGAATCGGAGGGAGGTTGAAAACTTCAGAGGCAAACTTCTCTTGAACATATCGGCGGCACGACACTGGATTTGACAGTATTTTACATCAAGGGATCTGAGGTCATGGTGACGTGGCAAAGAGTAGATGAGTGGTCAAAATAGATTACCCAAACCCATGGACGCAAACAAATCATGAAGTGAGATGTCCCCAACCCGACACGAATGCACACAAGTGCCATGCTCAAGAGCGACATACTGCCAACACGACTACAATCTGGTTCCATTTTCCCCCACCATTTATGGCGAGTACCCCAATTATTTTTAAAAACAAGCTTGAAGGGGATAGCATATGCTTGCAATGTTGGTTTGTCCTTCGGACAAATCCAACCTAGTACATTTTATGAGCCCTAGGAAGGAGGAACTTGAGTAACGTCATAAAGATGAAGTCCGATGTCATCAGTTTTTAACGAGTCTAACAAAGGAAGAACTCGGCTTCTTTTCATGTTTAGAGAGTTTGAAAAGAAAGCGAAAAAGAAAACTCCAGCAGTCCCTTTTCATTGGTAGTCTCACAGATCCGAAAAGGTAGAAAACTGTGTCTAGGAGAACCTCTTAGTCGCGATAGGCTAAGGTATCATTTTTCTTAAATAATCTATCGCAACCCGAAAAAGGGGTAGAAGTATACTGGGTAGATATCGTTTTGCAACCAATTTAACAAGCTCAAAACGACAAGCGACTCAGCGATATTTTCAGTTTTTTAGAGATTCAGAAAAGAGCTGAAAGGTGACTCCAGTAGTGATTTTTTTGTGTTTCTGAAAAAAGTATAAAATACAACTCGTTTCTTCATCATAACCACGCCAAAACCTGTTGTTGTACAAAAAGACGTGTGTAAAACGTATTCCTCGAAAATAATATGATAAAATAATATACAAATATGTTTTAAAACCTAATTTAAAATTTCGAAAAGTTATAAAAGACCATAAGTGGTAAAAATTATTTACTTTTCACTTTTACCTCTTTGCAGAGAAACAGTGACCCGTTTTCCTTGCGATCATGTGGCATTGATTGCGAGCAATCCAGTGAACCAATCCTAATTATGTCAGTTTCAGGTAAGAGCCGACCTCATTTTCCATCTTTTGAGTTAAATTTTATTACCTTTAATTGTCATTTTGAATCCTCTAGGGGAGGATTTTTTAAAACTAGGGCATCGCAGTTGGCACGGGTTTCAGGCACGGACCCGTGCAAATCGACCCTTTTTTACATAGGGGTCACGCCCAATGGCGTGAATGTTAGAAAAATAGTTGCGCCAACCGCGCAACCCAAAATCCGCCTAAATTTAGAGAAAATGCAACCATTTGATTACAAATTTTGATGCCTAAGGAGACTTACAATGTTCCTATGAACGATGTGTGTAGGTACCAAGTAGAAAATATGGTAATTGAGTGGAAAGAGAGAGAATACAGTGAAGAGGATGAACAGGCCATGGAGAATGAACAATGCATGAACGCCCTTAGAAACTGTGGGCTAAAGAAGTTCTTTCTGACACTGTGCCTCCGGGTTCAACCAGAATTTCTTCAATATTTGATAAGCATTCGGGACGAGGATCAAGAAAAGTTTTTACTTTGGGATCAGGAGCTTGAACTTGAAGTCTCTGATGTGTATTTCATCACTGGATTTTCACGTAGGGGTGCAGTCCCTATCTTGACCGGTACCCATCCTTCTGGAGAAAGCATGGGAATGGTAATTGACAGGGTGTGCCAAGGGGCACGAAAAGGAACAGGAAGTGGAAAAGTGGACATCCAAACCGTCCCTGATCTAGCACTAAGAGTAGTGCTGCATACTATCACGCAGGCTGCAGGATCGCAAACACCGCACAAGGCCACAAAGACACAACTACTCCTTACTTCAGAGTGCATGAACCTGACCATCTTCAACTGGGCCGAGGCTGTAACTGTTAACATCAAGCGGCAACTCAATAGTGCAAGAAAAGAAAACTAAAGCATTTTTTATACGGATCGATCTTGGTATCGCTCTTCTTGGAACGATTACCCATATTCCAGCGTCAAGAGGTTATTGTCTCGATGCCACCACCCACAGAACCACAGATGGCCCAATGGGCTGCACTGATGCCTAGAGCAGGGGGTAGCCAACAGATGTCTTGGAGGCCCGAGTTTTTTTATTGGCTCTGTCGACAATTGATTGTCGTGGAGGACTGGCCCTACGTTGGCACAGACTTCACCCACAACCCAGACCTCCTGCTCCCATAAGGAGAGGATTGGGACGAAGAGCTAGGTGAGACTCATTTTTATTTTCATCATTTTATGATTTTTTGGTATATATCCATGTTCTGACAATTAATCTTATATGGATACAGATTTTGGCCCAGAGCGACCTACAGGTATGTCGCCAATAGCGAAGCGGACTCCTCGTGATTTCGATCCTCATGGTGGGGGCAGTGATGAGGAGATAGTACAGAACCTGGAGGGGATCACCCGTGGGATTCCAGACTATGCTCGTTTTGACGATGTTCCTCAAGCCTATCAGAGGCACACTATAGGGGTGCTGAGTCATATCCACCGCTTGCTGAGGTGGTTGGTATGGGCGGTGACGTGCTATCATGAGCACCACACTAATTAGGCACTTAGGCTTTATTTCCACACATTTTTGAGAGACATGTTGTCTCACGATGTAGCTGAAACAAACATATATATTTTTGGGGCTTTTATGATGCACACAATTGTAAACATGCGATATATATATACATCTATTTTCCTACATGGATCGTTGTACATGTGATGATGCTTTTACAAATTATGCAAATTCCTAATACAATGTTTAGCTAATGTATCAGTTAAATTATCTGCATAATAAGTAATGACCCAAGAACCAAGGAAAAAAGTTCACAAAGGGTGTAAAGCCAAAAGATTTCATTTTAATGCAAGCTCGAAAACAAAAGTAAACTATGCTTGAGATTGGTTTCATGTTGACACAAGCTTGAAACAAAAGTAAACTATGCTTGAAAAAATAGGCATGCCCCCCAGCATGGTGACTCAATTTGAGGTACATTCCCCCGAAGCGTCAGTCCGTAGGAAATGGAGTGAAGGTTCAAAAAACGAGGTCAAGAGAAAGACTCGACAGGGATTTTACGAGATCGAGAAAAAACTCGAATTGAATGGGAACATGTTTCATTGTTTTAAAGAGGTTGACACATTTAAAGAACCATCCTCGAGACCTAATTCATTTTTTAACGAGGTTGACATTGAAGATGAGCTATCCTCGAAACCTAATTCATTTTTTAATGAGGTTGACATAGAAGACGAACTATCCTCGAAACCTAATTCATTTTTTTTAATGAGTTTGACATAGAAGGCGAACTATCCTCGAAAGAGATTGTTTCATTTTTTAAGGAGCTTGACACAAGAAAACGAACTGTGCTCCGACGACGTTTCATTATGACGAAAAAGAGGTCATAGATTCGAAGAGGTTCGCCTCTGGTGGGAGAAAAATATATTGAAAATCAGGACCCAATGCCCCTAGCACACGATGCACAATGGCACTATCACTGACTATGGGCACAGGGTAGGTAGCCACATAATTAGCCTGTGGAAACGATAAAATTGGCGGATAAAGACCTGCAAGGGATGATGCCAAACTAGATTTCATGTCAGGACCAACGAATGAAAGCTGATCAATGGTCACGATCCGACCTTTGTGTGGAAAATAGATCACACGAAAGAGGAAAGAGAAAACTGCCCCCATGACGTAAGTATAGTCGTGCCCCAAGAGAAAATTGAAATCTAAGGGTCCTGGAACAACCATCATGTCTATATGGATGGTTTTCCTTCCCAAAGTGATGGGCAACTTCGGATGGATCCCTAATGGTTAACTGGTTCCTTTGTTAAAAGCCAACAGATTCTGGGTAACAGGCATAAGCGGTGGAGAACCAAAAGCTTGTCAAGTAGTTGAATATAGAATACTAACATATGCGCCTTCATCTACAATAGTGTTGGGTACAACCAAATCAAAGGTTTGTACCATTATCTCGAAATGCACATAAGACAGAAGGCGGTATCCGGCAAATCGACTCCAATCAAAGGAAGCGACCAAACTACTTGGAGGGGATACCATCGAACTGAGATGGTTTTCCCCCAGTGTTACCGAAGTAAGAAGATCACTTTCCTATAATTCCATCACGAAATTAGGAGGAGAAAATTCTTGAACTACAAGGACAGGAGGATCTATCTCCAAATCCAAGGAATCTGGAGAAATAAGAAGAACATGAGGGGGATGGGGTCCACTCTCGACAAAAAATACCTGATGAACCATAGGCGAGATCAGGTCGATCGGTTCCTCGACCAATGGTTGGTTGGGAACGGATCCGTGAATTTGAATTTCCGATGGAGCGGGATTGACCAAGGATGACTCTTGACCGATCGTGGAATCAACTAGTGGAGGAGTCGAAGAAAGTTTCTAGTAACCAGCCGGAAGGCAGGGTGCAAAAACAGTAGAGTTGTCCAACACTCTCTTGGCTTTATCCATGTAGGGACAAAGGTGAATCGGATGATGTCCTTCACACAACTTACAGGGATCGGTAATCTTACCCTGTTTGTTACGAGTCTGATCAGTACTAGTTGAATATGTATCACCAATACGACTTCCAAAAACCAAAGGCAATAGTGGGCGACCATCGGACCATATTTCAAGCACCTTGGGAATGCCAAGGCAGTCTCGAAGAACATGGTTACCTTTTCACAACATGCAGGGGTATTTGACTTTCTGTGGAATCTTGGATGGTTCCGCAAGGGAAGGTTTCTTAAGTGCAATAGTTGCAGTATTAGCCTCTCGCATATCTAACTTCTTCTTCTTTGTCTTCTTCTTCTTCTTTTTAGCCACCTGGTGACTGGAATCCAGACTTCCACCAGGCGAATTAGAAGAGGAGGATGAAGAAATAGGCGAAGAAGGGGAGACGTCCACCTTAGAAGCAACATGATGTTGTTCTAGTGGAGGAGATGTATGTACGGTGGACGGAACACTTGGGACCACCCAGGTTGAAAATAACCATACAGGCAACCCAACAGTTAACCCAGGTAGGGACAACATTGCTATATAAGGAGCACCAACATTCCCAAAAGCAGGAAAAGGACCAGGATTCCCTTCGGAAGGGATTCCTGGGTTAGCGAACTCCGGAAACATTGCCATCATAAACAAATTTAAAACAACACACTAAGCAAACTAACTTTAACCAGGAATACTTCATGGGCAGTTAATTTTTAAGACATTGAAACAAAACTCTATCATTTCATATTTTGAGAGTCGAGAAATAGGAAAAAGGTGACTCTATCACTTTCAGGTTGAAACAAGCATGAAAGGACAAGTGCTCGATGATATTTTCAAATTTATGGAGTCAGTAAAGATCGAAAATGACTGCTCAGGTAGTCTAGTGTTGACGGGAAAATATGTCTGGCCAACAGCAGGGGATCTCCCTGGTAAAAGGTCCCAATTAGACCTTGAATCGTTTGGAATAGGGATCCCGTCTGGGGTGTGGGTCTAGCTACCGCTGATTTCTCCTTTCTTTGGGTCTCGCTTAAACTCTATAAAACAATGGATACACACTTAATCAAATGATACAAGACATATGATTAATGCATTAAATGTACCTATAACACTATGAGTAACAAGAGGAAATAATAAAGCATGAAAACCGAAGGGAGTGTTGTTAACAACACTTCATTAGGGTCATGCTTGTAAACTGTTCTGACCACAAAAGAAACAATTCCTCATGGCAATAACACCCTTCACTTCCTAAAAGTTTTAAATGATAACACACATGCTAATAAACAAAGCCATCAGCGTTCGTTAAGAAAGTGAAATGAACTCAACCACCATTAACATACTCAACAAACTGTTATGCAATTGTGATATGAATTAAAGATACAGTTCCCTTAATCTAAGATGTTAAGAAACTAAAAACATAATACTCAATAGCGCTCATACATATGAAAACACCAGATCCACAAAGGGATTTTTCAAAATTCTTGTATTCACGCTTAAATGTATAATCCTCTGATAATACAATGTACTTAGCTCGAGTCCCCCCAACAAAAGATCCCTTACAAGTTCCCGAAGGAAGCATTTATAGAGCAAAGCTTGCCGTTTGGGCTCCTTGACTTTTCTCTTTCCCGACTGTTGGGCTGCCTTGTGACCCAGTCTGTTCTGTGACCTGCGACCTGACCACTATTGCGACCTGCGACCTGAGCCAATATTGTGACCTGTGACCTCACTAGATTTTGCGACTTGCGACCTCTAGCAATCCGTAGCCTACGACCTCAAGCAATCTGCGACTTGCGACCTCAAGAAATCTGCGACCTGTGACCTGTCTAGATTCTGCGACCTGTGACCTGTCTGGATTCAATGACCTGCGACCTATCTGGACTCTGCGACTCATGACCTGGGGTTTTCATCCCTTCTACATTTCTCTTTTGGAGATATCAGCAGCTTGTTTTTCTGGGGGACAGCTGTAGCCCTCATCACGTGGACCGGCATTTTCTGGATAAGTGAAAACTTCTTCAGCTGGGTCATTATCATAATCTCCGCATACAGTTTGCATGTGAACACAACAAATTAGCTGTACATAACACACTAAACTAGCCTCAAACATTCATACACACACATATATGAATATATACGTATATGTGAATATATATGTATATGTGAATATATATATATATATATACATATATATATATATGTTGAGAAAGCAGAAAATCGTAGATGCATAAAAGGAAAAATTGAAATAAAATTATGGGAATTTAACAACTATCTTGGAATCCTGCATATTCCTGTTCTGTAGGAAATGTATGAGTAATTGGTGCATATCCACTATGAATTCGTTTGCTGGTGCGCAAGAAAAACTTTGAAATGCCAAGCAATGTTCATCATTCAATAAGCATGTATAGTTAACTTTCTCGATGTTCCTCCTCAACGGATAGGATGTTGAAGCCAAGGAATCTCCTACGTGTTACCAAATGCTAGGATGAGCCACGATGTGCGGCCTCATCAAAGTATCGCGAGGCTGCGACCCAACGGGGATTTCGATGATCATTCAGAAATAACGGGTTGCTGCTCCAGAGGAAAATGACCAAGGAAATCTGGGAAAGATAAAGTGTGTATTGCAAAGCGGGAGACTTCCTCAGATTATTTCCATGCACACCACCGTGGGTGACTAGGAATGTAGCTGCTAAATGATCAATATCACCCGCCTCGCTATAGGGAGGGCGAAATTTCGTTGTTGCATCAGGCTTGAAATTATCTGTCTACTGAGCTGGGGTTTCCATGTGCTATATGAGGCACCCTTCAGGTTCACTTTTATCATTTACCATATCTAAGCCAGCCACCCTAGTACACATTGTACAGTCGAGGGATCTACATTAGTCCAGAAAATATTTTCATCGTCTATTGCGTTGTTATTTTCACTCTCCCGAGCCTTAAATAGAGATCACATTTTGTTCTACAGGTGCAGTCGATGAATTGATTCTAAGTATCGGCTTACATTCAGCTCTACGTTCAGATGGGCATGGGTATTTGCCTCCGAGGGAGGTCGTATTATGGAGTAGAGGTCGCCTGGTCGAGGAAATTAACCAGTCGCAGTTCCTCTTGAATATGTTCTTTTGCGACCTTGTGAGCTCGGAGGGGTTGCATAGTCGCATTGGATTCTAAGTCGCATCTCCTAGCCGGAAGCACACATAGCCACTTTGCGACCTGGGTTGCAGTCGCGTGGTCGGAGAGTCGCACCAGTCACGATCTCCCTTGGATGCACTCACCTGCGACTTCGCGACTTGAGTGGCGGCTACACAGTAGAGGAGTCACATGAGTTGTACGCTCTCTCTCCCTTTGTCGTCTCAACATTTGAAGTGATGTGTAGATTTCATTATGTGCCCTTCTTATCATGAGGCCAATGGGGATCAACCACGACTGTGAAATCAATATCAGCTACCATAGAAAATCTTCTTTTGTTGTCTTTGATTGGGAAAAAAAAAATAAGATAAACATCTATAATAAGAACTCTCGGGGAAACCTTACGAATTGTTATGCCTGTTTGCCTCCCTGTATGATACAATAAACGCCATTTTCTAGGCGGTAATGCATGCCAGTTCTTCCAATAGGAATTAGGATTCAACCTCTCCATAAGGTCAATGTAGTGTGCCAACCTGTTACGCTGATGAGGACCATAAATTTACTCCTCGGCAATTCGTACAGCTATTGAACCTAAACCCCAAAGAATGATCCCAATAGAAGGCTCCACGGGCCATCTTGGTCTGCATAAAAAATAAAGTCTCAAAGCATCCAAGCAACTTATCCGGTCTGAAGGCTTTGTGGCAAGCATTAATGCCAAAAGATTCCAACCTGCACCCCAATTCCTATCCAAAAAACTCACGTAAGCATGAAGGATTATTTTCCATTGTTAATAAGGACTTGAGCTTCATGAATATGGAGGGATTCATGAGCTCCCGCAACACCATTTTAGCCATCATGGAGCCCATGCACCTGATATCGAATGCAATCATAAGTTGTCACCTGTCAATATTGCTATCAAATGCACTAGACTTTAAGCTCCTATCGTGGAAATCAGCTGCATGTCGAAGTATCCCCACCTTTTTTTCTCTATACAGTTCAACAAGCTCGTCAAGGATTTTATCTCGCGAGTTCATAAACAGTTCACAAAAAAAACATCATCCTTCCTTAGGTGCATATAAGGATTTATATGAAACATTATAACGAGGTATTATGAAGCATATCGCGTTGGCCATACAATGCTCGAAATGATAAAATCTGCGAAGATCTGCACATGCTTCGTTTTAAACGTTGGTTACAATGATGTTTGAGCCACCGGCACTGATAACGCTTCTGCTGCGATTTTGATACCTGTGTGCCCTCCCGCTTTTTTATTCCGATGCTACGTGGCTTGTCCGGATTCGTGGAGCATGCGTCATGTTTGTGCATGATTTGATAGGGGAGCGTAAAGTTTACACCTTAGTCTCCTACTTCTTCCATTTAAACTAAGCGTTGCCTTGTTGGGCGTAGTTTCAAATCAATCCCCTTTTGCATCCTTGTGCGTGGATCATGTGATTTTCATATAATGGCCGAACAATATAGGAGGGATGCCACGTTGATATAAGTATAAAGAAAGACAAACTTTTTTCCTTGCTGAAGTGCAATAGCGCCCAAGCTACCAAAGTCTATATCGTGGGCCACCTCATCTTGAATTTTCTTCTATCCTCCATGATCTCTACTAGGCATTATGACATTAAGTTTGATAGAGACAAATGAATAATAGGAGCGTAGCTGGTAAAGAAACTTCCTAGACAACAATTTTTCCTTTTCACTTTTTAACTTCAAGAAAAAAATTCTATGAAAGATCAGGGACAAAACTTAAACCAATGAATGTATGAAACAAGCTTCCATGTGTATAGGATCCATCTCATCATTCAGGTTTGATGCTGGATTCACTTCTTGTTGCTCGCTTAAAATAGTACACATAGATTTTTACACCATAAGTGGTTGCATACTTGTGCAGAAGACGTTCCACAGTATACCATTCTTTATGTCCCTCTCTTGAACGGCAACCAATTCTTGGCATATGAATAGATGCTGACATCTGAAAGGCTGAGATGGCAACTTTTTCCAAACATCCTTCCAATTGAGGTAAAGAGATATCACTCGGGGCTACTTTACGCCTAGGATTATATGTTTGTACAACAGCCAAAGCCACCCATTGTGAACCTTCATTTGATATGTCCAGCTTATTTTCATCTGAATTTCTTCCTGAGATTTGTATAAGATGTAAATCTCCTAAATGAATATCTTCACGCTCATAAGCTTTCCCATAAGCATCAGGAACTATTTGAGAAAGAGTAGTTAGGGCATCAAACATGCCTCCACTTCCCCAATTGCCAGAATTGTCAACACAACTCAAAATTATTGTCGGTTCATAAGAATGGCCTTTTATAGGATTTGTACGATATCCAAAGACACAATGTACTTCGCCATTATCTGACTTTGGTACAAAACTCAAACTCTCAGATGTACCTTGAATAGCTAAAGACTTATAACCAAGAGCTTCCTTCTATGTTTTCATAATGGGTCAAATTTGTACAGGCCATAAATTATTATGGACCTCAAATCACCACCTGCTATACAGTCTGATCCATGTGCTTCTGGATTGGCATCATCATGGCCAATAACATTGTGACTGGCCCTTTGCATAATCACCTCCTCAAACTGTGTTTTCTGTTACAATGCTTATTGCCAAGACATGATGCAGCTGACCAATGCAATGAGCACGCTGTAATGCTTGCTTGTCAACTTGTGGATTCCAGTCCTGCTCATAGAAAATGACAGTATCAGCTCCTGCAAGATTCAAACCAACACCACCAGCTCGAGTAGATATTAAAAATACAAATGCTTCACAAGTATCATCATTGGCCTTTCTGATGTCACTTGACTCTGGCAGTGTTGATGCTTCACCACCAAAGCTTTTCACAGCTGCAAAACGCTCTTCTGCTCTTACTGATCCATCAAGACGCTCATAAGAATACCTTCACAGCTCTAATTAATCCTGAATAATTTCTATTGTCTACGTCATTTGAGAAAAAATAAAGACACAATGTGCTTGACTATGCAGCTTCTCAAGAAAAATGTCCAAGATGATGAGCTTTCCACTCGCCTGAACCAAGTGTTCACCTTCTTCAAATGGCTCTGGCTCCACACCATTGAAAAGATAAGGATGGATACATGTCTTTCGCAGTTGTACCACAATATTTTGTAAAGATTGATGCTGAGTGCCTGAACCACCTGTTTGAAGCTTGGGAAACTCTTGATGCAATACATATACATAAATTTTCTTCTGAAGTGGGACCGATGGAGCCAATACTGTAACCTCAGACAACGGTGGCAATGTAAGAGTTCCATTCTTAACAAGTAAAGCTTTTGTACGTTGAAGCATGAATGCATGCATAATATATCTTAGCAGCTTGAACTGTTTGCTACATCCAGAGGTATTGTCACCTTGAGTCATGGTTGCAAATTTCTTGAATGCAGTGATGAAATCCGTCAGTTCACCAAAAATCCGAGGCATACAAAAATGTAACAAAGCCCAAAGCTCAGAAAGATTGTTCTGCACAGGGGTCCATCTGATCTAGATGTCTGTTGGCTCACATGTTCAACTATGGATTTGTGCATCTGCATTCTCCATTCTTTGTCACCAACATAGCTGAGAACTCTCAATCTGGGACAAAACTTAGAAAACTCAGTTGCCCAGCCATCCATTAGGCTTAATGGACACGACACCAAAAGGGCCCTGGGCATTTCCGTTGATCTTTCAAGTAAGATAACAAACTTATAGCTTGCAATGTTTTCCCAAGTCCCATTGTGACCGAAATTTCCCTTGACTGGTGTGGTCTTATTTCCTGCGTACATGCGATAGATGTCCTCCACTTCTCATGCTTCAGCTCTCACTACTCTTACTCTTATCCTTCTCATCGGTGTGGTGATGAGATTTTTTGGTGTATCATCCGTGGGATTGACCTGTATGAAACATTATAACATTAATTAGTTTACAGTTACCCTTTAGAGAATGACACCCCCCACATAATAAACAAAAGATCATGATCTTAGTGAAGTGCCCAAACCGAGTGCCTATACAATCCACGGTGCAAGAGCTTTTACTGTAAATACACAAAGTTCCCATTCGAATGTATACATGGCGATCCCTTCAACACACGGCGTGATTGTAGTAACAGCATCTGATCATGATGGTGAGTGGTTTGGGATAGGTCGTTGGGATGTCACTGACTGCAGGTCCGGTGGAATACCTTAACGACTAAGCGAGCAGAGGGGAACCCGAAATTTCGAATATACCCAAAATTTTGGGTGGTGTTGTAGCAGCTACAACATCTAGGTAAAAGGGTGTACCAAGTTTCCATGAACTACCATAGGCACCTTGGTAAATAAATGAAAGAGAAATCAACGAAGGACTTGACGTACGTGCAGGTAGTCTCCCCGAATGCTATGTTCGGTGTATCATGGTTACAAGGCGGCAGACTCGGCTTCCTATGAATAAAAGGATTGCAACCTAGAGGGGTCTCCCTTTATATACTCAATGGTACGAGGAGCGCAAGTCCGTAATAGTGTTGTCTGAAGCCAGATGGCGAGCGACAGCTGCTAGGTTTAAAGACTCTGGAACACGTATCTAACTTAGACCACTAAATGTTTCTTTAAGTTCCAATGTTGCCTTAGGTTAATTGAATAGATTTTAAGTTGATCTTGTATTTATGTTTCAATTCCAAGGTCCTACCGAATGTTGGATCTCACAAACCCCTAAATGCAAGCTACATGCCATAAAATACCGTTTCGTTCGATGAAAATCTATCTATGAGAAAGTTAGAGGTTTTCAAGCGATAGCAAACAATAATAACATGCAAAAACATCCACTACAATACCCAATGCAAGCTAATGAAAATGAGAAATATTTCCTAGAATGCCCAATGCTAGTTATGCAAAAGATTTTCAATTTCACAATGCAAACGTGAACACAAGCACAAATATATTTTTTTGATTTTTCAATGTAATAGAGCAAACAATGCACTAAATCACATGAAAAAAAACTTTCACACTAGTTCGAGAATGTCAATTCGGGAATCGAAATGAAACAATTCAATCAACTCAAAAGCAAGCAAAACAAAAACCCAAACCAATGTTGCAATCTCTCAAATCGAAGAAAGATGTTGAAACGGACCCATACAAGTAATGTGAGCTATGCTCGGAGTGACAAGAAGCAAAAACGAATGAAAGAGACAAGACTCGTTTCACCAAATGCAATCACTCAAACGGATCAAAAGAGATGAATGTCATCAAACAAGGAACGAAGGTGGCTGTGAAACAAAAGACCGAAGCTTCCATGATGGCAGTGTGGGCGCAAGCGTTAAGGAGAGCTACTCAAACTTTGTTACAATTTTTTCTAATTCAGGAGGAATTTGTTCCAATTCCTTATTTCCACTCTCAGTCATCAAACTAATTAAATTTGATTTATTTATTTAATAAAATGACATACGGAGGCAAAATTCCCCTTATACATTTGAAAACATAATAACTTAAAATTAACCAATGCATAAACCCTTCAGAAATGTAATAACTTACTATTAAAAACTTTCAGAAATGTTTAAACTTTCGGAACTGTTTAAACTTTTGGAACTGGGTTCCGAACTTCAAACCTTTAATAAAACTTTATTTTAATCATCCGTCGGGTCCTTACCTTATTTTAAACTCTGTGTGACTTCCAACACAACTACCATTGGATCTCCAAAACATATGATCGAACGACTATCGCGTAGAAATAGCCCCGGTGACTTATCAACCCAAAGTCACGCGAAACTGGCGGTTTTATCACTGTGACGTGTCACAATCTTATTTTATCGCGTTCAATTTTAATAAAACCACTCGCACGCCAAAGGTTATACGAACACAGTGACTGGTTTTTCAAAAACTGCTTGTCTACAAATTCTCAATTCCGATCGCGTTTGACACAGATTTTTTGCTGGTTCTTTGTTTTTCCTTCATACAATGTCTCAACCCTTTTCCGCTCTGCAATTTAATAAAGATAAATCAATTATCACTGTCTGGTCTCAAGCAAAGAAACCAGAATTCCAATTTTCTCCGAATCCTTTACACAGAGGTTAATATGCTTAGATTCTACACAGAAAACATGAATCAAATGAATTTTTCGAAGAGATGAAACCCTCCGGGAACTTGCCAAGTATACAACAAATAAATAAACTCTGCAACTTTATTAAATCAGAGGCAAACCCTCTAAATCAATTCTTCTACGGCCCAATTCGATTTCCTCCTTCTCAGAGGTTACATTTATAGTTTTTTTACATAACAGTCGACCTCCTCTTGAGGATCGAATTCTCCTAATTTAGATAAAATCATAATTAAATAATATCTTCCCTAAATCTATCAAATAAAGGCTAAATATGCTAAATCAAATCTAAAACTGTTCAATTTTCCTAGATACTAGTTCAACCCTATCTAATAAAACTGTAAACTGACAGCTAAAGGTACTAGCACCTTTGCTTGTAAACTTTTTTTGGATTTTTGGAATAATTAATGAAGCCTTTTGTCTCTAAGCCTCATGCTCCTGCATCAGACTCCTGAGGACAAAAATCTTCATGGGCTCCTGTCCATGAGCTCCTCCACAAAACTGCCCAATTTCTACAACATGGTTTCTGTCATCCAGGTAGCATCTTCAATTGTTTGATCCTTCCACTTGATCAAATATTGAAAATATTCTTGTCCTCTGGTCTTCTTAAACATTTTTTTGTCTAGGATCCTCTCTGGTTATAATGTCTTTGTTGTGGGTAACTGTTTTACCCAGTCAATGGTTTCTCTGTCTTCTGGTCTGTCATCTGTGCCACTATCTTCATATCTGTACAAATCAGCAACATTGAATATTGGATATATTCCAATATCAAGAGGTAATTCAATTTCATAAGCATTTGCAGAAAACTTTCTCAATATCCTGCATGGTCCTATATTTTTGAATTTTAACTTGTTATACTTCTTGTTTGGAAATATTTCTTTTCTTAAGTGTGCTAAAACCAAATCACCAACTTCAAAATTAACTTCTCTTTTTCTCAAATCTGCTCTGTTTTTGTACTTGATGTTGCTATCTTATAGTTGTTGCTTTACCTATTCATGTATTGCTTGAATTTCTGAAGCAAACTCCTCTCCTTCAGCACTTCTCATTTCTGCTTTTCCCAAGTTCCTCGATTGAGATACTCCTCTTGGGTGCATTCCATAAACTATATGGAATGGACTCTGTCCTGTACTTCTGTTAGGTGAATCATTATATGCATACTCTGCCTGTAGTAAAATATTATCCCATTATTTAGGATGTTCTCCTACAAGACTTCTCAAAAGATTACCCAAACTCCTGTTCACTACTTCAGTCTGCCCATCGGTCTGAGGGTGATAAGATGAGCTGAAACTTAGTTTAGTACCAAGCTTCTTCCACGATGTCCTCCAAAAATGACCAACAAATCTGGTGTCTCTATAAGAGACAATACTTTTAGGTAACCCATGTAATCTGACAATCTCCTTGAAAAACAAATTGGCAACATGAGTAGCATCACCGGTTTTATAACATGGAATAAAATGTGCCATTTTTTAAAATCTGTCAACTACAACATAAATTGCATCATTTCCTCTTTGTGTCTTAGGAAATCCTAAAACAAAATCCATACTTACCATATCCCAAGGTCTGTCTGGAATAGGTAATGGAATGTACAAACCTGCATTTTGAATTTTCCCTTTTGCATATTGACAAATTTTACAATTCTTCACATACTTTTCCACTTCAAATCTCATATTTGGCCAAAAATAAAAATGATATAGTTGCTCATAATTCTTGTCAACACCAAAATGTCCAACAAGTCCACAACTATGTTTTTCCCTGATTAAATTTTCTCTCATAGAACAATTTGGTATGCACAACTGATTTCTTTTGAACAATAAACCCTCTTGCAAGAAATAATATAACCACGGACTTCTGTCTATCAAAACAGAATTACAACATGCTTCAAATGCTTCTTTGAAATCCAAATCTGTCTTATAGAGTTCTTTTAGAAAATCAAAACCTAACACTTGAATTTGACTTTCTTGAACAAGAATGCTTTTCCTACTCAAGGCATCAGCTACCTTGTTTGCTTGACCACTTATATGCTTCAATACAAAGTTAAAAATTTGAAGATATTCAACCCATTTTGCATGTTTTTGATTGAATTTAGGTTGTTTCATAATATATTGTAAAGCATGATTATCACAAATTCTTTAAACATTAAATAATGTCTCCACTTCTTCAATGATTGTACAATTGCATAAAATTCCTTGTCATAAGAAGAGTACTTCCTCCTTTTCTCATTCAGCTTCTCACTGAAATATGCTACAGGTCTATCTTCTTGACTTAATATAGCTCCAATAGCTTCCCCACTGGCATCACATTTTACTTGAAATGGTTTATTAAAATCAGGCAAAACTAAGACAAGTTTTTCAGTTATCTTTTGCTTCAAGAAGTGAAAATTCCTTTCAGCTTTAACAGTCCACTTAAATGGTTGTTTGTCCTTCTTTATGGTTTCAATGATATATGTATTGATCTTACTAAAATTCCTTATGAATTTTCTATAAAAACTAGCAAGACCATGAAAACTTCTTACCTCAAAAACACTTTTAGGTGAAGGCCACTCCACAATTGCCTTTATCTTCTCTAGATCCATTTTTAATCCTTTAGCAGAAACAACAAAACCTATATATACCAATTCTTCTTTCATGAATGAACATTTCTTTAAATTTACCAGTAACTTCTCTTGATGTAACTTCCTTAAGACATAATTAATATGTCTCAGGTGTTCTTCCTTTGTTTTGCTGTAAATTAATATATCATCCAGATATACTATTGCAAATTTACCAATAAATTCCTTCAATACTTCATTCATAAGCCTCATAAATGTACTAGGTGCATTTGATAAACCAAAAGGCATTACCATCCATTCATACAATCCCTCATTTGTTTTAAAGGTTGTTTTCGATTCAACTCCTTCCCTTATCCTAATTTGATGATGCCCACTTTTCAAATCTAGTTTTGAAAAATATCTTGCTCCACTCAAACAATCCATCAAAACTTCAATTCTAGGTAAAGGAAATCTATACCTGATTGTTATCTTGTTAATTGCTCTTGAATCAATGCACAATCTCCATCCTCCATCTTTCTTTGGACTTAATACTGTAGGTACTGCACAAGGACTCAAACTTTCTCTGATCAATCCTTTGTCAACCAATTCCTGTACTTGCTTTCTGATTTCTTAATTTTTTGTAGGAGTCATTCTATAAGCTGCTTTGTTTGGAAAATTTGATCCTGGAATCAAATCTATCTGATGGCTTATTCTTCTTACATGTGGTAATTCATCAAGCAAATCATCCACAATGATATCAAAATAGTTCTCCAACATTTCTTGAATTTCAATTGGCAAATAAGAAATTTTTGTAGAAGTAAATACTACCTTAGGTTTGTAAACTAAAGCAAAATTTACCTCATCATCTTCAATCTGCTGCAAGTATTCTTTTCCACTCAACAATAAAGCCTTTGGATCATAATTTTTACTTGATGCATCTTCTTCTTCCATAGGTAACAATGTTTGATTCATACCATCTTTGAAAAACTTGTAAGTGTTTCTCTTTCCATCACGTACTGCTGCTATGTCATACTGCCAAGGTCTACCTAGCATTATGTGACACACATCCGTAGGCATCACATCACACATGATTTTATCTTTGTAACTGCCCATTTTTAATTCTATTTCACATTGTTCCTTTACTATCAGTTGATGTCCCTTCTAAAGCCGTGACACCTTGTAAGGTGTTGGATGTTCCCTTGTCTTCAATTTGAACTTCTCTATCACCTCTGTAGAGACCAAATTATCTGTGCTGCCACAATCAATTACCAATTGACAGCATTTCCCTTGAACTTTGCACACACTTCTGAACAAAATCTTTCTTTGTGTTGGTTCAGCAACTGCCTTTGTTTTTTTTAACAAAACTTTGTTAACCACCAAAGATTCTCTTTTCTCTGGCACAATTTCTTTCTCTGCTATAGGCAACTTTGCTACTTCTTCTTCAGTCTGAGCAACAATTTCATTTCTCTGGTTTGTCCCCACATTCTTTGGACACTCATAGGCTCTATGTCCTAATTTGTTACATTTGTAACATCTGACTTCTCTTCCTATGTTTCTACCTCCTCTTCCTCTATAAGGACTCCTTTTGCCACTTGTATCACCTTCTGTCGGTGCATACTGAGGTGAGTTGTTGCTAGCTCCATCTCTTGGTGTTGTATATCTTCCTCTACCACCTTGACTTCCTCTTCCTCAGAAAGTACCTCTTCCTTTGGCAGATTGGTTCCTTATGAGTTTTTATTCATCTTTTAAGGCCATCTGGTAAGCCTCTTCTAATATTTTAGGAGACAATATACTTATCTCATCTTGAATCTCCATTATGAGACCATTTATGTACCTGGAAGTCTTCTCTTTTGTATCTTGAACTTGTCCTGCTCTTATGCTCACTTTGTAAAATTCTTCTGTGTATTATTTTACTGTCATTAATCTCTGTCTAAGATTCTACATTTGTCTAAATAATGAAAGCTGATAATCACTAGGAAAAAACTTACCTCTCAGTTTTGCTACCATTCTGTTCCAATTCTTGATTGGTTGCTTACCAACTCTCCTTCTTTCTGCTTGCACTCCATCCCACCAAAGTGTTGCATGTCCTTTTAACCTTGTGACAGCAAACTTAACTCTTTGTTCTTCGCCCATATCCTCATAATCAAATCATTTATTCATTTCATTGATCCATTCTATCAAATCTTCTGGATTCAATCCTCCTGCAAAAGCTGATACTTCAAGTCTAGGTTTGGATGTAGATCCTAAAACTGATTTAAATAATCTCATCTCAAGAGTAAGCTCAACATTTCCTTCTTCTTCTTCTTCAGCTTCAGGTTCACTGACATCTTCAGGATCTGTCTTGCTTCCATTGCTTCCAATCTAGCTTGAATTTGCTGCATAGTTTCTAGTACTTCAACATTTGCAACTGGTCTACCTCTTCTTCTACCACCTCCTCTACCAATTCTGACAGCCATGTTGGATTTCTTTTTCTGAATTTTGGAAGCTTTTTCAATGTCTGGAAAATGCTCTGAAGACTTCTCTGATACCACAAATGATGGCAGTGTGGGTGCAGGCATTAAGGAGAGTTGCTCAAACTTTGTCACAATGTTTTCTAATTCGGGAGGAATTTGTTCCAATTCCTTATTTCCACTCTCGGTCATCAAACTAATTAAATTTGATTGATTTATTTAATAACATGACATACGGAAGCAAAAGTCCCCTTATACATTTGAAAACATAATAACTCAAAATTAACCAATTCTTAAACCCTTCGGAAATGTAATAATTTACATTTAAAAAACTTTTGGAAATGTTTAAACTTTCGGAACTGTTTAGACTTTCGAAACTGGGTTCCGAACTTCAAACCTTTAATAAAAATTTATTAAAATCATCCGTTGGGTCCTTACCTTCTTTTAAACTCCATGTGACTTCCAACGTGACTACCGTTGGATCTCCAACACATATGATCGGACGGCTATCGCGTAGAAATAGGCCCGGTGACTTATCAACCCAAAGTCACGCGAAACTGGCAGTTTTATCACTGTGACGTGTCACAATCTTATTCGATCGCGTTAAATTTTAATAAACCACTCACACGCCAAAAGTTGTGCAAACCCAGTGATTGGTTTTTCTAAAACTGCTTGTCTACAAATTCTCAATTCCGATCGCGTTTGACACGGATTTTCTGCTAGTTCTTTGTTTGTCCTTCACACAATGTCTCAACCCTTTTCCGCTCCGCAACTTAATAAAGATAAATCAATTATCACTGTCCAGTCTCAAGCAAAGAAACCAGAATTCCAATTTCCTCCAAATCCTTTACACATAGGTTAATATACTTAGATTCTACACAGAAAACATGAATCAAATGAATTTTCGAAGAGATGAAATCCTTCAGGAACTTGCCAAGTATACAACAGATAAATAAACTCTGCAACTTTATTAAATCAGAGGCAAACCCTCTAAATCAATTCTTCTACGGCCCAATTCGATTTCATCCTTCGCAGAGGTTACATTTATAGTTTTTTTATATAGAAATCAACCTCCTCTTGAGGATCGAATTCTCCTAATTTAGATAAAATCCTAATTACATAATATCTTCCCTAAATCTATCAACTGAAGGCTAAATATGCTGAATCAAATCTAAAACTATTCAATTTTCTTAAATACTAGTTCAACCCTATCTAATAAAACTGTAAACTGACAACTAAAGGTACAAACACCTTTGCTTGTAAACTTTTTTTGGATTTTTGGAATAATTAATGAAGCCTTTTGTCTCTAAGCCTCACGCTCCTGCTTCATTCCACAAGAGGCTCAGCATACCAAAGCACTATAAAAACCTAAGGCCATGATGCCGACAAGAAATGGACAAACAACTGAAGGAAGGAGGTTGTTCACGGTCACAAACAATCCCAAAGCACTCAAAAAATTCCAAAAAATAACCCAAAAGCACAAGCGCTGACCAAAAATTCCAAAACAAGCCAAACCATCATACCTACAAGAAATGGCGCGACTGTTTGGTTGTAATCAGCGCCAAACAGGGGATGGCGCGGGTGTTGAACTAGCAACAAGCGCCAGTGGGTGCAATTGTCAGACTGGAAACTGCGCCAATCAAGCCACCCTAGTAAAAGGAAAATTTGGAAAAAAAGAGGTCAGATCTGATCCTCTGGGGCTGAACAGGGGTCTTAGACACAACAAAAATAATCAGAAAAGGCAAGCTAAGCAGGCAAAGACCAAGAAGAAGACCTAATGGACGAAATAAAAACTCGCACTGATCCCCAATGGAGTCGCCAATTTGTTGGTGAGGTAAATCCCCTCTGCAGACAGAGGTGATCCCACTAGTCCTAGAGTGGGTCTAGCCACAAAAGAAACACGCTATAATATCGATTCCTAGTTAACGAATGGACAGAGATTCGATAGATGACTTACCGGAGGTCCTACGCTGTTGTTGTCATCGAAAAGAGTGGCTGCCTCTCGCTCCTGGTTTGACAGATCACGATCCGCTCGCTTTCACACTCGGATACCTGCACACACACAAGAAACAATGACGATATACAACATACTATTTCACATTTGTAACTATTAGTCAGTCGAAGAAGACTAAATCAATTGCATTAACTAATCAACATAACACAATGATGGAACCAATACCATAGTCGAGTATATTAATGAAAGGAAGGAAGAGTAC
This sequence comes from Pinus albicaulis, assembly GCA_034641835.2. Classification (NCBI taxonomy): domain Eukaryota; kingdom Viridiplantae; phylum Streptophyta; class Pinopsida; order Pinales; family Pinaceae; genus Pinus; species Pinus albicaulis. Next base: position 1,244,933,520 of record CM076582.1, read on the forward strand.
AACCAAGCTTCGACATTGCGGTCTCCTCTAACAGGGTTCTAGTGGAGCGTGTCTCACAAAAGCTCATCGGGAATTCGAACGGGGCTCTCTCTACGGAATTCACCTTGGTTCTACCTTCTCAAGAGCAATTATTCAGCTATAGTATCTCTTCTCCAAGTTCAGCTTCTTGGCTATATGTTCAGCTTTTCAGCTGTATAATTCTCTTTGTTCAGCTAGCTTTCATAAAGGGAGAAGGCCTATTTATATATAGGGAGAGGGAGAGGTTACGATCCCTATAATCATGGAAGGGAGACCTATCTTCAAGGAGTGTTCCATGGGAGGAGGAAACCACTACTTAAAGAGGGAGATTCATGGCTCATCAGCTTAACCACTTCCTGTGACTCATCACTGAGGTGGTTAAAAGGAAACTTCCGCCTCTATTTGTTAAAAAACATTCCCAAAAAGGCTGACGTGGGCACTACACAAATACAGAGCACTCGGTGGTGCGGGCTCTAGTGTAAACCCTCCATATTGGCACGAGGGGTGAACTGGCTACCGGCGCCAAGTCCAAAACATAGGTTTTTGTGTGCTTTCTGAGGAAATGTTCATCAGGAGAAATGATGTCCTTATGCAGAAGGATGCAAAGAAGGTATTTGTAGAGTATGACACTGCTCATAGGTCACAAGAAAGACCCTCTAATATGCAGGACGAGGTATTGCAGGGACGGTGAAAAAATTTTGTGTAACACTTTGTGAAAATTTCAGCTTCTGAACCCTCGTAGAAAAATAGTTATAGTGAAAATTATGTGATGACCTGTCTAGGTTAAATTCAAAAGCCTGAAAAAATCCCTACCTTCCATAGATCATATCTCCAAAAATATTGCGAACCAATCTCTGGCATTTTGTGAAGATGTTCCTCAGGATTTCAGGTTCGCACTCAAAAATTTCAGCTTATGAACCTTCGTAGAAAAAACGTTATAGTGAAAATTCCAAGATGACCTATTAGGAGCAGCGAAGCCCTAGAATCCAAATCTCTGATACCAAATGTTGTGAAACCAACTCCAAAAATAGAATAAAAGAGAGATCAACGCCTTAGAAATTAGCCACTTCGAGGGGGAAACCTCCAATACATTACATAAATGAAAAATTCTTGGATGATACAAATGACAAAACCTCCTTCCTATATATAGGAGTCCATGGGGCCACAATGTAATCCTAGTGGGGCCACAATGTAATCCTAACCGACCTAACAATAATAATGTAAGGGCACAATAATAGCAATATGGGGGTTTCAGGGGTACAAAAATAACAATAAGGGGGTTACACTAACAACAATAAGGGACTATACTAGTAATATAGGGACCTAAATTTTTATTATTTTTGGGTATTGTTCACTCCCTATGTTGCATTCTTCTACATCTGCTCATGTGGGCTCAATATTGGGTTTCTTAGCTACATCATTAAATGCAAACAAGTCTTCTAAGGGAACTAATCCTCTGGGTAAAAAATTATCTTTTGATTGGAGTATTTCTAGTTCCTTTATTTCTTGATCTATTTCAAGCAATTCTACTTTATTTACATGATTTTCTAATTGGATTTCTAAATCAGAATTTAAAACTGATTTATCTTCTAAATCACACTCAACATCTACATTTTCTTCTTAAAACTCATCCTTGGATTGCAAAAAGTTTTCATTTTTTTTTTCATTCCCAAAAACTTTCCAATATATAACATTGTCTAGAACAGTTGGCCTTTGTTTCACTTCTACCGTGTATTGACGATTGAGATGGGGAATTTTACAAGTGCTGGAAAAAGCAACAAGATTATCAACAAAAATATTCTAATTTCTAGGGATCACAGAGAGGTCATATTCCACAAAACACTCCAGAAAGTCTAAAACAACATTTCTATATGCTCTTAATCTAGGGGGTTTTGTAGAATATTCTCCTTTTATCTATTTTATTATTAGCTCAGAATCCCCATGAATAGAAATTTGTTTAGCACCAAGTTTTTTTAGAAACTGTAATCCTAGTATTAATGCTTCATACTCGGCTATATTATTTATGCATTGGAATTTAAGTGTGTTTGAATGTCCCTAAACATGATTAGTTCCTGAGTTTGAATCCAAACTCCTGCTCTAGAGCCCTCTTTGCTACAAGCTCCATCAAAGTTCATATTCCAAAGCGGTTCAAGTTGTGTTCCTTGTTCTACTGTTTTTGTTTGGTCTTCATCTATTTCACATATATCAATTTTTGAGTTGACAATCTAAGTGTTGATATCTCCATCATTATAGAGAATGAATGAGTCTAGGTTTGAATGGACAAAGTAAAGAGGATATTTATGTGGCTTACCTTGGCTACTTACCACAAATTTCATCAAGGTCTCCCTATACAATCTCCTTTTCTAACCAAAAACCGGTATGGTAGAAAAGGTCATATCCATCTATAGGGTTCCTTGCAACTTAGCTCCCCATGAGCATGAAAACAACATGCCATACTTAGGGGGTATGTCTGCAACCACTATATCCATTACCAAACTTTTGGCTGGAATTTGTGCCAAAGTAACACACATATCTTTCATAAGACTTCAGAATCTCACTTTGATAGAATCAAAAGAGTATAAATCTGTGTATGGTATGGAAATTTCAAGTCCCAATTTCTCCATGACAACCTTAGGAATTAAGTTATTTGAAGACACTGAATCTAGCATGGCATTATGCAAAATTGTCATGAATTTTTAGGCTGACATAAAGGGAGGCACACCTCCTTCCTGAGGCTTGCCATCTACTTATGTTCCAAATAAAAGTTCACATTCGTCATCATTCAAATTGAGTTTATATGTATTTTCCCCTATATTAAGAGCTTTCATTACCTAAGATCTAGACAAATTCTTGTTCATCAGCTCTGTTAAAGGGATAGGTATTTTGAGTTTTTCTAACTCATTTTCAATATTGAAGGATGTCCGAACTTTACTCATGTTTAGGAACTCTAATTTATCAGCAACTTCCTTTGGGATAGACTCTTTTTTCCGACTAGTCGTTGGAACATCTGTCTGTGTTGTTTTGAAATAGTGTCAACTATATTTATAGTAGGATTTTCTACTCTCTTTATACCTAAATCTTTAACAGTTTTCTTGGCAGGAGTATCTATGGTTTTCTTAGGAGGAGTATCAAAGGTTTTCTTAGCAGGGATATTAGTGGCTTTCTTAGGAGGGGTATCAGTGGTTTTATTACTCCTAATATTGTATTATTTGTGAACTTCCATGATAGCATTCTCAAAACCATGTTTATAGTCATCTGATTCCTCAAAATCAAGTTTTTTTTTAGACATATAGAAAACTTCTTGTTCCTCTTGAGTTAGAAATATTGTGTCATCATCATTTATGCCCATCATATTTATTTTATTTTCATCCACATCTTCAATTGTTTCACTTTGGTCATTAGCATAATTTTCTTAGAAAGGAGGTCTGATTTGCTGGTCTGGTCCCTTTTTTCCCTTTGTGTAATTTGTGGTGGGTTTCTCCTAACATTTTGGTTTCAGTTTTGAGGACCGAGTTCATTTTCTCTTGGGTTAGTCCTATCTGTCAGACTGATCCTCTCCATCATCCTCTCCATTTTTATAACCAAAGAATCCATTTTAGAATCAACAGAATATGTTGACGGTTCCTCTTTCATTGTCACTCTCATCTCCATTCTCATCCTAGCTATTTTAGCTAATAGATTAGCCTCCACACTCACTGCATCTCACTGCATTTCTTCTAAAGTTGCACGGTTTCTCTCTCGTAACTGAAAAGACATATCTGTCTCAAGGCCATCAGGGAATTTTATCAAAGCTAAACCTTGAGAGGGTTTAATGTTTGCAGGAATTGCATTATAAATACTATTGAATCTGATGCAATAATCATGAAAAAAATTCCCAGGTGACCTCCTAATATTCATATTCTGATAAAATTTGAAGGTGGTTCTTTTTAACTTCCCATCTATTAAGGAATGACTGATGAATTGCGGGGAGATCATTAATTCTAGCAGGTGGTAAGCCTTCGAACCATTTTCTAATTTCTCCTATAAGGCTTTAAGAGAATAGTCTCATATTAACATTTTCTTCATCGACTTCTTTAAGATCAAAACTATCATTCATCCTATCAATGTGTTGTTGAGTAGTTATGGGTCCAATACCATCAAACTCGGGTATCCTAGTTTGATAGTCCTGTGGAATGTTTTCTAAAGGAGAATTAAGAAAAAGAGGAGCATATATTTCTACCATGATGGGTATAAGATGATGGATAATAGGTGGATTGGCTAAAGGTGGAGGTTTAGTTACCTGGTTTGGAACTATGGGATTGGTAGTGGAAACTATAGGAGTGGGACTAGATGATCTTGGGTGAAAAAATTGAGATGCACCGGATGAGGCTAAAAAAGTTAAGGTAGAGAGTTCAACATATTGTTGGATGAATTCCTCATGGACGGATAGGTCAAGCTCTGATACTAAATCCTGTAATTTATCAAACTCTTGAAGGATTTAAAGATCAGGATCAACTTGAACTGAATTTCCTTCAAACGAATGACATTGTAAGATAGATTGATCTACCACTGTTTGGTCCACCCAATTTTCTGACTTATTCCTAAACAGATTATGATCAAGTGTAAAATCAAACTCAATAATTTGTAAGGTGACAAACTTCTTTGGAAGTAAATCTGCCCTAGGGGGAGGACTACTACTTCCTTGACTCTTGGCTAAACTTCTCCTCCTTAACAATTTTCAGGGTCATATACAATAGCGGCAGGTTTAGGATTAGGATGAGATCTAGCATAAAAAAAATTTGGATCGATAATTAAAATCTAAAACACATACACACTATTATTTACAAAGATACACAATCTCTGAAAAATTCCTCAAATAAATTTATTTTAACCAGAGATTTTGGGTTTGATCTCCAGTATGGTCACCATTATGTTATCGTTCTATAATTTTTGAGATTGTGAAAGTAAACATTGAAGTAACATCAAAACCACTTTTAAGTCTAGAAGCTAGCCATTCTAAACTCAGAGAGGGATCTTTCTGCAATATTGGCTTTGTTTTCTATAAATTTTAGGCTATTTATTATGCAATTGTTTTTTTGATTGATTTGTAATTGATTTGATTGATTCAATTGATTGAATGCTTTATACTTCCATCGGGCTTTGGAGTCTACAAAACTAACATGGATCTATATCAAATTTTAAAGGAGCTTCACAGGGAAAGCTAGGTGAACTAGTTCGATCCTTTAAATTTAAAATGATATGGAACATAACAAAAAACAAGATTCAGTTAAAAATAAAGAGAAATTAAGAATTCCTTAGTTTGACTTAAGAATAAAAAAATAAAATTACTTACAGCCAGAACCAGAGTGTATATTTCAACAAATCCTGTTCGTCACTATTTTTATAATATAATTAATATTTAAGAAAGAACAGTAATGGAAACAATGAAATAACACATAAATGAAGAGAAGCATTTCACCAATTTTTCCAACACATGAATCTCGTGAAGAAGTCCTTGTATTAATTATCACTCCATCAACTTGAAAAGAAAAATAGCTTATAGAAAATAATATTTGACAATCAACCCATAATACTTCGAGGTGTGGAGTATTTACAATAATATTTACAAAACTTCTGGAATAACTAACAGAGTATATTTTGCAAAATCCAAACAAATTATCTATTTTGCAAACTAATAGGATAGGCGGCAACTGCATCGATATATGGCTGCGAATTGGAGGAAGTTGTTGCTGAGTTGTCCTTTCTATTTTAGGTACGTTGGTTGATCCTTCAACTACATTTGGAGTTATCAGTTACTCCAATAACTCACACAACTTATCCTACTTTTATTCATATGGAATGGTAAACTTGGTTACCTACCTATATATTTCATCTACTTTAGTATATTTTGCAAAAGTTCATTTTACCACAAAAATGTGATTTACTTCATGCTGAATGTAAAATTCATTTCCTATTGCTTCAAGGAAAGATTTTCCTGTCAAATTTCCCTTTATATTGACGAACTTGGAGTTGTCTCTGACTATTTCTTTAAACTTCTTATTGTATTGTTGTTGTGTAATTAATTTATCATTAATCACAAACAAACTAGGAAATCATTTTTGGTTCAACGCTTCAATTCTACTGAAAAACTGGTTAACCCATATCTCCAGTCCTTGGAATTTTTCTTCTAATTGCATAGTGAGGTTCTTTTTGGTTATAAACTTCTTGAATTCTAGGATATTTTCGGTCCTGCCATCAATTATTATGGCCTCCAACTCATATTTATTCTTGGAATTAAGCAATTTGATGATATTAGTAGCTTCGGTAGGCTTGTCACCCAACTTTTCTTTAATGTCTGCAATAGTTTCTGTGGCTTTTTGTATTAGGTCCTTCTACTCAAAAATGATTTGGATGGATGACCAAATCTCTCTCATAGAGTTAAGGATGCTCATCCATATTCTTTCCTTGGATAAGGTTTGGCCAATAACTGACTCTTTTTCTGCTTTCAGTATCCTTTCTAGTAGCCTTTGGGATCTTTGTGATTCAACTAGATGTGAAGCTTCACTTTTGGTTTTATGTTACTACAAAGCTTTGACTTTCCCCTGAAATTTATTTATCTCTTCCATCTGGATTGACATGTTTTCTACAGCCTTAGTCAATTGTTCAACAACATCTGTAGGTTGGGCTGAAGGAATTATTGATGTTAGAGATCTTGTAGTGGGAATTTCTATGAGAGGTACAACATCTAAAGGAACTATGGCCACCTATGGATTTTTTTCTTTCTACTTAATAAGTTTCTGCATTTTTGTCTCCATTTTCCTGATTTGAGCACTTTTCTCCATGATTAACTTCAACATATCTCCCTTTTATGTTTTAGACTATTTTGTGTCTTTAGTTAGTGGATATTTTGTTTGTGGTAGTTTTAGTTGCTTCCTCAATGTTGCAATGTCATAGTTCTTCTTTTTATCAATTCTTCTGTAGCCTTCACAATTCCTGAATCATAATCCATTTTAATAACCAGATCTTCTACTGCTTTGATTCTTGTGGTATTAGTTAGACAATTTTGACTTGCAATTTTGACATTTTCATGGTGCTATTAGCTAGTGTGGAACAAATAATATCACCAGTCTGTTTGTGCATCTCCATTTCATCAATGGAATGGATGTCCTTGGTGTCAAACTCAAATGATGTCTTTTTTAGTCTGTTGTTGGCTTCAGTTGTGGAATTTGAGCCTCTAGGAAGGCCATCTTATCCTTTCCTTTTTCTAAATCAAAGGGTGATAACAGCCTGCTCTATGAACTGGTAGTTTGTTTCCAGAATGATGTGTAGGTGTTGTTCTTGAGAATCTCATTCTTTAGCTTAATTTCTCTATATTATTTGATGAACTCTTCCCCTTTTTTCCTTGAACAAGATTGGAGGTTTTGGCAGTGCTCGGCTGATCTTGTGACACTAATGACATTGTTGAATATCTAACAAATTTTCTACCTGATTGTGCTGAAGATAATGGTTATTTGCTGATCATGGTAATTCATTGCTTTGTATTCATTTCTAAGTCTTTTTTAGGAATCATCTTAGTCCTATTTCTGTATATGATCTTGAACTCTTTACCTGCACTGTCTGTAACTAAAGGTTTTTCTTCCTCTCTTTTCCTCTTGCCTTTTTTCTCTTGAGCAGTAGGAGTTTGTGAATATGAAGTAGAAAAAAGTTGTTCTTCAGCTTCTTGCAACGTATTCTCAGTCCATGTCAATTGATACAAATATCTTTCAATCTCTCGCCTCTGAGTGTGGGTATAAGGAGTGGTTTTTGGTGTTCCACCCTTAACTTAGAAATTACGCCCAGAGGATCATATGACCATGTAAACTGAGATTTAAATTCATTTCTTTAAAAATATTATATGCGTCTTCTCGTGTTGTCCTTGTATTGCAAACAAAGGGGTCAACTTGAGTTTTAATCCTGAACTATGATTTCTTCTTGACATCAACAAAATTAGTTTCATCAGATTTGATCATATGTCTGATGTATTCGAGGAAAAATACTCTCATTGGGAGGTATCTGGGCAATTTATATAGTGGAAACTCACACCAATACATCCCAATCTCAGTATATTTTTGGTACAGGTACCAATCACCAGTTTTATCTTGCTCTATCAAATATAGAATCTTCTTGATTCCCACACTAATCCTCAGTTTATAGTAATGTTCAGCATGTTCATCACTGGATGTATGAATTGTTCAATGCATTGCTTGAATGTAAACTCCTTTGAATCTTTCATTACCAGGCAAGTCCAAAATATGACAGACTATGGATTCCCTTCCTCATCTAATTTGTGCATTGAAAACTTGAATATGTTTTCCTAGTAATAGATAAACATATAAACCAAAATAGAATTATACCTGAACACTCCTTCAGTTGGTAATTTAAGGATTTGTTCATGTTAAACAACAACTAAGAATTGACTGAAATTGAAAAATATTGAAGGTTTATGATCTGTAGAAAATATTGACAGGAAACCTAATAGGGTTCCATCTACCCATTCATCAAAGTAATAGCCTAAAATTTAGGATAACACATAAATTATTTTTTGGTCCTAATCTGGGAACATGGAAGAGGGGTAAGATGTATTTTTTCTAGGAAATTGGGTGTTTTCAAGCAGGAAGATGTGAAAAAATTGTTCTCTGTCTGAAAAATCCAACTTCTGATAGATTTCAGTCAACGCTTCTATAGAAAAATGAGTGTTGATCTCTACAGGAGGGTCCTGCGTCTTCTGATCAACATTCTTAGCGGAAATGGTGAGTAATATTTTACTACTCAGGGATATGATGGCTCTCTAGTTAGGCACATAACAAGCTTGGCATTTTATGAAAAATTAAAGGGAGTGAAAGGTCTGGTGAAAAATATAAGGAAGGAGACTGGACTCCTAGAGTCCAATTTCCTTAAACTTATCCAAAAATTTGTCTTCGAGCCAGTAGTAGAATTTGAAAATATCGAAGTCACACTGAGTCTCAGAGATTTTATACTCTCTATCTGCAATGGGGATGTCATCCAGGTCTATAGAGTTATGCACCAATGGATTGATAGAATCTTCAAGGTTTTTCTTCTTTGGAGGCATACTTTCAATTACATAATTACAGAGACATGAGGTAGTGGCAAGTATTTACTAGAAATTATGCTGGTTTGTAGTAGACTGGTAGGATAACTAGGGCTTTTGTCATGCTCAATCAGATGTTTGATCGATGGAAGAATGCCAGTGGCCATTGAATTCTACATTTTAAGGAAAACTAACACAATTTGTAGCTAAAAAGGTGAAAAATGGTTGCACAACAGAGTTTTTATGGTGAAGGGGATTTTCCTGTCGGGGGCGCAGGTTCTTGGAGTTTCGAACGGTTACCCGCGAAAAATTTAATGTGCTAACAGTTATCCTGGGAAATTTTTAAACTAGCTAACGGTTATAGCACGCAACAGAATAACAGTGGAGGGCAGAGTTATTAGAAATATTGTCATTCATGGCAAAGGAGTAGATCAGGATCAACAAAGAAGCAAAGGAGCAGCACCAACATTATTATTTATGGAAAAGTAGCAGCATCAGCATTATCATTGGCTTTGGAGCAGTGTTAGTGGTCGCATGGGAGAAGTGGAATATTTTTAGTGAATAGATGATGAATTCCCCTTCACTTTGTGCAGAACTGTGAGAAAATAGTAAATTGAAAATCACTGCAAGAAAGAAAATCGCAAAATCGGAGAATCGCATAATCTCAAATCGTAGAATCGCAAAATCGCAAACTTGCAAATTGCACAATCGTAGAATCGTAGAATTGAAAAATCGCAGAATCACAGAATCGTAAATCACATAATCGCAAAATTTCAAATCGGTAAAAAAATTGTGATATGCGAAAATTTAATAGTGAAATGCGGGAGATGGCGTGGCATAAATGACGTGTCGAGAGATGACATGGCATAAATTACGTGATGATAGATGACATGGAGATAGATGATGTGGCAATAGATGATGTGGCACATATGACATGGCAACAGATGTCGTGGCACAGATGATGTGGCGATAGATGACATGGCGCAGATGACGTGGCAATAGATGATGTGGCACAAATGACGTGGCACACCCAATGGGACCCAAACCCACAATTCGCAAAATCGCAAGTCGCAAGATCGCAAGCAGTGACAAGGTTACGATATGAGAAAGTTAGATGGGAAAATGCGATGGAGAAATTCCGATGGCGTAGCGGAAGCCGGTGGGACCTGAACACACAATCGCAAATCGCCTGATTAGAAGTTAGAAGCCTTGGGCTGATGTGTGATTCGTGAATGGACACAATATATTCTAGAACTAAATTCAAATGCCATAAGGGTTTGGGGTTATGCAGATATTCATGTTATCGTAGAATGGACACGAAGGTACTTGGTACCTGTGATAAAGTTTGTTTAAATTTAGTGGCAGAATTCCTTTGGAAAATATAATGCTTGGTGAAGACTGTGGTAACCATACATCTCTGTGACATACTCAGCGTAACCAGGGATAGAAGCTACTATCTAAAGGTGTGACATTGTATTTCTAAAGCAGCATTTATGTCACACAGTTTTGAAACAGAACATTGGAAACATAGTTGGAAGAAGTGCTAACAAAACATAGGGATGATGCAAAGGTATAAAACGTATAGCAAGGCAAAGAAGAGAAAAGGGATACATTGAAGAAATTGTAATAATGTTAAATTATTGATTGAGATAAATTGTTGTGATGCAAAGGCAATTCTCTAAGTTAAAGTCAAGACTCCAAGGCAAAGACAAAGATGTATTAAGCTGAATTGTTGTGATACATTACATATGGCTGAAATTGATATTGGATAAATTATTTATTTGTTATTCTAATATTCATGATATGAAGAGATTGGAAACAGGTGCATGGAAGGCAAAGATTCAAGTCTATTCACTTCATATTCCAATATATAATACAAATATCCATAAAATTATCTCTAAAAAATATGTCATTTTGGTGTGCATTCGAGAGGTTAGAGAGCTGGAGAATGTGAGAGAGTTGATTGATATACTATGCACATATGGAGTTGATGAGAAGCAGAATTGAAGGGAGAAGAGGCAAAAGTAAATCTGGAGGAATACAAAGTTGATAACCAATTAAATCAACATATTGTTTTCATGTTGTGTGAGGGGATTGTGGTCTCCTTTCAATTTGTAGCTTGATAAATGTTCAATTGGAACTAGTTGAGGTATGAGCCTCCTATGGGTTGTAGCCTATAGAAAACATATGGGATTTGGAGCTTCCTTGCAAGTTGTAGCTTTCATAAATTTGAAGTATCAGCCTCCTATAGGTTGGAGCCTATAGAAAATCAAATGTAATAGGGAGTAGGAGCTTACCTTTGCATCACAATAATAATAATTGTGGTTTTCTCCCTTATGGGTTTCCACTGATATCTAGTGTCCATGTGCATTATTATTATGTGTTGATGTGATGAGTTAGCATGTTTATTACTTGTTTTTCACATATTCAGTTTGTTGATTATTATTTATTAATTTTCCCATGTAATGGTTCTGTTAATGAGTTTAATGAAAATAATTTTAATTTCCATGAATGGACTAAACTGATTCAGCCCGCCCTCTCAGTTTAGTCAAGGGTTCATCAAGCACATGAGAAGGGAGAGCAGGAAAGGAGTGGTTAGGAGGATTTCGGAGGGGGACCGAAGTGGTTAGTGGTATTGGGAGGGGGCGTGTTCGAAATGTAGAGGGCATGACACGTAGCGTGGGACCGGGTTGGACCAGCGTGAACCCTGAAACCAAACCTCAACTTCGACTAGCAAGGTGAAGTGTGAGTCGGTTCCTCTTGTGTGTTTGATGGGCACGCGCTTCCTCCATATTCCTTCACTTTCGTGTTGAGGTTCGGGCATCGCTGGGTTGCTGCAGAACCATCTTTCAACTAGCCATGTTTGTAGTTCGATCAGAGTGCTAGACGTTGTTTGTAGGTGTTGCATGTGGTCATAATCACTGCAGATTTGTGGGTTGAATTTCTTTTCAAGGGGGTGAGCTCTCCATTTCATGATCAGCCTTATACACCCTCTCTTCATTTCAAAGTCATCATGGCCCACTCTCTTTCTTGAGGATACAATATTATGATTGTGTTTTTCTTTGTATCGACATATTATTATGAAATTGTGATGTTTAATGCACAATGGATCATTGTCTCACATCTATTTGGAGAAAATATTTGCGCAAATTTCTAACTGGTGCATATTTATCGTACAATCTCCATGATTGTTCCTTTAGTGAAAAAAAAGAAAAGTTATTGTTGGAGTCGTGTGTGAAGATTTAAGACCGTGTGGAGTTTGTTTGTTATATGGGCAGAGAATTCCCGCTTTGTTATGCACAGTGCATCATTCAATAAGAAAATACAGGTGTGAAGTCTCGAAGGCCTTCAAGCAAAGTTAAAGGATGGTGCTCACTAACTTCAATGGTGCTTGTGTGAAATACTTGTGTTTTCAACAAAGAGGAATGATCCCTTGCATCGAATACTTGTGTTTTCAACAAGTTATTTTTTTATAGTGCAATTAATCTCTCAACCTCTCAACCAATTACATGCTTGCATAAGAATATCATGGGCATTCACAATTGAAACGTCAACTCACTTTTTCATAAATTAATTTTAGAAAATCCATAAAAAAATAAAAAATAAATAAAAAAATAAAAAAATAAAAAATAAAAATCATTTTTTTTCATAAAGTGATTGTTTTTTAATGGAAATTTAAACTTAGAGGTAATAAATTGAAAATTTTTATGAAGGGATAAGAAAGTAATAGTAAGGGCATATTTTTTAAATTTTTGGAGAGATAAGGTGTGGAGTGAAATGGTAATTTATTTTTTTTGTAATTTTGGAGTAATGAGTGATTTTGGAATGATAAGGGAATATTTTTATAAGGAGAAGTTATTATTCAAAATAATGTTTTACTTTTAAAGAGGTTGAGTCAGTCCATCCAGTTTTTGAAGAAAAGGAGTTATCACAATGAGTGCTCGAGAAGCTTCAATGCAAATTTTGTAAAGATGAAAGCTTGATGTACCTTGAAACTTAATAAAATCATATTTTTGTGGTGATCATGTTCTAGATCCACTCAAAATTGAATAAGGGAATCTTAGGTACACCATGTGTAGTGAATGTGTGTGCATGACTTGTGTCTAGTTTTTTTTTTACACTCTTTGTAATATGGTACACAACAAATTAAACAACTAGATGAACATAAGCAAGCTTAAGTATACAAGTCATCAAGCTCATTTAATCAAGCTTCAGTACAAAAGCACAAACAATCACATGCATTTGTGCAACACGTCATTAAGATTGATCAAGAGGTTTTCTACAACTGTATTCCACATCCTGCAATCAAAATAATCAAGTTAAAGACGCCACAAATCCAGCATTCTGAGACAAGATGACATCAACACCAATTTTTGTATCACTTGCAGATAAACATTTTTGTAATTGAGTTGAATTATCAGGGTGCATTCTAGGTTGAAACTAACACCGAAATTTGAATTGAGAAGGTGGTCAAACTAAAACATTTAATTCAAGTAAGTCTTCAACTGAGTCATATTATTTTAACTTGTCATTTTTATTTTGGGTGGATTTTCGGAAGTGTTCGACACCCTTTGCCAAAAAGAACAATCAAGTTAGTACAAAGTTAACAACATCAAGCGAGCCAACATGAAGTTCACTGAAGCAACAATCAAAGCAAGCGAGTGAGTTCAACTCTAACGCAAGTAAATGTAATATTCAAACAAAAATCAAGCAATTTGAAATCTACAACAAGCGAGCCTGAGTTCTAGTGGGCATGAAACAAGCAAAACAAGTTTCACCAAGCAAGAGATCAAACAAATTTCAAAGGAAGTGAGCGTGTCATTCAAATCAAGCGAGTGAATCCAAAAAGTTCAAATCAAATGAGAAATTTTAAGAAAAGTGAGCGTGAATTCAAGCGAGCGAATTCACATGGCACAACACATCCAACTGTTACAAGTTCTTCACATTTTGATCCTATCAAGTGCTGAAGACATGGTGCAAATCAGCAAAACAACTCTTGTTGATATTTCAAGGCATCTACAATAGACACATGAAACGATTGAGTTCCTTCAACTGGAGTCACAACTACAAAGAAATGAGTTGCAAGAGAAGAGTGATGCATCTGAGTCTTTGAACCATATAGATAAATATGATAATCCATTCATCCAAATAGCTTAAAGTGTCGAAGTTGTTCAAGTCCAACTTTCTTCCAAACCAATCATCAAGCCATGGGAAGAAATCCAAAGTAATAGAAATCGACAGGGATTACAATATGTCAAAGATGACGACAACTTACATATCCCAAATTATTCAAAGCCCATCAAGTTCGCTAGTGCATGCTTTCTTGAATAAATCACATCAAAAAAATTTGCGAAAGTTGCAAACAAACAGACATGCACACCAACCAAAGTTGCAGTCAAACCAAAATGCTTACATTGTAAAAAAACAGGTCATATGGAAGATCCTTGTTTTGATCTCCATCCTTGTCGCCATTGTGGCAAGCCGAATCATTCATCAGAGAAATAATGCAACCAAAACCAACCAGTCAAATTTAAGATCAATTATGAATGGATTGATCCTTGGGAATGGTCATCAACAGTCAAAATATTGTATAAGTTCTACAGCCAAATTTAATCACACCTATTGCAGCTGAAAATAAAATGACAATGGTACTCTCGTGTAGATGAATGGGGGAGTACACCAGTGAAACTCTCTTACACCTAAAGGGGGGGATTTCAAAAATAATTTCCAGATGATTCTTTCTCCTTTCAGCTGACAAAGGGGGGGAAATGTTGTTGGAAATAGAGTTCAATGCTCCCCGTGTGTTTCGCGACATGGACTAACTGCCTCTCGTGGATCCTAGCTCTGGCGATTGTAGCGGAGACTAACGCCTACAGGTTTTCCTCTAACGGCAATCGTGATTCCAACAAGTGGTATCAAAGCGACAAGTCTCGAGTTTTAAACTCCCTCGACACGCATTGTGGGGGGGGGGGAAGACTGTTGGACATTGAGTTCAACGCTCCCCATGTGTTTCGCGACATGGACTAATCGCCTCTCGTGGATCCTAACTCTGACAATTGTAGCGGAGACTAACGACTGTTGGTTTTGGTCTAATGGCAATCATGATTCCAACAAATGTTAATGAAATTGACGGTGGTTTTTAGACTAAAATTTTCGACAACATCATCAAAAGCAGCCAGTGAGCACCTCAGCAGCTAGTGGGCATCTTCAGCAACCAGTGGGTGTTCAAACATCCAAGAAGATAGTGGGCATCAACAAAGAGCAGTTTCCAACAGCATCAACAAAATCAACAGTGAGTTGTTTTCTTTTTTACATTATCATCATCATTAGCCACTGGGTGATCATCAAGTAGCCCATGGGCAGTTTCATCATCAGTAAATTCGCCAGTGGACGTCTTCAAAATTTTGTCACTAGACAAAGGATGTTAATTTCAATAAAAGGACAGATGAAACCTTTTTATGCTTGGCATGTGATAAAGTTTTCAAGCGAAATTCATAGATGAAGCAGACATGCAGCTGATTCATGGTCTCTTCAGATTGCAGTTTTTTCGGCATCCTGCTTTGGCAGTTTTTCAGGCAGTGTTTTTGAGGATCAACAAGTTGAGAACTTGGAAGATAGTTCCTCATTCTTATTTTGGATTTATCATTTAGGGGGGAATGTTAGCATCTCTCTCATAAAAAATTATAAATCCAAAGTTAATTTAATTAATTAAATATTGAAAATTAGGATTTTATGCCTAATTTTCTAGATTATGTTAGTTCCTCTTAATTGGGAATTAGTTTAGGCCTACCTAACTTAGCTCCTATATTAGTGTGTGTGGTTGATATATTTTCTCAACCAGGTTTTCCAATATAGACGCACTATCTTGAGAAAAATTCCTCATCTATTTATTTGTGTTATAACATTAATTGAATAATGAAAAATATGTGAGGAATGTCGTAAAGCTCTCACGCCTTTTCCGCTAGTTATATGTCTGAGGTATTTTTTATGTGTTTTATTACTTAAGTTATTTTCTACCAAGTAGAATTAACCACATTTTACCCTTTTGACTTCAACTATCTCCTAATTCTAAGACTAACCCTTTTATTCATTCTTAAGGGTGCATTTGGACTTGCAGATTGTTGTTTTATTTCTTTTGAAAATTCAAATACCTACTCTATCCTATCCAATTATTGCTCCATTGATTCGTCTTAAACATTTTAATCAACATTATTTATCTACCTATTATTCTCTAATCTCATAAACAAAAAATTAAACTTGTCTAACCATGATTAAATTGTATTTTCAAATAAATGACTCGATGTTGTGACATTTTGAACAAGATGCACACAAATTTTACTTTATTTAAAAGAATCAAAGTATCTATCAAGTAGTGGCATTTAAATTTGCAACACTTTCAATTATATTTTATAGTTTTCTTTTGTGGGGTTTTCATCTTTATTTTTTATTATTATTTCCCTATTTTTTCTTTTTCTTTTCTTTTGTATTTTATTCTATTTTTTAAATACCCTCTTTTCATTTTTCTTTTATATTTTTTCTTTTGGAAATCATTTGGAATTGAAATATTATTTACAATGACATATAACTGAGATAAAATATCCAATCACCTTGTGATCCTATAAATTTTAGGACCCTAACAGTGGCTCCAGCTAGGGATGGCACTTTTTTTTAGAAGTCCCAAGAGCCTTTAACCAATAGCCTTGAATTATTTGTTTCAACAATGTTTGCATTTGATTTCTTTCTTCTTGTTGTAGTAGTTATGGTGGTACATCAATCAGGAGCTTAGGGCCTTCTTTGCAGGCTTCAACTTCTGTGAATAGGTCACCCAAGAAAAATAGTAAAGACAATGATATTTACAATGAACTTATATAAGAAACACCTCTATTCTTGAGAGAAATAATGCTCCAAAATCCTTCATTTCACAGGTCCAGCAGGTATCTTTTTTCCATCCAACTCTTTGAGGAAAAATCCATTGCAACCTCTCAAGACATAGATAATATATGGTCCTTTCCACAGATTATAAAATTTTCCATGCTTGCCTTTATCCTCTCTTCTTGAATCCCATTTTAGAACAGTGTCACCCAACTAAAAATCATCTGCCTTGGTTCTTCTGTCATAATTATTTGTGACATTCTCTTGGATAACTTGTGTTTTGTTATACACTTCTTCTGTGGATTTTTGTAGCTGAATGATCTGATTTATCCTTCTCTGACTATCATTTGGTTACACCTACAACTCCTGTATTATTTTCATAGTTAGAACCCCAAAAGAAGATGCCAAAACAACATAAATTCCATAAACCAATTGGTATGGTGACATGCCAATTTATTTCTTTGTAGTGAGCCTATCAGCGCATAGTGAAATTAACAGCTTATTATGCCACGACTTTTTGTTGTATTCTAGCAACTTTTTAATAATGTTGACCAAAATTTTATTTGAAAATTAAGCTAACTCATTACCCTGAGGGTAATAAGTAGTTGAATGCCCCAAAGTGATGTGATATTTACTGTATAAATCTACCATTTTCTTTGACTTAAAGCTTATGCATTATCTGTGATAAGCTTACTTGGACATCCAAATCTTGACGGTATATTGGTTTCTAGAAATTTCATGATCACAACATCAGTTGGTTGTCTTGAGTGTGTGGCCTAGATCCATTTGGTAAAGTAGTCAATGGTTGTGAGGATCCATTTATGTTGGGCTGAGGATGGTGGATGGATTTCTCCAACGAAATCCAAAACCCAACTGTTGGAAAGGGCTTTCAACAGATATAGGTTTCAAGGGTAAAGGAAATAGTTTTCTCTTTTCTTCAAATATTTGGCACTTATCGCAAGAGGTAAATTTTTTATGGACATGAGGAAAAAGAGTTGGCCAGTAAAAACCAGCTCTTAAGATCTTATTGATAGTGGTCTTCAATTACAAATGACCACTGCAGTCTCCTTCATGAAATTCCTGCATCATATTTCAATAAACAGTTTAGTAAAATCCCACCAACATCTTTCTAATATAAAATGCTATCTAAGATACAAAAATTTACTTCCTTTAGCTTAAGAATTCTAGATTTTGTCTTAGGCAAACCAGGCTGATCTCGTAAATTGAATAATACAAAAATGGGGTCTGCATAGTAGGGTGAGGTTGTAATACCCTCATCTACTTGTGGAGTCCCCTACTCCTCTTGACCATCTAATGTATCTACAAAATAATATCCAAGGCATGAAAATTAGATTCAACCATCAATTTGTCTAGTCCATGTCCTTTAATAAGCTTGGTGGGTTTAATTTCAATATCATATTAAAGAATAATGGAAACCCACTTACCTCTTTTACCATCTGGTCCATTTTGAGTCAGGATATCCTTGATTAGAGAATTTGGTACAAAATAAATTATGTGAGAATGAAGAATATATACTCTGAAATCATTAATTGCTTTTATTATAGAAAATACTTGTTTTTCCATTATATTGTATTTTAATGAAGCATATTTTAGAGCCTTGCTAAAAAAAGCAATGGGCTACTCATATCCCTCATTTTTTTTATGTAACAGAATTGTTGCAATAGTGTGTTCAGATGCGAATGAAAATATTATAAAATCATTTGTAAAGTAATTGCCAATTAAGACATGTGCTTTTGTTACAAATTTCTTGACTTGGTCAAATGACTGCCTGGCTTCAATATTCCACCTTATTTCTATGTCTTTCTTTAGCATGTTTGTTATGTTCCTGAGTAGTTCTTCTAGGTTGGGAATGAATCTTCTTAGAAAGTTTATTTTACCAATAAATGGTTGCAATTCTTTAATATTTCTAGGATGAATTATTTTAAAGATGGCTTCAATCCTACTAGGATCAATACTAATACCCTCTATAGAAATAATATGCCCCAGAAGCTTTTTTTCTTCTAGGCCAAATAGTGTTTTCTTGGGGTTAAGTGAAATTCCAAACTCCCTACACTTCTCAAAAACTCTCCTCAAGTGTAACAAACGTTCTTCATCTATTTTGGAATAAATTGTGATGTCATATAGATATATGACAATAAATCTACCAATTTCATCAGCAAAAGCAATATCCACTGCTCTATGAAGTGTGGCTCTAGCATTCATTAATCCAAAAGGAATCTTCACATACATTAACATACCCCATGGAGTAGTAAAAGTTGTCTTATCCTAATCATCAGGGCGAACCAAAACCTAGTTGTAACCCAAAAAACAGTCCAACAGGGAAATCCTACTAGAGCCAACTACCTTTTGCAAAATGTGATCCATCTTAGGTAAAGGGAATTTTTCCTTTAGTGAGACTTTATTGAGGTTTCTAAAACCTATACACATTCTGATTTCACATGTTTCCTTCCTTGTTGGTACCAAATTGGAAACCCATTTAGAGTACCTAAGAGGTACTATGATCTTAGCGTCATACATTTTCTTGATCTATTTCTCAGTTAAACTCATCAGTACTAGGTTTATCCTTCGAAGCTTTTGTTTAAAGGGTTTCTAATCTTCTTTAATAGGAATTTTGTGATGGGTTATGTTGGTGTCATAAGATTTTAGGTATTTATAATTCCACATAAACACATCAGTAAATTCATTGAACAGAGAAATTTATTTCTACTTTTCAACAGGTGATAATGATTTAGACAATTTTATCATTTTTTGGTCTTGTTTACTCCCTATGTTGCATTATTCTACATCTGCTCCTGTGGGCTCAAACTTGGGTTTCTTAGCTACATCATTAAATTCAAACAACTCTTCTAAGGGAACCAATCCTCTAGGTAAAACATTATCTTTTAATTGGAGTATTTCTAGTTCCTTTATTTCTTGATGTATTTCAAGCAATTCTAATTTATTTACATGATTTTATAATTGGTTTTCTAGATCACAATTTAAAACTACTTTATCTTCTAAATCACACTCTACATCTATATTGTATTCTTCAAACTCATCCTTGGATTGCATAAAGTTTTGAATTTGTTTGTCATTCCCAAAAAACTTTCCAATATCTAACATTGTATGGAATATTTGGCATGTGTTTCACTTATACTTTGTATTGACGATTGGGATGTGACATTTTACAGGTACTGGCATAAACAACAAGACTATCAGCAAGAATATTCTGATTTCTAGGGATCACAGAGAGGTCATATTCCACAAAGCACTCCAGAAATTCTAGAGAAACATTTATGTATTCTCTTAATCTAGGGTGTTTCGAATAATACTCTCCTTTTTTCTATTTTATTATTGGCTCAGAATCCCCATGAATAGAAATTCGTTTAGCACCAAGTTTTTTCAGTAACTGTAATTATTGGAGCGGGGTCCCCTACGTCCAAAGACCATTTTTTTAAATTTTTTGTAATAGATTTAGTCGTGCGCAGGGGCTTTGGGGCGGGTTAAAGCCCCTCATGAGTTGTAATGGGTAAAAAGGGTAGATGAAAGGGCTAAAAACCACGGTTTGCAGACCCTAGAGTAGCGTAGGATAATAGTATAAATAGATGTCTATATCGAGTCTAAGAAGGAAATTTTTGGATAAGTCTGAACATTGATGTTAGATCTGGTGACTTTGCGATATTTTTTGTGGATTTGTCTAGGTAGAAGGCTTCTACTGGTTGTGTGCGGAGACCTTAGTCCTACCGTGTGCGGACCTCGCTGGCTGTGTGCGCGAGTTGTTGAAGGGTTTTATATGAAGGATCTGAATTGATATTAATAAAGGAGTGTTGTTTTAGATATCTGAGTCTGAAATGCATCTATATCTATGTTATGAATGCTTCTGCATCTTATTTATGATTCCTATATTGTCTGCAATTGGATCTCTTGAGAAAATGTGCTTGGGTTTATATGAATGCTTATTAGATGGATCTGATGATATAAGGTTATGATATTATATGTTAAGGGCTATTACTTTGATTATAGATGTTGTGTTAACTTGCGCAAGACATTCTGCATATTTGACCTAAATCTGTCTATAAGGGTTTCCTGGTCAGGGCTTCTGTTGCAGAGGTTTGTTTATGGTTATTTTGGATATTAAGGAACCCACATCATTCAAACCTCTCTCAGGGTGTGGAAACCTGGTTCCAGCACCCCCCCATATTGCTTCGAGTGAGACTTTGACTTGCGCAAGAAGGTCACTGCCGAAAGGGCCAGTAGTAAAAGGGTTTTTTTGGTTATCCTCAATTCTGAACCCAGGTCAGGAACCCTCAAGCCAACAAATGGTTTTATTGCCAGGACCAGGAAAATTTTGAGATAGGTTGGGTGATGCCGAGAGGTCATTAGAAGCCATTAAATCCTGAACTTGAGGACTGGTTTGAAAAATAGATTCAATAATTTTCCCTAAAAGAAAAAAGAAGTAAGAAGTTGTCTACTTAAGAGTGGAAGAATAAGTATATTTTCACTGAGGTGCACGAGATATTCTTTGTAACCTTTGCACATGAACTGCAGGAGTGTTTGGAAAAGTTACTAGAATTCGAAACCTGTTGGAAGGACGATCATGTCACGCATTGGACCCCTGAACTGATCCAGCAGTTGGAGAAGACTAATAATTCTATTACCCGAACTGTAGATCACTGGGTTGAAAACATCTTGGGCGGGTTTGTAACATAGTTTGCAGTCGATCAGTTTGTGTCATACTCTGAAGCTGAAAGAATATTTTTCAAGGGATTGAGTGGTAATTTCTTACAAACTTTGCCTATGTTGATTAAGATGATATTTTGCGAAAAGGGTATTTTGTGCAACCACACCGAGTGAATGGCCCCTAATCACAGCAAAATCACTACGTGCAGCGGTAGATATTATCGAGTCAATCAGAGAGGGGATAGATATGTATACAACCTTATGAGAAATTACCCTGATATAAATGAAAGCGAGGTTGCACGTGTTGAAAATATCCCTCCTACTACGCCACCATCAAATTTGTGCAGTGGTAAGAATACTCCTACCCCACAATCGACCCCACCTACGGAAGTTATGGTCGTGCATATAAAGATACCAACCCTTAAGGGTGTGGCGGACGAGGATATGGACTGATTTTGGTTTGTGGCGAATGCGGTGTGGACTGCGTAGAATGTTAATACTGATGTTGTCAAAAGAGCGTAGCTGGCTATGGCCTTTGAAGGTCGTGCTTTAGATTGGTTCATGGGATACATTACTCAACATGTAGATCCCATGGTTTAGCAGATTAAGGATGCCTGAAGTGGCAATTCTGAAAGCCAAAATCCTATTCTCAATGCGGAATAGAATTGAAATATACTAAGCAAGGGCCTACAGAATCAGTTTGGGAAATTGACCAGCGACTGAAGCAAACCATCAACGATGAAGGATTTTCTTACGATGACAAGAAGCATAAGGAATGGTTCATCACCATGTTATTTCCACATCTGTGCAGGCCTATGGGTCAGCAGAAGATTTATTCTCAGGAAGAAGCCCTGGAAATTGCTATGAAATTAGAAGCTACGCCTAGAGATGATGCTCAAATTGGAGCGCTGCAAATTCAGAGCCAATTAGAAGGTATGCACTTAGAAATTCATAATTTACAAATATACTGAGGTAAATAAGTTGGCACAGATGTCTGGTTCATACACTGCAAGGGAACTGGCCACACCAATGATCAATGCCCTTTGTTGTCGAATTACATGCAAGATGGGGGATCGATTCCACTACGCCCGAGAGATGTTGCTAGGCCTAGTACCCCCACACTGTGGTCCGTTGATTGTCGGGTGGCTGGGCGACATGATACAGACCACTTCACACAGTTAGGAGCCTATGTACCAAAACTGAAGCAATAGTGGTGCATATTCTGCTCTTCAGTTGGTCACGATGAGCACAAATGAAGAACGTATGACCTAATGATAGACAGATTAAACCTTTATAGGGTGCAGGTTGACCCTTCGTCACCAGCATCTCCCTTTAGACGAGGAGGATCCCCAACAAGAGGACATGGAGGGGGGAGAGGCAGAGGCGCAGGTCAAGGGAGAGGGAAACTAATTTGTTACAATTGTGGAGACACTAGACACTATGCACGTGACTGCTCGAACCCTGCGTGACAATCTTGCAGGTATTGTAGGCAATTTTATCAAGTAATTGAATATTATCCTATGTTAATAGGTAAAATGCAGGAAAAGCAGCAGACATCAACACAAAATATATAGATGGTTAAGGCTTAACCACGCCATGATGGTCCACTGGAGGAAATGAGGAAAAGGCTACCACGAAGCCACTAATCAGAAAGGCGTCTGACAACAAGGAAAGCCTCAACCTATAGAAAGAAAAAGATATTTTCATCAAGGCCAAGAAGGATTTTTCTGATGCAGGAGCATTCACATCAAGGACTCCCATGGAGCCAAAAGCTGATGATGATGTAATATTCCCAAATGGGAAAAGCAGGAATATAGTGAAAAATAATGGAACAATGTTGCAGATCATCATTTATAAAGCAAGAGGCCAATATGGAGACCTTTCATATGTTATTACAACGGCAAAATATGTGTAATAAATTTCCCATAAGATGCATAACAAGAAACACAAGTCTCCAATGAAAAAAATCCCTCAATAAGAGGTGTTGCAATCATGTAGAAAAGTTGGAAGACCCTTATAGTGTTATTTTATTAGCTCTGCTACAAAAAATGATTATACATCGGATATAGAGCTGATATGTGCCTCAAAATTTACATCCATATAAGATCCATGCACTATACAAGCTCCTCTATAGAACCCCTCAAGGGTTTTCAACAAAACAACAATTACAAGATGTAGATTTGAGATGTAAGACTGCAAATCTACTTAAAAATACAGATCTGGAAAGTGTGGCTAATATGATATGATCAATAAAATAGCCTCCTGCAATATATCTTCAAAGTGAAAGGCAGATCCCCTTCACTAGAAAATCAGCTCTCCAAATGGTGTGCTAAACCACCCTGCAACTCCTCCTACCGAAATAACGCAGATCTGGAAGTAAACTACGCTGTAGGGATCAAAATATGGTTGGCCTGATGCCAAGATTTGAAAATGAGTTCAAAGCCCGTCAATATTATCCTCCCAATGAAGTGGAAACCTCCTCCACTGAAAATGAGCAATGAAATGTCCTAGATCTAGAAATCTAGTCTCCACTTGTTGCAGCTTGCAAAAAAAACCAAACCCTCAACAGGATCTGCGCTATATTTGAAAGAAGAAGCTTGGCATTAAGCCAGATAGTGGACAATGTAGTGCAAGACTCCTCCAAGAGCTCCTCAATGGAAGAGGTTGGATTCCCGATCAGGAACACCCTGTGCTAAAAAACACTATATCTCAGCTAAACAATAAGAGAAAGATATATGTCTAAACAAAGCATATATTCAGAAATATAATATACGTCCACAACCTTCATATGGCTGCCATCCTCTTCCTTAAATAGATTATGAACTTGCAAACCCTAAGCCCCATCCAAAAACATCACTACATTCACACAAACAATCTCCATCTAAAACTGCGTTGTCCCTCATTAATGGCCACTCCTCCATGATAGGGTTGTTGATTTGGTCAAGGTTCACCCAGTCAAAGTGATTCAACCCCTTTCACACCAAGGGTGATTTAATTAAGTTGCCAATATTTGTCTCTTTCACATTTGGCATTGATTTATTCATTCTTAAGGATTAGTATGGACCTCCTTTGCTCTTTTATTCTTTAAACAAAGCAATAAAACAAAATTGAATATTCCAACTAGCTCATGGCTAATTGGGAATATTACAGTCCTCCCTTCCCAAATGTTGCTTGTCCTCAAGAAACTGACAAGGTGAGTGCTGCAACTCTCCTTCTCCTCCATTGGTGACACCAAAATGTGATAAGCTTCCTCCATAAGCTAAGTGTTCACCAATCCACCCCTCCATGAATTTCTCCACCAAAGTTCTTATGAGATACAAATAACCCATCCCATAAGGAGACAATAGTTCAAATGAAACAAACATGCTTTTCCTAATGTTCTCCCTGAAACATGTAGCATAGTGAACATGGAGAATCTCCATCCCATAGGGCACATACATACCTCCCATCCTCCCTCCATACTTTCGCATAAAAAGTACAAGTACATCATCAATGTATGGGATCAAAATTAAGTACATATAAGCAGAAATTTGTGCATATGGAGGTCGATCATAGTCCCACGTGTGGAACCAGCGAAGTAAATCTCCTGAATTCATCAGATCATGATGTGGTAAGTGTTTTCCCCACCACTTACTTGTTGTCAAAGTCATCTCACTATGGCTGAAATTGTGAGATATATTTGGTGCCTTAGGAATGCACCCACAGTGATACAAAATCTCCCTTTGATCTCCAAGGGAGTGGCCATGTTCATAAATTTTTGTGGCCCAAAGTTGGCCATGAATTTTATATGGTATAGTGCTCCTCCTTGGAGCTATGGCCTGCATAAACATAGTAAAAGAATGCATATGTTCATCAAATAAAACATTATGTACGCAACCATATCTTTCACCAAAATTCATCCTTAAACAAATGGAGTGGTGTATAGATCTATCTCCTCTCTCAAAAGAAGAAATAGGTGGCTGAATTAACTCTTTTATAGAGTTATGTTGTTGTCCCAACTCCACATGGTTCATGCATCTTTGAAAATGTTGATATAGTTATCCTTAAAATCCCTTCCAAGTGTAGCTTCTCATGATGATGTTGTAGAATCTCATGGAATATGTGTGGCTGAAAAAGAACTCTTCATAATCTCTTTGTAGTAACTTCTCCTTGAGCTTGGAGGCTCTAGATAATAATATCCTACCATGATAGTAGATGACTCCTTCTTGGACTGAATATCCCTCTTCATGTAGCTGGTCATCAAGTATCATGCATGTGTGAAGATCCTTGGAATAATCCACCAACAGTTGGGATTTCCAATATGGATCAATCTTCCATAGTGACAGTGCTGATGATCTATCAAAAAGAATGTTTGTCATATGGTTTTTCTCCTCCTTGACATCTCCCATGCCAAAGGTATATGATGGAAGTTTCCTATCCCCTCCTTTCTGCCCTCCTTGCATATACTCATGCTCAAGTAAATATTGAGGTTTTTGAAATTTAGTCTCCCATGGGAGGCTGTCATCTATCCAATACCTCCTTGTTTTAATCAAAGCATACATGTGTGGCCACCATCTCCTATCATGTATTTAATATTTATCTTTGAGTGAGATCATATTTTGAATCTCCATAGCCAAGAAATGGTCTCCTTGCCCCATTATGGTGTCACCCTCCAATCTTGCAGCATTACATCTTAGCGCAGTTTGAGATGAGAGAGTGGACAATGGTGATAGTGGAAGAATATCTGCCTCCCTCTTGAGCTCACCCAAGACTCCCAGCATTGTATTTTGATCTTCTAACGCTCCCATCCTTCCTGGATCTATTAATGGAGCATCAATATGTGAAACATATTTCACAAAATCTAGATTAGGTGGTCTCCCAGGTGGTTTACTACAAGATAATGATGTCTCATGGATTATCCTCATGTGCATAATAAATGGGATCATCATATCCCTGCTTCCACTGGGAAAATTTATCTTCGTTTCTTGTGTGGAGGTTTCATGATAATTGGGTATCACTCTTAAGGATGAAAGAGTGCCTATAATTGTAGAAATTGCACCATCCTCTGTTGAGATTGCAACAATATGATGAGCTTAGTGGAGGGAAGCGCTCGATGCATAAGTGGCTCACAAAGCAAGTTTTTTTGCGCACAATGGCCTTTAGACTATGCCCGCTTTGGACATGTCGATCATATTCTGGTGAGCCGGCAGGATGCTATTTGTGGATGGTTGGCTTTGCTGAAAATCGATGGACTTCTATTTTTAGACATATTTAATCTATTTTTAGATTGCTGCATTTGGCAAAATAGATATGTTTAATATTATTAGCTTTAATAATATTTCTTGGACTCTAAACATAATCTTATTTCTGGGACTACTTCAGCCAAGAATACATATGTGTGTACAGAGCCTTGTTTTAAGGAATATGCTTATTCCCGAGGGTTAAGTGGAGCTATTGCATGGAGACTTCAGTTAGAACTCATGTGACAGAGTTTGGTGGAGTTAGTAGAAGTAGTTATTGGAGTTGTGTTCAGTTTAACTCAGTTAGACACAGTTGAGCTAGTTGTATCTAGTCTAACTGATTGATACACTAGTGAGAGTGGTGTGAATTAATTAATAATTAATTCAGTAATTATTAACTCATTAATCAACTGAAGAATACATCAGTTAACTACAGTGCATGGACAGTTTCAGTGGAGACCAGTGAAGAGGTAGGTGAAAGAGCAATGTGACTATCAATTGTGACTATAGTGTTGCATGATTTGCAACACACAGTGGTTGGAGATGCCAATGAGGATTGCGTGAGCAAGGCTGGACCAATTCAAGTTCATTCAGAGCCATTCTTCAGCAGTGATTGCGCAGTAGAGCCAGGCTAGCAGGTGGCAGAGATCGGTGCATGGGATTTGCAAGATCGGACCTGATTAGTGTGTAGCAATTGGAGATTGTACAGAGAGCTTATGAGGAGCTTTCTATGATGATTGTTACATGATCTCTATGACATATAATATATAGATAGTTGGGGGTTTTTAGCTTTAAGCTTTCCCATAAATTATTGTGTTCATATGTGTGAATTTTTATGGTTTTAATGTGTGCATGCAATTGATTTTATTTCCGCAATTAATGATCAATGGTAGAAGAGATTCTGTATTGTGCATGAAGTCAAATAGTGTGTGATCAGGAGAATCTCGGATGTATAACATATCAGTTATATAATTTCTACAAAACCCCCAGGTGGTGGTGTATCATCTCCTGCTATGCCAACGCTGAGACCCCTCCTTTGTTCTTCTTCTTCTTCCTCCTCATCATATGAGAAGACCTCTATGTAATGTGCTTTTCCAGTTGCACATCTATGTCTAGGTGCCCAAGCTTCTTGGAAAGTGAAGCAAAGCTTCCTTCTTCTTAGATCTCTCTGGAAACCATCATCAAGAGGTTTTTTGTATGAGCTCTCCTTTGAAGGAGCAACCTTTTCTTCTTTTCCCTTTGATGGAAAAGAGGGCTTATGCTGAAAAGTTTACTTTTATTTTGGCAAGGCATCTTGAAGGTCTCTAGCCCTTTCAATGGCATCATGTAGGGTAGTGGGCTTGGTAGACTTAACCAACCCATGAAGAGGTTCATCTAACCCATCAATGAACATGTACACCCTTCTAGATACAAATAAATCAGGAACCATTATAGAAAGTCTTAAAATTTCAGAGATTTAAGTTTCTGCATTACCTTATTGTTTTAGCTTTGCAAGGCTCATGAATAGTGCTTCAGGATCTCTTCTATCAAATATTTCCACCAGCCTTCTAGTGAACTCTGAATAAGCAGTCACATTGGCATGACCCAATGTAGACAAGCCATAGAACCACCAGTCGTGTTCTTCACCTTCAAGGTGCAGCGCTGCAATCATAATGGCTTCCATTTCTGAACCTTGTTTAGCTGAAAGTAGATGTCAAGATTTTATACCCAAGATTTTGTAGTACACTTGGATGACCCATAAAATTGGGTAAAAATAATATGCCCATAGTGTGATGTCGATCATGATTCTGAATGAATCCACCACTTCTATGATGATGCCTTGGTCTTCTATTGTCATTTATTTGACAAAACTCCTGAAAACTCAAGTGATATTTGAATCTTTGAGTTTGAGATTCATAGTCTATAAAATATTCTTCAAGGGATTCTTGCTCCTGAAACCCTTCATTTCCCACAACCAAAAATGTAGGCATGGTAGAGCATTGGGAAACTTGTGGTTGATGCACTGGTTTATCATTCCAATTGTGAGACATGCCAGAGCCTTCTCCATGATGAAATCCTTTAGGGGATTCCTTGAATTTTTCCATTCTCATCTCCTTGATCTCTCTAGCAATGTCTTGCATGGCTCTAAGAAGGATCTTAGGGAAATCATTCTCTTCATCTTCATCTCCAGATATAGGGGTTTTACCCTTGTCTTCTTGGTCATTTGTATAATCAAATTTTATGTGTCTTCTCCTTTGATATCTCCTCTCTCTATCAGTGAGAGGTTCTCCTTCTTGAGATGACATATTGCTCTAATAATGCACAGGTTGTGACAAGATTATGCTCTGATACCACTGTAATATTCCCAAATGGGAAAAGCAGGAATATAGTGAAAAATAATGGAACAATGTTGCAGATCATCATTTATAAAGCAAGAGGCCAATATGGAGACCTTTGATATGTTATTACAGCAGCAGTAAGAAATGGCCCATAAGATGCATAACAAGAAATACAAACCTCCAATAAACAAAATCCCTCAATAAGAGGTGTTGCAATCATGTAGAAAAGCTAGAAGACCCTTACAATGTTATTTTATTAGCTCTGCTACAAAAAATTATTATACATAAGATCTAGATCTGATATGTGCTTCAAAATTTAGATCCATATCAGATCCATGCATTATACAAGCTTTTCTATAGAACCCCTCAAGGGTTTTCATTAAAATACCAAGTATAAGATGTAGATATGAGATCAAAGACTGCAAATCTACTGAAACATATAGATCTGGAAAGTGTGGCTGATATGATATGATCAATAAAATAACCTCCTCCAATATATCTTCAAAGTGAAAGGCAAATCCCCTTCACTAGAAAATAATCTCTCCAAATGGTGTGCTAAACCACCTTGCAACTCCTCCTACAGAAATAACGCAGATCTAGAAGTAAATTGCACTATAGGGATAAAAATATGGTTGGCCTGATGCCAATATTTGAAAATGAGCTCAAAGCCCTTCAATATTGTCCTCCCAATGAGGTGGAAACCTCCTCCAATGAAAATGAGCAATGAAATGGCATAGATTTAGAGATCTAGTCTCCACTTGCTGTAGCTCGCAAAAACAACCAAACCCTCAATAGGATCTGTGTTGTAGTTGAAAGAAGAAGCTTGGCCTTAAGCCAGATAGTGGACAATGTAGTGCAAGACTCCTCCAAGAGTTCCTCAATGGAAGAGGTGGGATTCCCGATCAGGAACACCCTGTGCTAAACAACACCTTATCTCAGATAAAAAACAAGAGAAAGATATATGTCTAAACAGACCATATATTCATAAATATAATATCCATCAACAACCTTCATATGGTTTCCATCCTCTTCCTTAAATAGATTATGAGCTTGAAAACCCTAAGCCCCATCCAAAAATATCACTACATTCACACAAAGCATCTCCATCTAAAACTGCATTGTCCCTCATTGATGGCCACTCCTCCATGACAACGTTGTTCATTTGGTCAAGGTTGACCCAGTCAAAGTGCTCCAGACCCTTTCACACCAATGGTGCTTTAATTAAGCTGCCAATATTTGTCTCTTTCACATTTGGCATTGATTTATTCATTCTTAAGGAGTATTATGGACCTCCTTTGCTCTTTTATTCTTTAAACGAAGAAATAAAACAAAATTGAATATTCCAACTAACTCATGGCTAATTGGAAATATTATAGATGAATTTAAACCATTCCTACAAGCCTGCATTAAGATAATATGCAATCATAAGGCAGTAGATAATATTCAGGCCTTAATAGACAACTACGCGAAAAAAGATGCACCTCGGACAGAAACCAAGGCCGTGAACAAGGTTTATAAGTAGAAGAAGAGAACTGGTAGGGAGATGTGCAAGACTGTGGAGATTGGAGACTATGAGATGGATCAGTTCATCTTGGTTCTGGAATCTGATGCAAATTTCTTGCCTAAGAAAACCTGGCAAAATATGGGAGAGCCAAATTTGGAATGGTCCACCATTTAGCTTGACATGACCAATTAGAAAAATATCATTCCACTTGGCAGGCTTCTGCAAGTTGTGGTAGGCATCGTTGGAGTAAAGGTATGCGTTGATTTTGAAGTAATTCAAATTGTGGATGATGCATACCCCTACCCTACGTTGTTAGGACTAGATTGGCCCATTGATATGGGAGGCATCATCAATATGAAGCATAGAAGTAATGCGCCAAGTCCCATCTTTCTTTGGTATCAAGACTATGGCTGAACTGCATGGCGAGGTGCTTGGCCTTATGATACCTTTATCCAACATCTCTTTGATTTGCCTCTTTATTTCATAATTCTCCATTATCGACATGCAATACATACTGATGTTTGGAAGAGGACAATCCTCCTGCAACTGAATCTTATGTTGAATTTTCCTTTTGGAGGCAATCTTGTTGGCTCCTGAAACATCTCATGATGCCCGTTAACTACATCATATAATTCTGATTTCAACTTGGGATCACATCCCTCAAAATATTCATGATTAATATCATCTTTGGGCTTAATAATAAGAAGAAAAAAATTCTTACTTGAATTTACCAGCCTCTTTACCTGTCGATCATTTACCAAAGCAATGTTTGTCTTCTTGCGATGTGCTCTAACAATGAACTCCTTGCCATATTTGAATAAATGATACTTTTTCTCATGGAGATAGAAGATCGCTTTTCTATTATACAAGTAAGAATTCCCTAATACAACACCAGCTATGTCAAGTAGAACCACATCTAATTCAACTGTGTCAACAAAGCTTACAGTGATTGCAAACCTCAATATACATTTCCTTATAACATGTAGATTTGCATCCTTACAAATCCAACCCAATGGATAGGTTTTGGATGTGCTATGGTCTCAAGGTTAAGTTTTTTGACCAAATATTGAGAGATTAATTTTTCTTGTGACCCACTGTAAAAGAGTGTGTCAATAATGGTATGCTTGGATATGACTCTCACATGAAACAATTATATTTTTTCTTCTTCATTTGGAGTGTTTATGTGATAGTTTGATGTACTTGTAGTGGGTTTAGTTTCAATTTCATTTCCCTTCATGTTCTTCGATCCCATGGTTGTAATTTTAGTCTCATCACCTGAATTAGACCCTAAGTCATGTTGAGTTGTAGCAGCAATTTTATGTTTCCCGTTGTTATTGGGTTTCCTTAGCCTCAATTCTGGATGTAATTTCCAACAATGAGTTTCATCATGGCCTTCTTTTGAACAATGTTTACAAGTCAATTTTTCTCCCTCTTTCTTAACATATGTATTCCTTTTGTTTTTACCTTTTGGGGTATTTTCCTTGGCTTTACCCTTAAAATTTTTCTTCCTACCCTCTTCAGGAATGTTCTTCCCTCTAGCTTCTAAATGTGTGGCATGAACACAAAATTCATCTAGACTAGTGGGGTTAACAATGAAAATAGTATGTTTTAGGTAGCTATGTAAGCCTCCTATGTACTTTAGCAAAGTGGCTTGGCTCTACAAATCCACCCCTAATAAAAGAGCTCTTCTCCTAAATGTCTGGGTGTATTATTGCACATTTTTTCCCTTTAACTACCTAAAGTTCTGTCAGTTCATGATGGATTTTTGCATATGAGCTAATGGATAAAACTATCATTTAATAGCAGCAATAAAATCTAACCATGATAGAATAATCTTACCTGTTTCTTGATTTCCTCTCGTGTCTTGGCTTCCCACCAAACAAGTGTTGCATCTTCCATTCTCAAAGAATCTAATTGCATTTTTGTATCATCATCTTGAATGTTATGTATTCTTAAATAGACCTCCAATTTTCGAATCCAATTATCTAGCTTGTCTGCATTTAATTCACCATTAAACATTGGAAATTCGAACTTAACATCAAGTTTTAATAAAGGATATTTACCAGCTCTCTTGGAATTGTGTGGCTGATGTACTGAAGAAGAGGTAGAAGATGATGATGATGATGAGGGTGAAGATGGTGGCCCTTCATTGCCTCTATTTCCTCCATTTCCCTTCTTTGATTGGTCTTCATCATGTTGACCTCCTTAAGATCCTTGTCCTTCCTTTTGTAGTTTAGATCCTTCTCCTTCCAATATCTCATTCCTTTCTTGATAAAGAATTCTAACCATCTCATTCATGTCAAGAAATGCTTTCCTAAACACTCTTTCTTCTTCCTCAGGGTAAAATTCTTCATGAATTTCTCCTTCCTCATGAGACATGCTTAATGGAGCTTCTGCTTCTTTAGGAGGTGAACTAGGTGGTGGAGATTATGATAATATTTCTCTCCTTTGCTTTGGCTCCTTTTAAGACCCTCCTGCTTCCACCAGTTTGCCTTCTCCCCTTTTGAGCTTGAGCCTCGTAAGCATCTAAAGCTTGCAAACAGTTAAACAATTATTTGCACTAAACAACACTAGAGAAAAACTTTAGCTCTAATACCATTTGATCTGAAATGACTGTATTAGTTTTTTTGTGCTAAGGGTCTTTCAGTTTTTAAAACATGTGCATAATTGGTTCATTATTTTGCATAAGGATTAAGGAGTTTTTCCATGAATTATAGTTGAAATTTAGTGAATTAGAAGCATAAAATAAGCATAAATAACATTGAACAACAGTGTAAAATAGAGAAATAAGTCACCAAATGAATTTTACACAACAAGCATGATGAAGCAGTTCACCCCTCTTGGGCTACATCTGTTGGTCCAGCTCCCAATGGCTTGTCCATCTTTCATTATGCTCAAGATTTTACTATTAAATGTATTTACATTGCTCTAATGGTTATTTTATTTGCACCAATGGCTTCAGAATGCTTCAATTAGTCAAGAATCACTCTTCATTCACCCAGAATGGTCGAAAATTCAGCCTCCTACACTTTTTCTCAATATCTCCTAAGAAAACTCCGCTAAATGTCAAGAACTCTAGTTAACTGGATTTAAATTAGGGCTCACCGCAAAATTTGGTGCGCCCCTATTCGCTCCACCTATTAAGTCATGCATTAAACCTTACGGTTAGGATGGTGGCCACATGCGCACCCCCAACTGTTAAGTGGCTTGACCGAAACACAGCGGAATACAATTACATAGAGTTTATTAACATACATATGTGAAGCAACCAACAACGCTCTTTATAACATAACGCACATAACCTTAAATATCTTTACATACATGCGGAACAGGATTCTCAGGTCCCACAACATTCCAACCAATCATAGCAAATCGCAATCTCTCACCCGCAAGTTTAACACTCTACCGATAAAGATAAACCATAACTCTTGTGAAGTGCGCTCATGTGCAATGCCAACATGTGGCATTCCCTCGTCGCATTGCAGATTTCAAATCTTACTGCGTCGAAACCAATTTACCTTGTGAAATCTTAACGATATCCATTAATATTTGCGAAATGCGACATCTACACTCGTCGTCCGTCGTTCATATGCGTCCGATCTAACGGTCCTCACCTACTCGCCCTTCTTCGCATCACAAATTATATGGTTTAGTTGCGATGTCATCCTAACCGTCGATCTATTTCCTTTCAGATCTGCGATCTAATCCTGTCCGTTCACTCTTTATTCCTCTTCGTTATGCAGCTTTATCTCCATATGTGTTCATCCTTCACTTAGAAACCTATTGATGGATTCTGCCATATTCAATCAGAACGCAATATCTTCCTCATACGACATCGGTTTTTCGAACTGTTTGCAGCACCAGAATCAGGAAGACAAGATCTACACAACCATCCTAGTTTCAATCCAATCCTGTAAGTTTGAATTTTGAGAAAAAATTATGAACTCCTGATCATCGGCACACTTATCGTCTTCAATCACTTGACAAGAATATTGACTCTCTCACTACCAATGGCCAAGACTTAAAGCATTAATTTCAATGATGATATGGGGCTATGCCCTACACTATGTACATAGTTTTTTTTTTTCTTGTCTTGTTTGCGTTATGTGAATAAGTGATGTGCATGTACATGTTTTGGCTTCTTAGTATGTGTGTGGTTGAAGTCTAAATATTCTTGTGACACTTCAACATTTGGATAAACCTTTGGTCTGTCTTCCTTGTATTGGTTATCCCTTTTGGCTGATGAAGTTCTGACAGAAAATACGATCCACCCCTAAGGAGAGTTTTGGTTAAACCATGAACTCGTGTCTATTTGGGAAACCTTATGCCTACATTTAGTTCCTTATGTTTTGGTGTTTTCACGCTTATCCAATTAGTAGAAGAGGAGAAAGGGAAAAATCTAACTGATCAAACCTAAATCAGAGGCATTTATATGATTCTCTAAGGGAATAAACTCTCCTACTCTTAATAAGTCGGGATCCCTCTTTCGCCCAATAAACGAATAAGTGCCAATGCATAGTCCTATAAAAATAAATAAATAAAGGAAAAAGAAGATAAAGGCTTCTTGCGCATAGAGGTGAAACAAGAAACTTTGTCGAGGTACTACCAATGTGTCACCAAGTGTTGTCGCTACTACAATACCCTCCAAAAATTTTGCATACGCCCAATTTTGGAGCCTTCCTTATTCTTGTTCATTATCATTTAAAACTTTGAAACTCCTTCCATGTGTTTTCTTAAAGTGTTTTTCTCCCTTTTGAAAGTTAGGAAAAATGTCGTATTTTCGCAATGTGGTTGTCGCATCAAGTACATAAGCATGTCATGGTGGTTTTAAGAGGTTTTCTTTGTGTAAATGAGTTTTTCTCACCATGTAAACACCCGTCGCACTCATTTCCAAGGTTTTAAGCACGATTGCACAAGTTTCGTCACGGTTGTCGCAAAGTGTATCTTTAATGTCGCACTTGTCGTAAATGTGTCTCACAAAGGGAAATGTATTGTTAATGTGTCATGGATTATATATGTTTTTGAGTCGTCAAAGTATTCTAAGTGTGTGATCACAGTCAAAGTCTCATCATTGTTCACACTAGTTTCATAGATCCTGAACATAGCCATTTTCGGAAAGACTTCCTGACCAAGGTGTTATTGCCTAAATCTACCTCAGGCTAAAAAAGGCAGAGTTTAGGGTAACATCAAACCATGCTCAGTCTGGTAACTAGCCCTACCAGATCAGGAGAGGGCTTTCTCCGGGTCAATCTCAGAAAAGATAATAAATAGGCTTGAGATGAATTGAAATAAAGGCTAATTTTAGGCTAGGTATATAAGTAAAGGAGTTTGATTTTGATTTTGGGGGTTTTGTTGGAAACAAAGGGAAAGGCAGTTTTGGGTTCGGGGATGAGGCCTAGTTTTTGCAGAGTTCTGAATGGGGCAAGGAAGGAAATTGTTTTGATGCTTTGGATTGAATGAATGGATAGTTCAGACCAGTGAGGAGCTGAAGAGGGTAAGAGGCTTTCAAGAATCCTCTTCAAACAGATGAAAACATGGAAAATTAAACAAAACTGAAGGCAGAGCAGAGCAATCTAATGAATTCCACCTTTATCACTCATTTGTTTAATTTAAGAAGAAAGGAGGAGGGAAATGATACACATAAACATCATTGAACTTACAATCACAGAGAGAAACACACCATCAAAACATAGAGCCACATGGATCCCAAAGAGTGCTACAAACCCTGGTCTATTCCTTTGTCAAAATTGTAGAGATGAAATGTACAATGAAGTGCCAAGCAATCCCAAGTGTCCAACCCTGAAAATGACTGAAGAATTACAATATATAGACAAGCCTAACTCATCCCCATGCCTCTAGGGGTCTATCTCACCATTCTAGGAGTTGTTTCAACCATATCTAAACTAAGAACTGGAAAATAGGCAATGAAACAACTTGCCTCTATATGATAGGAAACTGATTCATTCACTCACATTTCACTTTTTGGTGAATGAATCTACTTGGATGAGTAAAAATGTGCCAAAATTACATAAAATTCATGAAATTACATCAAGAGTTACATAAAAAAGTAAAACTAGCCAAAACTAGGCGAAAATCTGAGCTGCTGAGTGAAAAATAGGCCAAATTTCCCAATGCGCCGCGCCTGAAATCTCTATGTGTAGCACAACTTTGAGGCTGATCTTGAGGGCCTTCCTAAAGTCCAAATTGAGTGCAGGATAGCTTTTTGGAAAGCCCATGCTTGTCTACTTTCCAACCCAAGTGGAATTTCTGAATTTGGTTGCCATTTTCCCCTCCAAAAATCAAATCTCCCAACACTGCTTATTGTGTGTCCGAAAAGTGGCAGAAAGGCCATTTTTGAGGTGTTTTTGACCCTTTAGGCAACCCAAAACTTGTCAAAATTCTTAGGTAATGGGTAGGCATGCATAAATTTTGATGAAAAATCCTGAAATGCAAAGTTTTCCTCCAAAGGAGCTTCCAATTATAAGCGCGTGCCAAGTGGCGCTACGCGTCCGGCGGAAATATCTATGTTTAGGCCAAAAAATTCAAAATTGACAAAAAGTTTCCCAAATTTATTTAAATTTTTGCTGAATGTCCACCATCAAGCACTATGCTGGGCCAAAGAAGCTTCGGCCAAAATTTGGAGTCTATCATGCCTTTTACGACACTTTAGTGCCCTCTTTAGTCTTGCTTTCAGGATCTTGATCCTCGCTTTGCAAACATGATTTCACGCCCAATAATGGTTCTTCAAGTGCCTGAGCATGTTCTTTTCTTTTTTTTCCTTCTCCAATAGCTTCTAAAGATGAATATTGACCCTCTCAAGCCAAATCTCTCTATCAGCCTCAATCTCCCGCTCAATGGGTGTCATCTCTATTTGGCTTCTTTGGGTAGCTTGCCGGTTCTCACAGATGTTTTGCAACTCCATGATTGTTTGCTGATCTTCTAACTGTTTGTTCCACTACTCCAAGTATTTTATGATCCATTGGGCTCTCTACAACTTGACGGTCAATGTGTCAATCTCCGCCTTCTGCTCCTGAATAGTTTCTCTCAACTTTGAGCTTGGAGAGCTCAAATCCTCATCAATCAGTATGAAATCAATATCCTGGCCTCCTAAAGGGCCCTCCTCCTACATGGGCCTCTTACCTCTATCCTGTACCTGTACCTGTGCTTTTGATGATGGAAACGATACCCCTTCCACCCCAGGTGGAGATAGTACTCGTCGGGCTGCTGCAAATAATACTCTGGTGCCTCTTTGATAAGTAACAAACACTGGCACACTGACAGGTTCTGTCTCGTGACCTTCAGGTTGATGTGAAGGTTCACCTGGCTCATGAAAAACCTCCGGAGGAACCTAAGGTGCTGTGAAGAAATCACGGGAAATGAAATCCTCCCATGAAATGCCCTGCAATCCAAGCTGATGTACAACCACGATCCTGATGAGTGCATAGTGATAAATATTGTTGTACTGCTGCTCGAAAGTTTTCTTCTGCACAAGAGTGGTCATTCTCTCGATATTCCGGAACATGAAATAAGGTATGTTCATCATCCTCACTCTGTTGAAATGCATCAATAACCTGATGTGGTAGGCATAGAGGCGTGAAAACCGGCCCTCACAACTGAAATATCTGATAATAAGTTTCATCAGAGGTGCATAGGATTCCTTTAGGAACCGGAATGGGAACACCCTGCTGAGCTGCCTCACAAAGCTAGGCCTGATGTATGGTTCATAATGCACTCTATCCACCTACTGTCTTTTGTTCCATTGTTCACCCACATTCGGTATCTCAGTTGCTTGAGAAATGGTTTCTGGTGTCAAAGTGAAATTTACACCAGCAAGAGTTACCTGACCATCATGTAAATGCAATACAAACAAACGAGCCAACTCCTGATGATGATGAATCCTAGCAATCATCTCACAATACTGATAGCATGACTGCTCTCAAAAACATGCCATGGCAAGTGGGCATGCCTGCAATTGAGTCAATGAGGTGGGCTCTTCTCTCACATGTTTGCCACCTTTACGAGGCCTTGTAGGTGCATGTAGCTCAGTGGTAGAATCACTATCTCTGTCATAGGATGTATCAGTGTCTGTCTCCATGATGTCCATGCAAGGTGTATGTTGGCTTATATGAGAGGAAAATGAGAATTTGGTGCTTTTTTTCTATTGCCAAATATGTGTCAAAGGGGAGGGACTGTAGGAGAAATAGGGCAGTGGGAACAATGGGGTTTAATCAAGTGGAATTTACCTTTTGGAATTTTGACAAATGTAAGGACAATGGAAAGTCACTTGACTGTTTGGGAAACTTGGGGTTTGGGAATTTTTATAAGTGAAATGGGAAAGGGAGAGTGATAGAAATGAAATGACTTAGGGATAGGGATAATGGGAATGAGATGGTATGAGTGAGCTTTATGGATGTAAGGGGATAGGGAATGGACTTGTATTGATAGTATAACAGTGAGAGGGAGGAATAAACAATGAGGAATGAACAAGTTTGGCACCAAAAAAAATTTTAAAACTTCAACTTCAAACCCTAAGAGACACTTCAACAAGAGGATAGGGTTTATAGTTTTGGCATTCAAATTCTCCAAAATCCATTTTCAAATACTTTTAAATGAAAACTATAGTCTCACATGAACTCACTTGGACAAATTAGAGCAAGCGATTTGGAATTTTTTGGAGGCAATGATAAAAATTTAGGTGTCGGCCCTGTGCGTCGCGACAGTGGCCCAATGCGCCGCGACCGTTGTATGCACCGCGCCAGAACAAAAACATACAGTGGTGAGTGGCCCTATGTGCCGCGCTCAACCAGTGCGCCGCGCCCAACGCCCAGTGCGCTGCGACAGTGAAGTTCACCCACAGTTCGCCCTTCAAACACTGTTTCACCCTCCATGATTTATCTTTAGCTCTTTGATGACTTTAGCATGCAAATGAAGTTTTGCATTTGGAAAGATCTTCTATATACAAATGATTTTGATTTTTTTATTTGAAAAACCCACTTTGTAAAGTCTGAAAACTTTGGCACTTTTCACATAAACTCTGTTTTTGTTTCCTTTGTGATTTTTGAGCTGAATGATGAACTTATTGTCTGTCTTTGCAGGGATAGTTGGCATGGGATTTTAGCAAAGGTGACCAGGGCTGCGCCTAAAGAACTTTACAACTGAAAAACTTTGAAAATTACATTGCATTTATTACAAAAGGATAAAATAGACAATTTTTCTTCAAAACAGAGTTTCGAAGAAAAATCATTATCAAACATTATGATGATGAAATTTTTGCACTAATACCTTATTTGAGGCTTCCTCATGTGCCTACTGACATTATTAGACATTCTGAAGACTAAATTAACGAAACCCTAGACCTAATGAGACTAAAAACCCTAAAATGACTCTTTGTTGACCAAGAGACCAAACATGACTGTAAATGACTGTAAATGATTTCGATGAACTTTTATGAACAGACCTAGGCCAGCAGGTACATGAGGGATATGAGTGACAAGACCCTTCCGTCAAATGATCCATGCTCCTAGTGGAATGCAGCTGACTGAACTAAATGAGACACCTAAAATGAAATGCAACAAGAGAGATTTGATCTCTGACGGATGGATGAAGATACCGACTCTAACACAAGGAACCTAGATTCACCTAGCCTCCCTTAACTACACATTGCATAGTTTGAGTCCTCTAGTTGTGACCTTTCCTCTTGGCACTACGCAATGCATAGTTTCTTCCTCCTAGGACTGTTGCACTGCACAGTTTCTGTGCTCAAGGCCCGACCTTGACTCCCAAAATTGTGTAATTCCTCCTCCCATCCTAATCCCAACACTACATTGCATAGTCACTTGCATCAAGCTCACTCCTCGAGCCTCTAAACTATACAACTATGCAATGGCTTAGCCTCCCTTGTCTCCCAGAACTGTGCAGTATGTTCATCCAGTGCCCATCCCTCATCTTGTCTCACTAGCTCCCAGAACTGCATTGTTTTCTCCCTCAGCCCACCCTGAACTGCACATTATGCAGTCTCAAGGCTTAAGGCTTCCCCTTTACTGATTGAACTTCGTGTTCATTGAGTCCCTTTCGCAACTCTCCATTTGGCTCTGGCTCGATCAAAGGATCAGTATGCACAATCCTAGACTAGGGGTTTTAGGATTGATGTTGTCTTGTCATGAGTAAATTGTAGGGACATGTACCCTTTCATGCCATGGAAAGATGATGAAGAGAGAGATTAAGGAGGGATTCATGCTGGAAGACACTCTTGTAGTTGAGTACACAATTCAATCAATCAAGAGAAAGCAAAGGGAAACTATTTTGCGACCGTTATTCAAGACTTATGAATATTCCTTATCACCAAAACATGTGCAGGTGAATAAAATCATCCTCAAGAAGACACTCAACACTCAACAGCAACAATGGCTTGAAATTTCCACATCACCAAGTAGTCCATGTCATTAGTGTAATGTCATCATGTCATTTCATGTCATGTCACATGCCACACCAGTGTGGCTAATGATGTAAAATATGTTTCAGAAATGTATTGGAAAGTGAAAGTCCAAAGGACATATGTGGAATATGAAGAGTCATGTAAAGTTGAAAATGCATAGGAAGTTAAACAA
The DNA here is from genome assembly GCA_034641835.2 of Pinus albicaulis. Taxonomy (NCBI): domain Eukaryota; kingdom Viridiplantae; phylum Streptophyta; class Pinopsida; order Pinales; family Pinaceae; genus Pinus; species Pinus albicaulis. The sequence continues at coordinate 1,244,974,805 of CM076582.1, forward strand.
TCACGAGGGTAGATGAAAAGTCACAAGGAAGGTGGAGCATTACCTCCACGTTGTTATATATACCCCCTCATTGTAAGAGAAAATGACTTTTCAGCTTGGCTCCTCCCATAAAGCATTAGAGAGATAAGCTAGTTCTTTTGGGGAGAAAGGAGTGGCTCCAACACTCAACTATTGGAGTTAGTGATATTCATTGTATACATGTGTCTTGGAAATTTTACTAAATAACATAATCTTTCAAGGCCAACACGCTCCTTGTGCATGGATTATGAATGTTTATAATACTATTATGTGAATGTTTTTATTTCATGTTTTCTTTCACATGTGCTAAGGTAGTTGAAATATTTCAGTTATTTTAGTACTTATCGTATTGAGAATGTGTTGTAGTGGTGGTTATTATTGTACCATCTTTGTGGACTATTCCACGGGATATTAGACAAACCTTTCTCATTCATTGGTTGTAATGACCGTCACATCCCTTGTGGACTATTCTGCTAGATGTTAGATGAATCTTTCTGGTTCATGTGTGTCTCTTCTTGGGTGGTACTATTACCTCTCTCTTAGGGGCTCACTTTTCTCCCTCTCTCCACAATAGAATAACTTTGACACATTTACAACTGAACTCTGACCAAACACAACTTCTTACTTTTTGAAGGAACCATTGCACTCCTCTCTCTTGCTAATAGTTATATCTATGGAAAACATTTTAGAATTCGACAATCTACCCATATATCGGATGGGACTCCTACATCAAATGGTGTAAGGTCTAATTGGGACTTCATATCAGGGAGACCCCCTTAATGTTGGCAGGTCTAGCACCATCAAAAAGAAGGAATTGGAGTGTGAGAGAGTTGAACTGTTGGACAAGTATCTAAAGAGAAGGAAATAAGTATATAATGTTATTCTTTAATTGTTCATGTCATAGAATTTCTATGCAATTAAATAAGAAGGATTTAAATTATAACTGTTTTTGAATTTTATGCACCCCTTAAAAAACTACCCATTAAGAGCAAGGAAACTTATGTAGCCATCTGGTTATTTGTATATTATGGTCATATGATGACCAAAAATTGGAAAACTGAACCACAGGGTTGTTATGTTCGAGGCAGGGAATTGAACCAATGACTTCACATCAAGGAGTGCCTTAAAATAATACCCGATCACCGTCTATCTAAGACCCCATGGAAAACTTATGCAATATTATGAAATGGCATTGCTTGAAAATAAAGTTCATGGTATTGTGATAATGTTTGGTTTGATTTGTTATTCCTGTAGAAATTTATAAACACAATAATGTATTTTCGGACTCCCCTGATCTAACAATTAAATCCACTATTAAATACATAATCCTTCTACTCAATTCTTTGTGGAAATTAAATCGCCAATTGCAAACACATGAAGAAAAATCAATCGCACATAACAAGATGTTTTTACCGGGAAAGCTTAAAGCTAAAAACCCCACCTATCATATATTATATATATCATGGATCATGAAACAATATCATACAAAGCTCAGATCATAGAGCTCTCAATACAATATACAATCGTCTCACATTGTCATACAAAAATTGGTTCACACATGCACCAATTTACTGCCTCTTGACAACCTGCCTCCACTGCGCAATCCCCACTGAAGAAGATCATTGAATGAATTCGATCTTGCCTTGCCTTGACTGCGCAATCCTCATTGGAAACTCCAATGTGTGTGTATATGCATTGAATGCATCACTATAGTCACAAATGATAGTCAAACACACCCTTTCACCTATCTCTCTACTGGGTCTCCATTGGATCTGACATGAAAGTAGTTAACTATTGTATTTCTTCAGTTGCAAGTAAGACACTGCTTGTGAATTAATTAAATAATTAATTCACTGATCTCTCACTAGTGTATCTTTAGTTACAACTAGCACAACTGAGTTTAACTCACTTAACTGAGTTAAACTAAATAACAACTCACATAACTACTCTTCCAACTCTGTTACAACTCTACCACAATCAGTTATAACGAAGTCCATTGTGCATGTCCCACCAACCAACCTTGGAATGCGTAATTCCTTCAGCTAACTAGTTTGCCACATCAGTTAACTGAAATCAAGTGCTTCAAGAGAATAAGTTATTATTTATTGTTTGATTATCATTAAGGGCTAATAATAATCGACATGCATTCTATTTTTATATATGTGATCTATAAATAGACTTCACCCATGATCTAAAAATAGAAACTCATCTAAAGATAGATTTTTCTCAACCATCTAGAACTAGTCTCTTGCTAATTTTAGAATATGCTCACCATTCTAAAAATAGACATACACCTAAAAATAGCCTACGGGCCCCACCTAGTGTAGATGATTATTTTTCACTAGGATCATCATCTTGTTGAATCTCAACAATTCCTTAATGAAAATAATTGAAGGATGTTGTCCAACCTCTCTGTCTATATCTCTTTGTTATGAAAATAAGATAAACATGTTTCTACACAATAGTTAAACTAACATACTTGTACACATAATAATTATAGATAATAAATGATTACATGTATCATTGTATTCATATTTAATGGAGGATTTACCGCAACCTTCAACTACCTTCACTAAATTTTAACCACTAAAACGAAACATGGTATGCACATGTTGTATCTAGGTTATAATAAGTGTAGCTACCTCATATACCCAAGTATGTTTCAAACATATTGTTATGTTTGGATTCAGATCTATTATAAGCCATGATATATCATTATCATTGACATGCATTTTAATTACCTTTCTAATCATTGAGAAAGACAACCAAAAGATTATACATTTAATTGTCAATCTCAGGTTTGTATGAAATTTGAAAGCTATCATGCACCGTCCATTCTATTACAATATGAAGTTGTAGTAACCTAAATGAGTGTTACATGACAAGATATTGGGATGATTTCATAAGGAATTAGGGGGAATATTCTTGCAATTTAATCCACATTTTGTATTAATGTAAAAAAACACATTTATAAGAAATTAAATGTCACACTTGCAAGAAAATAAATATCACACTTATAGGAAATAAATCACACAAGCATATAAGGTGACTTGTTCTAGTGTTATAACAATCTTGGTATATATAACAAAAATGAAGTTTCACCTGAAATATAATGCAGTGAATCACAAACCATTAAACCACACTTGTTAATAAATTAAGAAATAGGAATATAAATAAGTTGTGAAAAGAATAACCAAACTGATCCTAATCGAAAATAGTGCAATAGAAATTATAGAAAACAAAGTATTCTAGTGTTAACATGAAGTTGTATTGCAGCAATGACCTAAATCACAAGTTGTTGGGTAAGCGTCAAATCTATAATTTAATAACAATTTTAATGAATGAATTATAGGAATAAGCCTAAGGTACAAAGTTATGGAAATATGAATTATCAGAGTTGTAACAATAAATAGGTGACACATATAGTGTTTTTTTTTGCCAACTTGTTTTTCCCACATGGCAGTCATGAATTTTTCAAGCACCCAATTTTTTATCTCATCTTTAGAATCAGGACAATATTGTCAATTAATTCCCATTTTATCATGCACTTGTCATTTTTGTTCCTCCAATTTTTCTCCTAAGCTTTACTTCCTCTGCAACAATAATCTTAGGCCAATGGTGCTCATCCAAGCCTTCAACTGTTTTTAAATAACTTAACAAATGAATGATTTTTGAAGCCTCCATTAGAAACATATTTGCCTCAACTAGCAGGATATCATATGGGACCATTGATTTGACTTTGAGGTTACCAGTGTTTAAGTGCTTTTGAATTCTTTCTAATTGTCTCCACTTGTGATTTGACATGCTGCTCCCCCAAAATTCACATCCATAGAGAACAACTGGGGTAACCAACACTCCAAAAAGAGTTTTCTTGGTTTTCCAATCCCATAATTCTTCTTTCCTGCATCTGTTTCGAAGAAGGTAAGAAGCTCTCCATCCCCCTTGAATAATTATAGTTTTACATATCTCGAACTATATCCAAGGATTTTCCCTCAAATATAAAGCTAACCTATTGCTTTTTTTGATTCAAAGAGAAGATCATGACTTTATTTTTGCTAATTTTTACTTGCATCCCAACCTCTTGAAAAAATAGCTCTAAGGCCTTCAAATGTTCCCTCAAACTATGAGTATATTTTGCAATTAGGATAAGACCATCAACATAAAAAAGTAGCTTCACCACATAACCCACTAATTGAATACCCTCTCCACTGGTGTTTTTTAACCATTCCCCGTCTTATCAATATATAAACCAAATAGCGTGGGGGAAAGGGGGAACCCCTGCTTGACCCCAATGCCACTACCAAAGCATTGTGAAAAGTCTGCCTTAGTTTTTATTTTAGCACTAAATTTCTCATATAGTTTATGGACAACTGCTCTATATTCAATTGGAATTTCAAGCTCTTCCATTATTTTCCAAAGCTTATCCCTAGGAACAATGTCAAAAGCTTTATTGAAATCAACGAAGCAACAAAAACCCTCCCCACCTTGGATGTCCCATACTTTTTCGATGAAGTGCCTAAATGTGATGCATTGATCAATGGTAGAGTGCCTTGGCCTAAAATCAAATTTTCCTTTTGCTATTTTACCTTCTCTTTTCTGCCCAACTATTGATTCTATGCTCCATCATGCTCCCAATTTTTTTTTCAAGAAGAGGATTGACCGTAATAGTGCGATGATTAGAGGGATTATTGATGTCTCCACTTTTGTAGAGAGGGATGGAAACATTGGTTTTCCATTTAATTGGAAAATTGCTTTGCATGACGTTGTTGAAGATCCTTTTGATGATTAGGGCCAATATCTCAACACCCCACTTTGAAATTTCTGCTTGCAATCCATCAATGTCTTGAGCTTTACCACTTGGCTAATTTTTCTATACCACACTTGACATCCTTCAATGAAAATAACTTAGTTGTAGTGATGATTTGGGGAGGCTACTTTTCTCTTGTTTTCTCGCATATAGGAGCTTTGCATATTATAACCTATGTGTATTTTAGATATTATTATCTATTTTCTTTCTCTTTTGTTGTGGTTCTGCCAAAATATTTTGGGGTTGTGCTTTCCCGAAGATATTATTTTTTTTATACTTTTTCCTGCTTTCATTGTTTGTCTTTTTATCCTTAAGGGATATTTTAGCAACCTTGCACTCTTCATCATACCAAGGATTAGTTGGAAAAGCATTCGAAACCCTCTTCTTTGACCGATATCTTTTGCAAACCTTTAAGTCTGTGTGGATTAGAGGGATCAACATATTGTTGCAAATGCATTGTATTTCTGCAATGTCTTCCTTCTTTACTATGTTTTTTTTGTCATCTGAAAGTGTTGCTCTAGAGAAGCAACAAAGAGCTCTTGATTTTCTTGATTCACAAGGATTCTTCCATTTGCATGGGCTTTCTTATGACATTGTTGGGTCAACACTTCCTATAACCCACTTATGTGGCTTCCCAACTTAATAAAGAGAGGCATATGGTGAAAACTCATCGCAATAGGACAAGCCCCAACATTGAACTCCAATGGATTCCAAATAGAACTCTAAGAGAATATTACATAGTCCACCACACTATGACCATTGTAGGTTTTACATGTGATTTCACTATATCATGGCCAAGCTTTCATGCCTTTGCAAACAACCATGTCATAGAGGCTACACAAGCCTAGCAAACTTAGTGCCAAAGTGTGACACTCTTCCATTCCCATCCTAAGAAGCCCTTTTCCACGTGTGATCCTCATTCTCATCTAACCAAAGAGGGTTGTTGTCCATATTCTCATCACTTCCCAACTGAATAAACTGATTGTTTTTTGTCTTAACATTAAAGTCCCCAATTAGAACAATATCTCCTAAACTTTTGAAAGTAGAAATATCTCCTTTTTAAGTAACATAAGGGTCTTAGTTATCTAAATTTGTATTCTTGTAGAACTCGATTTTTTTGGGGCAAAGTAACATGAAAACAACCTAAATGTTGCTTTGTTGTCTATTATATTTATCCATATAAATTGATTATTTGGATCCTTCTTTTCCACTTTCACTATTCCACTCCACATTTCTCTTATTAGAATGATGATCCCTACATGTCATTTACTTGTACCAGACCCTCCATTCCACACTGAAATTTTATTGTATCCTTCGAATTCGGGGACATTGTAACCATCATGCTCATGGGTTTCCATAAGGATAATGATGTCTTTCCCTTTTGCTATGGTCCCCAATCCTGGTCCTGTCCTCCATGGGTAACCTCTATAATTCCAGCTCACCATGTTTAGATACTCTCGAGGAGCCACAAATCCATAATTTTGATTTGTTAAATGTTCGCTATAAAATTGGGCTTTCCCATTTTTTAGCCACACCCGTTTCCTTGCCTCTCTTGTTGATTTCATTTTCTCCCATTCCTTCCTCACTCTGCTTGTTGGCCAAGTGTCAAGTCATCGTCTAGTTAAATATGAGTGCCTCTAAGTAGCCCCCTATTCTTTAGGATAACCATCTTGTCTTCTATACTTCTTAACACAACTCTCACATGTTTATCCCTTCCGTTTTCTACTTTCCTACCAATTCTATTAGCTTGTTGAATATAACCTGTCCATTTCAACTTGTCCTTGAGAAAATCCCTTGCTAAATATTTGTTCTCTCTGTTTTTCCATAGTCCTTTAGACATTTGATGATGAAATTTGTGGCCTTGTATTGCATATATTGTTCCTCTTATTTACCTCTTGATTTGTCTCTCCATGGTTTCTTTTTGCTCAACCAACGATTTCTTTACCACTTGAGCCCAAGATTTACCCTCTTCTATTTGTTGTTTGAGTTTGTTTTCTCTCCTTTCCATGTTTACAATTGTTGATTGAAACTCCTCCATCTGATTTTCCCTACTATTTTTCCCGATCCCTACGTCTTTTTCTTCTTCTACTTTCATTTGCTCTAATTATTGTTTCAAATCTATCAACTCGTGCTTCCCTATTTCCATACTATTTTGCAAGTTTCTTACTTGCTCTTTGAGGACCTTGTTTCCCCTTTTAAGTTTCTGACTGGATTTCGAAATTTCTTTTAACTTGAGATCTTTTTGTTGTCCCTTTAACTCAATGAACTCAGTTGTTTTTTTCATGCTCATGAGTTCGCTTACATAGAGCTTTGATGACCACAACAACAGAGTAGTTGTGGGGTTGTATGTGTCCTTATTGCTTTCCTTTTTTGTTTGCTCATATAACTTCAATTTTACTTTTCTTTGGCATAGATTCCTCTTGTTTCAATAAAACCTCTTTATTTTTGCCATTAACCACACCTTGATCTACCTATTCTTCTACTAATGAATCCATTTTGCAAGTGACAAATGCACTGTTTTTAGTTGTTTTTCGTAAGATCCATGTAAATTTTTTTCTTTGTGGTTGTCTCAAAATTTTGGCCTGTATGTGTTGTAAAATTCCCTTGTATTACTTTGCATTCACAAAAATCAACCTCTCATTTATGCCAAATGCATTAGTTTGAGAAATCCATGGCATGAAGGGATTCCAAGTCCCACTTATATTCTCTGCAAGAGTGCTGGAGTAGGACTCTCTATTTCCTCCTGAGATTTGGAGAGTGTGATTCCACGATATGCACCAACCCTCCTCCAAAATTCTACTTATTAAGGAACCCAATATTTGCATTTGGAAACCACTTGCTGCTTCTCATATATTTGAAGTAATTTTCCCTAACTTTAGTTTTTTCAGGTACTTGGTTTCCACCAAAACATGTGTTTTTTTTTTGCATTGGCCCCTGTGTCCCCCTGCCAGGCTAACTTAACTATAAAATTTTCAGTTATAAGAGGTTTAACGGGCCCAACTTTGGAAGGTTTTAGTTTTTGTTTGTTGCTTTGAAACAAAAGCAATACATATAGCAAATAATATGAAAATGAGATAGATGTGTGTCTGACCTGTTCTTCTCGATAGAAAGAAAACCTTAGTCTGAATGATGTGTATGACCATAGTTTGGAACCTTGGAAATGTTGTCACCACTTTTACAGGCCGTAGCCTAACCAACCTGCAAATTTTCCCTGAAAATCATGGAAATTCCAGTAAAATTTTGATAAAATATGGCAGGAATTTTGGAAATCCAGGTTACAGCTCTCAAAATTCAATATTTCTGGTGCTCCAAAGGTTTTTAATGGTGTTGAATCCATTTCCACCATCAAAAACATGATTCAAACACTGCTACTGTGATATTTTTTGAATTTTTTTTGGCCGGTTTCCAGCCACTTTTACAATGATAAAAATATTTTTTACGAACATGCTATGGGCATAACTATTTTTTAATAACACAAGCACCTTACATTAATGAGGCTAAAATTACTATTAATGGAACGGTTACAATGATAGAAATATTTTTGACGAACATGCTATGGGCATAACTATTTTTTAATAACACAAGCACCTTACATTAATGAGGCTAAAGTTACTGTTAATGGAATGGTCATTATTAGTCCCTGCCTTCTGCATGAGGGACTAAAGTGATCGCTCGATCATTTACCCACGATGACTCGCTTTTTAATTTAGACATGTTCACTTTTTAAACCAAAGCTTCAAAAATATTAATTAAACTTAAATTTTAAATACTATTTATTTGAAATATTATTGGTTGATGAAATTTGAGGTCTTATTGCACAGTTTTCTTGAGTAGTTGCCTATTCATAAAGTAATTTGTGTATTTTAACCAAAGTTTCACAATAACATTTTTTACGACTGAACCAATGCTAGAATTACTTCTAGCATTAGTCTTCTAATATTAAATGTTAAATACTATGCATCTCTATATCATAGGCTTTAAACAAACTTTTGGTTCCCCATTATGATGGCATGTTGTCACTTCCCTATTAACACGTGTTGAGATTCAACAAGAAGATTCAGCACCCACGCCTAGTGCATTAAGCACCTGGTTGCATTAAGCACCCAGACTAGGGTGGGGCCCACAGTGATATTTTTAGGTGCATGTCTATTTTGGTTATTCCTTAATTAAGATGGAAATTAAACTACAATCTATTCTCAATGTGGAATTGAATGAGTTAACTGAAAGTGATAAAGTCAGTTAGCTAGTGGATTTCGAGTTAGAGGTTTTTGGTGAGGCATGCAGATTAATTCAGTTGTAACAAAGTTTGAACCACAATGGTGCATGAGTCAGTGCAAGTTGTAAATCAGTTTAACTTAGTTAAGCGAGTTAAACTCAGTTGTGCTAGTTGTAATTGAAGATACACTAGTGAGATATCTAGTGAATTAAATATTAATTAATTCAAAATCATTGATCTCACATGCAACAGAGGATTTATTGTTATTAGTTGCATGCATGTCAGATCCAGTGGAGACCCAGTTGAGTTATAGGTGAAAGGGAAGTTGACTATCAGTTGTAGGATTATTGGCTTGCACACTAGAAACCAAACACCCATTGGAGTGCCCATGATACTTGTGCAGTCAAGGCAGGCAAGAATTCCTATCTTTTAGGGATATTTACCATCAAGGATTGCGCAAGCAAGGAAGGCTATCTCGATGCTGAGAAAATGCTATGTGTTGGTCAGTTTTGTATATGATACTGTGAGACAATTAGTTGAGTACTAGAGGGCTCTTGTGAGAAGATTTTTATATGTAATTGTTTCATGGTCCATGCTTAATATACAATAGAAGATAATGGGGTTTTTAGCTGTAAGATTTTCCCGGGAAATTATCTGTGTTGTGTGCGATTGATCTTTCTTCATGTTCATGTGATTAGCGATTGTGTTTTTAATTCCTCAAAAGATTTGTAGAAGCGATTTAGTATTTAACTTTAATACATTGTTATATTGGGTGAATCCAAGATATACATACTTGTATAATTTATACATGGTATCAGGGCACAGGAAATTGCAGAAGTGAAGCAGGAGTTGAGTTTGTGACTGGATAGAATTCAAATTTGCACAAATACTTTCTTGGTTCTACTGGTGATTCAAGATCGAAATGGATTTCAATGGCTTGAGGTTAGAGTATGCACTTGAGTGCAGATCAAACTACATTTCTTGGAAGGACAGGATGGAGGAAGTACTCGAAGATAATGGGTTGAAGGAATTCATTGACAAAGATGTTCCTAAACCTTATGTTGCAGATGCTGCAAATCTTGATGCATGGCAAAAGAAAGTGGCAAAGGCAAGAAGGATCATGTTGGAGGGATTACGAGACCACATTGTCTCAAGCCTCCATGGGAAAGCCACACCATATGCAATGTGGAAGGCTTTGATGGATCTATTTCAAATCAACAGCGACCATAGGAAATTTGCACTCAAAGATAAACTCAAGAAGATCAAGATGGAAAAGGGCGATACCATTCCAAAATATCTAACAAAATTTGTCCAATGTCGAGATGAACTATGGAGCATTGGAATAACAGTTGTTGATGATGTTTTGGTGAGCTTGGCTCTCCTAGGACTTCCCAATAGTTGGCACAGTTATCAAGACTATGTCAATGGAAGGGAAAAATTGCCAGATTGGGAACGACTGTGGTCAGATTTGGTGCAGGAGGAGTTCGGATGGAACACCAGAAATGGATCTTCATCTAAGAATGAGGATGAAGAGGATTGTGCTTTGGCTACCAAGGTAAGGAAGGGGAAGGGGAAGGAATTACATTCTAAATCCGAGTCCAAGAATGGCAAGAAGCAGGACATGTCTAAGGTGAAGTGTTTTCACTGTCATGAGCATGGGAATTTTTCTACTAACTATCCACAAAATAAGAAGAAGAAGAAGGTTGTTGGATCTGCAACTAGTGAAGCCCTTGCCTCGCAATTTGAGCTTGACTTCCCATTGATTATATGCATGGTGTCTAGTGCATTGGGACCTATGTGGTATTTGGATAGTGGCACTTCCTTTCACATGACGGGAGATAAGGAACTTTTCAGTGACTCGGAGGAGAAAGATATCCATATTCATATTGAAATGGGCGACGACGGATGGTACAGTGCTACCGGGATTGGTACCTGTTGAGTAAAATAATTTGTATTAGATTACTAACATAAATTATCAATCCGGGATCCATATGACTTGTGAGACATACGTGCACAATATATGCTATGGACCAGTCTATGGAAACTAAAAATTAATCTAATCAGACCATTCCTAATTTTTATTCCATGGATTGAAAGCATAAATCCTATGACTATGAATTGAAATGGAAATGCTATCTAAATCGAAATTAAATACAAAGTGTATGAAAATCAACTATGACTTGTCGTATGACCAAATACTTCAAATATCATTCAATTGGAAAATGAAAAAGTCACCTTCTTGAGATGATTACTCAAGCACATGATTATACATTTAAACTGAAAACTTAATCTAAGAAAGCAGTTAAAATTCATGTAAAAGGAAACTAACTATTGTATGACCAAATATTCAAATATCATTCAATTTTGGAAAATTATAGAGCCATCTTCTTGAGATGATTAAGCAAGCATATGATTATACATTTAAACTGAAAACTTAATCTAAGAAAGCAGTTAAAAAGCATGTAAAAGGAAACTAACTATTGTATGACCAAATACTCAAATATCATTCAATTTTGGAAAATGACAAAGCCATCTTCTTGAGATGATTTAACAATCATCTGATTATACATTTAATTAAATATTTAATCTAAGAAATAAATTAAAAGGCATGTGAAAAGGAAACTAAACTACTGTATGAACAAATACTCAAATATCATTCAATTTTGGAAAATGACAAAGCCATCTTCTTGAGATGATTTAACAAGCATAAGATTACACAGTAATTTGAAGCTTAATCTATGAAAGCAATAAATCTTAATCTATGAAAGCAAATAATTTTTAATCTATGAAAGCAAATAAATCTCACACATTGTAGGTGGCCAATCCAAAAGTATGAGAGATGGGAAAAATTGAACATATCCCAATGCAAGCATTACCAAAAAAATGGTGAACATTACTCATGAGTATTTTTATTCAAGATGTGAGTAATCTTTACTTGTACACCCGAGTCTTCTCCAACTTTACACCATAACATGATAAGAGAAAGCTTCCGCTATTTATACAAAATTAGGGATATCTACTCAATAAATGTAGATCCCTTAAATATCTACTAGATTCATACTTGTCTCAACTTATCCGTAAATTCTAGATACAAATCATATGACACATCAAGATCTCCATGATCTTTCTCCTTGGAATATGGTCCACCTCTTGAGTTGAAATTCGAATTTGATCTTGGGAGGCCAAGTAAGACCCTTCTAGAATCTCCAAAATAGGCCTACACATGTCACAAAACTCATAACACATATATAGATATATGAGACCATGTTAATTTTCTAGTTTTTAATCATAAATTCACTTTAAATACATAAAATAAATAACTTTGGAAAACAAGGATCATAACCCATATATTTATGAAAATGGTTACTTGATGTAGGGTTTTAGGCCAAAAAGTTATGAAATGAGAGTTGAATGGTTATGAAATAATGGAAATATGTATGAATATGGAAGACAATTTTGAGACTCAACAGTACCATTGCCTTTCAAAGGGAGTAAGGTAAACCATTTCAATTAAAATATGTGATGCAAGTACCAGGTCTGAAGAAAAATTTGGTCTCAGTCTCAATGTTGGAGGATAGAGGCTATGGCAATGTTTTTAATGATGGAAAAGCTTTCCCGTGACATAAAACAACGGGTCAAGCCAAGAGGATAGGGATTCGAGTTAAGAATATCTACAAGTTGGAGGTAGATGGCTGCACAGCAATGATGGGCAAGGCAGATCAAGTGGTGAGCCTGGATGAGGGCGAATTATGGCACAAGTGATTGGGCCATCTTCACCATGGAGCCTTGAAAGTCATGCAGCAGATTTCTACTGGTCTTCCCAGGGGCACACTTGCACAATCAGATACATGCAAGGGATGTACTATGGGAAAATATGTAAAGGCCACCTTTCATGAGAAGGAAACTGAGCTTTGGGATCCTTGAGAGAGTTCACATAGACGTGTGTGGTCCTTTCTTGGTTGCTTCAATAACAAAACATAAGTACTATGTAATCTTTTTTGATGAATTTTCTCATAAGTGTTGGATCTTCTTCATGCAAAATAAAGATCAAACATTCTCTAAGTTTTGTGAGTTTAAGGCACTGGTGGAGAAAGAGTCGAGGAAGTAAGTGGAGGCTCTTAGGAGCGATAATGGTGGAGAATACATCTCTAAAAAATTCGAGAACTTCTAGAGAAAAGAAAGAATTCGAAGAGAACTCATAACACCTCATAACCCACAGCAGAATGGGGTCGCGGAGAGGAAGAACAAAACTATTGTGAGTCCAGCACGAGTGATGTTGCATCATCAAGGCCTACTGATGCATATGTGGGAGGAAGCATGCAATACAATGGTACAAGTGAAAAACCATTGTCCTCATAGAGTACTTGGCATGAGTATACCTGAAGAGGCTTTCACTGGTAAGAAACCTGATGTTTCACACTTTAAGATTTTTGGCTCATCTGTTTATGTGCATGTGACCAAGGACGTCAGGAAGAAGTTGGAACCGACTACTAAGGTTGCGTTTTTTTGTGGGGTACACTGAAACACCCCATAATTATTGTGTGTATTTGCAAAACAATAGAATGACTGTTGTGTGATGGGATATCAAATTTGATGAAAAATCCATGTAGTTGTCCCTAGAGAGGGAGTTGTACTTGCATGCAGAGGAGGAACTGTTGGTTCCCAAGGATGAGTGTCAAGATGTGGATCAACCACATGAGGAGGTTCATGGAGTGGAGGAAAACACTCATGCAAAGACATCCATCAGAAATGGCAGAAGGCACACCACGAAAGTTGATAGGCTGAGACTTGATGCTGCACAGAATGTAGGAGCCCCTACTTCACAGCGTAGATAGAGACAATCTCCTGATCGATTTACTAGATACATGGCTCTTATGAGTAAATTTATTTTAAATGAATCATCTTCATTTCATGAAGTAGTGTAGTAGCCTACTTGGGTTGATGCAATGGTGGAGGAGTATGACTCCATTGTCAAGAACAGTGCATGGGAGATAGTCCCAAGACCGATCGAAAAATTAGTGGTTGGATCGAGATGGATCTACAAGGTAAAGCAAGCTGCTGGTGGGAGTATGGAGAAATACAAGGCTAGATTTGTGGCCCAGGGATTCTCACAGATCGAGGGGATATATTATGATGAGACTTTTGCACCTGTTGCAAGGTACTCTTCCATAAGATCCATCCTTGCACTCTCAGTGCAGATGGGCTGGCGCATTCGTCAGATGGATGTGAAAACTGTTTCTCAATGGGATCATTGAGGAAGAGGTGGACATGGAGTAGCCTGAAGGTTTCAAAATCTTCAACAGTGAGTCGCATGTGTGCATGCTCAAAAGAGCACTGTATGCGTTGAAGCAAGCACCCCGTGATTGGTACACTCAGACAGACAGCTATTTCACCGGATTGGCTTCACTAAAAGTGAAGTAGATGAAAACCTATACTAGATTGTGGTTGAGGGTAAGCTATTGATCATTTTTCTTTATGTTGGTGATCTAATCTTGGTGATGAGCAACTGATACACTCATGTAAGGAGGATCTTGTAAGGGTGTTCGAAATGAAGGACATGGGACTCCTTCATTATTTCCTTGGATTGGAAATATGGTAGTGGGATGGTGAACTTTTTGTGTCTCAAGGCAAGTATGCAAATGAGATATTGGGTAAGTGTAACATGGATAGCTTCAAACCCATGGATACTCCTCTTCTAGGAAATTGGAGGAAAGAGGATGCTACTTTTGGAGAGGTAGTGGATGCTACTGTCTATCGACAGTTAGTGGGTTTGTTAATGTATTTAGTGAACACGAGACCAGACATTTGCTATGCAGTTAACCAGCTGAGTCAAGCTATTGTTAAGCCTACCAATCTCTTTTGGAAGGCGGGGAAGCATGTCCTGAGATACCTCAGGGGAACATAAGAGTATGGTCTATGGTATAGATAGATGAATGGAGTGAAGTTGCATGGCTTCACAGATGCAGATTGGGCTCGCAATCCATCGGACAAAAAGAGCACACAAGGGGGATCTTTAGCATTGGATCGATAGAAGTTTCTCGATACAACAGGAAGCAACAATCTATGGCACTCAGTTCAACGGAAGTGGAATACTTGGTAGCAATTCAAGATGCATGTGAGCCTATCTGAATGAGAAATATCTTGTTTGGTTTGTTTGGTTCTCAGATGGATCCAATAGTGATTCATTGTGATAATCAGAGTTTCATTAAACTCTCGATTAATCCTATGTTTCATGATAGGTCCAAGCATATAGATATCCGGTACCATCATCTCTGAGATTTTGTGCAGAGAAGGATCATGTTGCTTCAATACATTCCCATGGAAGATCAAGATGCATATATTCTGACGAATGCGCTCACCAAGAGCAAATTCGAATACCATAGAGACAGGATCGGGGTGAAGGATAATCCCTTTCTTGTTGAGAGGGAGTGTTGAGATTCAACAAGAAGATTCAGCAGCGACACCTAGTGCATTAAGCACCCAGACTAGGGTGGGACCCATAGTATTATTTTTGGGTGCATGTCTATTTTGGTTATCCCTTAATTAAGATGAACATTAAATTATAATCTATTCTCAATGTGGACTTGAATGAGTTAACTAAAAGCGATAAATTCAGTTAGCTAGTGGATTTCGAGTTAGAGGTTGTTGGTGAGGCATGCAGAGTAATTCCAGTTGTAATAGAGTTCGAAGTGCAGTGGTGCATGAGTTGGTGCAAGTTGAAAATCAGTTTAACTCAGTTAAGTGAGTTAAATTCAGTTGTGCTAGTTGTGACTGAAGATACACTAGTGAGAGATATAGTGAATTAAATATGAATTAATTCACAATTAGTGATCTCACATGCAACTGAGGATTTACTATTATTAGTTGCATGCATGTCAGATCGAGTGGAGACCCAGTTGAGTTCTAGGTGAAAGGGAAGTTAAATATCAGTTGTAGGATTATTGGCTTGCACACTTGCAACCAAACACCCATTGGAGTGCCCATGATACTTGCGCAGTCAAGGCAGGCAAGAATTCCTATCTTTTAGGGATCTTTACCATCAAGGATTGTGCAAGCAAGGCAGGTTGTCTGAAGGCTGATAATTGGCTATGTGTTGGTCATTTTTGCATATGACAGTGTGACAATTAGCTGAGTACTGGAGGGCTCTTGTGAGAAGAGTTTTGTATGTAATTGTTTCATGATCCATGCTTAATATACAATAGAACATAGTGGGGTTTTTAGCTGTAAGCTTTCCCTGGGAAATCATCTGTGTTGTGTGTGATTAATCTTTCTTCATGTTCATGTGATTAGCGATTGTGTTTTTAATTCCGCAAAAGATTTGTAGAAGAGATTCAGTATTTAACTTTAGTACATTTTTAGATCAAGTGAATCCAATATATACATGATTGTTGTATAATTTATAAAACATGTGAATTTTTTATTCTTCAGCTGCCACACATTTCTTTACGACTACCACATAATGTGCTTTGTTGCTTCACCACTTGACCACGCTTCAGATTTATATTTTGCAGTTGCCACACATTTCTTTGCAACTGCCACACATTGTGCTTAATTGCTTCACCACTTTACCATGCTTCAGATTTATCCATATCCAAGCTGGTTCCTGAGTCCTTTATGCATTCCTATTAGAGAGGATGGTAAATTTTTGAGAACAAAATACCCTCTACAATCTTATAATTAACAGAAAAAAGAGATTGAGGAATCATTGCACAATTTATTCTTAGAAGGAATGGATGCAGAAACAATTTTAGAGAAAGGCAGAGGTAGGAACACAACCAGAGGTTGCGGAAACATTACCACAATCTGCATATCATAAATTGGACATAATCTCAGTTGGAAACAACATTTTCTTGAGGTGCAGGATCAGAACTATCAATCACTATTGGGGAAAAGCGGCAGTACCAGGAGCAACACATGAGTTATTGTAGCTTCTTGAGAAGTTGTTACCCAAGTTTGATCCAGACAAAAATAATCTTATGAAGACCACATTAAGAATTTCATGTTGGTCGTAGGGCTTATGAATGTGCAATATTCCATATACCTTAGCAGGTAAGACATCTAAATTTATGTATTAACTTGGAATGAGTGAATACAACACATACCTTTAACCCTGTGGTCTAAAATTTTATTGTTTGAGATGTACAAGCTACAACTACACCTGTGGTCTTGGGAGGCCCATGGTTGCCCACCTTACAAACTTCCAAACAAGAAGTATATATGCTTTGATACTAGTATCATTTACACACAAACTACACCTTGGTTTGCGTCACCAGCCTCCCGAAGATTAAAAAAAAACACAATAACCAACCATGGAATGTAGCAAGCATGACCCTCTCCAGCTCGACGACGACATACCAAAAGGTCCAGTGCGTTGCCTAAACATGAAGTAAAACATTACGTTACGAGCTACAAGACAATAAGAGATTCAACATGGGCCTGAGGTTGAATTTGTGTGTAAGTTTGACTCTGCCATTTGGATTCTAGAATGGGAGCAATTGTGCATCTGAGAATGAAATAAAAGGCTAGAGGGCCAAGTCTGGGAGACCTCCTAAACGTGGAATTGGCTTATAGCTTGCAGGGCACACAAAATTGGCTTATAGTTTCCAGGGAACACAAAAGTAGGTTTGACACGACACACAAATTACAGTTAGAGCATAGCTTCATTTGTTGGAGATCCACGAGTCCAATTTAACACAGATCCAAAGACAACCATCTGCCCCCCATATAGAAATATTAGCATGATACTACATTAAGTGGTGTGGTTCAGGTGTGCATGGTGTGTTATGGAGACAGAAGCACATGGAACTCATGCGACCTCATGTGAGGGCCTACATGGTCCATCTATGTCATATGTCTATTTATATTCCATGAAATATGGTTAAAAATCACTTTAACGACTTAATGGACTTTAATTTTGACTTTGAGCTAGTTCATATTTGTGCAGAGTTGGTTTGAAGCTCTTGGTGTGAGAGCGATGGTGTTAGAGTGAGCAGACTCATTACGAACCATGGGAGTTGCATTAAGTCTAATGACGAATGACCAATGCTTGAGGGCTCTCGATGCTCAGGTTTTTTCGCCTACCATACCTAACCATACACATCCTAGACTTGTAGAATTATTAGAAAGGTGTTGGAAGCAAGTCCTCACACAGAGCCCAAATGTTTTAGAAAGGTGCTGGCAGCAAGACCTGACACAGAGTTCAAATTTTCTAAAGTCATAGAGATTATTCAACAAACTCTCAAAGAGGTAAATACATGTAGCCTGTTGACACGAAATTTATATTAATATGTAAGGTTCTTCATGATAATTTTTGTTTGTGTCGGCTGGAGATTAGTGGGAGAATAAGATGAGGAAGGATAAATCAATGGGTGGTTTCTTTTATTCTTTCAGGAAAACAATTGGTCAATTCGTGTTTGCTGAAAGAAAACCAATGATTAATGTAACAAAGACTTGATTATACAAATTCCAACAACCAACCCAAGCACTTTCATTGGATGTTCTTATGTATATACAAAACAAACTGGACTAACAACCTACAAAATCACTAACCTCAAGTTTGCATGTCAGAGTCATTGTGGATATGAAGTTGTTTCCTCTTGTAAGTTCAACCAATCCTTCTTGGTTGTCGTCTTGCCATTCAAATATTATCATTAATCTATCATGAACAACGATTTATTTGTATGGAAACATGTAGATTTAACGATATAAATTCTCAGAACATACACCCAAATTGGGTCCCTTTGCAATATTGTAATGGTATGTTAGATTTTTTGTCTGCCTGTGGGGTTCCTGATTTATTGCAATGATTGACTTTCTTATTTTCAATCAATCGGCCAATGGCTTCCCCACGTGGTAGCTTGGCAGACTATGTAGTGGATTGCTTCATGTCTTCTTCTGTACTAATAATTTTAGAACTCTACATTGATGGTTGGAGCTTTATATTGGATGGAAAGGTAGGAAATTTTGCTAGCAAAATGACGAGTGGACAACTAGACTTTGGATTTAGAAGGAGTACATGTGCTAAATATATGGTCGCCATTTTTTTATTCACTTTTATTCAATTTTAAAAAGATGGGTTGAGATCTTACGTGAATGAATGCATGCAGAGCAATATGTTCAGTGAAATGACATATAAAACATGGGAATAATATAATAATAATAGTTATATATTGTAGTTCATATATTCATGGGAGTATTGAAGTTGCTCCACGAGGATAAAACCACATAATCTTATGGCCTATCACCTAACCATCTTCTTGTTTGTTTTTATTATTTTCAATATTTATCGTGATATCAGCTTCTTTTTATTGTTTCCCCTTTTTATTGAAGTGAACAATCAACAGGTCAATCCTTCAGCTTTAGCTTTATGACTTTGACAATGTAAAAGTGTTGGTGAGTGTTTTGATAGTTTACTAAAGTCATAATTGTTGACCTTGTTGAAAAGTGTAACTAGGTCGATCTTCATGTTGACTATGTAATTATGTACTTATAAAAAAGAAGAAGTCAAAATAATATATATATATATATATATATATATATATAGTGTTTGCTTCATGGTTTTCATGAACAAAAAATTATTAAGTAGATGGACTTGTTCTTGATGTCCATTATGTTTGAGTTAAGTGTCAAATCTAGTCTAGCTATATGCTCCAAGACCTTGTGGAAGAAGCTCACAACAAACCTCAATGCAATGATGAAATACAAACCTTAAATGCAATGAAGAAATACCTCTCCAACGCTGTAATAAAACTTATCTTGTCGGCCTAATTCACCATGGAAAAGTCGGCTGTATGGTCGGCCTATTTAAGGGATTGTTCCCTATATATATACTCATGCAATGTAGTCATCATTCAAGCAATTTTTGTGGACATCTCCAATAAGACAGTGCAGATAAAAGACAACATATAAGTGCGGATAAGGGACAGTAAAAGGTGCAGATCTGAAACAGAGGCGTAGGACATGTATGCAGACATCACTAAAACATGAATGCAGACTTTACTGAAACATGAATGTGGATATCACTGAAGCATATTGCAGATAAAAAGACAGTATACAGTGCGGATTTTCGGAGCTATGTATAGGGTATAAAGTGCGGTCTCATCAAAGTTATCTCAGTAACTATAAAGCAATGAAAGGGTTGCAGATATACAACTAATATTCTACATATTGATGTGTGATTCCAGAACTAGGAAGAAGGTCTTGAAAGAGAAAGTTAAGGGCAGTCTGTTTGAAGGAAGAGTTTGTTAAAGCTAAGATAGTGAGTGTAAGAAGAAAGGCATACCTTAAGGTGGGAGAAAGTGGGGAAGGTAAATATAAGATCTACCTTCCTAACTACAGTTCAAGAAATTCAACTACAAGCATATGCAAAGTGAAAATCAAGGTCTTTAGTGTTGATGCAAAACTAAGAAAATTAGTGAAGAGAAGAATCAAGGTTGAAGAAGTTGGATCAAGGTCTTGGAAGCATATCTAGGTCAAGGGTCTGAGTCTTGGTAATGGTACTTGTCATTTGAAGATCTATAAGAAGAATTATTTGCAGGTTTTCCTCTCCAAGAAGGAGAGGTTTTTCCCTGGCTCTAGGAGCCTAACTTCTGTGTCTTGTGCATTTTGATAATTGACTTGATGAAATATCACTAAGCTAAAAGAAGAGAAGATATAAGTAACTCAAGCAAGCTCAAAAGTAATTATCAAGAAGCGAATTTGTATTAATCACCAGCCCTCCAAATTCTCAACATGGTATCAGAGCTAAGGTGTTGAACTCAAGGGCTACTTGACAAAAAGACACTCTAGGAAGCAAAACTCAAAGTTTGGGTGTAAAGTCAAATCAGTTTGCAAGGAAGACTCTCAAGTTATTTTTAGTAAAGGATCAGCCTTTCAAGAAAATAATATTTTCCATCAAAGATTTACATTGAAGACATTGTTAAGAAAAAGACATTATCTTTTGAAGACATCCTTTACCATCAAGGATCCAAGATCACCTAGATTGAAGAATTCTATCTTGGAAGAAGTTCCTAACCTCTTCTCTATCATCAAGGAAGTTGTTGAAGGAGAAATTAACTCTCTCAAGTAAGTATCTATGACTTCATCTGAATCAATCAAAATGACATTGTTTAGAAAGCAACAAATTGGTTGGGTTATCAAACTTCAATGCATGGAAGAAAAGGACAGATATGAAGCTACTTGAAAATGAATTTATGGGATTCATAGAAGGATCTAAAATTCAACCTCCAAAAGAAGACATTCTAGCATATATCAAATACATGCATGGATACACAAGAGCCCGAAGGATTCTTATGGAATCCATAAAATATTCTCTCATTCCCTATGTATTAAAGCTAGAATCCTCAAAAGAAATATATGATAAATTGGTGGAACTCTTCTTGAAAGGTTCTACAAAGGAAATAATATCCCTAAGACAAAAACTGTACAAATTGAGAATGTCAAAGGAAGAAATAATTCCATATCAGATGGATATTTTTGCAATACGAGAACAACAACTGAAATTGGGAGAAGTACTGTCTAATAGAGAAATACTCACTATGGTACAAAATGTCTTACAAAATAATGGAGAGATTTCTCTTCCAGCATAGATGGGAGAGAAGAATCATGCCATTCCAAAGTATAGGTAAGATATAAGAATCAAGATTGAAAGAAGGATCAAGAGAAGAGAATCAAGCCTTTTCCACCATGACCAGGAAGAAAGGAAGATTCGGTAAAATTGGTCCTCAAAATAAGAAGAGAAATGTGGACAAAGCATGATGCTTTGGGTGTAATAATCTTGGGCATTATAAACGAGATTTCCTATATTTAGAAAGCACAAGAAGAAAAAGGAAGAAACCCATATAAGAGAAGAACCTAATGAAAAGAAATCTAAGAAAGAAGAAGTGAGGGATCTCAACTACGATTAGGATCTTCTTCTCCTTTAAGTGATATATGTTGGTTGTAAAATAGCATGATAAGAAGCAATGCATATTATAGCATCATGATAAAAGCATGATAGGAGCTCCTGGTGTAGCGTCTTCGGGGGAAAAACCTCTCTTAACTATTCTGATGGAAGGTAGTCACTAAGATCAAGGGTCATCATGGAAACAAACTTTTGAGATGTGATGACATATTGATGGAGCAGGCCAAGGAAATGAAGCTCTTAATAAATTGCTATAGGATGACTCAAGGGAAAAAAGGTACAAGGTATGTATATATTTATATGCTGACATTGGACGTTGTGAAGTCATGTCATATGGTTGCAGGTAATATTTAGAAGTATGATCTATGAAGGAATATCTCTCGGTGCACGGACAGATTAAATCAACAAATATGTCCTCATGGAATATGAGTTGGTTGTATATGAACGAGAAACTAGACAAGTTGTAAATTCCTGGGAATGAAGAATGTGCAGAGAGGAAGAGATCATGAAATGCAACCATGTCAAGAGGCAGTTATCATCCAGAAGCCAAGAAGATGTGACTAAGAGATCTCCTAGGAAGATATGTAGACTCTGGCGAAAGTCTGATAAAGAAGAAGACCCTTGGAAAAACATATCATTAGGATATGTGTCAATCTGAATAGACGAAGCCGATGCCTACAAGAATATGTCACGGTGAAAGATCATTACTAAGGTAACATTTTGTTTTAAAAGATTCATATGTATATTTTTACTTGGATGAATTTGTGCGCGGCTGCTAATCATGAGAAAGGATACATGATCCTCGGAGATGATTTGAATGAAAGCAACATGGCATTACGGTGGACCAGATGATAAAGACTGATGAATCACTTTCTGATAGTGGACATGACTCGTGACTGAGAGTGATTGACGATTTGTGCCCTGTGAAGCCAAAAGTTGAAAATTCTGCAATATCGAAATCCGTGACATCAAGGGAAGGAATTCTTCAAGAGTAGCTGGATTGATGATGAAGGACCCTAGTTGAGAAGAAGCCTAGTGGTAAGTTTCTTACTTGGAAGAAACTTGAAGTATGTCCTTCTTGTATTAAGAGGGAGAGATGTATGTAATTCTCCATTACATGTGTCATGCACTAGACCATGACTAACAACCGCAAGTCTTAGTGAAGGCCATGTGAAGAGAATGGATAGAGACATCATTTTGGTCTTCACCTGGAAGACAAAATGGAGGATTGGGTAATCATCTGGCATTTGATACTCTTTGAGAATGAGATAGGGCATTCAAGATAAGAGTAGTCTTGGACCGATATTCTTTGAGGGTTGGCTACCCAAGAGAAGAATAGTCCAATAAGGCCATACTCTGGGAACACCTAGGTGGGGTATGTACCTTGGAGAGAATGACTATGGTGTCTGTTAGTCATGTGTCTCGCCAACATTGTAGCCCATTATCTCATTGAGAGATGGGTTGTTAGTCAATCTTGGTTGATATGATGCTATACAGATGCAATTACCAATCTGATTCTTCTTATGAGATTCTTCAGTTTGAAAGTGACCATGTACCTGTAAGAATACCTCCCTAGTTAAGAGGGAGTGTTGAAAAGTGTAACTAGGTCAGTCTTCATGTTGATTATGTAATTATGTACTTATGAAAAAGAAGAAGTCAAAATAATATATATATATATATATATTGTCTTTGCTTCATGGGTTTCATGAGCAAAAATTTATTAAGTAGATGGAATTATTGTTGATGTCCATTAGGTTTGAGTTAAGTGTCAAATATAGTCTAGCTATATGCTCCAGGACCTTGTGGAAGAAGCTCACAACAACCCTCAATGCAACGATGAAAGACAAGCCTTAAATGAAGTGAAGAAATACCTCTCCAATGCTGGAATAAACCTTATCTTGTTGGCCTAATTCACCATGGACAAGTCAGATGTATGGTCGACCTATTTAAGGGATTGTGCCCTATATATACTCATGCAATGCAGTCATAATTCAAGCAAGTTTTTGCGGACATCTCTAATAAGACAGTGCAGATAAGGGACAATGAAAGGTGTGGATTTGAAACAGAGGTGCAGGACATGTATGCAGACATCACTGAAACTTGAATGCAGACTTTACTGAAAAATGAATGCGGATATCACTGAAACCTATTGTAGATAAAAAGACGATATACAGTGTGGATTTTAGGAGCTATGTATAGGGTATAAAGTGCGGTCTCATCAAAGTTATCTCAGTAATTATAAAGCAAGAAAAAGTGTTGCGGATATACAACTGATATTCTACATATTGATGTGTGATTCCAAATCTAGGAAGAAGGTCTTGAAAGAGAAATTTAAGGGTCTGTTTGAAGGAAGATTTTGTTGAAGCTAAGACAGTGAGTGTAAGAATAAAGGCAGACCTTAAGGTGGGAGAAAGTGTGGAAGGTAAATCTCAGATTTACCTTCCTAACTATAGTTCAAGCAATTCAACTACAAGCATATGCAAAGTGAAAATCAAGGTCTCTAGTGTTGATGCATAACTAAGAAAATTAGTGAAGAGAAGAATCAAGGTTGAAGAAGTTGGATCAAGGTCTTGGAAGCATATCTAGGTCAAGGGTCCGAGTCTTGGTCATGGTATTTGTTATTTGAAGATCTATAAGAAGAATTCTTTGTGGGTTTTCCTCTCCAAGAAGGAGAGGTTTTGCCTTGGCTCTACGAGCCTAACTTCCGTGTCTTGTGCATTTTGATAATTGACTCGATGAAAGATTAACTAAGCTAAAAGAAGAGAAGACATAAGTAACTCAAGAAAGCTCACAAGTAATTATCAAGAAGAGAATTTATATTAATCACCAGCCCTCTAAATTCTCAACAGACCTTTCGAATGTTGTGTTACCTACATCTTCAGGAAACAATACACGGTGATTTAAAAGTAGCCTTGGAAACAATGCACGATGACTTGAAAATAGCCTTATAATTGTTTAAAACGTTTGAAAGTAGCCTTATAATTGTCTAAAACGTTAACGTTATGGGCTTTTACTTTTGCGTCCCTTCATTCCACTCATAGTGTCATTACCATTGTTTTCCATATAACAAGTTAAAAAAGGGTGAAGTAATCGAATCATACATATATGTTAGGAGTAGTCTACTATTAGACGAAATGGAGCTCCTGTATGACGACTCCCTCCGGTGATGGGACAGCTCCGGCCAGTGCCTTGTCGGCATCTGTTGTTCCAACTCGGCAGGTGAGCCTCACTCCGACACTGCTCTCCACTGGCTACCTCCACCTCCCCTCCCCTCCGCTCTTGATTTAAAATTGAAATTCCTTTCGTGTACGACAATAGCAGGTAAGAAAACGGGATCCCCCAAAGGCTCTTGGGTTCTTGCTTGTTATTGAGTTTTCTTATATCTGATGATTCTGTGATGGCGAAGAGGGAGGGCGCCATATTCATCTTTGATGCTCGCACTATTCAAAGAATGGAGCTTCTGATCTTGAGTACGTTGCAATGGGGAATGCGCTCCATCACACCATTTTCATTCATTGATTACTTTTCTTACAAGGTTGTTCAAGGTCATGGCCATTATGCTGCTCCTCCAAAAGGTGTGGTGTCCAGAGCCATTGAATTCATTATCAGTACCACAGAGGGTAATCCTTTGAATATTTTTTAGTATATGCCCACATTGTCATGGGTTTCTTTTAGTAATGAACCCAAATTCCCATTAGATTTAAAAATGTTTAAATGTTGAGATTCACGTTGCAGAAATAAATTTCATGGAGTATAGGCCATTGACAATAACTGCAACAACTGAAAATATATGTTGAATAACATAGCTGAAAATATGTTGAATATGAATATATCCACGTAGCTTTTGCACTGTACATGAATTGGGCATTCTTTAAGATGCTTCAAGGTTTGTGCATTAAGATATGCCTTGGGGTTTGTGTGTTTTATTCTCTTTATGTTTTCTAAATGTGCATTCGGTGAATTAACCTTTCCGTGGTTGTAAAGTCTGCAATAAATGCATGGAATTGTTAAACTTGTCTCAAATCGATGCCCATCAGATCAATTCATGAGAAAATTTTGAAAATGAATAATTGGATCAGTTTTGAAACAGGAATTAATATGGTGAGTCCAAGGGTTGATATCTGATCAAATTAGCCATCAGGGCTAGTCATTTTTATTGATGTAAAGGTAGTTGGTTTATGATGAAATTTTCCCTTAGTGCTAGTCTAATCTAGTGGTAAGCAAGGATTTTTGGCCATATGAATGTGTCATGGAAAATAGAATAATATCTAGGAGAGTATGAATGCGTGTATTGTTATATTATTAGGTTAAATTTCACCAATAATATGCCTAATAATCTATAAACAAATGCATTAGCATTCCCTTGGACTGAGTTGGTCTAGTAGACCAGGGTTACACAATCAAGCTCAATAGTTTATTTCGCTTGATGATCTCTGCAATCTGGATTCGATGTGATACATCCTTGATATAATCTCATTTGAGGAAGCCTTGTCTCTAAATGTGCAATTATACAGACTCCAATTTAGCATAGTGACAATTAGCTCCCTTCAAGCCACCCTCTTTCCCAAGAAGGATCCAACAATGTTGCTTGAAGAGGGTGGGGAAAAACTGTTAATACCCATTAGTTGCCTTTGCTTTTGCCTGCCCTGAAGAGAGGGCAGGCCCTATCCTATTCAAACTCTAATCATTATGATTCTGGATTTTTTTATAGTTTGGATTCATTTCGAAAAATATTTCATTGCCTTTTTATGTGCAACGTTGATTCTTGTGCTCATGTTTTTCCAAATTCTTTACAATTTGAGACTTTGCATTTGCTTAACTTATGTCCTTTGTGAAACTGACACAATTGCTAGGGGCTGGTACTTGCAGATTATTTATCTTTCATGGAATTATATTTCCTAGGATAGTTTTATGGTTAGGTAGAACATGTTTCATTTCACATGCAAAGTAATTCAAAGGGCGATGACTATTACCTACACTGCTACTAACGGATGTCTAGTAGAAAACCCTGTCCTTGAAGTAAACAATGATTATATTAGCTTTCCTAACATGTAAATTTTGTTAAAATGATTATACTAGATTCTATAACAACAATTATATTCGACTAATGGCATCTAACCCCTTATGTTCATATGATATAACATGGGACCTCTACTAAAAAGATTTTTGTTTCTCTCAATGCAATGCAAAACTGGAAGGTACCTGCTATTTGGGAGTTAGATGCCCCTTTATAAAACTGGGATTCAAAGTCACTCTTCAATGTTGGTTGGCATTTTCACCTTTTTGTCAGCGATTGGATGGAATTTGGTTGATGGATATTACCGGACGCTCATCGCAATGTTCTCTTATTAATGTCTTGTTATTGTAGCAGTTCATTTATCACCTACCAGACTTCTAGTATTGTTACTTGAAGCTGGCATGGACACCACAACAAGTAGTGGCCTATGGCAGTCTACATCAATACAATATCATTAAGTCAATGAAAATCCTCTCTCATTTGCAAATTATTCACCGATAGCAACAACATTGCTATGGAAGTACAAGTGGCGAATTTCCACTAGCATCCAGTCCCTCCATTGTTCTACATGTGCTTACTGAATGTAATATAGATCCACAAGACCTTGCCAGGCTTCATATATAACTTCTATGAAACAAATGGCCTATACTAGTTCTATGATGATTTGTTTGCAGGACAAAATGTTTGGATGTTACAATCTGATTCAAGAGATCATCATAGAAGGAGGCTGCTACTGGACTCCAATGTCCCTACAATCCACTGATAAAACTCTAGTGGGAGTACTTGATGCAACAACCTGTTTAAGCACTACACCCACTTCAAGAAATATGTTACAATAATTTTATGAAAAGAAATATGTTACAGAAAGAGATTTGAATTTAAGGTAACAATATTCCTCACAACTATTCAAGCCACATCTAATTTCAATTGATGTACTTAAAAAAACTTGAACACTCTTATAACAAGATATGATATATATTTTCTTTGAAGTCATGTATTTTTGGAAAATTTCACAAGTATTGTTATAAGTTCACGTTAACAACTCTTCAATAAATCATATATAATTATAACAACTCTTTATCAACACTAGTTCCATTAAAATAAATATCGCACAAAGAGAGATTTGAACTTAGGTGAAAAGGGTAACAATATTATTCAATAAATCATATATAATTATAACAATTCCTTATCAACAGTAGTTCCATTAAAAGAAATATCTCACAAAGAGAGATTTGAACTTAGGTGAAAAGGGTAACAATATTCCTTGCAACTATTCAAGTTACATCATTTTCCAGCGCCTACATGAAAAAATTTATATGCATTCCTCTGTTCATAACTTTTAGCAAAGAAATAATAAATTGGTTTTGTGGCCTTCCTTTATCGACCTGGGCACTCAACCTTATGTAGCATATGCAATATTCATGGCAAATTTCAATTATTTAATTATGCTTGCTGTAGTCTTTTCTCAACTCTCACTTCAGGAAATCATTATGCCATTGACCTATGCATGCCAATTCTAGGTGTGAAATTTCATGCTCTCCTTGCTATCATCATTATGATCTATTATTTCTCTAATGTAGATATTAAAATTGAGCTTTCTCTTCTTAAAGGTTGGAAAATTAAGTGCATACTCGGGATGATTCCACTATTTCCTGCATGGACATAGGCTCCTTTTTGTTTTCAATTTTTTGCTTGATGATAAAATCATCAATGTATTTATTGGTAAACTGTTAACACTTTTGTGTAGGAAGAAGAAGAGGAGAGATCAAAAATATGTCAACACTTTCTAGAAAATTATGTGAGTTATGCCCAACTATCTACCTCAGATTCACTAACAATTGAACAACTACAATCATTTGTTCCATCCCTTCACGATGCAGATCCTAATGCTGTTACTAAAATTGAAGATTTCACTGGTAGTGTGGAGAGAAGTTCTCTTGACAAGCTATCCAAAATAGATGATGTGAAGTTGGACAAGGAAAACCATAAAACTAAAACATGGTAACAGATAAGACCATCTCTCGATGCCATAGACCAAAATCTGAGTTTCTGCATCAGGAAGAGGAGAATTTCTTCAATCATTAACAAGGATGCCAACAGTGGAAGCAAAATTCCTTTTGTGGAGGATCCCAGGTTGTTAAAAGCTGGCAGTCTTGTCTCTAAAGAGGATTCAAAGGAAGAGTTCTATGACGTGAAGCGATCAGATCCAGTCCAAGAGGCATCCTCAAATGATAACACAGTGGGTGATTCTGTTGCAAATTATGCTGGCCCTCATGGCTCAAATGCATGGTCATGTGCTTGGAAAGAAGAATTGGAGAGGCTTGTTCGTGGAGGTGTCCCTATGGCTCTTAGAAAAGAGGTAAAGTGTTTATTATATAAAAAATTTCACTGATGAATTTCATTTAGCAAGTAGTGAACACCTCCAACAAGGCAAACTGACCTTTTGAGTGCAGCTTTGGCAAGAATTTGTTGGAATGCAAGCACAGAGGATAGAGAACTATTATAACGAGTTACTTATGTTGGGAGGAGACGAAGGGTCTGACAAAACAAAAGCTGGTGGTCTTCTAAGCAGTACCACCACGAATAATATTGTTAAAACATGTGTTGCTGAGAAATGGAAAAGCCAGATTGAGAAGGTTACTTGAAATTTAAATATACCAACCAATCCTTAAATCAGAAATTCCTTGTTCTTTAAAATTTAGTTCCATGGGAGATTTCCTTAGCTCTATGGTTAATGTTTTTGTTTTTCCTCTAACATTTCCAGGTCATCCAACACTAGACGAAGATGGTTGAAATGCTTTGAGATGACTGCTGACAGCATATGCACACCATAATCCATCAGTCGGGTATTGCGCCATCACATAACCATCAGATCTTAGAAAACTCAATAACAAGCAAGAACTCAAGAGCTTTTTGAGGGTCTTGTTTTCTTACCTGCTATTGTCAGGCGCGGAAGGAATTTAAATTTTAAATCAAGAGCGGAGGGGAGGCAAAGACAGTCGATGGAGAGCGAAGGGGAGGTGAGGGGGTGGCAGAGATAGGCAGCGCGGGGGAGAGCAGGGTCCACCGAAAGGTCAAGGGTAGTCGGACGACGAGGGTATGAGAGGCCTGGGGGTAGTCGGACGACGGGGAACGACAGGGACCAAAGTTGTCCATCACCCAGAAAGTCTTACATTTCGTCAAATGGAAGACAACTCCTATATGTTATAGTTATATCATGCTTTCAAACTCATATTTGGGGCAATAGAGTACACAACTTGCATTGGTATATGGTGTGTGGCATGTCTACTTAATATAGTACACAACTTGCATTGGTATATGGTGCGTGGCATGTCTACTTCTTAAGTTACTTGGTAAACTAATTTTACTGGTTAACAATGTTACTAATTTATCCATTCTCTTATATAATCTTTATTACTATGTGAACTAAGTTACTTGGTAAACTAATTTTATTGGTTAAAAATGTTACTAATTTATCCATTCTCTTATACAATATTTATTACTATGTGAAAGTGGATGATATTGTCTTGTGAGAATTATCATGGCATTTTGTCAATTTGTGTTTAATTTTGTATTTTGGATAACACTTTTTTGGTTTTAATTTTTTAGAGACTTTCTATTAGTAATCATTGTTTTGATATATTTATCTATATCCTTCATACAATAAATCATAAAGAAATGAAATAAAACACATTAATTCTTAATATACAAAATTCAAATTTTCACTAGTAAAGGCTCTCTTTAACACAAGATGATTATATAGAACAATTATTTTGATAGTTCAAACTGCTACATATATTGATTAATATATCATTTTCTCTAAAAGTTCTAAAAGTTTTTCTTAATTTACTATGATTTATTACATTTGATTATCCTTGACCATATTTGAATATGGGTACAACAACGCTATGGCCACGACCATCAACACAATACTAGGAAGAGAGAATGATATAAATGCTAGAACTACGGATGTATATATTCATTTATAATTCCAATATTTCATTACGCCGAAGACGTTCTTATTATGAGGTTTATGTTCAGGACACTGCTCAGATTCGTCGTTTTTGACATAATCTGAACAGGTGTAAAGGGTACTAATATGGAGTATATTATACTAGGCTTATTAATTAGCTATACACACGAGCCACATGATCTGTGATCTGTGCAAGTGTGGCGGCAAAAGATTCGACAAATAAAAGTGAAGTACACGAAAAGAAATCGAGTTGGATACGACAGCTACCTCCTCAGTAAATGTGTCTCTGTATTAATTCAACTTTTTTTCGTTGTGCAAGTTTTATCTTTTGATTTCTGCCAGGGTTGTTGCCTGCAAACGACTCCAACAGAGATGGGTGACGCGCATATACCTGGCCATGACTAGAAGCAACAATAGCAAAAACAAGAACACGCCTGCTATGGATGACTTGTGCACACTGGCTGGCTTTTCCTCATTCGCGGCCTTCATTCAACAAAATACACCAAGCATTCTTCGGCTTCAAATCGTTTCTCTGCGCCTCCCCTGCTTCTCCTCCTTTCTGCTCTTTAATTGCCCCCGAGGGAAAATAACAACAACAATAAGAGTATTGTGATTTGCTTCCGCCTCGTACCACCCCAGAGGATGCCAACAAGCTCACCGTAAGTCTCGATTCTTCTTTTCTTAAAGCGGGGAATTTATTGAATTGAAATTGAGAAATTAGAAGGGGAATTTATTGAATTGAAATTGAAAAATTAGAAGACGATGGGATTGTCGTGGTGGATGCCAACATTTTGGCCCTGCCAAATATCAAATCTTGGAATTTGAAATGGTCATTATGCGGTTATAATTTGTTGACAGAATTTCCATATAATTTGTCCTTCTCGATGGCTTTGTGCCTCCGAAATAATTGCATATTTTGTTGCTATGAATATAATTCTCGTGGCTTGATTACCTAGTATTTTATTACTTACTAAAACGAACAAATAAAATCAAACAGAAATGGATAAATTACTTTTATTTCGAGCTCAGGGTTCAAAGATAGTTTCATGTTTATTAGACATCCACATTTTGGGAGATCTGCACTTGCTAAATACAAAATTTGATCATTATGGTTTAAAACTAGAAGTTTGTTGTCTTCAAATTGAGTTGGATATATGGGAGGAAAATTATACAGGGATAAATTGGTCACGAGAAATCCCAGGAAGGTACACTTTTAAGTCCAATAATATACATGTGAATGAAATTGCAGTTTTTTTTGGCTGAATTATTAACTTCTTGTTTGAAATTTGTGATATTGTTGCAACTTTCCGTTGTTTTCATATAGGGCTTATTTTTCTAATGCTATTTTATAGCAACTGTTGTACAGATGAATTTCATTCACAAAATTAAACATTGAAATAAAAGTAGAAAAAACCACTGCATATAGAGTCTGTGAATTTTGGGCAATTATTGGATATTTAATAAATGAAAGGCTTATATCTGATCATTTATGGAAAAAGAAAAATACAACAATAATCAGAATTGATTTACCATGAGAACACACCATCGCTCATTCAGAAATAAGACAGCCAAGTTGGCAAATCTTATATTTGTTGTGGTTCCTAGATAGAAAAGACAATTTTTAAATGTTGAAAGGTGATTGGCATTAAGGGCATCAAAATATCGCACTCATTAGCTACAGGGATTTCTCTAGCTATAGTTATGCATATACCTTAATTATTACATCTCAAGTATAATCTGAAACTATAAACAGGAAACAAAAGCCAAATGAAGGTGCAAAACTTGTAGCTATTATTATAATTTCTTTATATCTAGATGAGTTGTCGTACTAAAGGAGGACTATCGTTTTCAATATCCAAAACTGCTCAGTGAAGACTGTTGTTTGACAACATTGTCATATCATATATGTTATCCATAAGATAAAAGAGAGTTGTTGCAGAATAGTTAATACAGAAATGTTGTTGGACACCAAAGATGCTAATTATAGGAAGACTTGATGTTTTTTTTTTCTTTTTTCCAATGAAAACCTTGCAGAGAAACCCCTAAGCACTTCCATGCATTCCGCAGATAATACCCAGTGTAAACATGTCGGTGAGATCATGGCGTGTCGGTGCTGATCATGGCGCCCTAGGGAAGCAAAGCAAAACTAAAAACTGGAAGCACTATAGATGAAAAAATAAATTAGAAAGAAAAAATTAGGAGAGAAATTGGAGATTTCTACAACTTTCGGATATAAGTAAAAGAAGAATTAAGATAATAATGAGTTTAGTACCAATTATTTAAATAATTATGCTGAGGATCTACTTAGTAACACTGTCTAGATTCTTAGGCCTTGAGGTTCCACTTAGTAACACTCTGTCTAGATTCAAATTCGTAGGCCATAATACAATAGAGATTTTGGTTTAGCGCTGCCAGTCACCCTCCGCCTTTTAAAGTTGTCAGTCACCCTCCTCCTTTTAAAGCTGTCAGTCACCCTCTATTGTTTAACACTGTCAATCACCTTCCATTTAATGCCGTCGGCATGCCCTTTCCACCCACAAGTGCAAATGCTAGTTTAAAATTCTAAACATCACCCTTTCCCTTCCTTTGCATTTTTGATGTGAGGTTGAGTTCTCCTTCATCTCATAATTTTTAAAATCACCAAAAAACCTTAAATTATAATCACAATCATTATGGATTAAAATTGTAAAAATCACCCTATATAACAACTTAAAGTATTATCTTAACTCATCTATCATTAAATACTATTATTATTATTACTTCATTATGGATTAAAATTGTAAAAATCACCCTATCCTTATCTTTACAAGTGTATATAACAACTTAAAGTATTATCTTCCCAAAACTCATCTATAATTAAATATTATTATTATTATTACTTTTAACTAGACTTTTGTCTTAAATCTTACATATAAACTCATTTAATAATAATAATAACAACAACAACAACAACTAGACTTTTGTCTTATATCTTACATATTAGGATTCCAGACCATATAAATATTTGAGAGTAGATATATGGATTTAAGACCATATAATTATTTCAGGTGCCCACAGCTCTTGTTAAATAAATTAATAAGGCAAGAATGAAACATTTCACCACTTTCTTCTACAGAGCTTGTTACACTGAAAGTGTTCTTTTATGGGATTGATTGGGAAACACTGTTCATCTCAACGAATCCCTGTGCTCCACATCTGCTCCAGATTCGCCCTTCTGCGCTCTCAAAAATTGACACTTCGCAGTTGCTCTACGCGTTCTTGTTTGCTGCGGTTTTGGCGGCGCGGGAGTTGGACGAGACCGGCGCACGGCTTCGGTGTCCTTTTGCTCCATTTAAGGAGCAATTGCTAGTTAAATAAATAAGGCAAGAACGAAACTTTCACCACTTTCTTATCATCATAAGGGCATATCACGTTCTCATAATGATGTCGTCAGTTATGTGTCGCCATGGGAAAAGCCATGATGGTCATGATTATATAATAGGGTATTGTCGTGGTTGGCACTTTACTGCTTAGGCAAAACAGGCAAAAACATGCCAGCAGAAAAGCATGCCAGCTGACAAGTACAGAGCTTTATCTAGTCGATGGCTTCTTGAGTAGGCGAGCAGAAAAGCACGCCAACAAACAGGTACAGAGCATCGATCTAGTCGGTGGTGAAACTGGAGACTCCAATTACTCCAGCATGAATTTCATACCATCTGCATCTGCATCCGCCGAGCCTACACACTTATCGATCACCCGTCAGGTACAGATTTTAAAATTAAATCCATTGTACATTCGTGTTTCCCTGAATTGTAAACTTTTTCTCCTAAATTTGTCTGGTCTATGAACTATTTGTATACTGTCATGGTATTGTTGGCCCAGCCCTAGATCTTTCCTTGCTTCAAGTGGTGGTGAAACTGGAACTTCAATGGCGGGCCAAACATCAAAGCAACTCCAATTACTCTATAAGCGGTGGAAACTTTTTCTCCTAAATTTGTCTATGAACTCTTTGTATATTGTCACGGTATTGTTGGCCCACTCTAGATCTTTCCTTGCTTCAAGCGGTGGTGAAACTGGAACTTCAATGGCGGGCCAAACATCAAAGCAACTCCAATTAATCTAAGCGGTGGTGGAACTGGAACTTCTATGGCGGGCCAAACATCAAAGCAACTCCAATTACTCTAGCATCAATCATATCGCATCCGCCGAAACTTCACACATATCGATAACCCCCTCGACTCGACACACCATCAGAGTCCAGGCAGGCAGCACACTTGATCAAATACTCTCAGCTTCAGTGTTTCCTTAAGGTAGTCAGTTAATCTTTGATTTACTTTTATGCTTTTTGTTTTCTGTTATTCTTAGTTCTTCCATTTTCTATCATTGCGGAAAATAAATTTTCGATTCTCTTCTTCCATTTTCTATCATTGCGGAAAATAAATTTTCGATTCTCATTTTGGGCGTATGAAAGGAAAGGGAAGGGAGCCACAGAAGTGGGGAGCAGAGCAATAGGAGCAGCGGCCTGCGAAATATATTTGGGTTTGCTCCTCGACTGAAAGGTAAACAATGTGACCAAAGATTATGTTTAGGGTTTGAGCTCTTTTTTCTCAGTATGTAATATTATGCATGAATGCCCCATTTGCCCCTGTTGTTCTTGTCTCCTGTTGCCATGCCATTTTTTTGAAATCGATTTGGGTTTGCTCCTCGACTGTAAGGTAAACAATGACCAAAGATTATGTTTAGGGTTTGAGTTCTTTTTTCTCAATATGTAATATAATGCATGAATGCCCCATTTGCCCCAGTTGTTCTTGTCTCTCGTTGCCATGCCATTTTTTTGAAATTGATTTGGGTTTGCTCCTCGACTGTAAGGTAAACAATGAACAAAGGTTATGTTTAGGGTTTGAGTTCTTTTTTCTCAATATGTAATATCATGCATGAATGCCCCATTTGCCCCTGTTGTTCTTGTCTCCTTGTCTCCTGTTGCCATGCCATTTTTTTGAAATGTTTTTTATTGTTTTAATGCATGCAACACAGAGAGATAAAGTGTTTATCTAATTTAGGGAAAACCAGAGTGAGTTACTTTTTCTTGGGGAAGAAGAAGCATTAGGGAAAACCAGAGTGAGTTACTTATTTCTTGGGGAAGAAGAAGTGGCTTGTTGGCATTTTGGAATTTGAAGGTCTTTGAACGAGAGATAATGATAGTAATAAGTACAGAAATACAGAATGGTTTTGTATCATAAAACCTATGTCACAAGGTTCAGCGAACTTCAACCTTGAGGTTCGAAGTTTGGCGAACCTTAAAATTTTTTTGACGTTTGGCGAACCTCATTGAACTTCATAGCCATTGACCAAGTGCATAGATCAAAACTCATAACCTCATGTCAAAACTCAAGCTTGTAATGTATCCTTGCAATTTCCATGATCGTGATAGCATTTTTTATGTTTATTGATGTTGATATCTTACTATTTTATATATAATCTGAGCTGTGAATATTTCGATCTGAGCATTGTCTTATATTTCTGAGTATTGTGAAACTCTTGTTAAAATTGGTATCAGAGCCATCTGGTTCTTTGTCCAAGCGATTTTCTTGTCTGGTTTCCCATTAAGAGAGTATTGGTCCCTGTATTTGTTTATGAGTTGGGGTTTGCGGTAAAGCTTTGGTTGAGAGCTGTGAAGGCGAAGGACTGCCGTGTTTGCTTTCCTGGAGTACAAAGACTTCTTCTCCTCTAATCAGGTGCATACTTTTATTCATTCTCAATGGTTGGTTCTATGAATGAATTCATTCAGAAACCCGAAGACAGGAAATTAACTCATAAGAATAGATGGTCTTTTCTCTCTAAGTATTTGAATAAATCTCAAGAAAATGATACACTATATGATGAAAAGGTTCTTGTGCAAGAATTTGAGCCACAACCTAACTGGACATTGCCAGAGATAGATGTGGATAAATTATATAAAATGCTAGTGTTTCAGTTTAAAGCAACTCAGTTATTCAGATTTACTTCAGTTAATATTCCCATCTCTACTGGACAGTCAGTCTATCAAATTCCTCTGATAAAGAAAGAAGATGTTGAATGGGGATTAGAAAATGGTTATAAATATGTTCATATTGATATGGTTCAATTTGGGATAAATCCACTCGTCAGACCTGGTTTAAATACTTCCTGCTTAGCATGTGTGCTAGATACAAGAATGAACAATTTTTCTGATGCTTTATTAGGAGGTTTCCAAAGTCCATTAAACAATGGACCAGCCTGGTCTTCTGTTATTCCCAGATATCAAGTGTCCTTGACAGATCCATACATAAATGAATTCTTGAATGCCTATATACAATTCTATGGTTTTGATGTTGCTCCTCAGTCCCAAATAGCTCAGTTGCATGCTTCTATTTGCTTATGATTTGTTTCTACTTCAATGCCTCCTTTAAATCCGAAACTGAAAGATAGAGCTCTTAAAGAAGGAGTGATTGTTGGCCCTGGCAATACTTCTCCTTTACAGATTGGTTTTTCAGAATGCACTCTCCCAGAAGAGTGGAATAGTAGTTATACTCCGCTCTCGCAGAAATATCCTCAACTGCAAACAGCCAAAGAACCTCAGTAGTTATCTATTATCCAACATCCTGATGGGTCCTCTGG
Organism: Pinus albicaulis; assembly: GCA_034641835.2. Classification (NCBI taxonomy): domain Eukaryota; kingdom Viridiplantae; phylum Streptophyta; class Pinopsida; order Pinales; family Pinaceae; genus Pinus; species Pinus albicaulis. The sequence goes on from CM076582.1 coordinate 1,245,012,352, forward strand.
ACTCAAATTCACTACTCCATCCCTCTCGCGATCCATGTCTTCTCTCCACAGTTCTTCAATTTTGGGGGGTAGGGATCTCCAAAATAAATCCGTTATTCCTCAATCCTCAGCTGTAACTGTTCCTAGAAGTTTGTCTGCCAGACATCCTGCTCCAAGAAATCTCCATAAAAAATCTGCATCACATAAAACTGATGATTGTCAGTTTTGTATTCCATCTTCATCCTCTACTTTCCAGACAAAACCTTCCACAGATTCTCCTAAACAGGAGATATTCATTCCAGAAATAAAAAGTCTGTCATTACCAAGAGCACAACAGGAAATAGTTGCAAAGATTAGTGAAAGACATCTAGAACCTAGCAATGCCAGAAGAATTTTTAAGAATGGAACTGTGAAAGCTGATATGCAGTGGTTACATATGAAAAATGTCGCAGATCCAGAACAGAATGATTCAGAAAAGATGCATAACTATACAAACTACCAAATAGTTTGTATGTTGTAAAACATAGATGATATTGCCAAGGATGTCCTTGAAATCAAAGAGCATATTAAAAAGATGCATACCGGTTATAATGAAGTTTTGGGGATGCAAAATGATCATACCCAAAAATTGAATGATATTCAATCTAATATGGGTATTATCTCTAAATCCTTGGACCATCTTAGAGAGGCACTTCCTGCTCCTGCTTCTCCTCCTCATTACAGAGAAGTAGACGCCTCTAGTTCTAAGTTAAAATTCTCTTCTAGTTCTAATGCACAAAAGCATATTCTTTTTAAGGGGGTAGAGAATATGGATAAACTTAGACTTGAGAAAATCCAGAAAGGAATAAGTCTAGCTACAGAAAAGACAGAATTGATGAGAAATAGATTAGTTGACTTCCCTTCTGTAGAAAGCCTCAGATTACCTAAGAACTATCACAGTCTTAGTTCTTTGATAAGACAAAATGGCCAACCATCTGCTCCTACAATTTTGGCCATGTCAGGAGTAACTTCTACTCAGAGAACCCCTGGTGAGCAAGCACAAGGTGAACCAAGTTCAAAAAGAGATAGAAGTGAATCCTTTTATTTTCCACATAAAGGAATGAAAGATTCTAGTGGGACTACTGCTCATGAAGCATCGGCTACAAGCCCTTTTGGCAAATATACCGAGAATCTTCAGTGAACACCTGTAAGACTAGACAATCCTACTTCCAGGGGATATGGGAATTCATTATTAGTGAACATTGATTGTCTAGATTACAATGAAGTTATTGTTGTTTTCCATAATGTCCATGCTTGGGCATTACAAAGAAAAGCTGAAACAAAAGCAGATTGGTCAGATATAGTAACTCAAATAATCTGGTCTTTTACTGGTAAACTAAAACAATGGTGGGAAAAGCTAGCAGAAAATGAGAAAGATCAAATAGTTGAAAATGAAGATGATCCTTTAAAGGCTCTATTTGATGCTTTAAAACACGAGTTTGTTGGGATAGTTCCAGAAGATTCATCCCATCATGCACAATTATTCTTCTCTCAAAAATTATGTAATATCGATTATTTGCATGAATACTTTTGTGTAATGCAGAAGTTATTATATTAGGCAAATGATCCCCACAATGTTGCATATTTAAGATATTACATACAATCTATGCCAGGAAAAATTCCTGATCTGATTAACCAGCATATAGAGACCCAAAAAGTAAATTTGGAAGGCCAATCTTTTGCAGCTATTCAGCGGCTAATAGTAACAATTTTGCAAAAAGAATGTGCAGAAAGCAAAGCTAAGAAGAATTTTAAGAAACAGATGCACTTTAGCACAAAATTCTGCAATAATTTCAAGGAGACATATGATTTTGGATGTTACAGGAAGAGTAATAAAACAGTTTCAAAAAAGTCTTGTTCTTGCAAGCCTGACAAATATGTACCAAGAAGAAAGAAATATTATCCTTCAAAAAGATCTTTCAAAGGAAGGAGGATAGTATTTAGAAAAAGGACAAAACCTTCTAAAAAAGTTGTTTGTTTTATTTGTGGTAAAGAAGGTCATTATGCCAATGCTTGCAGAGAAAATAAAGACAAAAAGCAAATGAAAATTGTAAATATCTTCTCAACAGTCCACAATCCCCAGGATTGGGATCTTATCTCCCATTCAGATGGTGAATATTTTGAAGTCTCTAGTTCTTCTTCAGATTCGGAAGATAAAGAAATTCCTGAAATTGGAAAGCTAGTATTAAACTCTAAGTCTTCTGACTCAGATGAAACTTTCATTCCTGACATTAAGATGTTTCATTCTTCAGAAGATTTACAGGTAAAGATTGCAGCAGTCAAAGCTGAATTGGCACAGCTTGACCCAGTCCAGTTTACAGCAAGAAGAAGATTGACAGAAAAACTAGAGAAGTTAGAAAGTCAGTTACCATCCAAGAAAAAGAAAAAAGAAAGATTTTCAGATGATGATTTCATACAACAAGAGTTCGATTCAATGTTCAAACCTTTGCAGATCAGAGAATCTACAGGTATAAATCAAATTGATACTCTTAAGAAACAGATCACAGATTTAGAATCTTCTATTCATCATACTAGATCAGAAATGATCAAGTTCTCGTCCAAACTCCAATTACTTATCTCTGATTATGATGAATGCAATTCTAAATTGACAAGAATGCTGATGAAGAATGTTCCAGAAGAAAATACTCCAAAGGAAAATGTAGAATTGATCAATGTTATGGGAGTAGGAGACAAAGTTGTAATTCCCATAAAAATCAAAGTTCTCAGTATAAAATCTTACACTTTGGAAGCACAGATTGATTCTGGAGCCATGAGTAGTTGCTGCAAGTTTGGGGCTATTCCGTATTACTATTGGCAGCCTACTAAACTTCAGTTCAGGGCTATCACTAAAGATCTGATGGAAATTAATCACATAGCTCCTGATTTTCCTATTTATTTGAATAATGTACAAGTTTTTGTTACTTTGTATAGTTTTGATTCAGGCATTGATGTCTTATTGGGGCAAGATTTCTTGAAAAAATATTTGCCAGTTACTTTTGGCACAAAATCTGTCACTTTCACTACAAAAGCTGGTTTGGTTACAATTCCTGCTTCAAATGATTATAAAGTGAATGTTCAGCCTGAAGAAGAAGATCTGGTTCAGCACAGTTTGCAAGACTTATCAAAGATCAACAAAATTGTAAAAAATGTTGAGTTACATGGTCCAAAAACTTTGCAGTATATTTCTGACAAACTCCGAAAAGATTGTACTGCTAATAGACCAGATGCTTTTTGGACAAGAGAAAAATATTTTGTTGCACTCCCATATAGAGAAGGATACATTTCAAAGCCACAGAAGGCTAGTGCTAATCACATGAGTCCAAAAGAACAGGAATTGTGTAAAGAAGAAATTGGTCAGCTCCTCCAGCAAAAGCTTATTGAACCTTGCAAAAGTCCTTGGGCTTGTCCGGCCTTCTATGTCAATAAGCACAGTGAGCAGAAAAGAGGAAAGAAAAGGCTTGTGATCAATTACAAAGCCTTAAATGAAGCTCTTTTGCCAATCAGGTATCCTCTGCCTAATAAAAAATTGTTGCTTGCTAAAATCGCCAATGCCAATGTTTTTAGCAAATTTGATCTCAAAAGTGGTTTCTGGCAGATTGGCATTATCCCTGCTGACAGATATAAAACTGCATTTACAGTCCCCCATGGTCAGTATCAATGGACTGTCATGCCATTTGGATTAAAGAATGCTCCCTCTGAGTTTCAGAAAAGAATGGAAGACATTTTTGGAGGGGTAGATTATATCATAGTTTATATAGATGATCTGCTTGTTTTCAGCAAAGATGTAAATAGTCACAAAATGCATCTAGAACAGTTTTATCAGTTTGTTTATAAGCATGGACTAGTCCTCTTAGACTCAGAAGAAAAATTCCAGATTGGTAAAGTCAAGATAGATTATTTGGGATTGCACATAGAAAAAGGTCATGTGGAACTTCAGCCTCATATACTAACTCATCTGTTAAAGTTTCTTGATTCTATTCCTGATATAAAGATTCTTCAAAGGTTTCTTGGATGTTTGAATTACATAAGGAACTTTTATGAAAACCAGTCTGAAGATACAAAAGTCCTTCTGAACAGATTGAAGAAGAAAGCCACCAGCTGGACAGATGAAATGACAAAAGCAGTCAGAAGTATTAAGAGTAAGATTAGTAAGCTACCAAAGCTTAAACTTTCAGATACTAATCTTCCTTTATTCTTGAAACAGATGCTTCTGATCACACTTGAGCTGCAGTGTTGTTGCAGAAGCATGGAAGAAAAGAACTTGTGTGTGCCTACTCTTCAGGTACTTTTGATGATACAGAGAAAAAGTATCCCTCTTCACATAAAGAGATACTTGCAGTAAAAAGAGGCATCAAGAGGTTTCATCTATTCCTGAAAAGTGTTAGGTTTATTGTCAGGACAGATTTGAAGCATATGAAAAGCATCTTGGCAAATAAAAGGTTATTAGAACAAGGCAATACCAGAGTTCTGCGATGGGCACTATGGCTTGAGGGTTTTGATTTTGATATAGTTTACAAGTCTGGTGCAGAGAATTATCTGGCTGACATGCTTACAAGGGAAGGAGCTCAAGAATGCAAAGAGATAAAAATGTTCAGACTGCTTCACCAGGGTGAAGCTTCATCTTCAAGATCTGTAAAGTCTAGTCGAGTCAAGTCAATATCAGTCTGTAGTAATTGTCATTATGAGTTTTGTTTAGAGTGTCTTGCTAAGCAGTTTTTAGTCTTACCATTGTGTCTTAGGCAAGTGATACTACAAAACTGGTTTGATTCTGAAGAATCTAGATGGTCATACACTAGAGAGTTACCTTATAGAATTAGACCATGGCGTGTTTACTATGCATTATCTAGAGAGCCAGATCCTGTTTATTTTGGGTGTATTCAGAACACTGATTGGACATGGGAAGATTATTTCTCTATCCACCAGAGGGCTAGGATACATGGTTCAGTTAAAGTCATATTTTACGCTGTTGCAATAGACCCTGGTAATAATTGGTGGAGTCCCTGGTTTAGGTTGTTCATGTTTAAGTATATGCCTAGAGCTCGTCATATTTTTGATAGGAGTTTTTCCGAGTTTGTCAATATCCTTCATTGGGAAATGCATGTAGCTGTTCAAAATGACTATGTTGTCGAGTTCAACTTTGTCCACCTAAAGACCACAGTGATAGCAAATGAAGAAGACGAGTCCTTTAAATTGGCTATAAGATTTAGAGGATTGATATCAGTGGATGAATCAGAAAGATCTCCACATCTGTATACTTTTCCTTTCTGCTGTTGTTTCAGAGAAGATGCTCCAGTATGGTTGGATGAGTCAGTTCCATACGAAGCACTTGCTCCTGATATAGATGCTTTGATGCAACCAAATGAGAATGAGAGAAATAATGATCATGAACATGATTATGATGACAGAGCTAATAGTGATTGATTGTAAGGATCACTCATATGAAATCCTTGCATATCTTGCTTTAATTTGTATATATTTTTCTTTAGGTTTCCGTGGGATTTAACCTATTAAAATCTCCACTTTGTATTTACTTTATAAAAGAGCCGATGTCCTAGATTCCGGCCATCATTGTACTAATTAGATTGTGTCTGATTCGGTCCCCATATGGCCTAGCCTCCAAGGGACGAGATAACAAGTGGTTGTCCCCACTTGCCCGAATCTTTAGAACTGTTCATTACTTTTGAGTACATAGTCCTTTCGTGATAGACATCTTGCATGATGATCTAGCCGAAAGTTTGCCTTTTGGTTCCAAGTTCCCGGTAAAACTTTTAACCGGATGACCTACTAGGATATTATAAATACTAGCATTGTAAGTTCATTTGGCATTCAGAAATTTGAGAGTCTTAGTGTGTGTTTTGAGTCTGAGCTTAGTTTCCCTGCTCTGCATCTGCGAGAAGTTTCTCGATCTGCTTGCATCACGGAAATCTGACTCTAAACTCTGTAATACATTCTTTGTAAAGTTATATAATCTGAGTTGTGAATATTTTGATCTGAGCATTGTCTTATATTCCTGAGTTGTGAATATTTCGATCTGAGCATTGTCTTATATTCCTGAGTTGTGAATATTTCGATCTGAGCATTATCTTTCGATCTGAGATTGTCTTATATCTGACCAATCTGCTTTTGTTTCAACTTTTCTTTGTAATGCCCAAGCATGGACATTATGGAAAACAACAATAACTTCATTGTAATCTAGACAATCAATGTTCACTAATAATGAATTCCCATATCCCCTGGAAGTAGGATTGTCTAGTCTTACAGGCGTTCACTGAAGATTCTCGGTATATTTGCCAAAAGGGCTTGTAGCCGATGCTTCATGAGCAGTAGTCCCACTAGAATCTTTCATTCCTTTATGTGGAAAATAAAAGGATTCACTTCTATCTCTTTTTGAACTTGGTTCACCTTGTGCTTGCTCACCAGGGGTTCTCTGAGTAGAAGTTACTCCTGACATGGCAAAGATTGTAGGAGTAGATGGTTGGCCATTTTGTCTTATCAAAGAACTAAGACTGACATAGTTCTTAGGTAGTCTGAGGCTTTCTACAGAAGGGAAGTCAGCTAATCTCTTTCTCATCAATTCTGTCTTTTCTGTAGCTAGACTTATTCCTTTCTGGATTTTTTCAAGTCTAAGTTTATCCATATTCTCTACCTAAAAATTGCTTTTGTGCATGAAGCTGAAGGAATTTTAACCCCAGAAGCTGGGCGTCTACAACTCCATGTGGAGGAGAAGTAGAAGCAGGAAGTGCATCTCTAAGATGATCCAAAGATTTAGAGATAATACCCATATTAGATTGAACATCATTCAATTTCTGAGTATGTTCATTTTGCATCCCCAAAACTTCATTATAACCTGTGTGCATCTTTTTAATATGATCTTCAATTTCTAGGACATCCTTGGCAATATCATCTATGTTTTGTAACATACAGACTATTTGGTAGTTTGTATAGTTATGCATCTTTTCTGAGTCATTTTTTTCAGGATCTGCCACATTTTTCATATGTAACCACTGCATATCAGCTTTCAAAGTTCCATTCTTAAAAATTCTTCTGGAATTTCTAGGTTCTAGGTTTCTTTCACTGATCTTTGCAACTATTTCCTGCTGGGCTCTTGGTAAGGACAAAATTTTTATTTCTGGAATGAACATCTCCTGTTTAGGAGAATCTATGGGAGGTTCTATCTAGAAAGTAGAGGATGAAGATGTAATACAAAACTGACAGTCATCAGTGTTATGTGATGAAATTTTTTTATGGAGATTTCTTGGAGCAGGATGCCTGACAGACAACCTTCTAGGAATAGTGACAGCTGTTTGTGAAGATTGTGGAATAACAGGTTTATTTTGGAGATCCCTACCCCCCAAAATTGAAGACATGGATCTCGAGAGGGATGGAGTAGTGAACCTGAGTCCAAAGGACCAATCTGGATGTTGGATGATAGATAATTGCTGAGGTTCTTTATCGGTTTGCAGTTGAGGATATTTTTGCAAGAGCGGAGTATAACTATTATTCCACTCTCCAGGGAGAGTTCATTCTACAAAACCAATCTGTAAAGGAGAAGTATTACAGGGGCCAACATTCATACCTTCTTTAAGAGTTCTATCTTTGAGTTTTGGATTTAAAGGAGGCATTGAGGTAGACACAAATCGTAAGCAAATGGAAGCATGTAACTGAGCTATTTGGGACTGAGGAGCAACATCAAAACCATAGAACTGTATATAGGCATTCAAGAATTCATTTATGTATGGGTCTGTCAAGGAAACTTGATATCTGGGAATAACCGATGACCAGGCAGGTCCATTATTTAATGGACTTTGGAAACCTCCTAATAAAGCATCAAAGAAATTGTTCATTCTTGTATCCAACACACATGCTAAACAGGAAGTATTTAAACCAGGTTTGACTAGTGGATTTATCCCAAATTGAACCATACCAATATGGACATATTTATAACCATTTTCCAATCCCCATTCAACATCTTCTTTCTTTATCATAGGAATTTGATAGACTGACTGTCCAATAGAGATGGGAATATTAACTGAAGTAAATCTGAATAACTGAGCTGCTTTAAACTGAAACACTGGCATTTTATATAATTTATCCACATCTATCTCTGGCAATGTCCAGTTAGGCTGTGGCTCAAATTCTTGCACAAGAACCTTTTCATCATATAGTGTATCATTTTCTTGAGATTTATTCAAATACTTAGAGAGAAAAGACCATCTATTCTTATGAGCTAATTTCCTGTCTTCGGGTTTCTGAATGAATTCATTCATAGAACCAGCCATTGAGAATGAATAAAAGTATGCACCTGATTAGAGGAGAAGAAGTCTTTGTACTCCAGGAAAGCAAACACGACAATCCTTCGCCTTCACAGCTCTCAACCAACGCTTTACCGCAAACCCCAACTCATAAACAAATACAGGGACCAATACTCTCTTAATGGGAAACCAGACAAGAAAATCGCTTGGACAAAGAACCAGATATATATATATATATATATATATATAGAAAATATATATAGACGAACCTAATGGTGAATCTCATCAAAAAATTTGAACACGAACCGAACCTAATCATTGTCGAACCCGAACTTGAACCCGAACATGTGACATTGCCTAAAACCATGTGTAGGTGTATTAGTTCCAAATCCAATCTCTACCTCATCTCTTTACATAGGAGATTATTGCAGTGGATAACCCTTGCTCTGTTTTCAAAACAATTGTTATATATATCAGTCATGTATCGAAATATTTTCTCTAGTAGAATTTAGTCTTTTCAGTGGTTTTGTTTCGATTCCTGCAACTTCCACATACCATCGTCCCATTTTCGATTCTGGCAACGTCCACAAACCATAAAATGTTCAATGTAGTGGCTTCAAAACTTTCAAGTCTAGTGGCTAGCCCGTTCACTGAGTAAATTGGTCCGTGATTTGCCCCTTCCCCTGTTGTCCATTGGCATGAAAGGTTTTGAAGGACGTAGCAGTAAAAACCTCATCAAGATACTACCCCTTTATATATAGGACTCATGAGTAAAGAATCATTCCTCTGTGATATGATTTTGAAAGTTCTTTGCATGATATTGTGGAAGATTGTCGGATCACAATTACTATGTAAGTTAGTTATTGTGAATGTTGAATTACAGTTTACCGACAATATTAGTAAGAAGGAAGAACGCCATAAAGATAATGCTCCTTTATATATTGGAGTAAAGAAATAGTTTTGGTAGGTATTAAACCATACTAAGAACCACAATGGAATGGGTAAAACCTTATATCCCTATTTGAAATATAGTGGCTCAACCCACTAAATGGAATAGTGGACGAACAAAACGTAATAAAGTGAGAACAAATTCATATAAAAGGACTTGGTTTAAAAAAAGTTGGCATGTTGCTTACCAACCAATTGCTGAATACTTCGTTTATGACAACGGACACACTAAGTACCACAATGGAATGGGTAAAACCTTATATCTGTATTTGAAATAGTGGCTCAATCCACTAAATGGAATAGTGGACAAAAGGGAATAAAGTGAGTACAAATTCATATAAAGGGATTTGGTTTCAAAAAAGTTGGCATGTTGCTTACCAACTAATTGTTGAATACTTCATTATGACTAAGAACATAAAATTTGGGCATTGCTTTTGCGATTTTATTGATCAACAACTTTACATAGTGAACGATTAACTTATATGGACATTTTATTATTTAACCTTCATAATGTCTTATATTTGACCTAAACAATGTTCTTTTCAACCATCAATTGATTTATTTTATAAGATTCTCATATATTAGCCATAATACCTTTGTTAGCATAGTTAATATTACTTTAATCCCAACATGCCTTTGAAAATGTAGGACTAAGAAGACAAACTGAAGACAAACCATGTGAACACTAGGAGAGATGGTGGTGTGGTTCTTAGGATTGAAACTTTTGCATAAAGTGATTAATTAGTGAAGCAATATTCATTCAAGGTATGCCACAACTTGAATTAACCCTAAAGACCTGTTGTTTTTGGAATTTCAATCTCTTTCTTCAAGGTATTATTGATTTTCTTACTTATTTGTTGGATCATAAAGATCCACGATAGATGCTAGTTGAACTTCTTGCAAATGAATGTTCAATTTAAAACATAATGAATTAATCCTAAAGTCTAATGTATCTTGAAATCTCAATCTTTTTCCTCGAAATACTATTGATAGACAAAAATGAATTTGAACTCAATAATGTTGTTGTATTATGAAAATTGTTAAATTTAGATTAACATGTTCTTAGCATAGGACAATCACATCAATTTTTATATATAGCCCAATTATCAATCCATAGCAACCACATCAATTAAAATCATGATGACTGTAACTGAGAAAAGAGCATAAGAAAATAATGCAGAGGATAAGCCAAGGCAAGAGGCCATATTCCTCATGAATATGGCTCAAGCCAGGGAAAAACCCCAAGACAGGGAAAACTATTGATCAATTCTTCTTATTATTCATAATCAAATGTTCAAGTTTCAACAGAGAGAGAGAGAGTACAATGATTTAAAGTCAATATTGACTTGCCAAATAGAAGATGTGACCTCTAAGCTCTTAGGCTCAATGAAACTGCAATTCTGAATACTGGTTAGGGTATGAACACAGATAGCTTGAAGCACTGATGTCGACAATCCGGGTCATTGGTTAGGGCTACTTGATTCAACCTTCTTATCCATTACAGTGATGTACCATAAGCTAATCTCTAATATAGAGCTTTGAGGCTCCTCCTCAACAATCCTGAATAAGTGGCAAGATAAACAACCCCAAACTCATGAAAGCAGAGGAGGGCTTGACCATGCCTTCAAACCCTCCAAACAACTTAACAACAGGTTGTTGTAGTGGTTTTCTTCCTGCGGTCTGTAGTAAAAGATAAATATCACAAACAAGCACAAAAAAATCAACTAAAGATATGTTGCCTTGCATAGACCTCCTATCCTCCAAATGCAGTTCTTATCCAACATAAAATTTGCACCCAAAATAGAGATTGGCTACCCAGACAGACTTTCCATCATCCATGCATGATGTCACAAATTTGCGACCCTTTCTCAATAAGAAAACCAAACCCTAAACAAAGATGGGTCTCGTAATAACCTCGACCCTGCCACCTGCGTCCAGCCTTAGATGTCGTCTTATTTCAGAAGAGAAGATGATCCCTTTAGTGTGTCGAATGAGGGAGAGAGCACCCCTTTATATACTAATCGGTGGAGTCGAAAGGACACAAATCTTGAGTTTCTTGAGCCAACTTATAAGGGAGGCTGACCTTGATTACAATCATAAATTCAAAAGTTCACTTTTCCGTATCTGAATTTGATGATCTTTAGATCGATTTTGGTCCTCTCAAAGAGAGGAGTTCAATGCTGTAATAATCTTTCTTAAAGGAAATATCAAAAGTGGATTTTGGCCCTAGTTGCTAATTGTAACGCTCCCTCTCAACTAGGGAGAATTCCACCTATCAATCATCAATCATCATACCATCCTGACATCATGTATCATCTCTGTCTACTCTGCTCTGCTTTGCTGGATGATGATGTAATAATGAAGAAGAATTGATCGAGAGTGAGTCACAAGGCCTTGCCACACTCCATTGACAAAAGTCAGACCACATAACCAAAGGGTGAACTTCAATTGGACTTGATCCCAAGTGATCAAGTTGAAGAAACATCATACATCCTAGACATAGGGAGTACAACAGTACACGATGTGTCCATTGGTAGTGATATGGTCCCTATCCACTTTTCCCAACTCATTGGCAAAATGAGAGGTGCTTCCCATGTGTCTCAGACAACATGGGTAGGATGATGCAGGAACACCAACAGGGAAATAATATATCACATCTTGCTCTTAATCACACGTAGGGAAAGGAGAAACTACATCCTACAAACACACATCACAATCACATGTAGGGAAAGGATGAACCACGTCCTAGACGCATGCAAACCAACAATAGTAGGAAGGATCCTACACGTGGGGAAAGGGTGAACCACATCCCACCGACATGTCAACCATCAATCGTAGGGAATGAGTAAACCTACATGTGGGAAAAGGATGAACCACGTCCCACCAACATGTCAACAAATAGCCATATGCATCTCTCACTGGGGTACTCGTAGGAGAAGGTGAACCACTCATCCTGCACATATGACATAGGAAAAGGTGAACCACTCATCCTATGCAAATGTCATCAATAGTAGGGGAAGGTGAACCACTCACCCTACACGTGTCCGCAATCGTAGGGGAAGGTGAACCACCCACCCTACACACATGTACATCTACCATGGGGTATCACAGGGGAAGGTGAACCACTTACCCTATACACAACACACCACTAGGGGAAGGTGAACCACTCACCCTATGGTCGCTCATATCTCAATAAGTACCCCAAGCCCCCAGGAGATCCCAGAGCTCAATCTTAAGCCAAGAATCCCTTTATATAGGGAATAGTGCCAAGATGCTTTCGGAAAAACAAAACTAGATCAATGGGAGCCTCATAGCTCCATTCAGCAACATACAGATGTATATATATCTCGAAAGCACTTAGCAATCCTCTGCTTCTTGCACATCTTGATGAAGAAGATATTTTACTGATCTTACTCCTTATTGGTCTTCCAGAGCTCAATGTACAGTCGGGATCCTCATAGTAGGGTCTATCTACGACTCCCAGTCTCTTTCAGATACCAAGATAATATAGATCTGCTTACTCAACTAATGATGAAGAAAGGGAGGATCATCATCTGTCAGATTTCATCAATATACATTATATCTCCCTCTGAATATCGGAAAAGGTATGCTTGTAAGGAGCATATCAAGCTATATGTACCTAGTTATTCATCCTTTGGTCTATGCACCAAAGTTAGCCAAATCATCTTTAGAGTCATCAGACTATTATAATCAATTGTCCTGAGTCAATGCCCTTTGATATGGTTATCTTTCTTTAAGTAATCTATAGCTCCCTTTGAAGCCTTACGTCAAATGGTCATCTAACAAAGCTTGCAAAATAATTTTGGCTATTAGTATGAAACTACTCAATTTATTATAAGGATGACCTTCTGAATTTCACTATCTCCTTTCGAATTCCCAGGCCAGAGGAAGTGTAACATCAACTAGAATAAATAGAGCTGCTATATCAAGGATATCCAGAACAACCTGTTCAGGAGTAAGCCTATTTCTTTGTCATTAGACTGTCCAGATAAGAAGTATCAGTCACTGTTAAAGCCAGTACAAGGATATCCTTTTATGTTGTAATCCTCTAGAGAAGATGGTAAGGATTCTCTTTGCTGTAAAAACAACTCCAATACTTCATCAAAAGGCCTGTGTGCAAGATGCAAAGTGCTGGAGTAGATCTGTCCTATCAGACTGTCTAGAACTTACACATCTTGTTCACAACTTCATTTGTGAACAAGATCCATTGATAATGATTCTGTTACCGATGACCTTTAATGCTTGATGTGCTGATTGAAAGTAACGATGCAATACAGATTGATGCCAAGCATACATCTGTTGTGTCAATGAAGTAACTGATCTTCCATACACACAACTGTGAAGCCATCTTACATATATGAGAGGTCAACCATGTTATTGTAAGCCAAGATGAATAAGCCAAAGATCAACCATACCACTGGTATGGTATACCACTGTCATGCCAATAAGCTGCCACTGAGATGCTACAACCACCGTGATATCAAGCACAGCGGAATATCATAATCATGCCAAGTCATAACAGCAATGTTCATGGCCATATATAGAACAGAGATTGAGGTTCATAGATGTATTGAAATCAGAGGGCAGGATCCCTATCCAAACAGAGCGAGAAATGAATTTATGCAGTCCATAGCCAAACTGAAATCAACAAACTGTATCATCTGAACTATGCCAAGATAATATGCATAGTTATCCAACAGGGCCATGTGAAGATAATATACAGACCTATATAAAGGTCAGAAATGTTTTGTCAGAAGGATTGATTATGGAATCAGATGCTTTTGCTTGTAATAATCATTTATCCTGGGTCTTCTAGACTGCCTCTTTCTTTGATTGATTTTGAAAAGAGCAGAGAGATAGATGGCTGAGATCAACTTAGATTTACCATATATCAGGGACTTGCCAAAGCACCATGATTTCTGGACTGTCATATCAATACTGATTGTATGTCGGACTGTAATTCTGAAGCCATCCTTACCTCATTCAAACATTATACATCATCTGAAGTAACTAGAAAAGTGAGGATGTTTCTTTAACATTGCTTCAGGTTTTATGACTTCATTTTGATACCTCTGCCTAAGTTGAAGTTGAATCTTTAAACACCCTTATGTGGATGACGGAATGTAAAAAATTGACTTAGATGCTATTAAGCCATCATTCGCATTCAGTCAATCTTTAAACTCATGGACTGGTCCTTGTAAAAGCCTCTTATGAACAATCTAATAGAGGAGAGCTGGTAAAATTGCATCAAGGTAATATTGCAGAAATGAGAAACAATATGTCCACAGATATGACTTAGAGAATTTTTATTTAATCATGACATTATCGACCAACCTTAGATTCTAGAATTGGCCATGAGGAATAAGCTCCAATACTTGGATCAACCAGCCAAAAAAAAACTTTACTGCTGAGATAATGAATAAATAAAAGTGTCCAAAAATTAAGTCACATCATACTCGGATTTTGACTCTAAGAGTGATAATCATTTTAGGTATCTCCACAGGTTGGCTTTTTTAAACCATATATATATTCTTAGAACGAGATGCTGACGAGTATTACATAGGTCTGCAAATACTTAAGTCTGCAAAGCATATTTTAAAACAAAATGACTGCTTTTGTGCCTTTGTTTGACTTGATCAAGGATATACCTGAAGTAGAACTCTTCGACTCCTTTTCTTGGATGCATAAGCATTAAGGGATGCCTTTGAAAGATACAAATTCCATGAGTTTGAGAGGGACTCAACTCCTTTTGTAACTTCACTATGAGGCACCCAACAAGGCCTTAGGAGGGCTTTCAATCAATTTGAATTCTTTATTAGAAAGGAAACATAAGATTGGTCACCCACAGATGTATACGATGCTTGGATCCCATAGGTGGTACATAATTCAAATTGCTTGAAAAAACTCCTTAAATGATGGGTCCCTTTGTCGACTTTGTCAAGGAGTTTGATTATCCATTCAAGTTCACTGAATTCTGAGGTGGTACATAATTCAAATTGCTTGAAAAACTTCTTAAATGATGGGTCCCTTTGTTGACTTTGTCAAGAGTTTGATTAGCCATTCAAGTTCACTGAATTCTGAGGTGGATTAGTGGATTGGAAATCTCAGACCTCATATTATGTGCCCAGAACTGCACTCTTCTAATCATGATATTTGAACCAGGTCTTGTATGATCTTAAAAAAGGAATTTCGCTCTTTATCCACAAAACTGTGGGCTGGTCACTGTGATGCACCAGATTTATATCATAATTTCATACTATCTAATCCTTTCAGGGCGAAAGAGGCCATGAAGATTTGACAACATTTCTAGTGATTGCTTTCCCTCTTTCTTGGGCTTGTCCTTAGCCTAGCTCTCATACCATGTTAAATTTAGCTTAACATGTTCTTAGCATAGGACAGTCACATCAATTTTTATATATAGCCCAATTATCAATCCATAGCAACCACATCAATTAAAATCATGATGACTGTAACTGATAAAAGAACATAAGAAAATAATGCAGAGGATAAGCCAAGATAAGAGGACACATGAATATGGCTCAAGCCAGGGAAAAACCCCAAGAAGATTTGACAGCATTTCTAGTGATTGCTTTCCCTTTTTCTTGGGCTTGTCCTCAGCCTAGCTCTAATACCATGTTAAATTTAGCTTAACATGTTCTTAGCATAGGACAGTCACATCAATTTTTATATATAGCCCAATTATCAATCCATAGCAACCACATCAATTAAAATCATGATGACTGTAACTGATAAAAGAACATAAGAAAATATTGCAGAGGGTAAGCCAAGACAAGAGGACACATGAATATGGCTCAAGCCAGGGAAAAACCCCAAGACCCCAAGACGGCAAAAACTCTTGATTAGTTCTTATTATTCATAATCAAATGTTCAACAGAGAGAGAGAGAATACAATGATTTAAAGTCAATACTGACTTGCCAAATAGAAGATCTGACCTCTAAGCTCTTAGGCTCAATGAATTATGAAACTGCTATTATGAATACTGGTTAGGGTATGAACACAGATAGCTTCAAGGACTGATGTCGGCAATCTGGATCACTGGTTAGGGCTGCTTGATTCAACCTTCTTTTCCATTACAGTGATGTACCATAATCTAATATCCGATATAGAGCTTTGAGGCTCCTCCTCAACAATCCCTTCTCTTCAACAATCCTGAATAAGTGGCAAGATAAACAACCCCAAACTCATGAAAGCAGAGGAGGGCTTGACTGTGCTTTCAAACCCTCCAAACAACTTAACAACAGGCTGCTGTAGTGGCTTTCTTCCTGCGGTCTGTATCAGAGATAAACTTCACAAACAAGCACAGAAAAATCAACTAAAGATACGTTGCATTGCACAGACCTCCTATCCTCCAACTGTGGTTCTTATCCAACTTAAAATCTGCACCCAAAACAGAGATACACTGCCCAGACAGACCTTCCATCGTCCATGCATTATGTCACAGACCTGCGGTCCTTTCTCAATAAGAAAACCGAACCCTAAACAGAGATGGGTCTCATAATAACCTCGACCCTTCCACCTGCGTCCAGCCTTATATGTCGTCCTATTTCAGAGGAGAAGATAAGCCCTTCAATGTGTCGAATGAGGGAGAAATCACCCCTTTATATACTAATAGGCGGAGACGAAAGGTTGTGACTTTTGAGCTTCTTGAGCCAACTTATAAGGGAGGCTGACCTTGGTTGCTAATTTTAACAAAAATCCATCATGCATTGTAGTTGAACTTCTTACTCAATCACCTTTCTTGCTCATGAATGCTTATGTTAAAGTTAGGCATTAATGAGTCCTGTTGTTGCCTAGATATTGTAAGCAGATAAACAATTAAGTATATTGTATTTTTATATACCAATTATACTTAGACATATTCACTCAGCAATTAACATACACAACAAGGAGATGCAAAAAAGGAAGTAATAATTGAAATACTATTTTCCTATTATTTCGAGCATCATAGAGTTACATGATCATACTTATATTATCTTAGGAGGAAGTAGTTATGACAGATCCATCTTAACCTAATTTTGTTAAGCATTGGAAGGGATAGAAAAAGCCCAAATGCAAAGATCTTTCTAGTTAAAAGTTTTAAACAGGGTTCAAATACATATATGTTAGAATTTTTTTGGTTTACTTTTATTATATTTATTTAATTTTAGGTTAGTTCTCCCCCCTACCTTCCTTTAAGTTGACTAGGACATCAAGTCTTTTCCATTTTAGTTTATACACACATGTGATGTGAATACATGAATTCCACCCTAGGGTGAAGAATGCACCTTGCATCTCTTAGTGAAATCATAACTATAATTGTATGTTAAATTGGTTTCTAATGTGACTTTCCATCATTTTTTCAATGGAATACACATCTTTAGTAAACCCTTAGGCACTTCCCCTCACTTCGAGGATAGTACTCGGGATAAAATCCCTGATTGTAGTTTTGGTAACCAAACCCAATGGGGACATCAAGTGAGGCACAATAATCCATAGAGGTAGCTAGGATGGGGACTTGCCCCATGACTTCCTACTTGTAGTCCATAGCATTCAACCACCCAGACTAGCATTCTAGTTTATACACACACATAGGTGATTTGAATACATGAATTTCACCCTAGGGTGAGGAGTGCACCTTTCATCTCTTAGTGAAATCATAACTATAATTGTATGTTGAATCAATATGTCAATTGAATTGATTTCTAACATGCTTTTCCATATTTTTTTTTTCGATGGAATACACATCTTGATGAAACCCTTTGGGCACGTCACCTCATTTTGAGGATGGTACTTGGATTAAACTTCCTTCTTGTAGTCTTGACAACATAACCCAACGAGGACATCAAGCGAAGCCCAAGAATACATAGAGGTAGCTAGGATGGGGATTTGAACCCATGCCTTCTGACTTGTAATCCATAACATTCAACCAATAAAGCTAACCCATTGGGCTAACATGCTATTCCATTTGTGAATAATTAAAATAACACATAGTAAGGCTAAAAAGTTTCAAAGTTGTCAAATGTTGGAGTCGTTGAAATTTCAAAATAATTTATCATTAATAACTCTGTATTCTAGGATTAATAAACTATCTTTAATAATAATAACTTATGGTGGTTGAACATTTTGATTAGCTTGGTTGTGGGGTGCACTCTAAAGAATTGTAGGTTGCATATAATTATTGGTGGTCCCATTGCTTAGCTTTGGTATTGGAGGTAATGAAATGTTTACAAAAATGTTGAAGCATTGTTGGAACATTTGGTGGGTTTTAGTTACATGTATGGTAGATAGATTGAGCTCTTGATTGCATGCCTTCTATGAATGTCTCACCCAAAGGTTGTGGCTCTTGTCCTTTCTATTTTGTTTGTGATTCCATACGAATAGTTAATGTTGACATCCTTGACTACTACTTATAATATCTAGACAAACTATGAACTTCAATGATGAGTTTTTTTGATGAGATGGCCCACTTTCCACATTTATTTTATTGGGAAATTGCTAATATTGCTACTCAAAGTTGTCTCTTTATTGTTCTTTTCCTTTTTATGATGCATGAGCTCATCCATTTCTTTCAAGTGCATTTTGTTGTTGCTTTTTAGTGGACTTGAATTTGTCTAAAAAGTCTCAATTACATGTTTTTCTTGTGAAGTTTTCTCATTCAATTTTGTGATAGTAGTTTCAACATTCATAACATCTGAATTTGTGGGATGCTGGTTATTTTCCTTTTTTAATGATTCAATTTTCTTTTTCTTTTTTCTTCTAAAAGAGGAAAGGGAACAACAGAGGATACTTATATTTGTTGCAAGGGTTTTCTTTCAAATCATCTTTTGTCTACATGTTAATTGCCTAAATATCTACATGTCTACATGCCAAGGAGTTCTTTGTGTCTTCATCTTTTTCATGATTTTTTTTTCTTTAATTTCTGCATTATTCCTTTTATTGTAAATTTAGAAATTATACCTCGCATTGGTGGTTTCTTAGACAACGTTTCACTCCATTTCAACTCAAACACTAGGCAGCCCAAGAGAAAATATATCAAACATATACCAACTTGTTTCATCCCTTAGGGCATACTTTTCCAAACATATACCAGATCTAAAATCACTTTATTTACAACAATAAATCTGCTATCTTCTAGATATATGTTAAACCCAATGTTCCACTGAGTTTCCGGGACGGGGAAACATAGGAGTAGGGATATGCACAAGGGGGACGTATATAAGCAACCCCAAAATTTAGGGAAATTTTGGGGAAATGAGGGGACGTCAGAGCCATGTAAATTATAAAATTATGAAAATTTTAATATATAAAAATAAAACAACAAAAACCCCAACAATATGTTAAGAACTAAATTAGTAGATAGTAAATCTTATTAGTTTTGAAATACACATCTAAATATGATCATCATTTCACATTAGACTATTGTGAAGTAAAATTATCATTTGACATTTCTGCAAGCATCAATATAAATTTAAAAATAAATTACTAAATTGAATCTATCATTTGACATTATGCAATGTTCCATCTAAATTCGTCATTTGGCAATGGACATTAATATTATGCAAGGTACATCTAAATTAAATTCATCATTTGAAAATTGAAACTACACAATGCACATCAAAAACTAAATTCATCATATGACAATGACATTTGAAGTCTAAAACAACCATAGAAAACTGAACTAAAAATAAACATAGAAAGCAGTGAAATACAAAAATTGTTTTTTTTTTTAATTGTTATTAGCGAAAAAATTTAGGGGATGCGTCCCTCTTGCATCCCCCCTGCATCCTCTTGTCCCCTCCACAAGAGAGACGCATTTCGTCACTAGAAAAACACCCCCCTAGAGTTTCCCTAAGTTTTCCAAAAAAGGGGACATGGGGAAAGTTTGCCCATCTCGGGAGCGTGGGGGAGCGGGGAAGCGCGTCCCCCACCCTGGGGGACGCGTCCCCGTGGAACACTGGTTAAACCACTCAAACAATTTCAGCCCTATGTTATGTCAAATTGATATGATCAACTAGTGTTGCAAATTACCAAATCAAATGCTAGATTTTATAAACCATGGTGAACAGAGTTTGCATTAAAAGAAATCCTATAGAAAACTAAACAATGCAAAAACAGAAAGCCACATAAAGTTGCACTTTGTACTTAATGAAAGAATCTATAAATACATACTATAAAAATTATATAGCAAAAACTCAATAGAAATGTGTTACTTCTTTTCATTATTTTTGAAAATAAAAGTGTGCTAGAGGAAAACAGTGAACTTATTATTGTTAAACTGAAAGCTTAATAATTCATTAAACCTTTCTTGTTGCCTTCTCCTTTTCAGATTGACAAAAAAGGGTAGGTACAATGAATTTGGAAACATGCACAATAGTGCCTTGAGATGATATGATTCATGAAGCATGCAAGCATGCATCCTTAACTACTAGGTTGCATGCACTTTTCTAAATTGTGTAATTGTATATTTGATTTTTAGCTTGCAATATCTTCTTGATGTTAGTTCTTGGTATCTTGGAAAGTGTGTCCAAGTCTTGGGTGCACTTCTAGCAGAAGAAGGTGCAGTTGCAAGTACAAACAAATAACAATTCAACAAAAGAGTAAGTCTGCACTTGCAATTCTACCTTTTTGTGGCACATGTGTGTCTAAGTCTTGGACACACTTTCCAAGGTACCAAAAACTAACATAAAAAAGACAATGCATGCTGAAAATCAAATATGCAATCACACAAACAGAGTAATACTTGCTTCTTGTGGTTGTTTGTTGGTGGTTAGTGTTTTCATGGTTTCATTATCTAGTGGAGAGCTCAAAGATTGTACTAGTTTGTAATAAGTCATGTGTACGTGTACTCGAATTATCACAAATTGGTACGATCTTTTAGCTCTCCAAACCCTTAGATAGTAAACCATGAAACCCTAGCCACTTCCAAAGATCCACAATAAGCAAGCATTAACATTGACAAGTCCTTAGTGTCAACATCAAACTTGTATCATAGAATTTCTCCACACTACCATTGTTGTCTTCTTTAGTGTTAGAAAACCCTAGTTGGAGAGCTCAAAGATTGTAAGAGTTTGTGATAAGATGTGTAATAAGTCATGTGTACATGTACTAGACTTATCACAAACTGGTAAAACCTTTGAGCTTTCCAAAACCTTAGATAGTAAACCAAGATACCTTAGCCACCACCAAGATCCACAATAAAGCAAGCATTAACGATGACAATTATTAACATAAACAACACATGGATTATCACAAAATGGTTATGATATTTGAGCTCTCCAAAACCTTAGATAGTAAACCATGCAACCCTAGTTACCTCAAAGGTCCACAAAAAGAAAGCATTAACATCGACAAGTCCTTGGCTCCAATATCAAACTTGTATTATAGAAGTTATCCATGCTAGCATTGTTGTCTTAGTGTTAGCAAACCCTATCCATGTTGCATCACACATGTACATGGCAAGATGAACCATACTGCATCAAACAAGTACATGGAAATGCAAGTCTAGTGTTGGCCTCCATATCTACATGTCCATCGTAGGGTTTGCGTCCTTGAATCATAGGGATTCAACTCTTGCATCAAGACAAGCACCAAGACCTCCATGGAACATCAAGGATACAACAATTGAGCCTCTTTCAAGCAAGAAATCATGACATGCATAAGAATCATCAATAATATCTCTCCATGATCTTTCCCTACCCTTCCTTCCCATTGGATCAAGTTTCCAACATCATGAAAGCCATTAGATCCACTTTCATATATTCTACGTTGGTATAAACCCTAAGGCTACAATGACAACCATAATAATGCTCATCATCTTTAATGTCACATTCTTCTTTATGGTTTGCATGTGTAGCGTAAACCTAAGCATCATAGAACCCTAGCATCACATAAGAGCAATCCGTCCATGAACATCCAAGATGTCTCTGTCTCCCCATGTCTTCTCTTAGGGTTTCCATATGAACCCTAATGTTACACTCTAGGATTTCCTTAGGAACCCCAATGACTTGCTCCCTCCAAGATTCCTCCAAGACAATAAAAGGAATAAATTATAATGATGATAATGAATATAAGAGCTCTCTCCTCCCAATATTTGAGGGAGTCTAATATAAATTGTGTTAAACTAAGATTTTGTCCAATCCTAATGTAAAATTCCCTGTAGGCATGATCCTCCTTTGCCTAAATGTCTCTTCTCCAAAATGTCGATGACTGTAGCATCATATAGGAACTTTTGCATAGGTGTAAGTGTCTAGATGCGTGGAAGTAGTCCAGGGCCTTCAGTCTTAGCAAATTCACTTTAATTAAAGGATTAGTTAAAGTGAAGTGCTTTTTATAAAAAGTAAAGTTTAATTTAATGAAATGCAAAGGTTTTTGGATTAGTGAATTAGATGAATCTTAACCAATGATCTCAAGTGAGGCAAGATCTAATCTAAATCATCAATCACTTTGGAGATTAGGGTTATGGATTTTGTCAACAACTTGAGCTTATAAAAGCAAGGGTAGGTGAACGGGGAAGATACACGAGGCATTGTGAGTTTGAGTCATGGTGGACAATGATCCAAGGAGATATCAACAAGGGTGATAAAGGAGTTTCATTCTAGAGATCAAGTTTGAAGGAGGAGAGTGTAAGCAAAAGAAATCTATAGTAAAAGGATTCAGCCACTAGGAGGCCATACATGGTGACAGAGTGTATGTTAATTTTAGATAACAATGGTATGTTCTATGCTTAAGCACAATTTACTTCAATGTTCCTTATTAGCACAATTTATTTTTTTATAAAAAGTAAGTTTAATTTAATGAAATGCAAAGGTTTATGGATTAGTGAATTAGATGAATCTTAACTAGTGATCTCAAGTGAGGCGAGATCTAATCTAAATCATCAATCACTTTGGAGATTAGGGTTATGGATTATGTCAACAACTTGAGCTTATAAAAGCAAGGGTAGGTGAACGGGGAAGATACACAATAGGCATTGTGAGATTGAGTCATGGTGGACAATGATTCAAGGACATATCAACAAGGGTGATAAAGGAGTTTCATTCTAGAGATCAAGTTCGAAGGAGGAGAGTGTAAGCAAAAGAAATCTATAGTAAAAGGATTCAGCCACTAGGAGGCCATACATGGTGACATAGTGTATGTTAATTTTAGATAACAATGGTATGTTCTATGCATAAGCATAATTTACTTCAATGTTCCTTATTAGCCCAATATCAATTTCCAATTTAGCAATCACATTATCTTAATCACATTGATAGTAAATGCAAATAGAACATAAACAAAACTGCAGAAGACAAGCCAAGACAAGAGGACACAATATTTGGCGAATTATTCTTATTATTCTTCATTAGTTTAACAGAGAGAGAGAGAGAGTACAAATATCAAATAACTTTCCCAAAACAGTGCTGTAAAATTAGGAGTCAACAACAATCAACTACAACCCTAACTAGAAAGTCAATGCTGGTCAAAGTGGCTCCAAAATGTCCTCCAAGTAGCTCGGTCAACGACAGAGAAATTTGGCCTTCCATGAGAGAGAGTCAACAAGAGCCGAGACGTCCACTATGGGGTCGCCTACTCTTCTAGCCAAGACACAACATGCCATATACTCAATGAGATTTGAACCTCCGTCTCGTGGGTTTCACCCAACGAAACTTACCGTTAAACCACATGGATTTTCACCAATGGGAGGAGTTCCGATATGTAGGTCACCTAATATATATTCTAGGTTAGAGGTTAAAGGTGACAAAATAGCCTACTTAAGGATGGCTCGAATTAAGGATGAGGTTCAAACTATGAGAAAAGGCAATTAGCATCCCCAGTAGAGGCCAAATTAAGGCAATGCAAGACCCACGGTTTGATTGGTATGTTGTGAATTGGGATGACCTAAGTCCAGGATGCCAAGAAAAGGTTTCCAATAATGAGTATTGGCAAGATAAAGACACATGAAACCTTCAACAAGCCCCCAAGTTGAAGCTATAACAAAAGTGGGTTTTATTCTAATGCAAAAGAAATTGTGGATGAAATGTAAATAATGGCCACCAAGGGGAATGATTTTGAGGCAACCACTACACCCTTGATGTTGAGACCATTCCTGGCCCAAGATTTCTCTTCCTATCCAATTCACACTATCCCCTAATTAGGTCACTTGGCCTTAAGAGGGTCGAATTAGAGAAATAAAGAAAATTCAAATTTATGGATAAAATATGACTCTGTCACCAACAAGACATGGCTAGTGCCTAGTCTTTGGGTTGATGGAGCTTATAGAGGTAATAGATTAACCAATTCTTTCAAAGGAGTATGGATGTTTGACGCCCTAACACAAACCCTAACTATTTCCTTTGTGAGGGATTGGAGTCACTCAGGAGAGCTATAATCAAGATTCACTAAGGGAAATATCATTTACATTTCATATATGAGTAATACGTGCAATTATGACATCTAGATTCTATAACATTGATTTTCAATAACTTATGGCACAATAGAAAAACCCTAGATCATCAATACATTCCATACATTAGACATAAGCATAAAAATCATTAAAAAATAAACATAGTTACAAGATGAAAATGCATGAACATTTCATTATCAATCTAAGACAACTTCTCCAAAGTCCAGAACGATCTCCAATAGCCAATTATACTCCATAGGATTGGAGCCAAGTATACTCCATAGGTCACATCTTGCGAAAGATAAAAGAGGCCGAAATTCTCCTAAGAGAGGCTGAATTGTCCAAGTGATGATGATCCAAGTGAAATAGTCCTCTCCTTTATTTATATGAGGAGGAAGAGTCTCTAATTAGCCTAAGAGCCCCTAATAACAAGTTAAAATTACAATAGAACCCAACTAGCTTAGACATAAATGCAAATGAAAGTCCACACGTGAGATTCGTGAGGCCTCATAAGGTTAACGTCATCCATGAAATAAGCTCCAGGTGTCAAGTGTTTATGCTATTGAGGCTTTTGAGTGTTAAGTGTGGTGTAGAAGCCTCCAAAAATCATCATTGAGGGCTGGCTCTCAAATCTCCATCAATATCCCTTTGTAGTCCCCAAAATCCACTCGGGGTACAATAAGGTGGTCTCTTGGGTCTCCAATTGTGTAAAAGTGTCCATCTCTGCTCCAACATTGAGGGTTTTCCAAGTGCTACGAGCCCTCCCAAGTCTCTAAAGGTGAGACCATCCTCATCTGGGACTTGAATCAACTACCATCCCTCATATGGTGCTAGGCTGATATGGGGGCATGCTAGGTCCAGGTGCATCATCCTAAAGAATCATAAAGTGTAGTGCAAAGTGGTAGAACATCCTTGGTGCAGGAGGTGCCCAAGGAGGTGTGATGTGTTGTTGCTACTCAAAGACCCAAGGCTCTCAACGCTTCACTTGTGGGTGTCAATATACTTCTCTGGGGCCTGGGTACCTATGGGGAAGGTGTCGAGGTCACGGGCTGCTGAACCACTTGACAATCACAAGTTACAACATAAAGTCTAGTGAAAGCAACCAATCATCAGGGGCAATAATCATTTTTGCATCTAAGTGAACCAAGCTTGAATGTAAAGGGCTATTTAATACTTCAAATATGGGTTCCCTTCCAAAGTTGGGGTCTTGAACTTGCAATGGTGTTTCCTCCCTATGTAGGAGTGGCTAAAGGAAAACCTTATTAGGTGTTTCTAGCCCCTAAGGGGAAGTAACATTTCCTTAGTCCACCCTTTAATTGATAAGTGTTGGTGAATAATGATGGTACGATGGGGAGAAGACTTCATGGCCAAGTCACATGGTCAAAGGGACCTGCATGATGAGGATCCAAACCCTGAGTGTATAGATGTGAGGGGGGAGCAATCGTGGATGCATGAATTACCAACTTGGCCTTTTCTTTTCTACCCCTATTGTGTGCCTTCTACTTTTGCTTGATTTTTCTTTCTGTTATTTCTCATAGCTTAAAGGGTTAGAACTCACTTTGAATGATGAGGTAACTCATTGCTTATTGGGGTTGGGGCATGCAAGGGTTCCTTTCATGATGTAATGGAGTAACACGTGCTCAGGAACTGGGTGATGGCAATAATGAGTGAGTTAGAGCTTATGCCAGGCTTTTGTCCACGTGCTAATATGTATGTCCCGACCATATTTTCCATTTTGATATTCTTTTTTATTTTAGTTTGTGGCCATGATATGCTCTTTATTTTCTTTTTGCTACATCAACCTCCTGGGGAAAAGTTCTGGGCCCTACTTAGGTATGAGGATGTATGGATGCAAAATCCTATAGAACCAATATGATCAGTTGAATCCAAAGAATGGATGTGGAATATGGGCTTGTAATGTAAGATGGAAAGTGGTTAGTATGGAATAGAGATAGATGGAACAACACTATCTTATTCAAGGCTTCCTGAGTAGTGCCCCTCTTATACCCATTGGGCCATTAGGGGAGGTCCCATTGGACTAGGATTAAAGATTAACACCCCCATTTAAGGTGAGGGAACAAGATCATGGTCAAAATCCCTCCTTCCGGGTCACCCCATAATCCATATCAAATGCCCAAATACAAACAAGCATGAGCACCCGATAGCAAAATGAATAAGGTACCTTTTGATCAGAAGCCCAACTTCATCCATGTGCTCTCACCAGATGGGTGAGAAGGTATATGACTGATGCAGGTGGTGGAGATGTAATGGCATGTCATCGGCTAGTGGTGGTTGTCAGGGGTTGCATGGTTGGCCGTCTGGATGCGAAAAGTTGGAGAAAAGTTTTCTCTTGTAGGGGCTCCAATTGGGACATGAGCTCACCATAGAGTGCATGGTCCATATGCTCGAACAAGGAGTTCATGAGAACTCCAACAATCCCTGGGCTCATAATCTTGTAACCTGCACATTGCAATAAACTTGTTTGGGAGCATGTGCATTGGGTGTAGGGTATCACCCATGTTTTATACGAGGTATAATTTCGTACAGAAAATAAAGTCTATTCTAAATGCATTCTAATGTACATGAAACATGATATGAATGATATTAGAATGCTCACACAATATGCTAATGCAACTATACTATTATCCAATTCTAGTGTACAATGCCTGACCCAAGTATAGTCATATAACCAATGTAACCAACATATCATTAGATCAACATTGTCCCTATGAGTCATTATGAGATAGTACAATAAAACATCACAATCACCTTTTCAAGATTGGTGCGTTGAATCACAAGTGTGGGAAGTGGGAAAATAAGATGACCATGTATCATGAAAAAAAGTTATGGATGAGGAGGGAGAAGAGGAATCCAACCTGCACCATTGGATCCTTTCCCACAATTTGAGCATGGAGTAATCAACAATCAAGCTTAGGAACTTTCGCTGAAGAGCAACCTCAGGCAAACAATCCTCCAAGCCACCTTCAAGATCACTTTCAAAGTGATCTTTAGATGACCAAGGGAGGGATCTTGCTCAAGGTACTCTTCCTTACCACTACCTCATTCTCCTTCACCAATAGAATCATCAAGATGATTAGGGGCGATGTTTTCCTTTTGATGGCAATGATCTTCTTCAACTTCTTCATTATAGCTAAGGAGGCCTTCTTCTTGGAGAGAAACAATCAAGCCTTGAATGGAAACTTCAATATGAAACCCTGGTCCCTAATACTTAAGAAATTCTTCAAAGAATACCCCAATAGAAGGGATGCTCTTTGGTCTGCATCGTTTAAGTCAATCCCCTTGATCATCCCCAAAGGAATTAGTGAAGAATATCTTGAGAGCATCCTCATGAATCATGTTGATCACTGAAGTATATTTGAAAAATTTGGCCACCTAATTCACAACTGAGGAAGGGTTACCATCAAATTTTGGGACATTCATCATAGAATTTATATCCAATTGATTTGGATATCTAGGAATTCCTTGGCATCCAAAGCTGGGTATATCTCATGCAAATCCCAAGGAGCCATTGCCACTAGTTTTGCATAGCAACCAAATGAGGAGTCGCTTGGGCGAATTCAAAATTCCTTGAGATATGCTTGCTTCACCATACAAGCGTTGAATTCAAAATTTCAATGAAGAGCAAGGGCTTCGTTCTTCTAATGGAGTCACCAGAATTTGATTTATATTGTTGTTAGGGATGAAGCTAAATCTTTGAATTACAAGGGGGTAGACTTGCTTCATCCCCAACAATAACGCCAAAAATGTTGTCGTAAAATCTAGCAATTCTTGTACAAAGGTACCCTACAAGGCGATCACTAGACCAAGTGACAACAATAATTTAGTGAACCCACTATTACCACATCTACTACCCCTTGTTCTTTATGGATTGTCACCAATGGGAGGAGTCTTGGTATGTAGGTCACCCAATAGCTATTCTAGGTTAGAGGTTCAAGGTGACAAAATAACCTACTTAAGGATGGCTCAGCTTAGGGATGAGGTTCAAACTATCAGTAAAGGAAATTGGCATCCTAAGTAGAGGCCAAATTGAGGCAACACTAGACCCAGGGTTCGATTGACATGTTGTGAGTTGGGATGACCTAAGGTCAAGATGTCAAGAAAAAGTTTCCAATAATGAGTAGTAGCAAGATAAAGGCACATGAAACTTTCAACAAGCCCCCAAGTTAAAACTATAACCAAACTAGGGTTTTATCTTAGGGCAAGAGAAATTATGGATGAAAATGAAGAATGGCCACTAGGAGGAATGATTTTGAGGCAACCACTACAACCTTTCATGTTGAGACCTTCAAAGACCCAAGATTCCTCTTTCTAGCCAATTCGCTCTCAACCCTATTTGGGCCGAATTAGAGAAAGAGAGAGAAAAATCAAATTTATGGATAAAAGATGACTTGATTACCAACCAGACATGGCGAGTGCCTAGTCCTTGGGTTGATGTTGTCTATGGAGGTGATAGATTAGCCAATTCTTGCAAAGGAGCAAGGATGTTTGATACCTAGCACAAACCCTAACTATTGCCTTTGTGAGGGATTGAAGTCACTTGGTAGTGCTATTATCAAGATTCACCGAGGGAAATGTCATTTACATTTCATATATGAGTAATGCATGCAATTATGACATCTAGATTCTATAACATTGATTTTCAATAAATCCGGGCATTATAGAAAAACCCTAGATCATCAATACATTCCATACATTAGACATAAACAGAAAAATTATTTAAAAATATGAACACTTACAAGATGAAAATGCATGAACACTTCATTATCAATCTAAGACAACTTCTGCAAAGTCAAGAACAAGCTCTAATAGCCAAGTGTACTCCATAGGTCACATTTTTCCAAAGATACAAGAGGCTGAAATTCTCCTAAGAGAGGCCAGATTATCGAATTGATGATGATCCAAATGAAATAGTCCTCTCCTTTATTTATATGAGAAGGAAGAGTCTCTGATTAGCCTAAGAGCCCTTAATAACAAGTTGAAATTACAATATAACTTTGGGTTCCAAGCCAACCCAACTAGCTTAGACACACATGCAAATGAAAGCCCACACATTTGAGCTGTGAGGCCTCAAAACGCTGACATCATCCATGAAATGAGCTCCAAGTGTTGAACGCTGAGGCTTCTGAGTGCCAAGTGTGGTGTAGAAGCCTCGAAAATCATCATTTGAGGGTTGGCCCCCAAATCTCCATCAATATGTTGAAATCGGAGGACAGGTGGTTCCCTAAGGCTTTGATCTTTGGCCTAGGGAAAAGTATCCAAAAAAATTTAATTTTTCTCCTAAAGTGACTTTATAAATTTATAAAGTCAAATCTAATTTAAAAGTGACTTTAAGTGATAAAGTTACTAAAGTCTAATTTTAAAGTGACTTTAATAAAGTCAATGTAAAATTAGAAAGGAAAAGTGACTTTGGAAATAAATGACTAAGTGGGTCTTTATTAAAGTGGGGTGAATTAAAAAATAGAAAGTGAGATTTAAATGAGCATTTAATGTCAGTCCTAGATCTCAATCTATTTCAGCCATTGGATTTAGGGATTCCCCAAAAGTCACTTAGGGTTAGGTTAAAGGAGGAAAAGGAGGAAAAGGTCATTCATTCTTTCATGAGCAGATTGAGAGGAGGAGAGAAAGAGAGCAAGAGAGATTTCTGAGCAGTGAGGAGAAAGAGGGAAGCTGATAGAGACTTCAGCAAAATCCGTACAGCAGCAAAGAGGCACGGTCCCCAAGGCAGAAATCCATATAGCAGAAGGTTGGCACATTTTTCGAGGGAGAGGCACAGTTTTCGAGGAAGATCGTACAACAGCTTCAACATTTATTTTTGGGCAGATTCTAGTCACGAAAATCGAGGAGACACTGCTGGTTGGTGGCACGAATTTCTAGAAATCTGTACAGCAGCCGTACAACAACGTTGGCATAGATTTCGAGGCAAAGGAGCACGAAAATCGAGGAGGGGGGTTTGCTGTCAAATCCGTACAGTCCGTACAGCAGTATGGCCGTACAGTTGGGCACACATTTCGAGAAATGCAGTTCAACATTTAATGCTGTAATAAATGTTGTAAAATTTATGTTTTGAGTTTTTCCTATTTGGCACGTTTTCCAAGGCAGAGTGAATGCACGGAAATCGAGATAAGTACAATTGTTTAGTTGCTGAAATTTTTGCTATAATTTCTGCCTCACTATAAAAGCATTTTCAGAAATAAGAAGGAGCTATCAAACTGGTTTTCCCCAAGAGTTGTAGGGGGTTTTTCCAGGGCCACCTTGACCAAAAATCTCTGTGTTAAAATGTGTTGAATAACTGTTTTAAGCTTGCTGATTTTTATTTCTACATTTTCCAGCATTCTGTAAATTTTCCAAAATTTGTGTTTTCAGCAAAAAAATTATTTTTCTGTTGTTGAATGTAAGGATATGGGAAAGGGCATTTAACTAAAAGGAGAAATAAGGTGACACTGAAAACCGAGGTGGGAAAACAAGAAATTTCTACATGGTATCAGAGGTTGGGTGCTGAAAGTGCAGTTTGAGACAGCAAGAAGAAAAATATAGTCTGCTGATTTTTCACTCAGAAAATTCCAGCAAGCTGATTTTTCACACATAATTTTTTTATCTTTACTACAACAGTGCTATTTTTCAGTGTTTAGGACAGCAGGATGTCATTGGGACTGAGGGTGGAGGATAGGTTGGATGGGCATACCAATTACAGCGTTTGGAAGGAGAGAATGCAGAGTATCTTTGAGGAGGCAGAAGTCTGGGACATCATGGTGCATACCACACAGAACCCTGTTGTTGTGCCTACTGATGCTGTTCAGTTGGAAGCATATAATAAAAAGAACAACAAGGGTAAGAGACTGATTCTAGATGGAGTCAAAGACCATTGCATTCCTCATGTGAGAGGAAAGAGAAATGCTCATGAGATGTGGACAACATTGTCCAATCTCTACCAGAGTACCAATGAGTACCGGAAAATGGTCCTGAAGGAGAAGCTGAAGACCATTAAGATGGGTAAGACTGATAGTGCAGCGGGATATCTCACAAAGATTACTAACGTGAGAGATGAGTTGGCAGCAGTTAGAGAGGTCATTCCACCCACTGAGTTGGTGCGGATTGCAATGAATGGCCTCCCCAGTTCATGGATGAACTTTTCTGATGGGGTTTGTGCACGTGAGACCCTTCCCACATGGGAGAGGTTTTGGGATGATTGCATTCAGACAGAGATCAGGAAAGGTCAGCTTGGAGCAGCCAAGCCAGTTGAGCAGGATGAGGATGTAGCACTATTGGCAGGAGGCAAGAAAGACAAAGGGAAGAAGGAGGCTTCCACAAGCAATGGTGGGGGCAAAGGCAAAGGTAAAGGTAAACAAGGTAACACATAGAAGGACTATTCCAAGGTGAAGTGTTGGAATTGTCAGAAAATGAGACACTATGCAGTTGTGTGTCCGGAGAAGAAGAAGAAGAAGGGGAAGAACCAGAGCATGGTAGCGTCAACAGAGGTTGAGGACTTTGCAGATCGCTTTGACCGAGAGTTTGGGTTCATTGCGTGTGAGTCCTCTAGTGCAGGATCACCTGCCACAGAGGTTCAGAGGGAGCATGCATTTCCCTCGACTAGCGGAGCATCTTCGGGTATCTGGTATGTGGACAGTGGGGCTTCACGTCATATGACAGGAGTCCGTGAGTACTTCTTTGAGCTTTCAGAGAGTGGCACTGATATAGAGGTAGTACTCGGTGATGACAGAGTTGTTAGAGCAGTTGGTGTGGGAACATTGACATTTCATAGGGAACCCAAACCTCCCTTGAAGGTGTCAGATGTTCTTTATGTGCCAGGGATGAGGAAGAACCTCATATCCGTCTCAGCTTTGGAGGGGACGGATCACGCAGAATCTTTGTTCGAGGAGACGATCTTAGTCTATCCAGAGCTCAAATTCAGTTAATTTAAGTGATGATGTCCCTTATACAAGGTACTAGGATTTGCCTTCAGCCTTTTGGCATTAAGCAGTAGTACTGACAGCAGAGCTAGCAGTTCTGAGCTGTGTGAGATTTGGCACCACAGGATGGGGCACATGTATCATGGAGCCTTGAGGACATTGGGAGAGATCACTGCAGTGTGCTGGATTCCCGAGTCTGATCACTTGTTACTTGCGAGAGGATGTGCGATGGGCAAGTTTGCCAAATCCCCTTTTCCAGCGAGTGACGACGAGCGGCAGGGATGCGCAGTGATTCATTCCGATGTGAGTGGTCGGATGTCTCATGTTTCCTTGAGTGGATATGAGTACTATGTCTTATTCATTGATGATCACTCCAGGAGGACCTGAATCTATTTCTTGAAGACCAAGAGTGAGGTCTTCAAGCGATTTCAGGAGTTCAGAGCTCTTATGGAGACACAGAGGTCGGAAGATCAAGTCCCTGAGGTCGGACAATGGGGGAGAGTACGCCATTGGAGAGTTTGTTGACTATTGCTTTGGAAGCCAAGCATTAAGTTTTTTTTTTCTTTTTCCACCCTGACTTGTTGATCTGAGGTTACGAGAGGAAGAACAGATGCATCGGAGGGGCTGCCAAAGCCATGTTACATGATCAGGGGTTGCCATTGTTTTTGTGGGCAGAGGCCTGTAACACTGCTGTTTATTTGCAGAACAGGAGTCTGCATCGTGCCTTAGGGCATATGACTTCGGAGGAGGCTTTTTCTGGGAAGAAGCCTGATATTGGTCATCTTCGTATCTTTGGGTGTATTACATACTCCTACATACCCAAGGAGAAGAGGACCAAACTAGAGCCCACCGCAGAGAAGGGTGTCTTTGTGGGCTACAGTGAGACTTCGAAGGCCTTTCGGATTTATATTCCCGCAAAGAGGAGAGTTGTTGTCAGGCGGGATGTGGAGTTTGAGGAGGACAGGACCTTCAGGAGGTCACGGGAGTTAGAGTGTCGCGGATCGAGCGGACCCTCGGCTTAACCGGCGAGTCGAGTCGCGGGATCCAGTGGGCGGGGATCGGGAGGATCCGGAGGTACATCTGCTGACGATGTACGGTCGTCGATGACCGATGGCTCGTGATGGGAGGGTGGTGCCAGGCATGCGAGCAGTCCACGGAAGCGGTTCTACTGAGAGTCGATTGATGGATAGTTCACCAGGCTGCCTCGCTTCTACAGTTGGGTGCGAGGCGGAGGCAATGAACCAGACGGTCGAGTTCGAGCCCCCGATGATGATGAGGAGGTTTCATTCTCCATTGGGAGAAGTGTGCTCAGGGAAGAGGAAGCCCAAGTGGCTTCAGGACACCTTGAGAGATGCCACATCTGTTGCTGAGCCTAAGAGGCTGGTCAGAGAGAGCAGACCACCTGAGAGGTTTTGTAGCTATATGGCAATGGCTACCGACATCCTTGACTCTGAGCCTTCTAGCTATGAGGAGGCAGCTAGCCAGCAGGTCTGGAGAGAGGCCATGCAGGAGGAGTATTCTTCTATCATGAAGAATGATGTTTGGGAGGTGGTGCCGAGGCCTGAAGGCAAATCCGTGGTTACTTCCAGATGGCTTTACAAGGTAAAGCATGCTGCAGATGGTAGCATTGAGAAATTCAAAGCGAGGTTTGTGGCTAGAGGGTTCTCCCAGGTAGAGGGAGTTGATTATGAGGAGACCTTCGCTCCCGTGGCTCGATATACTTCGATCCGCTCCATTATATCGATAGCAGCAGAGATGGGTTGGAAGATCCACCAGATGGATGTGAAGAGCGCATTTCTCAATGGCTTCATACAGGAGGAGGTGTACATTGAGCAGCCACAGGGCTTTGAGGTGCATGGGAAGGAGTCCCATGTGTGCAGACTGAAGAAGGCCCTTTATGGCATGAAGCAAGCTCCCAGAGCTTGGTACTCCAGGATAGATACATACTTGCAGGGGATGGGTTTCACAAAGAGTGAGGCAGATCCGAACCTTTACTATATTGTGATAGGTGAGGAGCCTCTCATTCTGGTGCTGTATGTGGATGGCTTAGTCATTACAGGTGCAGAGAGACTCATAGAGCACTGCAAGTGAGATCTTGCGGCGGAGTTTGAGATGAAGGACATCGGCTTGATGCATTACTTTTTGGGTTTGGAGGTGTGGCAGGAGGAGGGGCATTTCTTCTTGGGGTAGGGGAAGTATATTGTGGATATCCTTGGCAGATTCCACATGGAGGATTGTAAACCCATGTCGACACCGATGATCACCAATTGGAAGAAGCTTCATGCTTCGGATTCCGAGTTGGTGGATCCCACATTGTACAGACAGCTGATTGGTTCCTTGATGTATTTGGTCAACACTAGACCAGATATTTGTTTTGCAGTCAACACGATGAGTCGGTTTATGTGTGAGCCTCCAATTCCCCATGGTCAGTGGGTTGTTGTGCAAATACTAGGGGACGGTGGATTGTAGTCTGGACTACGGCGGGGATGAGTGAGATTGGCAGGGTATACTGATTCTGATTGGGCGAGTTGTGCTTCTGATAGGAAGAGCACCAAAGGTATTGTTTTTGGTTAGGTTATTCGTGTTGGTGTTTTGGTTATTGGAAGCAACGATCCCCTTTTTCACAACTTTTTGAAACGAAGTATGGCAACTGGATTTAGCTAGTTGTGAGGCCATCTGGCTTCGCAAGATGTTGTTTGGCTTATTTGGTCAGCCGTTGAGACCTTCAGTGATTTACTGTGATAATCAGAGTTGCATTAAACTCATGGAGAATCCAGTATTTCATGACAGGTCAAAGCATATCGGGATCAAATATCATTTCATCAGAGACTATGTTCAGAAGGGAGCTATGAAGCTTGAGTATATTCCCACTGATGAGCAGGTTGCAGATATTCTTACCAAAGCCTTACCACGGGACAAGCATGTCTACTTCAGAGACAAGATGGGTGTGGTGAGGAACACCTTCCTCGGTAAGAGGGAGTGTTGAAATTTGATTACCGGAGGACAGGTGGTTCCCTAAGGCTTTGATCTTTGGCCTAGGGAAAAGTGTCCAAAAGAATTTAATTTTTCTCCTAAAGTGACTTTATAATTTTATAAAGTCAAATTTAATTTAAAAGTGACTTTAAGTGATAAAGTTACTAAAGTCTAATTTTAAAGTGACTTTAATAAAGTCAATGTAAAATTAGAAAGGAAAAGTGACTTTGGAAATAAATGACTAAGTGAGTCTTTATTAAAGTGGGGTGAATTAAAAAAATAGAAAGTGAGATTTAAATGAGCATTTAATCTCAACCCTAGATCTCAATCTATTTCAGCCATTGGATTTAGGGATTCCCCAAAAGTCACTTAGGGTTAGGTTAAAGGAGGAAAAGGTCATTCATTCTTTCATGAGCAGATTGAGAGAAGGAGAGAAAGAGAGCAAGGGAGATTTCTGAGCAGTGAGGAGAAAGAGGGCAGTTGATAAAGACTTCAGCAAAATCCGTACAACAGCAAAGAGGCACGGTTCCCAAGGCAGAAATCCGTACAACAGAAGGTTGGCACATTTTTCGAGGGAGAGGCACAGTTTTCGAGGAAGACCGTACAACAGCTTCAACATTTATTTTTGGGCAGATTATGGGCACGAAAATCAAGGAGAGAGACTACTGGTTGGTGGCACGAATTTCTAGAAATCAGTACAGCAGCCGTACAACAGCTTCGGCACAGATTTCGAGGAAAAGGAGCACGGAAATCGAGGAGGGGGGTTTGCTGTCAAATCCATACAGTTCGTACAGCAGTACGACTGTACAGCTGGGCACACATTTCGAGAAATTCAGTTCAGCATTTAATGCTGTAAAATTTTTGTTTTGAGTTTTTCCTATTTGGCACGTTTTCCAAGGCAGAGTGAATGCACAGAAATCGAGATAAGTATAGTTGTTTAGTTGCTGAAATTTTTGTTGTAATTTCTGCCTCACTGTAAAAACATTTTCAGAAATAAGGAGCTCTCAAATTGGTTTTCCCCAAGAGTTGTAGGGGGTTTTTCTAGGGTCACCTTGACCAAAAATCTCTGTGTTAAAATGTGTTGAATGACTGTTTTAAGCTTGCTGATTTTTTATTTCTGCATTTTCCAGCATTCTGTAAATTTTCCAGAATTTGTGTTTTCAGCAAAAAAATTATTTTTGTGTTGTTGAATGTAAGGATATGGGAAAGGGCATTTAACTAAAAGGAGAAATAAGGTGAAACTAAAAACCAGGGTGGGAAAACACGAAATTTCTACACAATGTCCCTCTATTGTTCCCAAAATCCACTTGCGGTACAATAAGGTGGTCTCCTGGGTCTCCAATTGTGAAAAAGTGTCCATATCTGCTCCAACATTGAGGGCTTTCAAGTGCTACTAGCCCTCCCAAGTCTCTGAAGGTGAGACCATTCTCATATGGGCCTTGAATCAACTTCCATCCCTCATATGGTGGTAAGATGACCTGGGGTTATGCTGGGTCCAACTTTATCATCTGGAAGAATCATTAAGTGTATTACAAAGTGGCAGAACATCTTGGGGGCGAGAGTTGCCAAGGGGAAGGTGTGATGTGTTGATGGTGTTGAAAAGTGTAACTAGGTCGGTCTTCATATTGACTTATGTAATTATGTATTTTATGTAAAAAAAGAAGACAAAGATAATAAAATATATATTTGTACTTGCTTCATGGGTTTCATGAGCAAGATTTTATCTTTAGGTTAATAGACTTCTTCTTGATGTCTATTTAGGTTTTATCTTTGGTTTATAAATGTATTTAATGTCATGTATATGAAGAACCTAGTAGTCATGGAATGCTCCAAGACCATCTTTGGTTTATAAATGTATTTAATGTCATGTATATGAAGAACCTAGTAGTCATGGAATGCTCCAAGACCCAGTCAAATAAACCATGGAAGGATGGCTATTATTCAGCCCTCATACAACGGTGATAGACAAGCCTAAATAATGTGCCAAGTTGGCCATCAAACAGTTGGAGAAGTCAGCCTCATATCAGTCATGTTGGATCCCTATATAGTCACATCGGTTCACATGTTAGGTCGGCTTATCTACAGGGGCAAACAACTATATATACCCCTGTAGCCTTCACAGAAAAGACAGAACTTCGATCATCTCTGAAAACTGCAGTGCATATTTTTGGATGAGGTGGCAGTGCGGATTTTGATGAGGTGCAATGTGGAGTTTGAAAGAGGTACATAAAAATGCGGATTTTTAGAGGTACAAAGGTACAGGAAGTGCGGATTTATGAGAGGAACCAGTGCGGATTAAGTGTGGATTTCTCTGAGTTTTTGCAGAAATAAAAAGTGCGGATTTCAGTGTACTTGTATAGGGTTAAGTACTGATATATCTGCGGTCTACTAGGAGGATAAATGTGCGGACTTCAGGACACATCTGATATACATATATATTGTGGATTAGCTGAAAGAGAGACACTACAAGAACAACTATGGAAGAAGACATTTGTGGACAACGTGACAAAGTCCGGAGACACAAAGTTAAGGGCAGAATTGATCGAAAGAAGAAGCAGTCTGAAAGGTGTGAAAAAGTGAGGAAGGTAAATCTGTGATTTATCTACCTAACTATAGCTCAAGGAATATGATCCAGTCTCCAATGTTTGTCTAAACCATAAGAAGTAAAACTTAGAGGCCGAGTTCTCTAGTACCAGTACAGAGCAGTGCAGATTAGTGAAGAAGAGAAGAACCGAGTTCAAAGAAGAAGTGACAAGGTCTTGGAAGCATACCTAGGTCAAGGGTCCGAGTCTTGGTCATGGTACTCGTCATTTGAAGATCTATAAGAAGAATTCTTTGCGGGTTTTCCTCTCCAAGAGGGAGAGGTTTTGCCCTGGCTCTAGGAGCCTAATTTTGTGTCTTGTGTATTATGATAATTGACTTGATGAAAGACAAAATGAGATAACGAAGAGAAGACATAAGTAACTCAATTAAGCTCACAAGTAATTATCAAAAAAATAATTTGAATTAAACACCAACCCTCTAAATTCTCAACATGGAATCAGAACTAAGGTGCTAAACTCAAGGGCTCCTTAACAAAGGAGACACTCTAAGAAGCGAAGATCAAAGTTTGGGTTGGAATGTCAAATCTGTTTGCAAGGAAGACTCTCTAGCTACTTAAAGAAATATCTCCTATCTCATTCAAAGGATTAACTGATTTAAGAAAATAATCTTTGCCTTCAAAGATTTACATTTAAGACATTGTTAGAAGAGGAAGAAGCTCCTAACTCCTAACTCCTTCGTCATCATCAAGGAAGCTACAAGCCACTCTACTCAAGCAAGTATTTATGACCTTACTTAAATCTGCCAAGATGACTTATTATAAAGAAAGCAACAAACTGGTTAGGGTTTCAGACTTTCCTGCATGGAAGACAAGGACAATGAAGTCATGCCAAATACATGAAGGGGGATATAAGAGCCCAAAGGATTTTTACAGAATCCATAAAAGACTCTTTCATCTCCGATGTATCAAATCTTAAATCATCAAAAAGGAATATATGAGAAATTGGTGGAGCTATTCTC
The DNA here is from genome assembly GCA_034641835.2 of Pinus albicaulis. Taxonomy (NCBI): domain Eukaryota; kingdom Viridiplantae; phylum Streptophyta; class Pinopsida; order Pinales; family Pinaceae; genus Pinus; species Pinus albicaulis. The sequence continues at coordinate 1,245,051,436 of CM076582.1, forward strand.
AGTGAGTACTACAGGAGAAGAAATCTGAGATCAACTGTAGGAACTGGGAGAAGTAATGTCTGACACTGAGATGACTACAGTGGTGCTGAATGCTCCACCAGAAGAATGTGAAAACTTCACTTCAAGTTTATACGGGAAGAAAGAAACCACACCATTCCACGATTTATGGTCTCTATGTAAAATAGAGGAATCAAGATTGAGAGCCAAATGTGTTACAAGATCAAGTGAAGGGAATCAAGCCTCTGTAGGCACGTCAAGGAAGAAAGGAAGATTTGGTAATTTTGGTCCTCAAAATAGTATGGGAAAAGCATGATGCTTTGGATGTGATGAACTTGGGCATTTTAAAATAGATTGTCCTAAATTTGAAAAGGACAAGAGAAATAGGGAAGAAGCCCATATCTCAGAAATGAGGGAATGACCTGTTGCAAAAAAATCTAAGAAAGAAGCGAGGGATCTCCTCTATGATTGAGATCATCTTCTCCCTTAAGTGATTTCTGTTGGTTGTAAAATAGTACGATAGGAAGCAATGTATATTATAGCATCATGATAAAAAGCATGTTAGGAGCTCTTGGTGAATCAGCTCCGGGAAAACCTCTTTGATAACATTACCAATGGAAAGCAGTCATCAAGATCAAAGGTCATCATGGAAACATAATTCTAGGATGTGATGACATATTGATGAAGCAAGCCAAGGGAATGAAGCTCTTCTTTCTAGAGAAATTGCTACAGGATGACTCAAGGGAAAAAGGTATGAGGTATGTATATATTTATATGCTGACACTAGATGCTGTGAAGTCATGTCATATGGTTGCAGGTAATAGAATTCCATATTTAGAAGTATGATATATGAAGAAGGATCTTTCGGTGCACTGATAGATGAAATAAACATAATATGTCCTCATGGAATATGAGGTGGTTGTATATGAACAAGAAATTGAAAAATTCGTAAGTTCCCGGGAATGAAGAATGTGCAAAAAGGAAGAGATCATAAAATGCAACCATGTCAAGAGGCAGTTATCATCCAGAAGCCAAGAAGATGTGACTAGGATATCTCCTGGGAGGACATGTAGACTCTGACAGAAGTCTGGTAAAGAAGATGACCCTTGACAAAAGATATCATTAGGAGACGTGTCAATCTGAATAAAGGATGTCGATGCCTATAGGAAGATGTCATGGTGAAAGATCATCAGTGAAAGATCATCACTGAGGTAACTTTTGTTTTAAAAGTTCATATGTATATGTGTATCTAGATGAATTTGTGCAGGCCTGCTAATCATCAGAAAGGATGTATGATCCTTGGAGATGATTCAAAGGAAAACAACATGGCATAACGATGGACCAGATGAGAAAGACTGATGAATCACTTTCTGATAGTGGACATGACTCGTGACTAAAAGTACTGGATGATATGTGCCCTATGAAGCCAAAAGTTGAAGATTCCTCAATATTGAAATCCATGACATCGAGGGGAGGAATTCTTCATGAGTAGCTGGATTGCTGCTACAGGACCCTGGTTGAGAGGGAGCCTGGTGGTAAGTTTCTTGCTTGGAAGAAACTTGAAGTACGTCCTTCCTGTGTTGAGAGGGAATGACGTATGTGATTCTCTATTACATGTGTCATGCACTAGACCAGGACTAACAACTGTAAGTCTTTGTGAAGGCCATGTGAAGAGAATGGTTAAACACATCATTCTGATCTTCACTTGGAAGACAGAATGGAGGATTGGGTAATCATCTGGCATTCGATAATATTTGAGAATGAGATAGGGCATTCAAGGTAAGAGTAGTCGAGGACCGATATTCTTTGAGGGCTGGCTACCCAAGAGAAGAATAGTCCAAGAAGGTCACACTCTGGGAACACCGAGGTGGGGTATGTACCTTGGAGAGACAATGACTATGGTGTTTATTAGTCATGTGTCTTGCCAACATTGTAGCCCATTGTCTCGTTGAGAGATGGGGCTGTTAGTCAAGGCCTTGCACTAGGACAATGTTGGTTGACATAATGCTATACAGATGCGATTACAAATCCGATTCTTCTTATAAGATTCTTCAGTTTGAAGGGACCATGTACTTGTATGAATACCTTCCTAGTTAAGAGGGAGTGTTGAAAAGTGTAACTAGGCCGGTCTTCATATTGACTATATAATTATGTATTTTATGTAAAAAAAGAAGACAAAGATAATAAAATGCATATTTGTACTTGCTTCATGGGTTTCATTAGCAAGATTTTATCTTAGGTTAATAGACTTCTTCTTGATGTCTATTTAGGGTTTATCTTTGGTTTATAAATGTATTTAATGTCATGTAAATGAAGAACCTAGTAGTCATGGAATGCTCCAAGACCTAGTCCAATAAACCGTGGAAGAATGGCTATTATTCAGCCCTCATACAACGGTGATAGACAAGCCTAAATAATGTGTCAAGTTAGCCTTCAAACAACTGGAGAAGTCGGTATCATATTAGTCATGTCGGCTCCTTATATAGTCACATCGGTTCACGTGTTGGTTGGCTTATATACAGGGGCAAACAACTATATATACCCCCATAGCCTTCGCATAAAAGACAGAACTTCGGTCATCTCTGAAAATTGCAGTGCGGATTTTTGGATGAGGTGCAATGCAGATTTTTGGATGAGGTGGCAGTGCAGATTTTGATGTGGTGCAGTGCAAAGTTTGAAAGAGGTACAAAAAAATGTGGATTTTCAGAGGTATAGAGGTACAGGAAGTGCAAATTTCTGAGAGGAACCAGTGCATATTAAGTGTGGATTCCTCTGAGTTTTTGCAGAAAGAAAAAGTGTGGATTTCGATGTACTTGTACAGGGTTAAGTACTGATATATTTGCAGTCTACTAGGAGGATAAAGGTGCGGACAACTCTGGAAGAAGACATCTGTGGACAACGTGACAAAGTCTGGAAACACAAAGTTAAGGGCAGAACTGATTGAAAGGAGAAGTAGTCTGAAAGGTGTGAAAAAGTTAGGAAGGTAAATCTTTACCTTCCTAACTACAGATCAAGGAATATGATCCAGTCTCCAATGTTTGTCTAAGCAATAAGAAGTAAAACTTAGAGACCGAGTTCTCTAGTACCAATATAGAGCAGTGCAGATTGGTGAAGAAGAAAAGAACATAGTTCAAAGAAGAAGTGACAAGGTCTTGGAAGCATACCTAGGTCAAGGGTTCGAGTCTTGGTCATGGTACTTTTCATTTGAAGATCTATAAGAAGAATTCTTTGCTGGTTTTCCTCTCCAAGAGGGAGAGGCTTTGCCCTGGCTCTAGGAGCCTAATTTTGTGTATTGTGTATTTTGATAATTAACTTGATGAAAGAAAAAATAAGATAACAAAGAGAAGACATAAGTAACTCACGTAAGCTCACAAGTAATTATCAAGAAGAGAATTTGAATTAAATACCATCCCTATAAATTCTCAACAGCTGATACTCAGAGACCCAAGGTTCTGAATACTTCACTTGTGGGTGCCAATATACTTCTTTGTGGCCTGGGTACCTATGTGTAAGGTGCCTAGGTCATGGGCTACTGAACCACCTGAAAATCACAACAGAGTCTAGTGAAAGCAACCAGACATTAGGGACAATAATCAATTTTCATCTAAGTGAACCAAGCTTGAATGTAAAGGGCCATTTAATACTTGAAATAAGGATTTCCTTCCAGAATTGGGGTCTTTGAACTCACAATGTGGTTTCCTCCCTATGTAGGAATGGCTAAAGGACAACCCTATTAGGTGTTTCTAGCCCCCAAGGCGAAGTAACATATCCTTAGTCCACCCTTCAATTGATAGGTGTTAGTGAATAATGATGGTATGGAGGGGAGAAGACTTCATGGCTAAGTGCCATGGTCAAAGGGACCAACATGATGGGGATGCACATCCTGAATGTATAGATGCAAGGAGGGAGAAATCGTGGATGCATGAGTGACCAACTCGGCCTTTGTTTCCCAACCCTCTTGTGCGCCTTCTACTTTTTCTTGATTTTTCTTTGTATTATTGCTTGTAGCTCAAAGGGTTAGAACTTGCTTTGAATGATATATGGCAATGATATTACCTTTTTATGATTTGGCAAATCATCATCGGGGTTGGGACATGCAAGGGTTCCTTTTATGTGTAATGGAGCAACACGTGCTCAAGAACTAAGTGATGGCCACAATGAGTGAGGTAGAGCTCATGCTAGGCTTTTGCCCACTTGCTAATATGTATGTCTCGAAATTTTTGCATTTTGATATTCTTTTTTATTTTATTTTGTGGCCATGATATGTTGTTTCCTTTTCTTTCAGTTGTATGAACTTCTAAGGGGTGCCCAATCCCAGAGGACCAATGGTAAGTTGAACCCAAAGAATGGAGGTGGAATATGGGCATGTAATGCAAGATGGAACGTGGTAAGTATGGAATAGGGAGAGATCAAACAACACTATCTGAATCAAGGCTTTTTGAGTAGTGGCCCTCCTATGCTCACTGTGTTTGTGAATTGTTTAGGGCTAGTGATTAATTCAAAATTCTCTTCCTCATAATTACTTGTGATGTTACTTGAGTTACTTATGTCTTCCCTTTATTAGCTTATTAAATCTTTCATCAAGTCAATTATCAAAAGACATGAGACACAAGAATTAGGCTCCTAGAGCCGGGGCAAAACCTCTTGGTGAGGAAAACCCGAAAGGAATTCTTCTTATAGATCTTCAGATGACAAGTACCATGACCAAGACTCAGACCCTTGACCTATGAATGCCTCTAAGACCTTGTCACTGCTTATGAGACTTCTTTCAGTGCTCAACCTTCCTTTCTTCATCAATATGCACTGATGGTATCATCTCTCCAACGAGCATCATCATGCATGTAGGTGACATTATATTGCTGAGCATAATTCCTTCGAACTACTGTATCAAGGTGGTTGACATATGATTTGTACTTACTTCAAACTAGCACCATCACTTAGCATCTTTGTAGACCAACACCGAGTCACCGTTGTCTTGTACTCAAGACATGTAGCATGCTGAACCGAGACAACTTATTCATCACATCACCGAGTTGATGTGCCACTTATTTCTGTTGGAAACCCTTATCACAACCTTCTGAAATCCGCACTGATTCAGCTCTGAAGTCCGCACTTAATTAGCCTCTGAAATCCGCATCTTATTCAGCTCTGAAATCCACATTTGATTTAGCTCTGAAATCCACATTTGATTCAACCCTGAAATCCGCATTTGATTCAGCTCTGAAATCCGCATTTGATTTAGCTATGAAATCCACTTTTGATTCAACTCTGAAGTCCACACTTAATCAGCCTCTGAAATCCGAATTTGACAGCTTCTGAAATCCGCATTTTCCTTCCTCAGAAACAATCCGCATTTGCTTCGGACTTATCCGCAATTTTCCATAGATGAATCCACATTCTCCTTCCTTAGGAACAATCCGTATTTTCTTCAGACTTATCCCCAATTTTCACAGATGAATCCACATTCTCTGTACTTTTCTACGCAGCATACGTGGGTATAAATAATTGTTTGCCCTTGTATATAAGCCTACTTTAGTTGTGAACCGATGTGACTATTTGGGCGCCGACATGACTGATATGAGGCCGATTTCTCATTGCATGTAGTGCCAACTTTATTACATCTTTTCCAGCGTTTGAAGGAGAGCTATCTTAAGGGCTGTTAGAGCCTTTATTTTACAAGGTTCATGACAAGGTCTTGGAGCTTTTAATGATGACAATGCTCTTCATATACATGACTCTATTTACATTTATAAATAGAAGATAAACCCTAAATAGACATCAAGAAGAAGTCTATTAACCTATAATAAAATTTTTGCTCATGAAACCCATGAAGAAAGTACAACATACATTTTATTATCTTTGTCTTCTTCTTTTCATAATTACATAGACAATATGAAGAGCGATCCCAGTTACACTTTTCAACGCTCCCTCTTAACTAGGGAGGTATTCATACAGATACATGGTCACTTTCAAACTGAAGAATCTCATAACAAGAATCGTATTGGTAATCGCATCTGTATAGCGTCATATCAACCAGCATTGTCCTAGTGCAAGGCCTTGACTAACAACCCCATCTCTGAACGAGACAATGGGCTACAATGCTGGCGAGACACATGACTTATAGACACCATAGTCATTGTCTCTCCAAGGTACATACTCCACCCAAGTGTTCCCAGAGTATGACCTTCTTGGACTATTCTTCTCTTGGGTAGCCAACTGTCAAAGAATATCAGTGCTCGAATACTCTTATCTTGAATGCCCTCTCATTCTCAAAGAGAGTATCGAATGCCAAATGATTACCCAATCCTCCATTCTGTCTTCCAGGTGAAGACCATAATGATGTGTCTACCCATTCTCTTCACATGGCCTTCACTAAGACTTACGGCTGTTAGTCCTGGTCTAGTGCATGACACATGTATTAGAGAATCACATACGTCACTCCTGGACATACTTAAAGTTTCTTCCAAGTAAGAAACTTACCACCAGGGTCCCTCTCAACCAGGATCCTGTAGCAACAATCCAACTACTCATGAAGAATTCCTCCCCTCGATGTCATGGATTTCGATATTGAGGAATCTTCAACTTTTGGCTTCATAGGGCACATATCATCCATCACTTTCAGTCATGAGTCATGTCCAATATCAGAAAGTCATTCATTAGTCTTTCTCATCTGGTCCATCATTATGCCATGCTGCTTTCCATCGAATCATCTCCAAGGATCATACATCCTTTCTCATGATTAGCAGACCTGCACAAATTCATCTAGATAAACATATACATATGAACTTTTAAAAACAAAAGTTACCTCAGTGATGGTCTTTCACCATGACATCTTCTTGTAGGCATCAACATCCTTTATTCAGATTTGACACATCTCCTATTGATATGTTTTGTCAAGGGTCTTTTTCTTTACCAGACTTCTGTTAGAGTCTACATATCCTCCTAGGAGATCTCCTAGTCACATCTTCTTGGCTTCCGAATGATAACGGCCTCTTGACATGGTTGCATTTCATGATCTCTTCCTTTGTACACATTCTTCATTCCTAGGAACTTACAAATTTTCCAGTTTCTCGTTCATATACAACCACCTCATATTCGATGAGGATATATTATGTTGATTTCATCTCTCAGTGCACTGAGAGATCCTCCTTTATAGATCATACTTCTAAATATGGAAGTCTATTACCTGCAACCTTATGGCATGACTTCACAACATCTAGTGTCAACATATAAATATATACATACCTCATACCTTTTTCATTGAAGTCATGCTGTAGCAGTTTTACTAGAATGAAGAGCTTCATTCCCTTGGTCCACTCCATCAATATGTCATCACATCCCATAATTCTTTAGCACAAAGTTCTTGATGAAACCATTCTGCTTTCTTCCTTATTAGTGAATTCATAGAGAGCTTCATTAGAAAAATGTCAACACCAGTTTTCATGATGACCCTTGATCTTGATGACTGCCTTCCATTAGTATTGTTATTAGAGAGGTTTTTCCAGGAGCTGTTTTACCAAGAGCTCCTACCATGCTTCGATCATGAAGCAATACTGCTTCCTATCATACAACCAACATAAATCACTTAAAGGAGAAAATGATCTCTTATCATAGTGGAGATCCTCCACTTCTTCTTTCTTAGATTTCTTTACATCAGGTTCTTCCCTCATTTCTGAGACATGGGCGTCTTCCCTATTTCTCTTGTCCTTTCCAGATTAAGGACAGTTTCTTTTATAATGCCTAAGTTTATCGCATCCAAAGCATCGTGCTTTGTCCATATTTCTTCTTCTATTTTGAGGGCCAAACTTATCGAATCTTCCTTTCTTCCTAGACATGGCTGCAAAGGCTTGATTCCCTTCACTTGATCCTGTAACGGCTTTGGCTTTCAATCTTGTTTCCTCCATTTTACACAGAGACCATAAATCGTGGAATGGTGTGGCTTCTTTCTTCCCACATAAACTTGATGTGAAGTTTCCCCATTCTTCTGGCAGAGCAATCAACACCACTGTAGTCATCTCAATGTTAGACATTACTTCTCCCAGTCCTTGCAGCTGATCTCAGAGAGATTGCCTCTCCTGTAGTGCTCACAAAGAATAGCTCCACCAATTCTCATATATTTCTTTTGATGATTCTAGATTTGATACATCGGAGATGAGAGTGTCTTTTAATGATTCTGTAAGAATCCTTTGGGCTCTTATATCTCCCTTCATGTATTTGGCATGACTTCATTGTCCTTTTCTTCTATACAGGAAAGTTTGAAACCCTAACCAATTTGTTGCTTTCTTTGCAAAGAAGACATTTTGATAGATTCATATGAAGTCATAAAGATACTTACTTGAGTAGATGCTTTTCTTCTTCTATCAACTTCCTTGTTGAAGATGATGCCAGGAACTCCCTCTTAGATTGATTTCAAAGTAGGTGATGTTGGATCCTTGTTGATCGGGGATTACTTCAGAATGAAGATGTCATCAATAGTGTTGGGTGGTGCTTAATGATGCGTCTTCCAACAATGTCTTCAATATCAAGAATCTTTGATGTCAAATATTACCTCCTCGATGTGTGGATTCTTTGAATAAGGTTGAAATTCTTCTTGAGATGGCTTGAGGATTTCTTTGCAAACTGATTTTAATTTTCAATGTAGACTTTGAATTTTGCTTTGAAGCTTTCTAGAAAACTGAATTTGATCCTTGAGTGTCTTCTTGTCAAACCATGTTGAGAATGTCTTTAGCACCTTAGCTCTGAAACCATGTTGAGAATTTGGAGGGCTAGTGATTAATTCAAAATTCTCCTCTTGATAATTACTTGTGAGGTTACTTGAGTTACTTATTTCTTCCCTTCGTTAGCTTCTTAAATCTTTCATGAAGTCAATTATCAAAAGACACGAGACATAAGAATTAGGCTCCTAGAGCCAGGGCAAAACCTCTCCCTCTTGGAGAGGAAAACACGAAAGGAATTCTTCTTATAGATCTTCAAATGACAAGTACCATGACCAAGACTTAGACCTTTGACCTATGAATGCCTCCAAGACCTTGCCCCTGCTTACGAGTCTTCTTTCAGTGCTCATCCTTCCTTTCTTAATCAATCTGCACTGATAGTATCATCCCTCCAACGAGCATCATCATGCATATAGGTGACATTATATTGTTGAGCATAATTCCTCCAAACTGCTGTATCAAGGTGGTTGACATCTGATTTGTACTTCAAACTATCACTGTCACTTAGCATCTTTGTAGACTAGCACCGAGTCATTGTTGTCTTGTACTCAAGACATGTAACACGCTGAACTGAGACAACTTATTCATCACAACACCGAGTTGATGTGCCACTTATTTATGTTGTAAACCCTTATCAAAACCTTCTGAAATCTGCACTGATTCAGCTCTGAAGTCCACACTTATTCGACCTCTGAAATCCACATTTGATTCAACTCTAAAATTCGCATTTTATTCAGCTTTGAAATCCGCATTTGATTTAGCTCTGAAGTCCGCACTTAATCAACCTCTAAAATCCACATTTGACAGCTTCTAAAATCTACATTTTCCTTCCTCAGAAACAATTTGCATTTGTTTCAGACTTATCCGCAATTTTCCACAGATGAATCCGCATTCTCCTTCCTCAGAAACAATCCACATTTGCTTCAGACTTATCTGCAATTTTCCACAGATGAATCCGCATTCTCTATACTTTTCTGCGCAACATAGGTGGGTATAAATAGTTGTTTGCCCCTGTATATAAGCCGACCTTACTTGTGAACCAATGTGACTATTTGGGAGCTGACATGACTGATGTGAGGCTGACTTCTCATTGCATGTAGTGCCAACTTTATTACATCTTTTCCAGCGTTTGAAGGAGAGCTATCTTGAGCGTTGTTAGAGCCTTTATTTTACAAGGTTCATGACAAGGTCTTGGAGCTTTTAATTATGACAATGCTCTTCATATACATGACTCTATTTACATTTATAAACAGAAGACAAACCCTAAATAGACATCAAGAAGAATTCTATTAACCTACAATAAAATTCTTGCTCATGAAACCTATGAAGCAAGTACAACAAATACATTTTATTATCTTTGTCTTCTTCTTTTCATAATTACACAGTCAATATGAAGACTAATCCTAGTTACACTTTTCAACGCATTGGGCCCTTATGGGAGGTCCCAGTGGGCTAGAATTGAAGATTAATCCCTCGATTTAAGGTGAGGGAAATTACACAAGTTTTAAGATTAACAGGTTTTGCATAACAAAAATTACACCAGCAATTAGATCAATGAATAGCCCACAATGGTAATGCCCAAAACGTTTCTTATTGGTCCATCCCTGAGATACGAGTGTTAACCAAGTTGGTGGATGATATGGATTTAATGTTCTTTTCATGTGTCATGTTTCAGGAAGTTCTTGCTATCAACCCTCTTTCTAGGGCTATAAGAATGAAAGTAGCCATTGGAGTTGTCAAAGGGCTTGCTTTCCTGCACAGTAAAGAAAAGAAAAGCAATTAATATATCATGATTTCAAGACATCAAATATCCTTCTTGGCTCGGTATGCTAACTCTCATTGTTGTTGTTTTGCCACTGAAATATTACTTCCAATTGTTTGATTTTCTACCGTGGAGTACTTTTGGTCAAGTTTGTGTTTCGTTTTTTCTACTTGGTCATTGCAGAACTACAATGCCAAATTTTTAGACTTTGGCCTTTCCAAGGATGGTCCATTGGTGATAAAACATGTTTCTACAAGGATCATGGGACTCATGGTTAAGCTTCTCTTGATTATGTAGCAACAGGTGACTACGTTTGAATTTACAGGTTTTTAGGCATTATGTTAGTATTCACAATTATACATAGTTTGCCAAATTTGATGGAGGAAGATGTTTTCCATTCTCTATTTTCATAAATATACATCAAGTTTATGTAAATCATTATTGACTTTATTTGCAAATGGTAATGTTTTTTAATTTGTGATTTGAAAACCAAAAGTGAAGTGGACAACTATGGAGTTGTCTTACATTCAATGGTAGGTGAGAGGAGAGAATCTAAGTATGGTTTGGAAGTTGTTTCGTACTAAAATTGTATGCTGCAGTGTGGGCTAAAATGCAAAGGTGGTTGAACATAAGTGTTTATCTCTCTGATAAACCTACACCTACAGAGACCTGTAAAGATACAATGAGAAAGCATGAGAGCCCTATTTTAGATTTGATCGTATGGGAGGTATGGTTTATATCAATTGTGGAGAAGTAGAAAATTAAATTATGCTTAATGTTAGAATGTCTTTAGCAGAATTATTGTTTAGTTACCAATTTTTATTTTATTTTTCAGATGGAGAACAACATTGAAGGAAGGAAAATGTTAGAATGTCTTTAGCAAAATTATTGTTTAGTTACCAATTTTTATTTTATTTTTCAGATGGAGAACAACATTGAAGGAAGGAAATTATAGAGAGAGAGAGAGAGAGAGAGTTTTGTTTTTTTGTTTGTTTTAAATTTGTCTATTTATTTTATTGAGAATAAGCATGGCCATGCTTTCTTTTGTTTGTTGTCTTACTTCGTGTTTTCATTGTTTTGTAATTTTCGTACTTCGTAGTTTTGTTTTGCTTTGGTTTGTTGGGGAGAAACGAAAGGTGTGGTGTAGAGAGAAAGTGGAGATGAGAAAGGGATTCTCATTACATGAATATGGTGAATAATTCCATTTCATTCATAATGGGTTATCTTAAGTTTTCTATTGTTCATGCTTCCACATGAGTTGACGATTCTCGATGTTGAGCAGGTATATATGGTTTATTTGTCATTTTATTTGTTTGTTTATTTTGGATTCTTATATGTTTTTATTCATGATATCACCACAAACTTGAATGCTTTTCTCATTGTAGCGAGTCACATATAAGGTTTATGAAGGTTGAGGGATGAAGAGGCCAAGGACAATGCAAACATAAATAAATGCAAATATATAGAATATGATAGGTGAGCCACATTTACTTATTGCGAACTAATTTTATTTACCGAATGAAATATTTCTTATTTGCACAATGATTGTGATGAATGCCATATATTTTGAAATGGTTTTCTTCTTTCACAATAACAATTATATTTTGTGTTAGAGAAAGCTTTAGTTGGATCAAACACTGATTCAGTACAAAAGTTTGAAAATCTACCTGCACTCATTCACAAACATTCACAATATGGATATTTGAGTCCAAAATATTCTATCTTGGCCTCTACAACTCCATAGCCAAAGAATCTTGTAAAGTATACTACTTTACAATCAAGGTTAATAACAAAATTACATGACAATGCTTAAAAAATAAAATGAAATACATTGAAAAGTTTGTCTTGGAGGGACCCTAAGGTTCAAATTCATCAGGGATTCCATAACCTCGTCTAGTGCTAGAATGTCCTCATCTAGTTGATTCAAGGTGGAACCCACTTTTGGATTCTTCTTTGCAACCATAGAATTGCTACTTGATGTAGCTCTAGCTTCCATAAATCTAGAGGAGGCGGCTTCACCTAATAATGATTCCATAACTCAAATAGAGACCGTAGGATGGGAGGAAAAAGAACAACTTGTGGGAATCCAAGATAAGCCACCACTCTTTCCACCTCATCGAACTCTAACATAAATCCAATTCCAAATGCATCCCACTAGAGACTTGCATGATTATCTAGAATTCTTTATTATGACTCCCTAAATACTAATAGATGAGTAGTAGTTTCAAGTGCGCATAGTCATCACAAACACTATTCTTAGAATTCAATATTCATTCCAATTACCCCCTCCATCTTTTCCACTATGAGGTGGAACTGAAAATTCTATAATATATAGTAGACCTTTGCCACAAGTCACATATAACACAACACTTATGGACACTGTGGAATTACCCTATATTGTCTGTGGGGTAGGGCAAGATATACAATTTACTCTCCTAGACAGGATAAAAAAGCCACCAAGACAACTAGGGCTATGCTTAAGTAAGCACAAGTGCACATGATTGACCTCCCATCCATTGACCCTTGAAGAATGAACCATTTACCGACAAGGGCATAGGAGATGAAGAAATAGCTCGCGGTGGAAATAAATTATTGTAATCTTCCATCCATGAATTCTTTCACATTGGCTTGAATTTGACTTATTCATTTCACACCCTTTGAATTTAAAGAGGGGAGATAGAACCTTAACTTTATTATTGGATGCATACACCAATCCCTAAGAAAAATCAATTTCTTTCTCCTAGTAGGGTCATATATATCCCCAACCCTTCGTCATATATATCCCCCACCCCTCCGACACCCACACTTTCCACCCCTAGGTTGCATTTTGAAGCCTTGTCAAAGAATAATACATGATGTTTTCATGGTCTACCAGAGAGAGAGGTTTCCATCCAACCCATATTCGACTTTAGATTGCTTCCAAATAGAGAGATCATAGAGAGAATTAATCCCTTAAAAAATGCAATACCTAATACCCATCAAAGATTGATCTTGAGAGAGTAGGGGTTGACCCATAATTTTGTCCTCCTAAATTTGAATAGATTTGCTATTTTTTGTGATCCAAGAAAGATGACCTTGAATGAGATAAGTTGTTGCCTCGAACAAATGTTAAATACTTACCTAGTGTGGAGGTACTTCATCAACATTGTGAAGTTGGTCTTGTGAAAAAGTCTTCCTTTGCATAACTTCCTTCCACCACTAGTTTTACTTATGGTCCATTCTCTAATGGATTTGGCCCCTAATGTTAGATTCATTAATAAAGGACCCCTCATTCCTAGGCTTCATTGTGGAAATTTCTTGGAATTCAATATTCAACGCAAAATAAAAATTTCCTCTTCAACCTATTCAAATTCATTGCAAAACAAAAAATTTGCCTTCAACCTAATGTTAGAATTCCATGTACCCTAAGTCTAGTCTATATACTTTAGATAGAAACATAAACACATTTAAAAATGCCCAACTTTACAAACAAGTTTTGCATATCGGAAATTACACCAACAAGTAGATTAATGAATAATACACAATGTTAATGCCCAAAACTTTTCTTATTAGTTCATTAACAAGAAAAAATACAAGGCTCCCATACTAGGGATATTGGCCCTTTACAATCCCTATGTTATGCCAAAATACAATGTCAAATCCTTTTGACCAAACACATAGGGTGAGGCTTTGTCCTCTAAGCCTTTCCTGCCCCAACGACACTTACAATACTCTAAATTACTGTTAATTTTGGACAACTAGGTCCAAACTCCATGTTGTGATGCTCAGATGAAGATGCCAATATTTTTATTGGATTCCTCTTTCGGAGAGGTGCAAGATCGATCTAAAGATCATCTTGATCCGATGAGCAGAACATTTATTTTGAATTAATTCCACTTATGTGCAAGGTCGGCTAGAATTGTAATGTAGGCTTGAAGCCCCAACAAATGTGTCACACACCCTCACAGAGGGATATATATAGGTCAATGTTGGAGGTCATTTTCACCATCACTCATCACTCATTCTCTTTTTGCATCTAATTGGTTCGATCATCATCTTGGATGCTCTTCTTCTCTCACACGTGGAAAAACGCAACAAGGGTTTTTATGTTTTGACCTAAGGTTTCAGCGCAGATTTGACCAGCGTTGACTTTTGTCAACTTGACCTCAAACTCTCCGTAAATTCCGATTTTTACAGTCCGCATTTTCTAGCATAGAAATCGAGGCTAGATGTTGACTTTCTGCTGCTACTGTTTTGCATTGACTTTTTGCTGCTACTGTTTTGCATTGACTGTTGACTGAACAATGTTGACTTTTGTTGACTGTTGTAGAGCTGTCGGAGAGGGTTGTGTGACACATTCTGGTTTGCTGACCACGAAGAGACTTACTGGTTGAAGCATCCTGTTGACTGCCGTAACGCACCACAACACATATATTTTGTTGATCAAGTTAAGTGTATTTTTGGCTTGTCTTCCGTCGATCTATTGGTATGTTCTATCAACGTTTTACTTTCTTGTTTATGTGATTGCTGTTTCATGTCGAGGATAAAAGTAAAGTTGCATCAAGCATAGAACATCTACGAAAATTCACAATTACAAAACTGTGCCAAACCAGTCCACCTTAGATCATCCAAACAACAATCTACTTACCTTGGCCTACTCCTTTAGCCCTCTGTCCAGTTGTTGTATGTTAATTTTGGACAACTAGGTCCAAACTCCATGTTGTGATGCTCAGATTAAGATACCAATATTTTTATTGGGTTCCTCTTTTGGAGAGGTGCAAGATCGATCTAAAGATCATCTTGATCCGATGAGCAGAACATTTATTTTGAATTTATTCAAGATATGTGTAGGTCGGCCTTAAGGTTTTGTGCCCCAACAGTGGTGTCACACACCCTCACTGATGGATATATATTGGTAAACGTTGGAGAACATTTTCACTCATCTCATCCTCACACATTTTTCTCTCCTCATCTGATTGGTTCGATGTCCTTGGTGGCTCTTCTCTCCACACGTGGGAAATTTCCAGCAGCAACACTTTTTTGATTTCGGTCTAGGGTTTCTGCAGCAAACTTTGACCAACATTGACTTTGGTTTATGCAAGGTCAAATCGACCCGAAACTCTCCCAAAATTTCGATTTTCCAAATCCGCATTTTCTGGCACTATTCCCGAGTCAAAATGTTAACTTTGACTTTTCAGCGTTGACCTAATTGTTGCTGCTGTTTGTGTTGACCATTGAATTTTTGGGTTGACTATTGAGTTGACCATTTGGTTGTCCTAGAGGGTTGTGTGACATCGCTGGTTGGCTGACCATATTGAGACTTTGCTGGTGGAAGCATCCTGTTGACAGTCGTAACGCACCAACACACTTATATATTTATGGCTTGTCTTTTGTCGATCTACTGGTATGTTCTATCAACAATTTACTTTATTGTTTATGTGATTGCTATCTGATATTGGAGAAAAAGTAAAGCTGCATCAATCATAGAACATCTACATAAATTTACATGGTATCAGAGCTTAGGTGAAGACAAAGCCCTAATTTGTAGCAATCACTGAATAAGAGGATGGGTACCTCAAACTACTATGGCTTTAAGGTTGATGACAAATTGACTGGGAAGGATGACTTACATGCTTGGAAGATGAAATTGGATCTTAACTTGGAAGACCAAGATGTCATGGACTATTGCAGGGTAAAATCCAAGAGCCTCCATCCACTGCTACTACTGTTGCCAAAACAAAGTATAAGAAGGGGGATATCAAAGCAAAGGTGATTATCAGGGACTCAATTCATAAGGGTCTGGTTGCCTACATCTCTGAGTTGGGCACATCCAAAGATATGTATGATAAGTTGGTCCACATGTTCAAGGCCAACAATGCGAATCAAGTCCATTCTTCAAGAACCAATTGAAGAATCTGAAGAAAGGCAGGGTTGAGTCTGTTCAATCACATTTTCTGAAGCTGACCGAAATCAGGAACAATTTGTTGGCTATTGGGGAGACAATAGTTGATCGAGAGATGGTTCTCACAACACTTGGAGGTCTCTCATCCGAATGGCATGTATTCAACACTACCATTCTCAATAACAATGTGATACCTGATTTTGACGAAGTACTATCAAGATGTGTACAAGAAGAGACAAGGATGAAGGAAATGCTGTCTTCACTGCCCATACTAAGAAGAAGAACTTTGGTGGTCCAAGGAAAAATGGAAGAGCAGGGGCCCAAGGGAAGAAAGGCAAGTGTTACACTTGTCACAAGCCAGGTCACTATGCTAGAGAATGCCCTTTCAAGAAGGATTCTCCCGATGATGATGACAACAACAACAACTGGAGGAATGGCAACCAAAGGAACAACAGGTTCAAGGGAAAGAGGAAGGCTCCCTCCGTTGGAAATGAGCAACCTTTCAAAAGTTCGAGAAATTCCAGGTATGAGGAATCAAATGTTGTTGATAAAAGAAATGAATTCATTCTTGTATCTTCCCTCTCTGCTGCATCTCCACCTGTCACTATGGATGTCTGGTTGATAGATAGTGGTGCCTCAAGGCACATCACTGGGTTCAAGGAAGCACTTTCTGATATGGTTGAGAAGGATGCTAATATGGAAATTATCCTTGGAGACAATGCCTCATATCCCGTGAAAGGGACAGGGACTGTGACCCTCCACTTGTCTCAAGGTCAAGTCCTCCGCTTGCAAGATGTACTCTATGTACCTAATTTGAAGAAGAACCGTGTGTCTATATCGACCATAGAAGACAAAGGTTTCAATGTGGCATTCATTGATGGGAAGGTGCGCATTTGGAAGAAGAGCTTCAAGGAAGCTATCACGATTGGGTCTAGAGTTGATACACTCTACCAAGTTGGAGGAAGTCCACTGGGAGAAATGACATGTGATGCTATCCGACAGACCGATAATGGCACTGAATATGAGACGAAAGAGTTCAAGAACTTTTGCAGATAAGCTGGCATCAAGAGGGAGACCACAACTGTCTATACTCCTAAGCAGAATGGCGATGCTAAATGAAAGAATAGGACCATTGTGGAAGTTGCCCGTGCCATGTTATGTGACCAGGGTTTACCGAAGTTTCTGTGGGGAGAAGCTGCGAACACTGTTGTGTACATACAAAACCAATGCCTGCATTCCTCTCTGGACTCAAAAACTCCCTGTTACACAACATTTTGTCACTGTCCTGCAATCCTCGACTCGCACATTAGAGGGTCATTTCTGTGACCAATGCATAGTGTCATGCTTTGCAAATTACATCCTTTCATCCCTTTTGATGAAGGCAACATTCTTCTTGTTGACATTTCCCTAAGCAGAGCTGTGAAAATCCCTATTTTTGCCTTGGCGCAAGTAGCCCTTTACCTCCTCGCGCCAACCTAAGAATTTTACACTAAGCCTGCACCACTTGGCGCCCTGTCCTAGTGTGATGCCCGCGCCAAGCTATTTATGAAATGTTTCTTAAAAATAGAGGCGGAGGTTCCATTCCAACCACCTCGGGGATGAGTCATTGGGAGTGGTTGAATTGAAACAACCACGGACCTCCTCCTTTAGCTAGTAGTTTCGACCTCCCTTGGAACACTCCTAAAGGATAGGCCTCCCTTCCACCTTTGTAGGGATCCCAACCTCCTCCTTTGCCTCTATATAAACAAGCCTTCTCTCTTTATGAAAACTAGTTGTAGCTGAAGTTGAACAAAGAGAATTATACAACTGAAGTGCTGAACTTGAGAGACTAAGCTATAGTTGAATAACCGAGTTATGAGAAGATAGAACAAGGAGAAATCCATCGAGAGGTCCCTTATCTCGTCCGAATTCCCCGACGAGATTTGAGACGTGCTTCACCCGAGCCCCGCTGGAGGAGACCGCAACGTCAGAGCACGGTTGTATCTCTTCTTTCTACCTTTTAATATAAGTGACTATTGTCTGGTTCCCATCTTGTGTTTTATCTTTATCGAATGCAATATGCTAATCTTCTCTGACTGATTAGTAGATTTTGGATAAAATTAGTATGTGAGATATGGTTGTCGTTTTCTGATCTTTGTGCAGGTGTCCAATTGCGATAAGTGAAGGGATTGTGACTTGCCGAATCACGACTGAGCAGTTCTCATCACCACTACGATTGCTGACAACAACATTGGACCATAGGTAGGCTATCTTATCGCGTCCTTTTTCATTCAAATATCTAGGAACCTACACCTTCGCATGATTCCTTCTTACTAGACCCACCCTAGGGCTAGAGGGATCATCTCTGTTCGTAGAGAGGATTTACCTACATAACACTCTCGAAGAGGTTTTCACTGGTAAGAAACCTGACGTCTCACATTTTAGAGTTTTTGGATGTCCTGTTTATTTTCATGTGCCAAAAGAGAAGAGGAGCAAGCTGGATGCTTCTGGGAAGAAGGGAATGTTTGTGGGCTACAACGAAACTTCGAAGGCCTATAGAGTCTATGTGCCTGGTCAAAGGGAAGTGGAGATATGCCACGATGTCACCTTTGACGAAGATGCTTCCTTGAGGAAAGTAGTCAATCTTCTGAGATCTGAGGAAGATCATGAAGCAGGGCCTGAAAATCAAGAAGAACCGAAGGATGAGATGATGCCCGTTGCTGAAGGACCGATGTACTGATTGATCCACCTCCTTCACCGGGGAAGAGACCATCATGGCTCAGGGACACTCTCGAGGATGTCAAGGGACATATGGCCCCAAGGGGGACATTCCGTGAAAGTAAGAAGCCGAATAGATAGCAAGGGTATCTAGCAACCATGAGTACTATTGTACAATCTGAGCCTAGATCTTTTGAGGAACTCGTAAAGCATCAAGTTTGGAAGGATGCTATGCACGAAGAGTATGAGTCCATATTGAAGAATGATGTCTGGGATGTGGTTCCAAGACCGGAGGACAAAGAAGTTGTCACCTCGAAATGGCTCTACAAGATCAAGCATGGATCTGATGGAAGTGCTGAAAAGTTCAAGGCAAGATTCGTTGCTCGTGGCTTCTCTCAAAAGGAAGGCATAGATTATGATGACATATTTGCACATGTGGCCCGATATACCACCATCCGATCTATCATAGCCCTTGCTTCTACGCAAGGATGGAGTCTTTATCAGATGGATGTGAACACCGCATTTCTGCATGGTGCGATAAAGGAAGAGGTGTATGTAGAGCAACCTCTGGGGTTCGAAGTGCAGGATCAGGACACCCATGTCTGCAGGTTGAAGAAAGCCTCTATAGGTTGAAGCAAGTACCCAGAGCTTGGTACGAGAGGATAGATAACTACCTGATGAAGCTAGGCGTCACTCGTAGTAATGTTGATCTGAACCTTTACTTCAAGGTTGATAGAGAGAAGCTTCTTATTTTGGTGTTGTATGTGGACAACCTCTTCCTGACAGGTGCTGACCCTCTCATTCATCAGTGCAAGAGGGAGCTCGCTGTTGAATTCGAGATGAAGGACCTAGGATTGATGCATTACTTCCTAAGCCTGGAGGTCTGGTAGAGACCTAGCGAGATTTTCCTTTCTCAAGGAAAATACATTGTGAAGCTTCTGGAAAGATTTGGTGTGGTGGATTGTAAGTCTGTGTCGATACCGATGGAGCTCAACTTTGAGAAGCTGAGTGGCAGCACTACTAGGCCCGTGTTAGCTAATCCTACTGAGTATCGTCAACTCTTAGGGGCCCTGATGTTCTTAGTGAACACCCGTCCGGACGTATGTTTTGCATTGAACACTTTGAGTCAACACATGGTTGATGCTCATAACATTCACTGGGTTGGTGCTAAGAAACTCTTGAGATATCTCTGGGGCACGATAAACCATGGGCTGAGATACACTATCGGGAGCATGACACTCCATGGATATACTGATGCCGATTGGGCTGGCAGTGTGGTGGATCGCAAAAGCAGGAAACAAAAGTAGGTAGCCTTGAGCACTATTGAGGCCGAATACATTTCAGCATGTATCGCCAGTTGTGAAGTCACTTGGTTGCGAAAGCTCTTCAGTGAGTTGTTCGAGCATGTGTTAGATGCCACCGTTATCCTTTGTGATAACCAAAGGGGGATTCGTTTATCATAGAATCTCGGGTTCCACGATCAATCCAAGCATGTTGATGGCTGGTACCACTTTATCCAGGAGATGGTACAACGAGGCGCCGTAAGGCTCGATCATATAGGCACTGATGAGCAGGTCGCGGATATTCTCACAATGCCTTTGGGGAAGGTCATGTTGCTAACCTTCCGTGAAAATCTTGGAATCGTGGAACGACCCTATTCTGAGTGTCCTGTTGGACGATGAGCTCTTTGAGCTCTGGGGGAATTTGGGGATAGCTTCTCGGAGCTATAAGCAACCACAGGGCTAGGCTTGCAGAACCTTGTTGGTGTACTTCTGCCCCACCGTTGTAATGATTGAGTTGGTTCACCTCTCATTATCTGTGCCCCGAATGCATCCTACCCATTTGAGTTTCGGACTCATGGGAAGCACCTCTCATTTGGCCAGTGAGGTGGGAAAAGATAGAGACTAGTAGCAAAGACTGATGGACGCATTAGAGATTGCTGTACTCTCTATCTAGGATGTCACGGTCCAACCACTTGATCTAGGATAAAGTCTAGAGAGTTTTCAGACCTCCAACTGACTTCGAGTCGGTGAAACTAACTTCAGGTTAGTATATGACTCTCTTGAGTCCAAGTGAGGTTTCAGACCTTTTACTGACTTCAGGTCAGATAAACAAACTTCGGGTTGGTATGTGACTCTCTGAGTCCTATAGAGGTTTCGGACCTCTGGGTTAAATCTGTCAGCCGAGAATGATGTCTTTGTGACTGACCCACTTCTGTTCTGAAATAAAGAAGCCAGCAAAGAAAGTTACGGCGGGATGACGCACGATGTTTGGATTGCACAGGTGGATGGAGTTCCCCCTAGTTGAGAGGGAGTGTTAATTTTGGACAACTAGGTCCAAACTCCATGTTGTGATGCTTAGATGAAGATACAAATATTTTTATTGGGTTCCTCTTTCGGAGAGGTGCAAGATTGATCTAAAGATCATCTTGATCCGATGAGCAGAACATTTATTTTGAATTTATCCAAGATATGTGCAGGTCGGCCTTAAGGTTTTGTGCCCCAGCAGTTGTGTCACACACCCTCACTGATGGAGATATATTGGTCAACGTTGGAGGACATTTTCACTCATCTCATCCTCACACATTTCTCTCTCCTCATCTGATTGGTTCGATATCCTTGGTGGCTCTTCTCTCCACACGTGAGAAATTTTCAGCAGCAACACTTTTATGATTTCGGTCTAGGGTTTCTGTAGCAAACTTTGACCAACGTTGACTTTGGTCAATGCAAGGTCAAATCGACCCGAAACTCTCCCAAAATTTCGATTTCCCAAATCCGCATTTTATGGCACTATTCCCGAGTCAAAACATTGACTTTGACTTTTCAGCATTGACCTAGTTGCTGTTGCTGTTTGTGTTGACCGTTGGCTTTTTGGGTTGAGTTTTAAGTTGACCGTTTCGCTGTCCTAGAGGGTTGTGTGACATTGCTGGTTGGCTGACCATATTGAGACTTTGTTGGTTGAAGCATCCTGTTGACCGTCGTAACGCACCAACACACTTGTATATTTATGGCTTGTCTTTTGTCGATCTACTGGTATGTTCTATCAGCATTTTACTTTATTGTTTATGTGATTGCTATCTGATATTGGAGAAAAAGTAAAGTTGCAGAAGCATAGAACATCTACATAAATTTACATTGTAGCACCTCGACCAGCTGATGTAGCCTTCTCAAGCCCTCGTCCTGCTTCCTTATGCCTTATGGCCTGCTCCTTAGCCCTTGTCCAACCTCAACTTGCTTTAACCATGCCTCCCTTTGCCCTCATAGGCCTGTGGCCTTCCTTGCCAGACTTAGGTCCCTTCTTCTAGTTGCGGCCATCCTTCCTTGGCTCGCCTATCACTTCTTAACTACAACTTGTTTAAGAGACAATCCAACGGTCTTCGCAACCCTCCAAACAGAGGCTACTCAGCCTCCTTCTCAGCAACACCAATCGCAGAAGAAACTCAACTACTTTACTCATATATTTATGGCTTGTCTTTTGTCGATCTACTGGTATGTTCTATCAGCATTTTACTTTATTGTTTATGTGATTGCTATCTGATATTGGAGAAAAAGTAAAGTTGCATGAAGCATAGAAAATTTACATAAATTTACATTGTAGCACCTCGACCAGCTGATGTAGCCTTCTTAAGCCCTCGTCCTGCTTCCTTATGCCTTATGGCCTGCTCCTTAACCCTTGTCCAACCTCAACTTGCTTTAACCATGCCTCAAAATTCCTCTTTGCCACGACTCCTTTTGTTGTTGTGGTTGAGCCACATCTAGCCTTTCACAAGAAAAATGGCCCTTGTTTCTTCTTGCCGTCCAAACCTCTCCATTGGTTTTTTACTTATGCTTATCCTTAGGTGTCTTAGGAAGCCTCTTATGTCCTTCAAGGAACCTCCCATCTCAACCTTAACATTAAATTAGAATTTCGTTAGGCATAGAACCCTGTCACTATCCAAAACCCAAGCCCCACATTGGGTGCAAAGCCCACACATGGCATCTTTGTGGGTGTTTCTCTCTCACAAGTCTAGCACCAAGGGAATTTGAGAGTACCTCTCGATGCTCTACCCAATTTCAACACTCCCTCTTAGCGAGGCAGGTACTTTCATTCCTTGGAAGTCTCGCTGCCTCTCGCACAAGAACACAATACTCTTTCACAACTGCTCTCCGATTTTTATCATAAGCTTCATCTTTCGTCATAGAAGCAAAACCTATTGCAAGAACCAAACCCTTCTTTATATTAGAAGCCTCTTGCCTCTCCTTTTCTTGATAGGCTTTTATAGCCCATGGCTTCTTGTTAGATATGGAAGTGTCCTTTCTTCTCTCTGACAATGCACCCTTTTGGGGTTGTCGACTCTTCCTCTGAATCGACAAAGTCCCTTTCGAAGTTGACTCCCTCTGAGTCTCTGTAACCTTCTTTTTTCCTTGATCAATAGGCTTGCCCTTTAGCTTGTACAAACCATTCTCTCTGACTCCAAGAACCACTCTTCGGCTAGAGTTAGATCAAATGGGCTTGAACATCAGTGTACCATTCTAGAACATAACATCAAACCCCTTTTCCTCAATTGTTGAGACTAAAAGAAAATTGTAGTTGAGCTCTATTGCCCAAAGTACATCTTGGACTTGCAACAATCACCTGAGTCCATCATGAATGGTACATTCCCGGTTCCTCTGACTATATGTTGACGCTTATCACCAATCTTCACATGAATATTAGAGTCCCAATTGGTCAGGCTCGCAAATACTTCTCGCCTTCCTGTCATACGCTTTGGGCTCCATTTTCTAGGAGCAAAACACCCTCACAAATGGTTCTCTTAGAGAAATGAGAGAGAAGAGGAAACTGCTTGTTGAATGTCCTAGCAAAGTCACTCGTGCAACCATCACCATCTCCATCTTTTTCTCTTTCCCCCTCTTTTTATGCCAACACTTGCTCGCATAATAACCAAACTCTTCATATGCAAGGCATTTCACTTTTCTCAAGGCATTTCACTCTGCTCAAGTTATTTGGTTGCCCTTTTTCAACTTACTAACGAAAGCAACATTCTCATCATTAGGACTCTCCTATTGAAGGTCCTCGTTCCGAAGTCCCTCCTAGATGAAATCATCCCATAACCTATTCCAATCTAGAAGTTTCTCTTGTGATACTACTCCTTTGATGAATGGCTTCCATTGCTTTGAGAAGCTCTTTATCATAGTCCTCACCAACTTTGATTCTTCCACATTGTTCCCAATGGCTACAAGCTTATTACGAACTTGTGAAATCCTTGCAAGATAGGAAGTCACATTTTCTAAACCTACCATCTTGATGTCCCCAAGCTTCTCTCTCAATACCATCTTCAAAATTTCTTTTTTGTTTTGAAACAACGCTTTCAGAGCTTTCCACATGTACCATGTAGTGTCCTTTCTGATAAGGTGAGGTATCAAGTGATCCTTGACTCCATCAAGAATGATGAACTTGGCCTTTACATTAGCTAGTGTTAAAATTGGCAACTAGGGCCAAACTCCACCTTGGACAACTCGTATGATGACGATGATTTTTTGTTGGATTCCTCTTTCCGAGAGGTGCAAGATTGATCCAAAGATCATCTTATTTGGATGAGCAGAAGTGAGATTTTGAATTTAATCTAACACGTGTAAATTGTCAAGGCTAGCCAAAAGTCTAATGTAGGATCATAAGCCCCAATGGATGTGTCTCCACTCTCAACGTAGTGTATAAATACGAGAGACCTCTTCCTCATTTTGTACATAATCACTCTTATCACATTTCTCTCTCCTCTCTTCATTAGTTCATACAATGATCCAGGTGGATATTGGTGGCCACTTGCCTATTGCACTTGGACTCCCACCATTGTTTCTTTCAGTTTTCTTAATTGTAGCACAATTTAATATTTTTGGCAGTTTTTCGGGTCCTGAACTTTCGGAGCCATTTTGAGGCCCTAAACGGCGTTTTTTTTTGGAAAATTACCTCCGGAAAATATGAGTCTTTGACTCGATATTCGTTGTTAGCAGTTGTAGTCCTCGGATAGGTATTTCTAACAAGGTATCATGTGCATCACACATAGATCGTATGCCAAAGTTATGACCCCAGGAAATTGATGTACCAATTTACCCCAACGGGGCCCATAGTTTGGCGTTTCATCTCCTAGGGTTAGGTTTTTGGATGGTTAGGGTTTTCCATTGTTTCTCAATAACAAATAGGCCTTCGAGCCTCATTGTAACACAGTTTAGAGGGTTATACAGAGCATTGACCAAGGGTCAACCTTGCTCCTTTTGCTGCGCTTTTCAGGCGGATAGTTCGATCTCTCTAGGCCGCATCCTTTGGCACAAAAATCGAGAAGTTTTGGGCATGTTGACCGCAACACTTTGATTGCATCATTGACTTTTTGTTGACCGAGTTTTCTTGCTAGTTTGACCAGCATCGACTTTTTTGTTAGGGAATTTTGTTTATCGCTGTTTGATGGGACTATTGGGCAAGTGTATTTTGTATATTGTACTCTCTCTCTCTCTGCTGAACTTTTGAAGAATAATAAGAAGATTTGATCAAAGGGTTTTGCTTGTATTGGGGTTTTTCCCTGGCATCCGCCAAACATTGTGTCCTCTTGTCTTGGCTTGTCTTCTACTTATTGTTTCTGTTCTATCAACATTTACTATCAATGTTAATGTGATTGCTAATTTGGAAATTAATATTGGGCTAATAAGAAAAGATTGAAGTAAATTGCTCTAAAGCATAGAACATACCATTGTTAACTAAGATTAACATGGTATTAGAGCCCAAGTGAAGACAAAGCCCATGCAAGAGTGAGAAGAGCAATCATTGAGATTTGTTGGACAAGGACAAGGGTCAATGAATTCCACATCTTACATGAAATATGATGACAAACTCAATGATAACTATGATTATCATGCATGGAAGATGTTCTTGGACTTGAATTTGGAAGAGCATGATGCTATGGACTTTGTGTAGAGAAAGATTGTTGAGCCTCCTTCAAATACACTGACTGCCACTAAGAAAAAATACAAGAAAGGTGAAACAAAGCTAAGAAGATCATCAGGGATTCTATTCACAAGCATTTAGTTGCTTACATCTCCAAGCTGGGCACATCTAAGGAGATGCATGACAAGTTGGTTAGCATGTTCAGGGCTAGCAATGCAAACCAAATTCTCTTTCTCAAGAACAAACTGAAGGACATCAAGATGGATAGAGGAGAATCCATTCAATCCTACTTCATGAGGATTAATGAAATCAAAATGGATCTTCTATCTATTGTAGAGGTTATTGGCGACTGGGAACTCACTCTTATTGCCCTTGGAGGTCTTCCCCGAGCATGGTATGCATTCATTACCACTATCCTCAACAATGACAAGATTCCAAATTTTGATGAATTATTGACTAGATGCACTCAAGAGGAGACACAGATGATGGAGAGAGACATGCCTTCAAATAGGAATGATCCTACTGCATTCTCCACTCGTGCTAAAAGAAAGATTAATGCTAGTCCAAGGAAACAAGGACAAGGAAGACCAGGATTCAAAGAAGGAAGAAAGGGTAGATGTTTCAATTGTAACAGGTTTGGCCACTATGCTAGAGAGTGTCTCAATAAAAGGGATACACCACGAGATGATGATTACAACAACAACAACAACAATTTCAAGTGAAATTGAAATCAAAGGAATAACAGGTTCAATAACAAAAGGAAGAGATATTCTCTCGCTGCACGATATGGAAATGGTCAACCTTCCAAGAAATAGATAAACTCCAGGTATGATGAGTCTAATGTTGTAGATAACAAGCAAAAATAATTTCTTCTTATATCTGCCCTCTCTGATGCCTCTCCTCCCGACACCTTGGATAATTGGTTCATTGATAGTGGTGTCTCAAGGTAGTTCACTGGATACAAAGAGGCCCTCTCACATTTGATTGAAAAGGAAACCAATTTGGAAATCATACTTGGAGACAATACCACCTATCCCGTGAAAGGGACAGGGACCATTCCTCTTCACTTAAATCAAGGTCAAATCCTTCATTAACAAGATGTATTATATGTACGTGACTTGAAGAATTTGGTGTCTATTTTGGCGATGGAAGACAAAGGATTCAAGGTGGCATTCATTGATGGAAATGTACGTGTCTGGAAGAGGAATTTCAAAGAAGCATTCACTCTTGGATTCAGGGTTGATACTCTTTATCAGGTTGGAGGCAGCCCGTTGGGAGCCACGACATGCAACACCACTCTTCAATCCAAATTATGGCACCAGAGGATTGCTCACCTTCATTATAAAGCTCTTATCGAAGCTAGGAAGATGGTCACAGGTATGCCCGATTTCAAAGTTGATCATGAAGGTGTTTATCAAGGTTGTGCCGAAGGGAGACATACAAGGGGACCATTCCCCTCAAGTGATAATAATACTACCGACACACTTCAATTGATTCATTCTGATTTATCTGGTATGTTGCCCATAACATCTTTGTATTATACTATATTTTTATTATGCTATTTTTGTGGATGACTTCTCTCATAAACTTGGATATACTTCTTGAAGAAAAAGGACGAAGTGTTCAAGTGGTTCCACTCTTTCAAAGCCTTGGTTGAAAATCAAATAGTGAAGAAGATCAAAGTATCGAGGACCGATAATGGAACCGAATATGAGTCAAATGAGTTCAATGACTATTGTAGGGAAGCGGGCATTAAGAGGGAGACCACTAATTCTTATACTCCCGAACAAAATGGAGTTACCGAAAGGAAGAATCGAACCATCATTGAAGCTACTCGTGCCATGCTTCATGACCAAGGCCTACCTTAGTTCCTATGGGGAGAAGCTGCCAACATTGCCGTGTATGTTCAAAATAGACTACCGACATACTTCAATTGATTCATTCTGATTTATCTGGTATGTTGCCCATAACATCCTTGGGAGGATATTTGTATTATGCTATTTTTTTGGATAACTTATCTCACACTTGGATATACTTATTTGAAGAAAAAGGACGAAGTGTTCAGGTGGTTCCACTCTTTCAAAGCCTTGGTTGAACATCAAATAGGGAAGAAGATCAAAGTATTGAGAATCGATAATGAAATCGAATACGAGTCAAATGAGTTCAATGACTATTGTAGGGAAGTTGGCAGTAAGAGGGAGACCACTAATGCTTATATTCTTGAAAAAATGGAGTTGCCGAAAGGAAGAATCGAACCATCATTGAAGCTACTCGAGCCATGCTTCATGACCAAGGCCTACCTTAGTTCCTATGGGGAGAAGCTACCAACATTGCCGTGTATGTTCAAAACAGATGCCCACATCAAGCATTGGATTCCAAAACACCCGAAGAAATCTTCACCGGTAAGAAACCTGATGTTTCTCACTTTAGAATTTTTGGAATCCCGTATATTTTCATGTGACGAAAGAAAAGAGAAGCAAGTTGGATGCTTCTGGAAAGAAGAGAACATTTGTGGGCTACACTGAAACTTCAAAGGCATATAGAATCTATGTGCCTGGTCAAAGGGAAGTGGAGATAAGTCATGATGTCAACTTCGATGAAGATGCTGCCCTTGGGAAGTTTAGAGATCTTCCTATTACAAAAGAAGACAAAAATGAAGATGTAGGAAAGCAGGAAGAACTGAAGGATGAACCAGTGCCCAATGGATCCCATTGATCCACCTCTTGGTGAGCCCTCTTCTTCAAAAAGAAGACCCTCATGGTTTAGAGATACTCTCGAAGATGCCGAGAGACATATTGCACCAAAGGGGACATTTCATGAAAGTAAGAAGTTGAACAGGTACCAAGGGTACTTAGTTGCCATGAGCACCATTGTTCAATCTGAGCCTAGAACGTTCGAAGAAGTCATGAAGCACCAAGTTTGGAAGGATGCAATGAACGAAGAGTATGAATCGATCATGAAGAATGATGTCTGGGATGTGGTCCCTCGACCAAAGGACAAGTTTGTTGTCACCTCGAAATTGTTGGAATCACGATTGCCGTTAGACCAAAACCCGCAGGCTTTAGTCTTCACTACAATCGCTAGAGTTAGGATCCACGAGAGGCGGTTAGTCCATGTCGTGAAACACGGGGAGCGTTGAACCCAATGTCCAACAATCTCTTCCCCAATGCGAGCCAGGTGAGTTTCGAACTCGAGACCTGTCGCTCTGATACCAATTGTTGGAAATACTGAGAGGGGGGTGAATCAATATTTCTTTTCAATTGTTAATTTTACCAGTTAGATCACTTATATTTAGAACAGAAAATGAACAATGATGGAATAGATACTTTTATTAATTTAATTTTTACAATAAGTAAAGTACAATAATGATATAGGGCTCCAACCCTAGATGAAGACTCCAATCTTCCAAGCTCCAACCTGTATTGTGCCAAGCACCGACTTGGTCTTTCCAAGGCTCTACCCTTGTCAATTTGAGGCACCAATCTCTAGGGCTCCAACCCTATTTCTGGTACAGGCTCTGACTTGGTTTCTTGAGGACTCCAACCCTCTAGGGCTCCAACCCTATCTTCCAAGGCACCGAACTTGTCTCTATGAGGCTCTAACCCTCAACTTCACTTCATCAAAATATGTTTGGTTATTCTTCACAGCTCCCAAGCTCTTCTTCAACGAGCCTTGTCACACTTAGTCTCCACGTCACATCATCAATGACAACCTTTTTTTCTTAGAAGGTGTGATCGCTGCTCTTCATCGTACCCAAACAATTTCTCCAAGTTACCTCACGATGACATCAATAATGCATCATGGTCTCCAATAATGTCTCCAATAGGCTACTAGATGACTCTCCAAGGTATGCTCAAGATTAGCTCCAACTTCTCTACAAGACTCTAAGGTGAGCTTCTATTATGCTTCCAATTATCTTCAATAATCTCACGCCAAGGTCTTACTCCAAATAGGCTGGCAAGGCTCCAAGGATTTTTCTTCAATGATGCTTGCTTGGAGGCGTCTATAGATTTGCTTCACAAGATAACTGACTAAGATGCTTTCAAGACACCCTTTAATAATACTTCAAGATGTTTTCTAGTATTGAATCCAATAGTGCTTTTCAAGGCTGCCCTCAAATAGTACTTCAATAATCCTTCAATAGGTGCTCCTTAATTCCTGCAATAGAGAGCTATGCCACAGGTTCTTTGCTAAAGGTTTGATGCACAAGTGTTGAGCCCTTATAGGTAAACAAACCGAGCTTTAAGTTCTTTGTCCAATCCTCCAAGTATGCTCCTTATTATTGGTCTGAAATAATATAGAAGACTGTCACTATCAAAGGTGTGGAACCACCACAGATGTATACCTGAGCCTTCCAGAGATGTATTATCATCGAGACTTGCAACACTATTATGAACTGGAAGGATGTCTGTGTGAGCTTGAAACACTGTAACTTCGGTCTTCTGCTAGAGGTTAGGACTGAGGTGATAATGTTGAACACATACACGCGTTAAACAACAAATCTGACCTTTTAGATGTGACTGTAATATACTCCAATCTTCCACAACACAGGTCCAAGATTCTGTTGTTTTGATTGGGCTTTCACCTTCAAGTGGTTACTAAATCTGAGGTCTGGTTCACAGCAATGTAAACTGTCCAAAGGAGTTGTTACAAGTCTTGTTTGAGCTAAAGGTATCCACCACAGGGCTGTCAATATAGTGCTGCAATAGGTCTGAGATTATAAAAGTTAAATTTCAGATTTTAACCCAAATAAATAGTTCTTAAGTCGTCCTCTCCTCGTTGTTCTATTTTTTTCAAATGTTCTTCACCGAATTTTTTGTGCTAAAATGAGGTGTCTGAACTCATATTAATACTGGTTTGACATTAGAATGAATGGACGTGTCTTTCTGGAGGTAGGCCAACATGAAGGACAAGTATATGTTGGCTCACTGCGAAGTTTAATTTTTCTTGACTTAAAAAATTCCGTATCTCATCGACCGTCGGGAGTTTCAGGGCAAGTAAAGGCTTGTTGGAAAGATGAAAAAGTCCTCTTTCAGATGGTCTAGGACAAAAAGAGGTCATTAGGCCTTCTTCATTGTTATGACTCCAACTATGTCTTTATATTATATTTCGACGTCATCATGAGTTCCTCCATGTCATCTTGTGTCACCAAGTGATTCATCATAGTGTCATCATGTATTCATGTCATAGTGCAATGATATGACATAGGAAACTTCATCATTAAGAAAGTTCCAAGATAGTAAGATAGTTTTCCAACCATCAAATGAGATCTTCCATGTCATCATAGATTAAGGTCTAGATCATCAAGTGCATGCAACATTAGATCAAGTACTTCTTAGGGCTTCCTTCATTAGTGGTTTTACTTCTTCGTGACTTGACATCTAGATCATCGACATCTTCATTGATGGTATCAACCAAGAGTCATGGCATCATCATCTGGAACCAGGCATCTCAAGAATATTGACATCTCAGTAAATGCCATATTGACATCAATGACAACCTTGATTAACAATCTCCCCCTTTGTCATTGATGGCAATATTCTTGCCCTTCTAATTTCTCTCCCCCTTTGACGTCAATGGAAAACGGAGTGCCCAAATGCTCCCCTTGTCAAGCTGCTTCTTTTCTTCATGAATTGTAGTCCTTCATAGGTATGTTACTCCCCCTAACATGGTGCTATTTCTTCTGGCAATATGGTCTATGATAGATGTGTTTTTATTTATTCATGTGATGTACCATCTCCCCCTATCTGCACAAATTCCTTTAGCTCATGAAGGATTGCTCTCCTTGTGTGATCAAGTAGAAGGCATCATCATAATATCATGTTTTTCTTCAATGGAGTTACTTCAGAGAGATGATTTATCAAGATTGTCCATGTGTAACTCATCAAGGATTTCATAGGGCCCACTTATGGATCACTTTCTGCAAGAATACTCAAGAATCACAAACTCCCCCTAATTGTATGCATGGTCTCTTTTTGGCAGGGTTTCACCATCATATACTTGGAATATCAAGGTTGACTTCATCTAGTCAACAACATGTGTTGTTCGCTGGAGTGTTCAAGAGAATTTCGGATTCAACTTGTTTCCTTCTCCACACTTGTGTAACTTTCTTCTATGGCATGGTTCTAGCTTATGCAGGGGCCCAACTAAAGTTACAATCACATGCCATATGTCCAATGTTATGGCAATTGAAACACTCTATCTTGTTCATGAATAAGAAATCATGACCTCTTCTTGCAAAATTTCTTCGAGGAGATTGACGAAGACCATTATATTTGTCTTTGTGATATGCCCTACAATCTTTTTCCACGTGCCCAAAGTTTGTGCAGGAATAGCAATTTCCAAGAAATATACTTTGGTACTTGGGAGATGAAGAGTTCCTTGAAGTACTTTTGAAGTCTTTTTGCCTTGGGATTCTTTGATGATATTCATTGCCTTTGTATTCTTGACACCATTTGGAAGTCTCCTTGGAGTATGATTTCTTCCGTTGTTGTCTTGATTCTTCTCACTGCCTTTGCTGGAACTGGGAGCATCAACATTTCTTTCTAGGTTCCTCACATCTTTGTTGTTTGAAGCATTATCATTCTTGCTTGAGGATTCACCTGCATAGCCAAGACCTGATTTATGAAGGGGAGACCTTTGCTGACTTAGGATGTCATCTATGGTTTGAGAGCTTTTCAAGTTTTTATTCAGCTAGTCAACTTCCTTTTCAAGAAAGTCAATTTCTCCTTTCAACTTTTCACTATCTTCGTCTTTCATAAGTAGTTGCTTCTTCATTTCTTCCATCATCCTTGTTGCTCCATGTGCTTCGATTTTAAGGGAGATGATATCTGATTTCATTATGAAGACTTCTTCATTCTCCTTTGCTATACTGCTCTCCATTTCTTCTTTTATTCTTGTAGCTTCACATGTTTCAGACTTGAGAAGATTGATGTCTGATTTTAGTTTCAAGATTTCTTCATCCTTTTCGTCTAGTTGGAATATCATGGTGTTTCTCTCCTTTTCTGCTTCATTAACTTGTCCTTCTATGAATGCCAAAGTTCCCATCACCTTCTCAGCTCCTTGCGCTTGTTTCCTTGCTTCTTCTAGTTGAGATCTAAGAGAGGAGTCCTCTTCCTTGTATTGACCAATCTCTGCTTCAAGATTGTTCAAGCTCTTAAGTCTTTGTTCAAGGTGGCTTGACAAAGTTTCTTTCCTTTTCTTTGCCTTATCCAATTGATTTGTCATAGATATGACTTCTTCATGATGCTTTCTTTTGTTTTGATGAAATTCCTCTTTAAGTTTGGCGAGCTCCTCATCTCTTTCTTGTACTTGAAGCTTGACAAAGTCAACTTCCTTCCATGTCTTGTCTTGGTTACCATCTTGCTTTCTTTTTAAGTTCCTCATTTTCTTTTTTCAAATTGTTAATCTCTTCCATGGAAGCCATAATTTTATTCAGGAGATCTTCTTCAAAGTCTTCTTTGTTCTCTTCATCTTCTAGGTCTTTTTTAGCCTTGTTTTCATCTCTTATATCTTCAGCTTCCTTGATGGATTCTGGACTTCTTTGTTTTCCATCATCTTCTTGACTAGAGATCATTGTCAACGCTCATTTTGAGTGAAGATCATGAAGTTTGTCCCATATGAATTTTGCCGACGAACATTTTTCAAAATTGGCCTTTACAGAATTTGGTAACCCATTCAAAATTTCCTTCATTGCTCTTGTATTGTACTCCTTAGATTCTTCGTCCATTGTGTCATTAGTAATCATTGGTTTCCAAACTTCAATTCCTTGAGTCTTCAAGCAATTCCTCATTCTTGCCTCCCATGTATCAAAATTTCCATTGAACAATGGATCCTTCGCAAATTGATTGACTTCAATTTCGATGGTTGAAAAATATACATCTTTAGGAGCATTGGAGATTTCTTCCTTGGCTTTGCCATTTGTGTTCTAATGATCAACCTTCAAGCTGTTAGGCTTTGAGTGAAGGTACTGGATAAGATACCAGTTGTTGAAATCACGATTGACGTTAGATCAAAACCCGCAGGCATTAGTCTCTGCTACAATTGCCAGAGTTAGGATCCACGAGAGGTGGTTAGTCCATCTCACGAAACACACAGGGAGCGTTGAACCCAATGTCCAACAGAAATGGCTTTACAAAATCAAACATGGAGCTGATGGGAGTGTTGAAAAGTTCAGGGCCAGGTTTGTTGTCCGAGGCTTCTCGCAGAAGGAAGGTATAGACTATAATGAGATATTTGCACCGGTTGCTCGATATACCACCATCCGTTCGATTATTGCCCTTACTGCCTCACAAGGATGGAATCTACATCAAATTGATGTCAATACCACCTTCTTGCATGGCTCGCTTAAGGAAGAGGTCTATGTGGAGCAACCTATGGGGTTCAAAGTTGAAGATACACATGTATGCAGGTTGGAGAAAGCTCTCTATGGGTTGAAGCAAAGCCCCCAGGGCTTGGTATGAGAGGATCGATAACTATTTGATGAAGCTAGGCTTTACAAGAAGTGAAGTTGATCTGAACCTTTACTTCAAGGTTGATAATGACAAGGCTCTCATTTTGGTGCTCTATGTGGACGATCTTTTTCTGACAGGTGTAGACCCTCTCATTCATCAATGTAAGAGGGAGTTGACTTTTGAATTTGAGATGAAAGACCTAGGGTTGTTGCACTTTTTCCTAGGCTTAGGTCCGGCAAAAGCCAGGTGAGATTTTCCTTTCTCAAGGAAAATGCATAGTGAAGCTACTTGAAATATTTGGGATGGCGGATAGCAAGTCTGTGACTACTTCGATGGAACTCAACTTTAAGAAGTTATGCAGGAGTGCTGCTCAACCCGATTTGGGAAATCCTTCCCAGTATCGTCAACTCGTGGGGGGCCTGATGTTCTTGGTGAACTCCCGACCGGACATATTCTTTGCAGTGAATACATTGAGTCAATTTATGGTCGAGCCTCATCACATGCACTGGATTGCTGCCAAGAATCTTTTGAGATATCTCCAGGGTACAATCAACTATGGATTGAGATACACTGCCGGGAATTTGAGGCTCCATGGATGTACTGATGCTAACTAGGCTGGCAGTGTGGTGGATCATAAAATCACATCTGGATGTTGCTTCTCTCTAAGATCTGCTTCGATATCCTGGATGAGCAGGAAGCAGAAGTCGGTTGCTTTGAGCACCGCTGAGGTCGAATACATTGCAGCAAGTATGGCCTGTTGTGAAGCTGTTTAGTTGAGGAAGCTCTTTAGTGAGTTGTTTGGGAATGTGTTGGATACCACCATGATCTATTGTGACAACCAGAGTGGGATTCGACTTTCAGAGAATCTCGCGTTCCACGACCGCTCCAAGCATATTGATATTAGGTACCATTTTATCTGAGATATGGTACAATGGGGCGCCGTAAGGCTCCATCCCATTGGGACTGATGAGTAGGTCGCAAATATTCTCACTAAGCCCATGGGGAAGGTCAAATTATTAACCTTTCGTGAGAGACTTGGAGTCGTGGACAAACCCTCCTATGAGCGTCCTGCTTGATTTGGATATTGAGCTCTGGGAGCTCTGGGGGGCTTGGGGGTACTTCTTGGAGCTATGACCGACCATAGGGTGAGGTTTGCGTTCCCCTAGTGGTGTGCTGTGTACAGGGTGAATTGTTTTCCTTCCCCTATGATACCCCCATTGTTGGTTGATATATGACTAGGTTCACCCTCTCTTGTTGATGCCCCAACATACATCCTACCCATGTAGTTTGGGACTCATGGGAAGTGCCTCTCATCTAGCCAATGAGTGGGAAATGAGGATAGATACCATAACACTACTGATGGACTCATCATGTAATGCCATACTCTTTATGGTAGGATGCATGGTATCCAAAAACTTGATCTGGGATCAAGTCTGGTTGAGGTTTTTACCTCTAAACTGACTTTGGGTCAGTTGAGAGTGGCAAGGTCTTGTGACTCACTCACGATCAAATTCTTCTTCATTATTTCTTCATAGTTTTGCAGAGTAGTGCAGGAATGACAATATGGTACATGTTGACAGATGGATTGGCAGCTGGATTTCTCCCTAGTTGAGAGGGAGTGTTAAAATTGGAAACTAGGGACAAACTCCACCTTGGATAGCTCATATGACGAAGATGATATTTTTGTTGGATTCCTCTTTCCGACAAAGATAGTGTATACATATGAGACCTCTTCCTCATTTTGGACATCATCACTCATTACATTTCTCTCCCCTCTTCATTGGTTCGTACAAGGAGTAGCCTCTCTTTTTCACACGTGTGGCAAAGTGACTGGGAAATTATGAAATTATTAGATTTGTTTTTGGGCTGAATTACAAAGTGTACCAACGTTGACCAAGGGTCAACCTTGCTCCTTTTGCTGCGTTTTTCAGGCAGATAGTTTGATCTCTCTAGGCCGCATCCTCTGGCACAAAAATTGAGAAATTCTAGGCACATTGACCAGCGTTGACAACAACATTGACTTTCTGTTGATCGAGTTTTCTTGTTGGTTTGACCAACGTTGGCTTTCTGGTTAGGGCATCCTGTTGACTGTTGTTTGACTGGAATTCTTGGCTTGTCCTCTGCTTATTGTTTATGTTCTATCAACATTTACTATATGTGATTGCTAATCTGGAAATTGATATTGGGCTAATAAGAAAATATTGAAGTAAATTGCTCTAAAGCATAGAACATACCACTGTTAAATAAAATTAACAGATAGGTTATACAAAGCCAAAGCTGCTACATTACTTGGTGGCTTGATCTGGGTGTTGACATAATCCCACAGAGCATTCACCAACAACACTAGCTTGATTTCTTCCTTCCACTACTATAGTTGGAAATCCATTCCAATTGGTCCTCAAACCTCAAGCTAGAAATAATCTTTCCCCAAATGTCAATCCTTCAACAGCAAGACAACTCAAATCCCTCTCAAAGTTGCCACCTATGCACAATTTTGACCCAATTGCTCTTCAAATTAGCTCTAATATCATGTTAGAATTCCATGCACCCAAGTTCTGGTCTGTGCTTTAGACAGAAAACATAAACACACTGAAAATCTCTAACTTTACAAGCAAATTTTGCAATTTGATTAATGTATAGTACACAATTTTTATGCCCAATACTTGTTTTCTTATCTGCCCATTAACAAAAATAAACTACATGGCCGCTCCCATAACGATGATGGTGGCCCTTTACAATCCTTGTACTATGCTAGAATACAATGTCAAATTCTTTTGACCAAACACTTAGGGCTGAGGCTTTTTCTTTTATTTTTTATTTTCCGAAGAAACACTCACAACACTCTAAATTACACAACTGTAGCAAACTAGGGCTTTAGCAACCCACCTTAAATCATCCAAACAACAATCTGCTTACTTTGGTCTACTCCTTTAGCCCTCTGTGCTCTTGATGTCACATTGTTAGCCTTTGCCAACCCTGCAGCTTACTCAACCTTCTTTTTTAGCCCTTGCCCAGCTTGTCCCAGTCGCTGATAACTTTTTGGCTGCCCTTTAACCACTCGACCAGTTGCTGTAGCCTTCTCAGGCCCTCAACTTGCTATGTTAGGCTTTGTGGCCTGCTCCTTCACCTATTTCCAGTCTCGGCTTGCTCTATCTAGGCCTCCGTTTTCCCTAATAGGCCTACTGCCTGTGTCTTTTTTGCTGCGACCTTCCTTACTAGACTCTAGCCTCTTCTTCTAGCCGCAACCAACCCTTCGTGGTTCGACTCTAACTCCTTAACTGCACCATGTTCAAGACATAATCAAATAGTCTTCTCAGCCCTCCAAACAAACCCTACTCGACTTCCTTCTCAGC
The DNA here is from genome assembly GCA_034641835.2 of Pinus albicaulis. Lineage (NCBI taxonomy): Eukaryota > Viridiplantae > Streptophyta > Pinopsida > Pinales > Pinaceae > Pinus > Pinus albicaulis. Next base: position 1,245,089,205 of record CM076582.1, read on the forward strand.
AATACCAATCACATGGAATAAGAAGACTTAACAAAAAATCGTTCTTAAGGTACATCTACTGAAGTCTAAACTAGAATCAAAGACAGAAGATAACTTAAGTTCATTTTTAGGGCATGGCTTATTTTACTTTTGGCATAACAATTTCTTGATTTTAACCTAAATATTGACTTATTAGAAAATCATTCTTAAGGTACACCTATTGAAGTCTGAACTAGAATCAAAGACATAAAAATGTAACGTTAGTTTATTTTTAGGGCGTGGCTTATTTTACTTTTTGCATACGTGAATTATCTAGGTCAAATTCACCACCCAAATCTTGTGAAGCTCATGGGATATTACACTGAAGATGATCGTCTATTAGTCTATGAATTTCCTCAAAGAGGAGTTTGGAGAATCGACTCTTTAGAAGTGAGTACCTTAATATTTTGCCTCTTCATCTTTGTGCCTTTCCAGGTTGAGACTTGCCTCTTCATGAGTGCCTTGGTAGGTTAAGACAGATGTTGCCTATTATGCCCTCTAAATTAATCACATTAGTCATTTGAATTTGGTCAATCATAGCTATATCTATTTGTATGTTTTGGAAGTTTTCATATGTAGATTTTATTAGTTGAGTCATTGACAATTTGGAAACAACTCTTTGCTGAAGCTTGAATTTGGTCAATCACAACTTCATCTCTTTGTATGTTTTGGCAGTTTTCATATTTAGGTTTATTAGTTAAGTCATTGACAATTTGGAGACAACGCTTTGCTCAAGCTTGAATTTTGTCATTGTTGTAACTTGTTCACAATATTTCATTTCAATGTTGAGTTATTAACTGTCTCAAAACATATCACCTGCCACAACTGTAGATATCTTGTGGTACTGTTTGTATTTCAGGGATGCACAATTCATTGTTTTCCCCATCCCTATAATATGAGTGTTAATCAAGTTATTTAAGTGGATGATACGAATTTAATGTTCTTTTCGCTTCTCATTTTTCAGGAAGTTCCAGCTATCAACCTCCTTTTCTTGGGCTATAAGAATGAAAGTAGCCATTGCGTGAAAGTAGCCCATTGGAGCTGCCAAAGAGCTTGCTTTCCTGCACAGTAAAGAAAATAAGAGGAAGTAATATATCATGATTTCAAGACGTCAAACATACCTCAACTCTCAATGATGTTGTTTTGCAACTGAAGTATTACTTCCAGTTGTCTAATCTTCTCTACTCATGGATTACTTTTGGGCAAGTTTGTGTCTCATTTTTTCTAGTTGGTCATTGCCAAACTGCAATGCTAAACATTCTGTTTTTGGCCTTCCCAAGGATGGTATGCTGGTGATCAAACACGTTTCTACAAAGATCATGGGACTCATGGTCAAGCTTCTCCTGATTATGTAGTGTTTGACTTTATAGGTTTTTAGGCATTAAGTATGTTAGTATTCACAATTATAAATAGTCTACCGAATTTAACAGAAGAATATGCTTTCCATTCTTTGTTTTCAAGTTTATGTAAATTATTGGTGATAAAACATGTTTCTACAAAGATCATGGGACTCATGGTCAGGCTTCTCCTGATTATGTAGCGTCTGACTTTACAAGTTTTTAGGCATTAAGTATGTTAGTATTCACAATTATAAATAGTCTACCAAATTTGACAAAAGAAGATGCTTTCCATTCTCTGTTTTCAAGTTTATGTAAATTATTATTGATTTTATTTCCAAATGGTAATGTTTTTTAACTTGGTGATTTGAAAACCAAAAATGATGTGGACAGCTAAGGAGTTGTGTCACTGGAATAGCTATCAGGCCATCGTACTTTAGATAAGAAACGTCTTGTTGGTGAGCAAAATCTAGTGGAGGAATGAGCTATGTATTACATGAAGGATAAAAGTAAATTGTTTGAAGAATAGTAAGTGGTTTCATATTATGGACATCCGATTGGAGGTCAATATTCAATGAATAAGAGCATCCAAAAAGTAGCAATGGTTTCTTAACAATTTATGCCTAACATGGATGATGTGGGTGAAACACTAGAAGAGTTTTAGAGCATCAACACCCCAAGGAATCCTCAAAATGAGCAATCTGTAAAGAAATAGTCAATTGCTGATGGAAATTCATGATGTAAAGAATTAGACCTACACTGGTTTAGTATATGCCCTTATGAATGGGGAAGGGAAATGTTGGGCTGTAAATATAATTTTTACTTTCGATTTTACAGTAAATTAGGAATTTTCTAGAATCTAAATTCAACTATTTATAAAAAAAATTTAGACTAACAAATCTAAAATTACCTTTCTAAATGGACATTTATAAGTCTATAAGGAAATTTGCATAAAATAGATTCTAATTTAAGCAGTGAACATATCCTTGACTAAAAATTAGTGTTTGACACCTCTATACTGTTTCATGAGGTAATTTGGTGACCTCTATAATGTCATCGCAGTGACTGTTGCTTCAGTGAGGGGATTGGGCAAGTGTTATGATTCTTATAGCTTTTTCCTTAAATTTGCTCTATTGATTTCGATAATTATGCCTAATCGTGATAGTTGTTTTGTATGTGCTTTGAAATTTATTAAATTTTTTCAGTTGCATGGATCACTAACTGACTACTTGCTGTAATCTATGCTCTTGCGGGTTGGCCTGGGTCTTATGCCTTATGGCACAAACTTGTATACCGTTCAATGAGGTAATTTGGTGAGCTATATATTGTGCCTTATATCAAATGTCGTTGCAATGACTGTTGCATCGAGGAGCGTATTTGGTGAGTGTTATGATTCTTACAACTTTTTATTTAAATTTGCTTTATTGATTTCGATAATTATGCCCAATTGTGATAGTTGTTTTTTATTTGCTTTGAAATTTATTAAATTTTGTCAATTGCAGGGATTACTAACTCGTTAATTGTTTTAATCTATGCTCATGCGGGTTGCCCTAGGTCTTATGTCGTTTTGTAGAAACCTCTACACCGTTCCATGAGGTAATTTGGTGACCTCTATAATGTCATCACAGTGACTGTTGCTTCAATGAAGGGATTGGACGTGAGTATTATGATTCTTACAACTTTTTGAGTTTTTCCTTAAATTTACTCTATTGATTTTGATAATTATGCCTAATTATGCTTAATTGTGGTAGTTGTTTTCTAAGTGCTTTGAAATTTATTAAATATTGATTTTGATAATTATGCCTAATTTTAATAGTTGTTTTGTAAGTGCTTTGAAATATATTAAATTTTGTCAACTGCAGGGATCACTAACTGGCTACTTGTTGTAATCTATGCTCTTACGGTTTGCCCTGGGTATTATGCCTTGGGGTACAAACCTCTATACCGGTCAATGAGGTAATTTGGTGACCTCTATACCGTGCCTTATATGGAATGTCACTGCAATGACTGTTGCATCGAGGAGGGAATTTGGTGTGTTATGATTCTTATAGCTTTTTCTTTAAATATGCTTTATTGATTTCGATAATTATGCCCCAATTATGATAGTTGTTTTCTCCGTGCTTTGAAATTTATTAAATTTTGTCAACTGCGGGGGATTACTAATTGGCTACTCGCTGTAATCTATGCTCTTGCAGGTTGCCCTGGGTCTTACTCCATGTGGTAAAAACTCCTATATACCGCTCCATGAGGTAATTGGGTGACCTCTATAATGTTATCACAGTGACTGTTGCTTCATTGAGGGGATTGGGGGAGTATTATGATTCTTACAGCTTTTTCCTTAAATTTGCTATATTAATCTCGATAATTATGCCTAATTGTGATAGTTGTTTTGTTAGTGCCTCAATATTTTTTAAATTTTGTCAACTGCAGGGATCATTAACATGCGTCTTGCAGTCATCTATGCTCTTGCGGGTTGCCCCAAGTCTTATGCCCTGAGGTACAAACCTCTATTCCACTCTTTATATGTAATGTCATTGCAATGACTATTTCATCGAGGGGGGATTTAGGGAGTGGTATGATTCTTATAGTTTTTTCTTTTTAAATTTGCTTTATTGATTTTGATAATTATGCCCAATTGTGATAGTTGTTTTCTATGTGCTTTGAAATTTATTAAATCTTGTCAACTGCAGGGATCACTAACTGGCTACTGGCTATAATCTATGCTCATGCAGGTTGCACTAGGTTGTATGCCTTGTGGTACAAACCTGTATACTGTTTCATTTTTTCCTTTTAAAATATAAATTCAATTACATTTGTAACATAGGTTGATACTTAATTGTTAGTTTCAACTTGTTATTGCATAATGAATGGCAGATCTCGTTGACAGGCGATTGTTCTCCGAGGAAAAGCGCACATGCTCTGGTTTAATTTTTGAAAACCATTTGGATCTCTCTCACTCAACAAATACCGCATCTTACTCTACTAAAATATCATTATCACACAAACTAGCCCCAACCATTATATGCATTGTATTGCAGTGGCACAGAAATTTGATGTCTACATAATATTTCGATTGGACAGCTTTGTAGTGGACTCGATGAGACTAGCATCTCGATTGGACAACTTTGCAGTGGACTCGATGAAAATGCACATGGGGTTTGTGCTGAATTTGTTTTTGCTTCAGTTGATGCATCTTTAGTTGATAGGTCTCCTTTATCTTTGGTTGATAGTTCTCCTTTGCTTCCTTCTAGTTTCAGAGTCATTCGCTTTAGACTCTGAAATGGTGAGTACACTCACTAGGTACACCAAATGTGATGATTTATCTTTTACAAGTCCTCCTTTTCCATTGGACCTTGCGTCCACACTTGGAACTGGATGGACAAGAGCTCAAGTATTTGTTGATTATGTGGCAACTCTAGTAACCTTTTATTATTATTGAAAATTTCTTTCTAGTTTTACTTTTGAAAACCAGTTTCCATGGCCCTAGCCTCTTCTCGACTAGGTTCTTATCTTAGACCTAGAGAGTGTTGCATCCATGACTCGTCAATATGTGCACGCTGTTGTAGCATCCGTGTAGAGGGTTGTCATGGCCCTAGCCAATTCTCGATTGGGTTCCCTTCTTGGACCCAGGCTACTCTTGTCACCTCAAAAGCATTTACCCTTGCATGTTGGGTGAAGTAAAATACTGACATATAAGATAGTTGGAAACCTTCTTTCACCTCTTTTTTAAGATAGTAAGGCAATGACTGTTAAAGCCAAGAATAAGAATAAATGGAGAAAGAAGCCAAACCCATTTAATTCAAAAGAATTCAAAAGGAAGAGGACAAATTATTGGTTGTCTATATTGACATGAAAAGGTTGGCCAACCTAAGCAAATTGACAAGCAATCCAACTAATAAATTGTAGAGGATACAACAAAAGTGCAATTATTATTGCTGAGAAGATAAAATATAAAAAAGATAACTGCTAGTTCTTGCATCTAGATAAATGATTTAAAAAGGCATTGCAAGTACAAGTTGTTGAAGGTTAGATAAATTGATAAGTCGACATTGGAAAGGATTTGCACTAGCCACTAAGATTGATCCAATTAAACAACATATGAACTTAATGGAGTAGTTGTTTGAGATCTCAATGCAAGTGAAGAAGATTACGATGCTAGCAATTGTCAATCTATTTGTCAGTTTATTATATTAACTTGTTTGATTATGAACTATCTTACATAAATTATAAGCTTTATTAGTGCAAATTTTTTGATAAAGTGGCCCACTACCACTTATAAAGCAACGCAATCATGATGTTTCATAATGTTTCATAAATGACTAGGTTCAATAGGTAAAGGAATGCTAAGAATGATGAGACAAAAGATACTTCAAAGTCACTGTCAAGGATGGAATTAGTTGAATTGAGGTAAGCTGAGTTAAATATGCAATAAGTAAGTTGTATTTGACAACTAAGAGAGAGATTTAAAAGAATCAATTGCACCACCAAAGGATGGTATAATACAACTGAGAGAGTGATTTAAAAGAGTCAATTACACTACCAAACGAACGATGGCATTAGACAACTGAGAGAGTGATTTAGAAGAATCAATTACACGACCAAAGGATGACATTAATAGAATTTGAATTGGGGCAAGGTGAGTTAAATATGCATTAAGGTGTAATTGACAATTGAGAGAGAGATTTAAAAGAATCAATTGCACCACCAAAGGATGGCATTAGACAACTGAGAGTGATTTAGAAGAATCAATTACACCACCAAAGGATGACATTAATTGAATTGGGGCAAGGTGAGTTAAATATGCATTAAGGTGTAATTGACAATTGAGAGAGATTTTAAAGAATAAATTGCACCACCAAAGGATGGGATAATGGAATTGAGAGAGTGATTCAAAAGAATCAATTGTACTACGAAATGATGGCATTAGGATGACATTAATTGAATTGGGGCAAAGTGAGTTAAATATGCATTAAGGTGTAATTGAAAATTGAGAGAGAGATTTTAAAGAATCAATTGCACCACCAAAGGATGGCATAATGGAATTGAGAGAGTGATTTTAAAGAATCAATTACACTACGAAAGGATGGCATTAGACAATTGACAGTGATTTAGAAGAATCAATTACATTACGAAAGGATGGCATTAGACAACTGAGAGTGATTTAGGAGAATCAATTACACCACCAAAGGATGACATTAATTGAATTGGGGCAAGGTGAGTTAAATATGCATTAAGGTGTAATTGAAAATTGAGAGAGATTTTAAAGAATCAATTGCATCACCAAAGATGTAATAATACAATTGAGAGAGTGATTTAAAAGATTAAATTACACTACCAAAGGATGGCATTAGACAATTGAGAGAGTGATTTAGAAGAATCAATTACACCACCAAAGGATGACATTAATTGAATTGGGGCAAGCTGAGTTAAATAAGCATTAAGGTGTAATTGACAACTGAGAGAGTGATTTAAAAGAATCAATTACACCACCATTTGCCCCATTTGGACTCATGTTAATGTGTCAATTCCACTTGGACCACCAGAAGCATCATTAGAGCAAAAGTTACCATCTAAAGGGAAGGCAATGCAGATAAATATACCCATAATTGTATTTTATCGCTTCGTCTTGGCTCCTTTCCAACTTCCAACTTATCATCACCAGTTAATTATGAAGTGTGTTTATCTTTTGGACTCACACCACTAGTTGCCCCATTTTGACTCATGTTATTGCGACAATTCCACTTGGACCACCAGAAGCACCATTAGAGGAAATTTTACCATTTAAAGGGCATGCTAATAACACATATTTACTGCGTTGATGGCAAAAGGACTACTTAACACTAGTGAGGCTAGGCTCAATGATATGTCACTCATAGTTGATAATGTACTGGACTATGGAAGGTGATTGCAAAACCAAAGGCGCTTCCATTGGAAAATTCATCAAATTATATATTCTAGAGTTCCCATAACTGCATTTTATTGCTTAGTCTTGGCTCCTTTATGACTTCCAATTTATCATCCCTAGTTAATTATGAAGTGGGACAGTGTTTTGGATTTGCACCACTAGTTGTCCCATTTGGACTCATGTTAATGTTCCAATTCTACTTGGACCACCAGAAGCATCATTAGTGGAAAATTTACCATCTAAAGGGAATGCCAATTGCCAATAACACATTTATTTACTGCATTGATGGCAAAAGGACTACTTTACACTACTGAGGTTAGGCTCAATGATATGTCACTCATAGTCGATAATGTAGTGGACTATGGAAGGTGACTACAAAACCAAAGGGGCATCCATTAGAACATCCATCAAATTATCTATACCAATGTTCCTTGAAAATCTGGGAAGTTGTACTGAAAAAAACTTATTTTACCACAAGAATGTTGGATGGTTCAAAAGTCATAGGAACCATGCAGAGATTTGGCAACATAGGATAGCCTATTGGAAGATGGTGAGCTTTATAAATGGGAGCCGAAGGAATCTTTGGAGGTATTTGCATATTCATGATTTGATATTGTTGTTATAGTAGATAACTAAACAAGATGCTTTGATTCTTTAACTTAATCCTTGCACAACATGATTCTTCAATCATGCAACATGATCTTCTCATTAATATATCAACTATTAGTGCAATCTCAATCTTCAATGTGCCCTGTAAAGCAAGGCTTGAGGTGCTTGAGGTCTTTATCAACAAGTGATCCTAAAAAAGACCTCCACGTATGCTAACACACCTGGCATGTTGGGTATTAGGATACCAACCAACAGTTCCCAATCAACATATAATTACTAAAGAAAACTACTTTCAAATTTCTAGTGGAGATTTATTCAAAATAGTCTTCACATGTTGTAATGATCTCCTTTCAATATATAATTACTAAAGAAAACTACTTTCAAATTTCTAGTGGAGATTTATTCAAAATAGTCTTCACATGTTGTAATGATCTCCTTTCAATATTTTTGTTGGAGGTTTCCTTGTAAATGTATTTCAAGTTGGAGGTTTCCCTAGAACTATACTTGCAGTGTCTTAATAAAAGGAATTGTTAAAAATACCAACACCATGGTCAATATCAACATTTATTCACTTCTCAATTTTTGTGAATTCTCAAGGTTATTTTCGCTTTTACTTTTCCTGAATTACTTTGACAAGACATGTGTATGAAATAAACTCATTCTCACTAATAGAATTTGTCTATGTTTGACGCTAAAGAATTGTTTATTTATACCTTTGATAAAAATTTCTATGGTTTAACCTTTAAAGTAACTTTATAAGATGGAAATAAAAGAAAACTATTTTCAAATTTCCGGTGGAGATTTCCTCAAAATAGTCTTCACATGTAGTAATGATCTCCTTTCAATATTTTTGTTGGAGGTTTCCCTGTAACTATATTTCAAGTTGGAATTTTCCCTAGAATTATTAAAAATACCATCACCATGGTCAATATCAACATTTATTTGCTTCTTAATTTTTTCTCTATTGTTCTTCTTGTAATACTTTGACAAGAGATGTGTATGAAATAAACTCATTCTCACTAATAGAATTGGAGGTTTCCCTAGAATTGTTAAAAATACCATCACCATGGTCAATATCAACATTTATTTGCTTTTTAATTTTGGCTCTTTTGCTCTTCCTACTTTGACAAGAACATTTATTTGCTTCTTAATTTTTGCTCTTCTTCTCTTCCTACTTTTACAAGAGATGTTTATGAAATAAACTCATTCTCACTAATAGAATTTGCATCTATGTTTGACCCTAAAAAATGGTCCATTTATACCTTTGATAAAAATTTCTGTACTTTAATCTTTAAAGTAACTTTATAATATGCAAATAAAACATTAACATAAGCCACAACTAAAAAAACATAATTTACATAATGTAACAAAATAATGTTTTATTTAAAAAAAATAAACTAACAAATAAACACAATTTTCTTTTCAAACAAAATGAATGATTTAATTTAACAAAATGAATAAAAATAAATTAACAAATAAACATAATTTTTTCTTCAAACAAAAATAAATAACAAATAAACATGATTTTCTCTTGAAACAAAAATAAATTATTCTCTTCAAACAAAATGAATGATTTAATTTAACAAAATGAATAAAAATAAACTAACAAATAAACATAATTTTTTCTTCAAACAAAAATAAACTAACAAACAAAATTTTTTCTTAAAACAAAATGAATGATTTATTTTTATTCATTTTTATTTGATTTATTAAATCAAACAAAATAATGATTTATTTTTTTTGATTTATTAAATTAAATGAAATGAGTGATTTATTAAATAAATGATCTGTTTTTCAAAGGTTATTCCAAGGGTTTTAGAATTATCAAGGAATAAACCTACAAATTTAATTTAACAAAATGAATAAATGAATAATTTATTTTTGTTTGATTTATTAAATCAAACAAAATGAATGATTTATGAAATGAAAGTTTTAGAATTATCAATGAATAAACCTACATATTGCTCATTATATTTTTGATAACATAACTTTATAATCAACAAATTAACAAATTTCTCATAATTATGATAAATAAAATAAAATGAATGAATAATTTATTAAATGAAAGTTTTAGAATGATCAATGAATAAACCTATGATAAATCAAACAAAATGAATGATTTATTAAATGAAAGTTTTAGAATTATCAATGAATAAACCTACACATTGCTCATTATATTTTTGATAACATAATTTTATAATTTACAAAATAAAAAATTTCTCATTATTTATTAAATAAAAGTTTTAGAATTATCAATGAATAAACCTATGATAAATCAAACAAAATGAATGATTTATTAAATGAAAGTTTTAGAATTATCAATGAATAAACCTACCAATTGCTCATTATATTTTTGATAACATAATTTTATAATTTACAAATTAAAAAATAATTTCTCATTTAATTGATAATTATTTGAAACACATTTATCATTTTCTCTTCGAACAAAATATATATTTTTACTTATCCATATTCTTTTCAAAATTCCAAGAAAATAGAAAACAGAAAAATGTTTCTGATTTATGCTTTTACAATGGTTTTTACACATTTCAAACTTTTAGCAAAAGCATTATGAAACTCATTTGGCTCAATCTCGGTCCACATTATTAGAAGGCCCGACTCGACCTGACCTGTCATGATTTCCCTTCGATCATTTGCTAAAAACTCTCATATTTCGCATTTCTCCGACATCAAACAGTAAAAATAACCGTCACCGAAAATCATGTGAAGCTTTGAGTTCACATTCTCTGAAATATATTTCCGCGTTCCTCCATGTTTTTACAGAGGGATTATATTGTATATTAGGTTTGAGGTAGTTTTGAGTCTTGCGGAGGAAGACCGGTGGTTCTTCCACTACTTAAAACTAGTGAAACCATACATTTGGCGGATCCAGTTCCTTGAATTTGGCATTGGTTTTAATGACCACTTGTGTACTTGATCACATTCTTGCTCTCTGTGGATGCTCTGAGCAAATTACCGTGCAATCATGATTAAACAAATTACGCTTTAACTGCGTTGACCATTAGATCGTGGCATGCATGCACTGTCACCGACGAAGTGCCCCTCGAAAGCCAGTTCACAAAACCCTAAGCCAGTGCCTGCAAATTCTAAGCCTGGACAGAACCCTCCGGACAGAAAGTTGCCCGATCTAGCCAATGGATGCTTGACAAGTGGTGGCCTATGAACTGCCCGATGTAGCCAACGGATGATTCACAAGTGGCGGTTTCTCAACCAACCGATTTGGCCAACGAATGGATCAGGTGGCAGCCTCTCAACCGTTCGATCTGGCCAGCAAATGGGGCAACAAGTGGCGGCCTCTCAGTGGTCTGATCTGGCCAGCGGATGGGGTGACAAGTGTCGGCGTCTTAGCGGCCCGATCTGGCCAGCGGATGGGCGACAAGTGGCGGCGTCTCAGCGGCCCGATCTGGCTAGCAGATGGGCGACAAGTGGCGGCGTCTCAGCGGCCCGATCTGGCCAGCAGATGGGCGACAAGTGGTGGCGTCTTAGCGGCCCGATCTGGCCAGCAGATGGGTGACAAGTGGCGGCCTCCCATCGACCCGATCTAGCCAGCAGATGGGTGACAAGTGGCGGCCTCTCAGTGGCCTGATCTGGCCAGCGAATGGGCGACAAGTGGCGGCCTCTCAGCGGATGGGCGACAAGTGGTGGTGTCTTAGCGGCCCGATCTGGCCAGCGGATGGGCGACAAGTGGCGGCCTCTCATCGGCCTGATCTGGCCAGCGGATGGGCGACAAGTGGCGGCCCGATCTGGCCAACGGATGGGCGACAAGTGGCAGCCTCTCAGCAGATAGTTCAACAAATAATGTATCTATAAGATATAACTGACTAAAAATATGATTTATACATTAACAACTAAAAATATGATTTACATGTCTTTTGTGAATTTGCACCTCAAATCAATCATTACAGTTGATGATTGAAATATGATTTACACATCTTTTGTGAATTTGCACCTCAAATCAATCATTATAGTTGACACTAAAAATCTGATTTACACTTCTTTTGTGAATTTGCACCTCAAATCAATCATTACAGTTGATAGTTCAACAGATGTTAAAATATGGAAAATTGTTTGCACATTAACATGTCAAAATAACCCTGCACATTAATCTGTCACTGCAGCCACAACTGCAAAAGAACCCTGCTGGTCATATGCACATCCAAACAAAAAAGGTGTTCGAGCTATAGAGCCATTTGTTAGTAACACACTAATATTGTCTCATTCTTAGTCATACTTTGATTAGCCATCTGTCTCTGCAGTTTCCATTTGTCACTGCAGCTACAACTGCAAAAGAATCCTGTTGGTCATATGCACATCCAAACAAAAAATGTGTTCGAGCTATAGAGCCATTTGTCAGTAATGCTCTAATATTGTCTCATTCTTAGTCATACTTTGATTAGCCAATTGTGATGGCAGACAACCCGAGCACTGCTAAAGCCCAATACTCCATCTGTCACTGCAGGCGAAACTGCAAAAGAACTCTAGAGGATCCATGATGTGCATACTCTATCTCACAGTGACATTGTACAAAGGTAGTCCTGCATTCATAGCTGTGACCTGTTTGCACATTCACACACATCGAGTCCCTGCAGGATACAAGTTGGCTTTTCTGGGTTTGTACAGAGGTTGTGGTTCCTTGGCACTTCTGCAAGGAGCATCACACTGGATCCAAGTCAAATCAATCCCCGTGTCAACATCAAGGTGATAGGCCTTTGGTGTGTTCCCAATGAGCATTGACACATAATAAAGTCAGCTAGATAGGACATTGCTCTGGATTGTAAAAGCAGTAGAGGAACTAGTAGAAGTTGTAGGTGACACATTATTTCTGATGGTGTCTCTCTCCACAAATGCCCTCAAATTTCAGATCAGGTTTGTCCTCTGTACAGAGTATACACACCAAATTTACTGTCCTCTTCATCCTCATCCTTGTTGGGACTGCTATCAAATCCAAAATAAGGCGTGCAATGCCAGATTTCCAAGGCCAGTGCCGCCACAAAGCAAGATAGCATCTGCCTTACTGTCATCCTCGTCCTCGTTGGGAATGCTATCAAATCCAGAATAAGGCGTCCAATGCCGGATTGCCAGGGCTAGACACCACTTGGCTATGGACCTTGGCCTTGAAGTCTTGCACACTGCATTACCACCATCTGCACCAACAGTGATGGGTTGACCTAGGACCTGTCACTTCCACTTGGGGGTTGGAATCACCTAATAGGATTATCCATCTAGCCATTCAAAACATAAGAGAGGAAACACCTATATGGGACTTGATCTAACTCTAGTTAGATATTTGATGGTGATCTTTGTGTGAAGTATTGGTTGTGCCCAACTTTAAGTATGGGCCACTGATGCATCTATGGTTTTAGTTACCTAATGATTGATTGATTTAGACTTATCTTGAAGGGGTATTGTGAGGTGATCCACATCACAACAACAAAGATTTCTTGAGGTGATTGCCCACCTCCTCAACATAGCAATAGAAGTTATACTATCTAGTGCAAAGAGAGCGATTGACTTTGTTGTTGCAGAATTTCCTACCTTGGAAATAGAATTGGGCTATTTGAGGACTTTTCATGATTCTTGACACTCGAGGAACCCCCAAAAGTTGAAATGTTGAGCCCTTGATGTTTACTGTTGGAGATGTTGATGATGTGCGTAGTGGACCCAGGCTAGCCTTGACACTATTTTGATGGACATCACTTGATTTAGAGCCTAGATGATGATGGTCATCCTTGAGATGACAAGAAAGGGCTTGTACATCACCTTGGAGGCCTAATCCTTTGCGATATTTTGAAGTCATGCCACTTATTTTCCTCTTGTGAGGGTGACATAGGGCACTTTTGGGCATGACATATTGGCATGGAGACTTTTGATCGCTTGCACATGATCCGTGAGGCACACTTTGTAAAGCATGGAGCACTCCTTATCCCTTGCCTCACACTTGAGGGTTTATTGAGCTCTTTTGGAGGGTGACATCACACTATTTAGTATTAGAGCGTTTATTCCCATCGTGTGGGATTTTATGGCATATTTGTTTTGTTTTTTAGCAATGAGGTTGGCATGTAACCTCTTTCTTGTAGAACACTTATGCCAACCTATTTCTAGTAGAACACTCAAAAGTTAACTTGTCATTAGAAATAAAGCCTTCCCCTTACTTTTATTTTCATCATCACACATGTAAATTTGGCCAATCTAAAAAGAGCGTGACTTCTTTTCTTATTAGCTCTCTAGGCATTTTATGGATGTGATGTCTTATTAGCTACCTAGGCATTTTATGGATGTGACTTGTTCTTGGATGTGAATTTTAATTAGAGACACTATTTTGGCATTGAAAGAAGAGCTATTGTAGAGCATTTTGTAAGTTTATTACTGATTCAATGAATAAGAGCAAGCTCCGTTATCCACCAAAAAGTGGGTAACATATAGGATAATTTTTTGTCCTCCTTGCACAGGAGGACAACCAACACTTGACATTATGCCATGGAACCTCCACATATATGCTCTAGTCAGATTTTCTCCCATCTGGCATCTTGAAAGAAGGTAGGTCATCCATTGGTAGGTACTTTTACCAATTTGTAATTATGTGCTTTTGCTTATGATTTTGAGGCATACTAATATGAATCAAAGGGTGAATGATTGATCGATCTTAACTATATTCTTGTTCCCTCACTTCACCTGGGTGGTTAGTCTTCGATCCCATTCGAGTGGGACCTCCTCTAAGGCCTTAATTATTATCAGAGGAACAATACTAGGGAGGCTTGATTGAAGTAGCATGCTCATGATATTCCATACTTGTCGCTTTACATCATTTCCTCTATTCCATATCCATTCTTTGGGCAAGTGCATTAGTCATGGGGATTAACACACTCTCATACTCGAGTGGACCTCCTCTAAGGCCTTAGGAATATAAGAAGGATGATAGTGGGGGACACTAGGGAGGCTTGATTGAAGTAGCATGCTCATGATATTCCATACAAGCAAAGAAAGCGACAACAAAGAAAAAATGAAAAATGCAAAAATGGCTAGGGCAAAAATTAGAGTGTGGGAAAAATCTTAGCATGAGCCCTACACACCATTAGCCATCACCTATTCCTAAAGCACTTAATGCTCCACACATAAAAAGGAACCATGTATTGTCCCAACCCTAATGAGAAATAAACCGCCTCATCTTAAGGGATTAAGAATGTTAAATCTCTCTCAAATGCAAGCTTGGGCTCCTGAGCCATGCACCCATATCAAAAAATTATGTAATGCTCCTCACATAAAAAGGAACTATGTATTGTCCCAACCCTAATGAGGAATAAACCAGCTCAATATTAAGGGATTATAAATGTTAAATCTCTCAAATGCAAGCTTGGGCTCCTGAGCAATGCACCCATATCAAAAAATTATAATAAAAAAAAGGCGCAACAAAGGGTTGGGAAAAGCAAGACAAGGAGAAGGATAACTCCTGCCTCCACGATTGCTCCCCCTTTCCATCTATAAATGTTAAATCTCTCAAATGCAAGCTTGGGCTCCTGAGCCATGCACCCATATCAAAAAATTATGATAAAATAAAAGGCGCAATAGAGGGGTGGGAAAAGTAAGACAAAGAGAGGGATAACTCATGCCTCCACAATTGCTCCCCTTTGCATCTATATAACATTAGTTGGTCACTTGGTTATGGACCTTGGCCTTGAAGTCTTTCCCACTCAATTACCACCATCTCCACATAAATCCATATCAAAAAATTACTTACTTAATGCTCCACACATAAAAAGGGACCATGTATTGCCCCAACCCTAATGAGAAATAAATCGCCTCATATTAAGGGATTATAAATGTTAAATCTCTCAAATGCAAGCTTGGGCTCCTTATCAAAAAATTATGATAAAATAAAAGGCGCAACAGAGGGGTGGAAAAAGCAAGACAAGGAGAAGGATAACTCATGCCTCCACGATTTCTCCCCCTTTGCATCTATAAATGTTAAAATGCAAGCTTGGGCTCCTGAGCCATGCACCCATATAAAAAACTTAAGATAAAATAAAAGGCGCAACAGAGGGGTGGGAAAAACAAGACAAGGAGAGGGATAACTCATGCCTCCACGATTGCTTCCCTTTGCATCTATGTACCATTAGTTGGTTACTTGGCTGTGGACCTTGGCCTTGAAGTCTTGCCCACTGCATTACCACCATCTGCACCAATAATGATGGGTTGACCTAGGACCTGTCACTTCCACTTGGGGGTTGGAATCACCTAATAGGATTATCCATCTAGCCATTCAAAACATAAGAGAGGAAACACCTATATGGGACTTGATCTAACTCTAGTTAGATATTTGATGGTGATCTTTGTGTGAAGTATTGGTTGTGCCCAACTTTAAGTATGGGCCACTGATGCATCTATGGTTTTATTTACCTAATGATTGATTGATTTAGACTTATCTTGAAGGGGTATTGTGAGGTGATCCACATCACAACAAAAAAGATTTCTTGAGGTGATTGCCCACCTCCTCAACATAGCAATAGAAGTTATACTATCCAGTGCAAAGAGAGAGATTGACTTTGTTGTTGCAGCATTTCCTACCTTGGAAAGAGAATTGGGCTATTTGAGGACTTTTCATGATGCTTGACACTCGGAGGAACCCCCAAAAGTTGAAATGTTGAGCCCTTGATGTTTACTGTTGGAGATGTTGATGATGTGCGTAGTGGACCCAGGCTAGCCTTAACACTATTTTGATGGACATCACTTGATTTAGAGCCTAGATGATGATGGTCATGCTTGAGATGACAAGAAAGGGCTTGTACATCACCTTGGAGGCCTAATCCTTTGCGATATTTTGAAGTCATGCCACTTATTTTCCTCTTGTGAGGGTGACATAGGGCACTTTTGGGCATGGCATATTGGCATGGAGACTTTTGATCGCTTGCACATGATTCGTGGGGCACTTCGTAAAGCATGGGGTACTCCTTATCCCTTGCCTCACACTTGAGGGTTTATTGAGCTCATTTGGAGGGTGAAATCACACTATTTAGTATTAGAGCGTTTATTCCCACAGTGTGGGATTTTATGGCATATTTGTTTTGTTTTTTAGCAATGAGGTTGGCATGTAACCTTTTTCTTGTAGAACACTTATGCCAACCTATTTCTTGTAGAACACTCAAAAGTTAACTTGTCATTAGAAATAAAGCCTTCCCCTCACTTTTATTTTCATCATCACACATGTAAATTTGGCCAATCTAAAAAGAGCGTGACTTCTTTTCTTATTAGCTACCTATGCATTTTATGGATGTGATGTCTTATTAGCTACCTAGGCATTTTATGGATGTGACTTGTTCTTGGATGTGAATTTTAATTGGAGACACTATTTTGGAATTGAAATAAGAGCTATTGTAGAGTATTTTGTAAGTTTATTACTGATTGAATGATTATTGATATTTTGCATGCTTTAAATAGTATTTCTACCGCTCCATGTCTAAATGCTTCTCATTGATGCAACTTTCCTTCATTATTGCATGTTGAATTGTCTTCTTAATAGACTACAAGGAAAATCCTAGCATGAAAACCTTATAATTAACTTCTCCCTTCACAAGAATTGTATTTAGGGTTTTACAAGTGGATGGCCTAGAGCATCCCCCCCTTATTTCATCAAAATCCTTCCTTGGAATTTAACTTCATTAAGACTACATTTGCCCTTTTGGCTAAGGAGCTAGCCTATAAGTGTGCTAATCAACCTTAAACTTAATTAAATTTCCCTAAACCCTCTCTCTCCAAAACGGTTAGGAAAACCACTAGCATTTTAAAAATAGATTTGAGAGTATGGTGTTATTTCATTACATAGGGGTGGCTCTAAATTGTAGGATAATTTACATAAACCATGTAAAAGCAAAATCTAGCATCATAATTTGTCTTGAACAACCTAGAAGGGATGGCGTCATCTCTACATCTCTATTTATTGTTTTTTTGCACATATCTAACAACCCAAAAGAAAAAGAAAAACAAGAAAAGGAAGTCACCCTCTATCCTAGAAGATGACTTACCCTCTATGCCATTATCGTTACCTTTGCTATGGTTTCCCACATCTCTCCCGCAAAAAGATATCCAATGGTCTCATCATGCTTCTGTGCCTTCCTTAACCTACATTGCATTTAATTTAAACAAATCATATAATTATGTAGCAACAAATGAAATAAATTAAATCAAGCATGGAACCATATAATTATGTACTAGCAAACAAATAAATTCTTCAATACATACCTCCATCGCCTTTGCTCGCCACACTTTTAGAATTAGATCCACAATAAATGTTGTAAAGACCTATTTAAATTCTCAACCTACTGAACCTCCCAAAAAAGGAAGAAAAATAATAAAAATAGATTAAAGAGCACAAAAGAAAAGTAAAATATAAAGTCACAAATTAGCATGGCCATGCTTTTTAAAAAACAAAAAACATAAAAATTAAACCAAAAAACAAAAACACAACAAGAACAAAAGATACAACAAAACTAACCAAAGAGAACAAGCAAACAAAAAGAAACAATATATGGGGACACTGATTTGCAATCCCCACAATCCCAACATGTGTCGATGGCCAACCAACACCCTGCACACCAAAAAAAAAATATTACATCATATTAAATATACAAAATATTGTATGAAACATGAAACAAATATCAAAATATCTTATGAGAAATCTTAATTAGAGACCAACAATATTACAAGTAATCTTATGCATTAGAGAGTACATGTCATGTAAACACTAAATATCAACCCTAAATAGATAAAGAGAAAGAAATGTTGTACTTGAAATGAAAAGGACTACTTATCAAATCATATATGGATTTTGCACCAAAAAATAACTCCGTTCGACTTTTGTATTCTTTGCACTCTACTACAATATCTATCTCATAAAGGTATATCGACAGTTTCATTAGTGGTCCTCCACATTCCATTATTTGTATTGCATTACAAAACAAAATATTATGAAAAAATATTAAATACACACAAAATGTTTGTGAAGTATTATGAATAAGCACTAGAAAGTACATCTTATGCAAATACTAAAAATCATTAACCTTAAATAGATAAGGGGGCAGGATCATATATGAATATTTATACCAAAAGAGAACTCACCTCTACCTTTGTGTTTACCTTTGCACTCTACTGCAATCTCTCCCTCCCAAGTACATTTCAGTAGTTTAACTAGTGATTTCTCCACATTATATTACCTACATTACATTGTGGTTAATAATTAAATAAATTGCAAATAATGTAAGATTTCTCGAATTTAAATGCACACATGTAACCATACATATCACCTCAACCTTTTCCTTAACCCACTGCATCTTTGGAATTATGGATTGTTAGGACCTACACTAATTTATCACTCAATGTAACAAATAGAAATCAAAATAAACACTTATGGGAATATCATAAATGAAAACAAAATGTCTTATAAGCAATATTATGCAAAAGCACATCCTATGCAATAACCAAAATCATAATTTGTCAACAAGAAAAGAGAAGGCAAAACCACTGTATTGAAATGAGAAAATATCCTTGAACTTGCTTTATGGCTTTACATTCTCCTAAACATATGCAAGTCTCTCACACAAAGATATTTATGTAGTTTCATCAATGTTCCTCCACCTTCCTTTACCTGCATTTGCATAGCATTCAATGCTCCTCCACCTTCCTTTACCTACATTTGCATAAAATTCATTATATAAATAAATCTCAAATAATATAATATGGATTGTTAGGACCTACCCTAATTTCCCACTCAATGTAACAAATGAAAATCAAAATACGAGCTTATGGGAATATCATAAATGAAACCAAAATGTCTTCTAAGCAAAATTATGCAAAAGCACATCCTATGCAATCACCAAAAATCATAATTTCTCAAGAAGAAAAGAGAAAGTTGAACCATTGTATTGAAATGAGAAGATATCCTTGAACTTGCTTTATGTCTTTACATTCTCCTACACATATGCAAGTCTCTCACACAACAAAGATATTTACGTAGTGATCTATGCTCCTTGATGAAGTTCATTTGCATAGCATTCATTATATAAATAAATCACAAATAATATAATATGCATTTCAATGCTCCTCCACCTTCCTTAAACTACATTTGCATAGCATTCATTATATAAATAAATCCCAAATAATATAGCATGCATTCAATTATACCTTCGTTATAGTGCGTCACATCACAGAATAATATTCAATAGTTTCACTATTGGTCCTTAACATTTCTTGATATGTATTGCATCTAAACTACAACAAATGCACACGATATAATAATGAATCAAGAAATGAGTTAAAGTAAAATGGGCATCACAAACATATAATTTAGTAACAAATAAGTAAGTTCGTTCATACCTCTTTTGACTTACAAATAAATAAGTAAATTTCCCCATACATACCTCATTCGTGTTTACCTGCTACATTTGTGGACTCCTACACATCTGCAAGACTCTCACACAAAAACATTTTTGCAGTTTTATCAATGCTCCTCCACCTTCCTTTACCTACATTTGCTTACCATTCATTATATAAATAAATATCACACAAAAATATTTATGTCGTTTATCAATGCTCCTCCACCTTCCTTAACCTACATTTGCATACTACTCATTATATAAATAAATAACAAATAATATATTGTATTCAATTATACCTTTTTCTATGGTGTCTCACATCACACAAATATATTTGGTAGTTTCACCAGTGGTCCTATCCTTCACCTTTCCTGAATTGTATTGCACTAAATTTTAACAAACATACATGATATAAAGATGAAACTCCTCCACCTTCCTTAAACCTACATTTGCATACTACTCATTATATAAATAAATAACAAATAAGATACTGTATTAAATTATACCTTTTCTATGGTGTCTCACATCACACAAATATATTTGGTGGTTTCACCAGTGGTCATGTCCTTCGCCTTTCTTGATTTGTATTGCAGGAAATTTTAACAAACTTACATGATATAAAGATGAAATGACAAATGAGTTCAATCAAAATGGGCATGAAACCAAATAATTTAGTAACAAACAAGTAACTTCCCCATACATACCTCTTTCACCTTTCCCCATAAAGAGGTAAATTCCTCCATACATACCTCATTAATTGAGGAACTTCATTAAGTAACTTCCTCATACATACCTCTTTCACCTTTCCCCATAGAGAGGTAAATTCCTCCATACATACCTCCTTCGTCTTTGCCCACTACACTTGTAGAGAATTTTAACAAACATACATGATATAAAGATGAAACAACAAATGAGTTCAATTAAAATGGGCATGAAACCAAATAATTTAGTAACAAACAAGCAACTTCCCCATACATAACTCTTTCACCTTTCCCCATAAAAGGGTAAATTCCTCCATACATGCCTCATTAAGTGAGGAACCTCATTAAGTAACTTCTTCATACATACCTCTTTCACCTTTATACATACCTCCTTCGTCTTTTCCCACTACACTTGTATCTCTACATCAGCCCTAAACCCACAATATGGGTTGTTAAGGTCTTCCTTAAATTCCCCACCCATTCAATCCAGGAAAAAAATATAATAAAAGAAAATAAGCTTAAAAGACATACAAGAAAAATAAAATACCAAACCATAAGTTAGCATGGCCATGCTCACGCATACAAAGATATAAAATCCACAACATTCAAAAAACAAAATAAAACAACAATGATCAACAATAGAAAAATACAACAAAAATACAAAGATATAAGAGCCACAACATTACAATAACACAATAAAACAATAGAAACAAAAATGACCAACAATGAAAATCACAAAAAAA
This sequence comes from Pinus albicaulis, assembly GCA_034641835.2. Taxonomy (NCBI): domain Eukaryota; kingdom Viridiplantae; phylum Streptophyta; class Pinopsida; order Pinales; family Pinaceae; genus Pinus; species Pinus albicaulis. Next base: position 1,245,110,901 of record CM076582.1, read on the forward strand.
ATAATATAAAAACACAAATAAGATATAGACTTTGCACTGCAACTGCAAAAAGCATCCATGGCCAACCACGGGGACCCTGCACAAAAAAAATAAATAACTATTAAATATAGACTAATAAATATTCTAAAAATATTAAATACAAATGAAATATTATGAGAAATATGACTAAAAATACTATGAGTAATCTCATGCACTAAAAAGTACATCTTATTTGAACAACAAAAATCGTAAATCCTAGATGAGGAGGGAGAAAATTATAGTATTTGCAACAAGAAATGTTACGTAGCATATCATACATGAATTTGAAAACAAAAGAAAATTGACCTCCACCTTTGCTTTTGCACTCTAGAGTCTACTAGAATGTGTCTCTCATGAATATGTTTTAGTAGTTTCCTTAGTGATCGCTTGTATCCATTTACCTACATGGCATTGCATTCAATAATCAAACATATGGCGAATAATATAAAACATCTCAAATTTAAATAAAATCCTTTACCTACATGGCATTGCATTCAATAATCAAACAAATGGCTAACAATGTAAAACATCTCAAATTTAAAAAAATAAAAAATAAATAAAAATAAAAAATAAAAAATATGGGATCACCATACATATGCCACAACGTTCACCTTTCCCCACAACACTTATGGAATAAAACAGATATGGAACCATACATATGCCACAACGTTCACCTTTACCCACAACACCTATGGAATAAAACAGATATGGGACCATACATATGCCACAACATTCACCTTTACCCACAACACCTATGGAATTATGGATTGTTAGGACCTACCCTAATTTCCCACTCATGTACCTAATAGAAATCAAAATAGACACTTACATATATTATGAGAATATCATAAATGAAAACAAAATGTTTTATAACTGATGCAATCACCAAAAATCACTTTTCTTCAACCAAAAAAGAGAAAGGAGAACCGTTGTATTGAAATAAGAAGATAATGTTGAACTTATTTTCTGGCTCTACACTCTCCTACACGTCTGCAACTTTCTCCTAAAAATATCGAGCTTTGCACTCAATATATTTGTATACATTATTGATTTCACTAAGATATATTTCCGTTGTGCAAAGTGCTTGTAAGTTGGGGGTTCCTAGTGTGTTTGTGTGCTTGGTAAGTTATAGACTAGACCTAACGCCTAAGGATATTTCAACATAGGGCTGCCTATTTTGGCATTTCCAATTGGCACATTGTATTTAGTTACAACTTGTTATCGTGCTTCATTTACTGCATATTCTTCACCGCAAAAGTATTATTTGCACATAATCCCATGCATTCAATGGAAGATATTCTACTTGAAAGGTTCCATGCATATGAAGGCAGCTTAACTTAAACATCTTCTCATGTTGATGAGTTGTCCACATATTTATCTACATCTTCTCATGTTGATGAGTTGTCCACATATTTATCTATCTTGATTAACTCTTTTAGAAGGGCACATTTTAAGGTGGGTTTGTTACTACTATTTTGGATATTTGACTTGGTTTAGGAAATCATTCACACAAATGCAAACAAATAAGAGCAATGGTATTGGAAAAACAAGAACAAGAAAAGAAAAGCACCCTCTATCCCAGAAGATAACTTACCCTCTATGTCATGGCACATTGTATTTAGTTACAACTTGTTATCGTGCTTCGTTTACTGCATATTCTTCACCGCAAAAGTATTATTTGCACATAATCCCATGCATTCAATGGAAGATATTCTACTTGAAAGGTTCCATGCATATGAAGGGAGCTTGACTTAAACATCTTCTCATGTTGATGAGTTGTCCACATATTTATCTACATCTTCTCATGTTGATGAGTTGTCCACATATTTATCTATCTTGATTAACTCTTCTAGAAGGGCACATTTTAAGGTGGGTTTGTTACTACTATTTTGGATATTTGACTTGGTTTAGGAAATCATTCACACAAATGCAAAAAAATAAGAGCAATGGTATTGGAAAAACAAGAACAAGAAAAGAAAAGCACCCTCTATCCCAGAAGATAACTTACCATCTATGTCGTGGTCGCTACCTTTGCTATGGTTTCCCATATCTCTCCCGCACAAAGAGATTCAATGGCTCCATCAATGCTTCTGCAACTTCCTTAACCTACATTGCATTCAATTTAAACAAATGATATAATTATGAAGCAACAACTGAGTTAAATTAAATCAAGCATGGAACCATATAATTGTGTACTAGCAAACAAGTAAATTACTCAATACATACCTCCATCGTCGTTGCTCGCCACACTTTTAGAATTAGACTCACAATAAAGGTTGTAAAGACCTATTTCATTTCCCGACCCACTGAACCTCCCAAAAAAAATAAAAATAAGAAAATAGATGAAAGAGCACATAAGAAAAATAAACTATCAAATCACAAATTAGCATGGCCATGCTCGAAAAAAAACAAAAAACATAAAAGTTAAACCAAAAAAAAAACCTACAACAATAACAAAAGATGCAACCAACGATAACAAAAAAACAACAAAATTAACCACAAAAAAACAAACAAACAAAAAGAAACAATAGATGGGAACACCTTGCAATCCCAACATGCGTCGATGGCCAACCAAGAACACCATGCACACCAAAAATATAGTATGTTATATTAAATATACAAATATCAAAATATCTGATTAGAAGTCTTAATTAGAGACCAACAATATTACAAGTAATCCTATGCACTGAGAGTACAAGCTATACAGACACTAAAAACACTAAAAATCAACCCTAAATAAATAAAGACGTAGAAATGTTGTACTTGAAATGAAAAGGATTACTTATCAAATTATATATGGATTTTGCGCCAAAAAAAAACTCACCTCTGCCTTCATATTCAATGCACTCTATCACATAATCCATCTCATAAAGATATTTCAGGAGTTTCATTAGTGGTCCTCCACATTTCGTTATTGGTATTGCATTGCACTCAACAAAATATTATGCAAAAGTATTAAATACATACAAAATGGTGTGAAGTGTTTTGAACCAGCACCACAAAGTACATCTTATGCAAATACTAAAAATCATAAACGTTAAATAGATAAAGAGGAGGGACCAAAAGAGAACTGACCGATATCTTTGTGTTTACCTTTGCAGTCTACAACAACCTCTCCCTCACAAGTACATTTCAGTTGTTTAGCTAGTGATTTCTCCACATTATATTACCTGCATTACATTATGGTTAATAATTAAATTAATAGCAAATAATGTAAGATTCCTTCAATTTCAATGCACACATGTAACCATATACATATCACCTCCACCTTTTCTTTAACCCACTACATCTTTGGAATTATGGATTCTTAGGACCTATCCTAATTTCCCACTCAATGTACCAAATAGAAATCAAAATAGACACTTATGGGAATATCATAAATGAACCATACATGTCACCTCCAACTTTTCTTTAACCAACTACATCTTTGAAATTATGGATTCTTACGACCTACCCTAATTTCCCAATCAATGTACCAAATAGAATTCAAAATAGACACTTGTGGGAATATCATAAATGAAAACAAAATGTCTTCTGAGCAATATTATGCAAAAGCACATCTTATGCAATCACCAAAAATCATAATTTCTCAACAAGAAAAAAGAAAAGAAAACCATTGTATTGAAATGAGAAAATATCTTTGAACTTGCTTTCTGGCTCTAAATTCTCCTACACATCTGCAACTTTCTCCCAAAAATATATTTCTATAGTTTCATCAAGGCTCCTTCGCCTATGTTTACCTACATTTGCATATAGCATTCATTATATAAATAAATCCCAAATAATATAATATGCATTCAATGTTCCTCAACCTTCCTTTACCTACATTTGCATAACATTCATTATATAAATAAACCCCAAATAATAATATGCATTAAATCATACCTTTATTATAGTGCCTCACTTCACAGAAAGATAATCAATAGTTTCACTAATGGTCCTTCACATTTTCTTGATTTGTATTGCATCTAAATTTCAACAAACACACATGATATAATAATGAATCGAAAAACAATTAAAGTAAAATGGTCATAACGAACATATAATTTAGTAACAAACAAGTAAGTTCCCTCATACATACCTCTTTCGCCTTTTCCCATAAGCAAGTAAATTTTCCCACACGTCTCATTCGCCTTTGCCCACTACACTTGTGGACTCCTACACATCTACAAGTCTCTCGCACAAAAATATTTTTGTAGTTTTATCAATGCTCCTCCACCTTCCTTAACATACATTTGCATACCACTCATTGTATGAATAAATCTCACAAATAATATAATATGCATTCAATTATACCTTTGTTATGGTCTCTCACATCACACAATTAAACCTCAAATAATATAATATGCATTCAACTATACCTTTGTTATGGTCTCTCACATCACACAGTTAAATCTCAAATAATATAATATGCATTCAATTATACCTTTGTTATGGTCTCTTACATCACACAATTATATTTGGTAGTTTCGCCAGTGGTCCTTCACCTTTCCTGATTTGTATCGCACTAAATTTCAACAAACACACGTAATATAATGATGAAGCAAAAAATGAGTTCACCTTTCCTGATTTGTATCGCACTAAATTTCAACAAACACAAGTAATATAATGATGAAACAAAAAATGAGTTCAACTAAAATAGACATGAAACCAAAACCATATAATTTAGTAACAAACAAGTAACTTCCCCCATACATACCTCTTTCACCTTTCTCCATAAACAAGTAAATTCCTCCATACATACCTCATTAGCCTTTGCCCACGACACTTGTAGACTCTACATCAGCCCCTAAACCCACACTATGGTCTGTTAAGGTCTTCCTTAATTTCCCCACCCATTCAATCCAGGAAAAAATATGAACTAAAGAAAATAAGCTTAAAAGACATACAAGTAAAACAAAATACCAAACCATAAGTTAGCATGACCATGCTCACAAACACAAACAATTTGAAAAAAACAAAAAGAAAAACAATAGAAACAAAATGAACAACAATAGAAAAATAAAACAAAAAAAACAAAGATATAAGAGCCACACCATTAAAAAAACAAAATAAAACAATAGAAACAAAAATGACCAACAATGAAAAAATACAATAAAAATAACAAAAACAAAACATAAAAACTCAAATAAGAGATGGACTTTGCACTTCAACTGCAAAAAGCATCCATGGTCAACCAAGGTGACCCTGCACATCAAAAATAAATAACCATTAAATATAGAACATTAAATATTCTAAAAATATTAAATACCCATGAAATATTATGAGAAATATGTAGCAAAAATCAAAATATTTTACGAGAATCTCAAATGCAGACTGAAAATATTACGAGTAATCACATGCACTAAAAAGTACATCTTATGCACATAAGAAAAATCTTAATTCCTAGATGAGGGGGGGGGGGGGAGGGGGGGAATTATAGCACTTGCAACAATAAGTTTTACATATTATACATGAATTTTGAAACAAAAGAAAATTAACCTCCACCTTTGCTTCTGCACTCTACTACAATGTCTCTCTCATGAAAATATTTTAGTAGTTTCATCAGTGATCCCCCGCATTCCTTTACCTTCAATGCATTGCATTCAATAATCAAACAAATGGATAATAATGTAAGACATCTCAAAATAAAAATAGATATGGGACCATACATACACCACAACATTCACCTTTACCCACTACAACTATGGAATCATGGGTTGTTAGGACCTACCCTAATTTCCCACTCATGTTCCTAATAAAAAATCAAAATAGACACTTAAATATATTATGAGAATATCATAAATAAATAAAAAATGTCTTCTCAACAATATTATGAAAAAATACATCTTATGCATTTACCAAAAATCACAATTCCTCAACAAAAAAAGAGAAAGGAGAACCATTGTATTGAAATGAGAAGATTCTACACGCTCCTACACATTTAAAACTTCCTCCCAAAAGATTTGTTATTTTAAAGAGGTTGAGATTTAGTTATCTGTACCAGGCGGGAGGTGATGCCATAAAGTCTGTTATAGGCTGGCCTAAAAGTCCTAAGGGTGTTGGACAATGCCCTAGATTACACCACAGCGTGTCCATACTAGGCACCCAAGCAAAAGGAAATAAGAAGCCTCAAAGCCTTGAGGAGGATGAGCAGATGTATCTCAACTTGAGGAAAAGGTGAGCGAGGGTTGTATTTTGTGTTGGGTAGTTGTTGAGAAGCACATCAAAGGTTTTCTCATATGAGGAGCTTTGGACAACAAGGTTATGGCCGAGTATAAAGTGATTTGAAGGGAAAATCCACTGTGAGTAGCTATTGTTTGGGGCTAATAAATGTAGGTTAGCACCTTGCCCAATAGAAACTACAAACTCAACGCCATAAACAACTCAAAAACCTAACTCTCGATCTCTGCCAAAAATCAGACTCGCTTGGGCAAGCCGCATCTCTTTCTATAATGCCTTAGCTGTGATTTCAATTTCTACATTGCACACCCCTGCCTGTAGTTTTGTGATATTGCACAAACTTGCATCTTTGTGATCTTCATTGTGTTCCTCCTACAAATCGTGCGAAGTTCCTTTTATACCCATGCGACCACCCTCCATTCCAACTGACACGTCATTTCCATTTAATTCAACGCATCGCTCAAGTTATGCGGTCGGGTAGGCGTCGAAATGACCTGTCATTTGGTCGTACGGGGGCCCCTCCGTCATGTGGATGCGCCCTGCCCACATAAGATAGCTCACATACTAACGTTCGCCCTTCATTTCCTTCATCCACACACCTTCGTTTTGCCTCTTGCTTCGTTCACACACCATGCCAACCGATGCCCTCGTGCAACTCGTGTCACCCCTCACCCATGTTGTTCGGTCCACACTTTCGAACGCCTTTGCCTAGTCTGCCAACCGTGTCGCCCAAGTATATGTCACCTTCTCACCTCCATGTTATGCAAGTCACGTTTCGGCGCCTCGCCCTCGTGCAGGCACGTCCAGGGCGCACACCTTTATGCTTTGCACAAAACACCCCGTGTGTCCTCTTCGCTCATTTTGTTAGCCTAGTCGTGTCACCCTGTCGTGCACGAGACGTTCACCCATGGGCGCGCAGGCGCCTTACCTTCGTGTGGGCGCTTCCAGGATGCTTGCCTCCACGTTGTGCACGCAACGCCATCACAGTCGCACTTCGATTTTATGCCACCTCAATTCTCAACTTCGGTTTTTCACCACTTCAAGTGGACACCTCAATTCTCCACTTCAATTTTCTACCACCTCAATTCTCCACTTCAGTTTTTTGCCACTTCAAGTGGGCATGGGCAGTCATGGGCGCTCGCTTGGCCTTGGTGCCAACTCAGCCCCCTGACATCCTCCCCCACTTCAAAATGGTGTCGTCCTCAATAACAACTCCACTTAGCAACTTCTTTGCCAAGTCCAAATATCACAAAGTGCCTCCATTTCCAATGTATGTTATTCCCATTGCATGAAATCCTTACCCTCTTCACATGAACCTTATTCAAGGCTCACGACTCCATGTCACTAAGACTCCTCAAGTTCACAGTCATCGACCACATCTCGTCACAATCCTTCACATTGCCCGAACTCACGAAAGGTTTCTCCCTCCCACTTGATTGCATGCCTCGGTCATAAATCATAGCGTGCCAACCTACTGCTGCCATACTCCAACTCAAATCTTCCATGTACTCGTGCACTTGGCCACCCCCCAACTCACGAAAGGTTTCTCCCTCCCACTTGGTTGCATGCCTCGATCGTAATTCATAGCGTGCCAACCTACTGCTGCCATACTCCAACTCAAATCTACCATGTACTCGTGCACTTGGCCACCCTATGACTCGAACTAGTTGGGTGATCAACCCAACCATCACGTCTAACTCATGAGAATGCACCTCCTCATGCCATCGTCTGTTTTTTCTTCAACACTTCGTCACATCCTCAACTTCAATCAAGAACTCTTCCCGTATATCCTTCAACCAACCATCGTGCCATATCTAGGTCCATGAAGAAAATTACATCTTATCTTGGATATGCTACACATCATCACTATCAAAGGAGCAAGTCTTCACTTGCCTCATCATATCGTCCATGTGTTGCCCATGGTCATAGACCAACAACCTTTATGTCCATCAAAATGGTTAAGTCTCATTGGACTCAACCCATGCCTAAGTGCTCCCACCAAGCCACCCTTGTCGTTGCAACCACCATCCAACTCCAAGGTGTCTTGCTCCTATCGCATCCGTCAAGTTACTCATCACGAACACATCCCATACTGTGCCCAAGGTATACATCCCATGTTGAGAATTTGGTGGGGCATTGATTCATTAAAATTCTCTTCTTAATGATGATACTTCTTTTACTTATGTCTTCCTTTCTTAGCTTATTAAGTCTTTCATCAAGTCAATTATCAAAAACACAAGAGACACAGATTTAGGCTTTTCAAGCCAAGGCCAAAACCTCTCCCTCTTGGAGAGGAAAACCCACAAGAAATTATTCTTACAAAATTTCAGATGACAAGTACCATGACCATGACATAGACCCTTGACCCTTGTATGCCTCCAAGACCTTGTCACTGCTTCTTCATTGATTCCTTGAGTTGATCCTTCTTTATTACACCTTCCTGCATCGTTCGACACCAAGACTACAAAGCTCGGTCTCTACTTGGCTTCTTGTATTTATTGCAATACTTTCTCATACTTAACACAATCATATATCTACACTTCAAAGCAACCCTTCTTCGCACCTTAACACATTCATATATACACACTTCAAAACAACCCTTCTTCGCACGTTAACACAGTCATATATGACTGAAGTTACTTTTGCAACTTTGTCTGCAATTCAGACCCTATACACTTCACACACACACACACATATTATGTCTTCCTTATCCATAATTTCTTCACACTATATATCACTGATCCTCGAATCTATAATCCGCAGTCTTTTCACCCTAAACCTTGTTCGAAAAACTTAGAGAAAACGAAATTTTTGTGTGTCCTTTTCTGCACAGTATATAGGGTATATATAGTTGACCCTACCTGTAATTAAGTCGACCTGTCCATGTGAAGTGAGGCCGACTTGAGCACTGTTTTCTAGGACGACTTGTAGAGCTTATTGAAGGCAGACTTGAAGGGTATTCCAACATTAATTTTGAGCATCATTTGTGCCATGTCTTCAAGCTTGATTGGCAAGGTCTTGAGGCAAACAAGTTTGACTTGACTCTTCATAAACATGACCCTTTAATTTGTACATTTATGACCAGAAGACCAATCCCTAATAGACATCAAGAATAATTTTATTGACCTAAAATAAAACCTTGCTCATGAAACCCATGAAGCAGGCATACGAAAAATATATATTTTATTATCTTTGTTCTCTTCATTACATAAATACATAATTACATAGTCAATATGAAGATCGATCCTAGTTACACCTTCCCACATCCCATACTACATCAAAATCAAGTTCAAAACTGACCTCAGCTCCTCAAAGAACCAGACACTCCAAGCCCACCATAGCATGAAGTCTTCATGGGTTGCAACTTTATTCAAGTCATCATAGGCTCCTTCGAACCATCTTCAACTCGTCACTTCAAGCAGGTACACTTTTCTTGGTCGCAAGTCCCATCGCAAGTTGCTTCTGCCCACTTCTTCGCATGAATGCCTTCATTAGTCACCCATGTATTCCTTCAAAAATGACCATGGCCTTGTTGTTCGAATGCGGCTAGCATCCCCCATCGGTACTTTTGCAAAACATATTCATATTGCACCAACACACCCATTCTACACGACATCCCTGCTTGGCACTTCCGCTTAATGTCCATATGCGACATCCCATACAAAGCGCCCTTCCGTGATGTCCCTTCACAAAGTCAACCATGCCCTTCTCTTCTACTTGATGCACATAACTTTAGTTGCCCAATTCATCCACTTTGGCAGGACCATTGCAACTTTAGCCATCACATCCTTGCCTTCGGTTAGGTTAGCGCCCTCGGTCGCCCTACCCTCATATCACCTTTGCAGGGCCCTTCCATCATTGCTGCCTCCCCCACTAAAGGTTCGCCAAAGACTTCTCCTTGGACCAAATGAGGCTCCAATAATGAAGTGAACCCAAATACTCATCATATCGCCTTCCTCACTTTGGTGTGCCCTTCCTTCTTTCCATGAGTCATGCCAGTCACTTAAGCCAAATATCCATTTGACTAAGCATGACTCACTCATTGCATAAGTTCATCATGTTCCACCCTTGTCTCGGGCATTCACACCTTCTCCTATAAGGTCAAATACCATTGAAACAAGTCCTACAAAAGCCAAAATCATGCATCACATAACTAAACGCAAACATACCTCAATCTTCCAAGTGAAAGTCATCCATCGCACGTTCCTCGAAATAAACACAAGGGGAACCACCATACAACTTCCATCAACAACTTCATCTTTCTTCCATGGTTGCGATATGCACGAATCTGGTCCAACTTCGACAAGCTCCATCTCACTAAGTTCTTCCCCTTCCGTTGGCAATGTCACAACACTTGTTTCTTCATGCTTGTCCCCATAGTCAACTTCTTTTTTCAATAGTTGCAACATAGCCAAATCTAGTTCAACAATGGTAGGCATCATCCCACCAAACTCTTCCTCTTTTGGCGCCATGTTCATAACACTCACATCGCGCTTGACCATCATACCAACTTCCTCTTTATATGTCGCAAATTCTTCTTCATCATCACGGCTAGAAGCTTCAATCTGCCCAACCACCCAACCAAGTTGGAGAAGCTCGTTTCAAACCTTGTCTTCCAAAACTTCAAGTTCTTCTCGTAATCTCAACCTTTCTTCCTTCATGCGGCCGACCTTGTCCAAGAGCTGCGTAATTATATCATGGCCCACTTGCAATCCTGCCATCGTATTGCCCAACCCTTACTATATTCACATCCTTGATCCCAGTTCCAACCAAACTTAAATTTCTACCAAACTCCCACCTTCGCAAAGTAGGCTTTGATACCATTTGTCACGACCCCACGATGGGATGCCTTGAGACCACCGCAGGATTTGTGCGGCACCGACGATATTTCGTCGTAGTTATACAACTACTCTAACCCAGACTACGCCTAACTCTTATACACTTAAACACTTAGAAAATTTTCCAATTTCAATCTTCTTATTCTAAATTATACAAAAGTGCGATACTATCACTTCAATACAAGCAATAGAAATAAAAATTCGTTAATAGTCTGCGATATCGTAAAGCAACGAAAATAAAATTCAACATACACAAGTAAAAGAATGTGTGATGGGAGGAGGCAACTCCCAAAATACTTTTCCCCTTTGCTTCTTTTATTAAACTTCAAAGTATATTTCAACAACGTTACAAGGAGCCAGCCATGGCAAAGTCCACACGCTGCCTAAGTATAAAGAGTGGAAGTCGTTGGCCAAACCCAACGCACTAGCCAAAAGTGCCAAGTCCACAACTAGGGTCGTGCCCAACCTAAGATTAGCACTTTCCCAACAGAAACCCCAAACTTGGCACCAAAAACAACTTGGAAACCAAACTCTCAAACTTTGCTAGAAACCAGACTTGCTTTGGCGAGCTACACCTCTTTCTGCGATTTGTCTTAGCTGTGATTTTCCTTTCTGCGAAGTGCGCCCCTGCTTGCGGTTCTACGATATCACACAAACTTACATGTCTATGATATTCGTTAATTTCCTCCTCCAAGTCGTGCAAACTTCCTTTTATACCCATTCAACCACTCTCCATTCCAACTAATGTGTCGATCCCCTTCAAGTAGACCAATCGTTCAAGTCGTGTGGTCATGTGGGCGCCGAGCCGACCCATCATTCAAGTTGTGTGGCTGTTGGGCCGACCCTTCATTTGGTCGTGCAAGGGCCCCCTACCGTGCGAACTAACCCACCATTTGGTCGTGTGTACGCACCCTACTCGCGGGCGTTTTCACACACACTAACATTCACCCACCGTTTCCTTCATCGACACGCCTTTGTTTCGCCTCTTGCTTCGTTCACACATCGGGCCAACCGACAACCTTGTGTAGCTCGTATCACCCCTCATGCGTGTCATTCGGTCCACACTTGTGTACGCCTTCGCTGAGTCTGAATGCCATGTCGCTCAAGTATGTGATGCTTGCCCATCGTCATGTTATGCAAGCCACGTTTGGGCGCTCGTACGCCCTGCCCAGGGCGCACTTCCTTGTGCTTTGCACATGACGCCCCTCGGGTCCACTTCGCTCATTTCATTCACCCGGTTGTGCCGCCTGTCATGTCGCCCTGCCATGCACGAAAAATTTTCCCATGGGAAACCAGGGGCCTTGCCTTCGTGCGGGCGTGCCCAAGGCGCTTGCCTTTGCTTTGTGCACACAATGCCCTCACTATTGCACTTTGATTTTTCGTCACCTTGGTTCTCCACTTTGGTTTTTTTCACCACTTTAGGAGGGCATGGGCACCCACTTGGCCTTGGTGCCAACTCGGCCCTCTGACAGGAAATAAGGCCTCAAAAGGTTGATTACATCAACAAGTAAGTAATGTATTTTGTTCTTGTTTTTTTGGCAATTCAAAGGTCAAAAGGGATCTGACCTCTAGCCCTAATTTTGTATACTGTGTATACAAGTTATACAAGTGACCTGAAGGGAAATTATCCCTAGTACGGGAGCCCTAATGATGCTTTTATTAATGGATTAATAAAGATCGAGCTTTGCGCCCAATATATTTGTGCACTTTATTAATTTCAGTGATGTAGATTTCTGTTGTGCAGAGTGCTGTAAGTTGGAGGTTCCTAGTGTTTGTGTGCTTGGTAAGCCATACACCAAATACAAGACCTACGGAAATTTCAACATGGGGCTTCCAATTTTGGCATTTCTATTTGGCACATTGTATTTAGTTACATCATGTTATCGACCATCATTTATTGAATATTATTCACCAAAAAAAAGGAATATTTTCACATCATTCCATTAATTCAATTGAAGAATTTCCACCGAAAAGGTTGAAAGACTCACATATCCATGCATATGACGGAGGTTTGGCTTAGACACCTTCTCATGCTTGTGTGTTGTCCACATATATTGTATATCTTGATTAACTCTTTTAAAAGGGCACATTTTAAGTTTGGGCTGTTACTACTATTTGGGATATTTGACTCACATATCCATGCATGCTGCTTACACACCTTCTCATGCTTGTGTGTTGTCCACATATCTTGTATATCTTGATTAACTCTTTTAAAAGGGCACATTTAAAGTTTGGGTTGTTACTACTATTTGGGATATTTGACTCACATATCCATGCATATGACAGAGGTTTGGTTTACACACCTTCTCATGCTTTTGTGTTGTCCACATATCTTGTATATCTTGATTAACTCAAGAAGGGCACATTTTAAGTTTGGGTTGTTACTACTATTTGGGATATTTTACATGGTTTAGCCTTTAGGAAGCCAAGCTCACAAATGCAAAGAAATAAGAGTAATGGTAGTGGAAAAAGAAAAACAAGAAAATAAAAGTCACAAGAGTAATGGTAGTGGAAAAAGAAAAACAAGAAAAGAAAGTCACTCTCTATCCTAGAATATAACTTACGCTCTATGCCATGTTCGTTACCTTTGCTATGGTTTCCCACATCTCTCCCGCAAAAAGATATTCAATGGCTTCATCATGTTTCTTCACCTTCCTTAACCTACATTGCATTTAATTTAAACAAATGATATAATTATGAAGAAACAAATGAAATAAATTAAATCAAGCATGGAACCATATATTTATAAGTAAATTCTTCAATACATACCTCCATCGCCTTTGCTCGCCACACTTTTAGAATTATACCCACAATAAACATTGTAAAGTCCTATTTAATTTCTCAACCCACTGAAACCCCAAAAAAATGAACAAAAATAAGAAAAATAGACAAAAGAGCACATAAGAAAAATAAAATATAAAGTCACAAATTAGCATGGCCATGCTTAGCAAGAAACACAAAAATTAAACAAAAAAACAAAAACACAACAATAACAAAAGATACAACCAACAATAACAAAAAAAACAACAAAAATAACCAAAAAAAACAAGCAAACAAAAAGAAACAATAGATGGGGACACTGAGTTGCAATCCCAACAATCCCAACATGCGTCGATGGCCAACCAAGAACACCCTGCACACCAAAAAAATATATTACATTATATTAAATATAAAAATATTGTAAGAAACATGGAACAAATATAAAAATATCTTATGAGAAATCTTAAATAGAGACCAACAATAATGCACTAGAAAGTACATGTTATGTAAACACTAAAAATCAACCCTAAATAGATAAAGAGAAAGAAATGTTGTATTTGAAATGAAAAGGATTACTTATCAAATCATATATGGACTTTGCTCCAAAAAATAACTCAGTTCTACTTTTGTATTCTTTGCACTCTACTACAATATCTATCTCATAAAGATATTTCGAGAGTTTCATTAGTGGTTCTCCACATTCTAGTATTCTTTGCACTCTATTACAATATCTATCTCATAAAGATATTTCGAGAGTTTCATTAGTGGTCCTTCTCATAAAGATATTTCGAGAGTTTCATTAGTGGTGCACCACATTTCATTATCTGTATTGCATTACACTCAACAAAATATTATGAAAAAATATTAAATACACACAAAATGTTGTGAAGTATTATGAATATACACTAGAGTACATATTATGCAAATACTAAAAATCAATAACCTTAAATAGATAAGGGGGCAAGATCATATATGTATATTTACACAAAAAGAGAACTCACCTCTACCTCTGTGTTTACCTTTGCACTCTACTGCAATCTCTCCCTCCCAAGTACATTTCAGTAGTTTACCTAGTGATTTCTCCACATTATATTACCTACATTACATTGTGGTTAATAATTAAACAAATGGAAAATGATGTAAGATTTCTTGAATTTAAATGCACACATGTAATCATACATATCACCTCAACCTTTTCCTTCACCCACTACATCTTTGGAATTATGGATTATTAGGACCTACACTAATTTCCTACTCAATGTAACAATAGAAATCAAAATAGACACTTATGGGAATATCATAAATGAAAACAAAATGTCTTCTAAGCAATATTATGCAAAAGCACATTCTATGTAATCACCAAAATCATAATTTCTCAACAAGAAAAGAGAAAGCAAAACCATTGTATTGAAATGATCAGATATCCTTGAACTTGCTTTATGGCTTTCCATTCTCCTACACATATGCAAGTCTCTCACACAGAGATATTTACGTAGTTTCATCAATGCTCCTGCACCTTCCTTTACCTGCATTTCCATAGCATTCATTCTATAAATAAATCACAAATAATATAATATGGCATGCAATGCTCCTCCACCTTCCTTTACCTACATTTCCATAGCATTCATTATATAAATAAATCCCAAATAATATAATATGGATTGCTAGGACCTACCCTAATTTCACACTCAATGTAACAAATAAAAATCAAAATAGGCACTTATAGGAATATCATAAATGAAAACAAAATGTCTTCTAAGCAATATTATGCAAAATCACATCCTATGCAATCACCAAAAATCATAATTTCTCAACAAGAAAAGATAACACAAAACCATTGTATTGAAATGAGAAGATATCCTTGAACTTACTTTATGTCTTTACATTTTCCTACACATATGCAAGTCTCTCACACAAAGATATTTAGGTAGTTTCATCAATGCTCCTTCACCTTTCTTTCAAACAAAGATATTTGTGTAGTTTCATCAATGCTCCTTCACCTTCCTTTACCTACATTTGCAAGCATTCCTTATATAAATAAATCACAAATAATATAATATGCATTCAATGCTCCCCCACCTTCCTTTACCTACATTTTCATAGCATTCATTATATAAATAAATTCCAAATAATATAATATGCATTCAATAATACCTTTGTTATAGTGTCTCACATCAAAGAAATATATTCAATAGTTTCACCAATGGTCCTTCACATTTCTTGATCTGTATTGCATCTAAATTTCAAAAAACGCACATGATATAATAATGAATCAACAAATGAGAAAGTAAAATGGGTATCACAAACATATAATTTAGTAACAAACAAGTAAGTTCCCTCATACATACCTCTTTTGCCTTTGCCCATAAAAAACTAAATTTCCCCATACATACCTCATTCGTCTTTACCTGCTACATTTGTGGACCCCTACACATCTGCAAGACTCTCACACAAATATTTTTGTAGTTTTCTCAAATGCTCTTCCACCTTCCTTAACGTACATTTGCATACCATTCATTATAAAAATAAATATTACACAAAAATATTTATGTCGTTTTATCAATGCTCCTCCACCTTACTTAACCTACATTTGCATACCACTCATTATATAAATAAATATCAATAATATAATGTATTCAATTATACCTTTGCTATGGTGTCTCACATCACACAAATATATTTGGTAGTTTCACTAGTGGTCTTGTCCTTCACCTTTCCCGATTTGTATTGCACTAAATTTTAACAAACATACATGATATAAAGATGAAACGACAAATGAGTTCAATTAAAATGGACATGAAACCAAATAATTTAGTATCAAACAAGTAACTTCCCCGTACATACCTCTTTCCTCCATACATACCTCATTCGTCTTTGCCCACTACACTTGTAGCCTCTACATCAGCCCTAAACCCACACTATGGGTTGTTAAGGTCTTCCTTAATTTCCCCACCCATTCAATACAGGAAAAAAAATATAATAAAAGAAAATAAGCTTAAAATACATACAAGAAAAATAAAATACCAAACCATAAGTTAGCATGGCCATGCTCACAAATACAAAGATATAAAAGCCACAACATTCAAAAAAACAAAATAAAACAACAATGACCAACAATACAAAAATACAAAGATATAAGGCCACAACAATACAAAAACACAATAAACAAAAATGACCAACAATACAAAAATACAACAATAAACAACAATGACCAACAATACAAAAATACAACAATAAAACAACAATGACCAACAATACAAAAATACAACAAAAATAAAAAGATATAAGGCCACAACATTAGACAAAATAAAACAATAGAAACAAAAATGACCACCAATGGAAAAATACAATGAAATTAACAAAAACACAAATAAGATATAGACCTTGCACTGCAACAACAAAAAGCATCCATGGCCAACCAAGGGGACCCTGCACACCAAAAATAAATAACTATTAAATATAGATTAGTAAATATTCTAAAAATATTTAATACAAATGAAATATTATGATAAATATGTAACAAAAATCAAAATATCTTATGAGAATCTCAAAATCGTAAATCCTAGATGAGGGCGGAGAAAATTATAGTATTTGCATTGAGAAATATTACATAGCATATCATATACGAATTTCGAAACAAAAGAAAATTTACCTCCACCTTTGCTTCTGCACTCTAGAGTCTAACACAATGTGTCTCTCATGAATTAATTTTAGTAATTTCCTTAGTGATCGCTTGTGTTCCTTTACCTACATTGCATGAAAATATTGAGTAATCTCATACACTAAAAAGTACATCTTATGTGAACACCAAAAATCGTAAATCCTAGATGAGGAGGGAGAAAATTATAGTATTTGCATTGAGAAATATTACATAGCATATCATATATGAATTTAGAAACAAAAGAAAATTTACCTCCACCTTTGCTTCTTCACTCTAGAGTCTAACACAATGTGTCTCTCACGAATATATTTTAGTAATTTCCTTAGTGATCGCTTGTGTTCCTTTACCTACATTGCATGAAAATATTATGAGTAATATCATGCACTAAAAAGTACATCTTATGCAAACACCAAAAATCGTAAATCCTAGATGAGGAGGGAGAAAATTATAGTATTTGCAATGAGAAATATTACATAGCATATCATATATGAATTTCGAAACAAAAGAAAATTTACCTCCACCTTTGTTTATGCACTCTAGAGTCTAACACAATGTGTCTCTCATGAATATATTTTATTAGTTTCCTTAGTGATTGCTTGTGTTCCTTTACCTACATGGCATTACATTCAATAATCAAACAAATGGCTAATAATATAAAACATTTCAAATTAAATAAAATCTTTTACCTACATGGCATTAAATTCAATAATCAAACAAATGGCTAATAATGTAAAACATCTCAAATTTAAATAAAAACAGATATGGGACCATACATATGCCACAACATTTACCTTTACCCACAATACCTATGGAATCATGGATGGTTAGGACCTACCCTAATTTCCCACTCATGTACCTAATAGAAATCAAAATAGACACTTACATATATTATGAGAATATCATAAATGAAAACAAAATGTTTCCTAAGCAATATTATGAAAAAATACATCCGGTGCAATCGCGAGAAATCACAATTCTTCAACAAAAA
The DNA here is from genome assembly GCA_034641835.2 of Pinus albicaulis. NCBI lineage: Eukaryota > Viridiplantae > Streptophyta > Pinopsida > Pinales > Pinaceae > Pinus > Pinus albicaulis. The sequence continues at coordinate 1,245,129,328 of CM076582.1, forward strand.
AGGAGAGAGTAGAACAATTGTATTGAAATGAGAAGATATCCTTGAACTTTCTTTTTGGCTCTACACTCTCCTAGACATCTGCAATTTTCTCCCAAAAATATCAAGTTTTGCACTCAATATATTTGTATACGTTATTGATTTCACTAAGATAGATTTCCGTTGTGCAAAGTGCCTATAAGTTGGGGGTTCCTAGTGTGTTTGTGTGCTTGGTAAGCTATAGACTAGATCTAGCGCCTAAGGATATTTCAACATGGGGCTGCCTATTTTGGTATTTCCAATTGGCACATTGTATTTAGTTACAACTTGTTATTGTGCTTCATTTACAACATTATTCACCGGAAAAGTATTATTTGCACATAATCCCATGCATCCCATTGAAGATATTCAACTTGAAAGGTTCCATACATATGAAGGGAGCTTGAATTAAACATCTTCTCATGTTGATGAGTTGTCCACATATCTTATCTATCTTGATTAACTATTCTAGAAGGGCACATTTTAAGGTGGGCTTCTTACTACTATTTTGGATATTTGACTTGGTTTAGGAAACCATGCACACAAATGCAAAAAAATAAGATAAATGTTATTGGAAAAACAAAAACAAGAAAAGAAAAGCACCCTCTATCCCAGAAGATAACTTACCCTCTATGTTATGGTCACTACCTTTGTTATGGTTTCTCGCATCTCTCCCGCACAGAGCTTCAATGGCTCCATCAATGCTTCGACACCTTCATTAACCTACATTGCATTTAATTTAAACAAATGATATAATTATGAATCAACAACTGAGTTAAATTAAATCAAGCATGCAACCATATAATTCTGTACTAGCAAACAAGTAAATTACTCAATACATACCTCCATCGTCTTTGCTCGCCACACTTTTAGAATCAAACTCACAATAAATGTTGTAAAGACCTATTTAATATCCCGACCCACTGAACCCCCCAAAAAACAAATAAAAATAAGAAAAATAAAATATCAAGTCACAAATTTGCATGGCCATGCTCGAAAAAAACAAAAAACATAAAAGTTAAACAAAAAAAAAACTACAACAATAACAAAAGACGGAACCAACAATAAGAAAAAAACAACAAAACTAACCAAAAAAACAAGCAAACAAAAAGAAACAATAGATGGGGACACTGATCTGCAATCCCAACATGCGTCGATGGCCAACCAAGAACACCCTACACACCAAAAATATATTATGTTATATTAAATATACAAATATCAAAATATATTATTAGAAATCTTAATTAGAGACCAACAATATTACAAGTAATCATATGCACTAGAGAGTACAAGTTATACAAACACTAAAAATCAACCCTAAATAAATAAAGACGTAGAAATGTTGTACTTCAAATGAAAAGGATTACTTATCAAATCATATATGGATTTTGCGCCAAAAAAAAACTCACATCTACCTTTATACTCGGTGCACTCTATTACAATATCCATCTCATAAAGATATTTCACGAGTTTCATTAGTGGTCCTCCACATTCCATTATTTGTATTGCATTGCACTCAACAAAATATTATGAAAATGTATTAAATACACACAAAATGTTGTGAAGTGTTTTGAATCAGCACTAGAAAGTACACATCTTATGCAAATACTAAAAATCATAAACCCTAAATAGATAAAGAGGCAGGATCATATATGGATTTTACCCCAAAAGACAACTCACCGATATCTCTATGTTTACCTTTGCACTCTACTGCAATCTCTTCCGCACAAGTACATTTCAGTTATTTAGCTAGTGATTTCTCCACATTATATTACCTGCATTACATTGTGGTTAATAATTAAATAAATAGCAAATAATTTAATATTCCTTCAATTGGAGCAGCGCGCTGTAAAATTTGGTGTAGAGTATTTCCTTCAATTTAATTGCACACATGTAACCATACATATCACCTCCACCTTTTCTTTAACCCACTACATCTTTGGAATTATGGATTCTTAGGACCTACCCTAATTTTCCACTCAATGTACCATATAAAAATTAAAATAGACACTTATGGGAATCTCATAAATGAAACCAAAATGTCTTCTAAGCAATATTATGCAAAATCACATCTTATGTAATCACCAAAGATCATAATTTCTCAACAAGAAAAAGAAAGGAGAACTACTGTATTGAAATGAGAAGATATCCTTCAACTTGTTTTTTGGCTCTACACTCTCCTACATATCTGCAACTTTCTCCCAAAAATATATTTGTATAGTTTCATCAATGCTCCTCCACCTATGTTTACCTACATTTTAATAGCATTCATTATATAAATAAATCCCAAATAATATAATATGCATTCAATGCTCCTCAATCTTCCTTTACCTACATTTGCGTAACATTCATTATATCAATAAACCCCAAATAATAATATGCATTAAATCATACCTTCATTATAGTGCCTCACATCACAGAAAGATATACAATGGTTTCACCAGTGGTCCTTCACATTTCTTGATTTGTATTACCTACATTTTCATAGCATTCATTATATAAATAAATCCCAAATAATATAATATGCATTCAATGCTCCTCAACCTTCCTTTAGCTACATTTTCATAACATTCATTATATCAATAAACCCCAAATAATAATATGCATTAAATCATACCTTCATTATAGTGCCTCGCATCACAAAAAGATATACAATGGTTTCACCAGTGGTCCTTCACATTTCTTGATTTGTATTGCATCTAAATTTCAACAAACACACATAATATAATAATGAATAAAAAAACAGTTAAATTAAAATGGGAATAACGAACATATAATTTAGTAACAAACAAGCAAGCTCCCTCATACATACCTCTTTCGCCTTTTCCCATAAGAAAGTACATTTCCCCACACATGTCTCATTCGCCTTTGCCCACTACACTTGTGGACTCCTACACATCTACAAGTCTCTCACACAAAAATATTTTTTAGTTTTATCAATGCTCCTCCACCTTCCTTAACATACATTTGCATACCACTCATTGTATGAATAAATCTCAAATAATATAATATGCATTCAATTATACCTTTGTTATGGTCTCTCACATCACACAATTATATTTGGTAGTTTCACCAGTGGTCCTTCTCCTTATAAGGAAGTAAATTTCCCCACAAATGTCTCATTCGCCTTTGCCCACTACGCTTGTGGACTCTTACACATCTACAAGTCTCTCACACAAAAATATTTTTGGAGTTTTATCAGTGCTCCTCCACCTTCCTTAACATACATTTGCATACTACTCATTGTATGAATAAATCTCAAATAATATAATATGCATTCAATTATACCTTTGTTATGGTATGTCACATCACACAATTATATTTGGTAGTTTCACTAGTGGTCCTTCACCTTTCCTGATTTGTATTGCACTAAATTTCAACAAACACACATATAATAATGATGAAACAAAAAACGAGTTCAACTAAAATTTAGTAACAAACAAGTAACTCCCCCCATACATACCTCTTTCACTTTTCCCCCCTAAACAATTAAATTCCTACATACATACCTCATTAGCCTTTGCCCACGACACTTGTAGACTCTACATTGGCACTAAACCCACAATATGGTCTGTTAAGGTCTTCCTTAATCTCTCCACCCATTCAATGGTCTTTTAATGTCTTCCTTAATCTCTCCACCCATTCAATCCAGGAAAAAATACGAGTTAAAGAAAATAAGCTTAAAAGACATACAAGTAAAAAAAAACACCAAACCATAATTTAGCGTGGCCATGCTCACAAACACAAACACATAAGAGTTACAACATTAAAAAAATATCTTAAAAGACATACAAGTAAAACAAAATACCAAACCATAAATTAGCATGGCCATGCTCACAAACACAAACATATAAGAGTTGCAACATTAAAAAAAACAAAATAAAACAATACAAAAAAAAATGACAAACAATAGAAAAATACAACAAAATACAAAGATATAAGAGCCACTACATACCTCATTAGCCTTTGCCCACGACACTTCTAGACTCTACATCAGCCCTAAACTCACAATATGGTCTGTTAAGGTCTTCCTTAATCTCTCCACCCATTCAATGGTCTGTTAATGTCTTCCTTAATCTCTCCACCCATTCAATCCAGGAAAAAATATGAGTTAAAGAAAATAAGCTTAAAAGACATACAAGTAAAACAAAATACCAAACCATAAGTTAGCATGGCCATGCTCACAAACACAAACATAAAAGAGTTACAACATTAAAAAAACAATGTAAAATACATACAAGTAAAACAAAATACCAAACAATAAATTAGCATGTCCATGCTCACAAACACAAACATATAAGAGTTGCAACATTAAAAAAACAAAATAAAACAATAGAAACAAAAATGACCAACAACGGAAAAATACAATAAAAATAACAAAATCAAAACATAAAAACTCACATAAGAGAAGGACTCTGCACTCCAACTACAAAAAGCATCCATGGTCAACCAAGGGGACCCTGCACAAAAAAAATAAAATAACCATTAAATATAGAACAATAAATATTCTGAAAATATTAAATACCCATGAAATATTATGAGAAATATGTAACGGAAATCAAAATATTTTACGAGAATCTCAAATGCAGACTGAAAATATTATGAGTAATCACATGCACTAAAAAGTACATCTTATGCAAATAAGAAAAGTTGTAAATCCTAGACCGGGGGGAATTATAGCACTTGCAACAATAAATTTTACATATTATACATGAATTTTGAAACAAAAGAAAATTAACCTCCACCTTTGCTTCTGCACTCTACTACAATGTCTCTCTCGTGAAAATATTTTAATAGTTTCATCAATGATCCCCTGAATTCTTTTACCTTCAACACATTGCATTCAATAATCAAACAAATTACTAATAATGTAAGACATCTCAAAATTAAATAAAAACATATATGGGACCATACATACACCACAACATTCACCTTTACCCACTACACCTATGAAATTATGGGTTGTTAGGACCTACCATAATTTTCCACTCATGTTCCAAATAAAACAACAATATTATGAAAAAATACATCTTATGCATTTACCAAAAATCACAATTCCTCAACAAAAAAAGAGAAAGGAGAACCATTGTATTTAAATCAAAAGATTCTACACTATCCTACAAATCTACAATTTTCTCCCAAAAGATTTGTTATTTTGAAGAGGTCGAACTTTAGTTATCTGTACCAGGAGAGAGGTGACACCATAGAATTTTTTATAGGTTGGCCGAAAAGGCCTAAGGGTGTTGGAAAATGCCGTAGATTACACCACAGCCTCTCCATACTAAGCCCCGAGAAAAAGGAAACAAGAAGTCTCAGAACCTTGAGGAGGATGAGCATATGTATCTCAACCTGAGGAAAAGGCGAGTGAGGGTTTGTATTTCGTGTTGGGTGGTTTTTGAGAAGCACATCAAAACTTTTCTCATAAGAGGAGCTTTGGACAACAAGGTTATGGCTGAGTATAAAGTGATTTGAAGGCCAAATCAACTGTGAGTAGCTATTGTTTGGGGCTAATAAATGTAGTGTATTTGAAGGATTAAATGCATTGTGAGTAGTTGGTTGGACAGAGATCTAAATAGAGCCAGATCACTGTGTGAAGGAGATAAAGGGAAAACAGGTACATCAAGGGCAATGTCACAACCCCACTATGATGCCTTAAGACCACCGATGGGGTTGTGAGGCACCAGCAATATTTCGTTGCAAATATACAACTACTCGAACCCGGACTATGCCTAACTCTTTTACACTTAACCACTTAGTAAATTTTCCAATTTCAATCTTCTTATTCAAGAGATATACAAACACGTGATATTGTAACTCCAATAGAAGTAGCGGAAATAAAATTCCACATACACAAGTACAAGAGTGTGCGATGGGAGGGGGAAAATCCCAAAACACTTTTACCCTTTACTTCTTTTATTAAACTTCAAAGTATTTTACAACAAATTTACAAGGGGAAAGCCATGGAAAAATCCATGTGCTGCCTAAGTACAAAGACTGGCCACCATTGGCCCAACCCAACTCACTTGCCAAAAGTGCCAAGTCCACAATTAGGGTGTGCACAACCTAATGTTGGCACCTTGCCCAAAAAAAACTGCAAACTTAGCGCCACAAACAACTCAGAAACCCAACTCTCGATCCCTGCCAGAAACCAGACTCGCTTGGGCGAGCCGCACCTCTTTCTACGATATGTCTTATAGTTGTGATTTCCCTTTCTACGTTGTGCGCCCCTGCCTGCGGTTTTGCGGTATCACACAAACTTACATCTTTGTGATCTTCGTTGTGTTCCTCCTCCAAGTCGTGCGAAGTTCCTTTTATAACCATGCGACCACCCTCCATTCCAACTAACGTGTCATTTCCGTTTAACTCAACCCATCGTTCAAGTCATGCAGCCGTGTGGGCATCAGGTTGAACCGTCATTTGGTCGTGCGGGCCGACCCATCATTTTTTTGTGTGGGCACACCCTGCCCGCAGATGATTACTTGCATACTGTAGAAATTTGCTGAATAATGATCAATTATCCACCGAGACTATCCTGGTCACATACTATTTGAACTTCATACACAACACATAATCTCTTCCACTCAACTCAACTCAGATCATCACACATGCGGAAATAAAATCAAGCGATAACACATCAAATCATCATACACATTAACACAGTATATATGGGGAAAGCTTATAGCTGAAAACCCCGCAGCTATTGTGTATATTATAATGGAGAAATCAAGTAACTAACTCAGTACAATACTCCTCACAAGTACTCAAGTACTTTCTCATACAGTTACTCACAATGTAGCTCAGTTTTGAACAGGTTACTGGTTCAAAACTCACCGCCAATTGCCTTGCCTCTATTGCGTGTTTCAATGCTATGGGATGGCCTCTTTATATAGATAAACCACCAGCCTGAACTGCGCAATCCTCATGGGCTTACTCCACCTATCCGTGTGTTGCAAATAGCAACAGTATAGTCACAACTGATAGCTAACTCCACCCTTTCATCTACCTCTTTCACTGGTCTCCACTGAACTGATCATGCACTGTAGTGAACTGATGTGTTCTTGAGTTGAATAATGAGTTACTAATTAATGAATTAAATGATATTTAATTCACTCCACTCATAACTAATTGATTAGCTAGTTAAACTAATCTCAACTAGTTCAACTAAAATAAACAGAACACAACTCCACTATCTGTCTCATTAACTCCACCAAACTTCTGCCACTGAAGTCCAACCGAAGTCAACCATGCATGATGCCATCAAACCCTTGGGAATAGCGTAATTCCTCTGTCAGATGCATGAGCCACTTCTGTAGCTCGAACTGAAGTGCTCCAAGAGAGTAAACTGTTGTTTATAGTCTAAATATTATTAAGGGTAACATAATATTTGACTTCCCTGTTTTAAGGAGAGGCAGTCTAAAAATAGACTTCGACCTCTTTGACCTTAAAAATAGAGTCTCATCTATTTTTTCCAACATGACACATACTTCAAGAATCTCAAACTGGAATCCCCGAACCATGCTCCATATGTCTAAAAATAGACATAGTCTAAAAATAGATTTTGCGCCAGAATTTGCCTGCGGGCCCACTTAGTGAAGGCGACTTCATTTCACTAAGCTCCATCATCTTGCTGCATTTTCAACACATAATAACGTTCGCACGTCCTTTCCTTCATCCACACACCTTTGTTTTTCCTCTTGCTTCGTTCACATGCCATGCCAACAGATGCTCTCATGCAACTCGTGTCACCTCTCGCCCGTGTTGTTCGGTCCACACTTTTGCATGCCTTTGCCCGGTCTGCCCACAGTGTCGCCCAAGTCTGTGTCACACTCCCATCGCCATGTCTTTCAAGTCATGTTTGGGCGCCTCGCCCTCATGCGGGTGTGTCCAGGGCACACGCCTTTCTGCTTTTCACACAACACCCCTCGAGTCCTCTTCGCTCGTTTTGTTGGCTTCATTTCCTTGACCTGCTTCATCAATATGCCATCACATCCCAGAATTATGTAGCATAAAATTCTTGATGAAACCATTTTTCTTTCTTTCTAATCAGTGAATTCATAGAGAACTCCATTAGAAAATGTCAGCACCTGTTTCCATGATGACCCTTGATCTTGATAACTGCCTTTCGTCAATATTGTTATCAGTGAGGTTTTACAGGAGTTGTTTCATCGAGAGCTCCTTCCATGCTTCGATCATGATGATATACTGCTTCCTATCATACTATTTTACAACCAACATAAATCACTTAAAGGAGAAGATGATCTCAATCCTAGTGGTGATCCCTCGCTTCTTTCTTAGATTTCTTTGCATCAAGTTCTTCCCTCATTTCTGTGACATGGGCTTCTTCCCTTTTTCTCTTGTCCTTTTCAGATTTAGGACAATATCTTTTATAATGCCCAAGTTCATTACATCCAAAGAATCGTGCTTTGTCCATATTTCTTCTTTTATTTTGAGGACCAAATTTTCTTAATCTTCCTTTCATCATGTATATGGCTGCAAAGGCTTGATTCCCTTCACTTGGTCCTGTATCAAATTTGGTTTACAATCTAGTTTCCTCTATTTTACATAGAGACTATAAATCATGGAATGGTGTGGCTTCTTTCTTCCCGTATAAACTTGAAGTGAAGTTTCCCCATTCTTCTGGTAGAGCATTCAGCACCACTGTAATCATCTCAGTGTTAGACATTACTTCTCCCATTTCCTACGGTTGATCTCTTATTTTAAAAATCCTCATAAATTATGAAGTGATTCCTTCTTCTCTTAACACTTTAATTTTATATAGTTCTTGTCTCATAGAGATTACTTCTCCTGCAGTACTCACAGAGAATAGCTCCACCAGTTTCTCATATATTTCTTTAGCAGACTTTAGTTTTGATACATAGGGAATTAGTGAGTCCTGAATGGATTCTATGAGAATCCTTTGGGCTCTGGTTTCTCCCTTTATGTACTTGTCATGAGTTGGAGCATCTTCTTTTGGTGGGTTGAATTGTCATTTTTTTGATGTAGTCCATAAATTCGTCTTCAATTAAATTCAAATATGTCCTCTTCTTCCATGCACTAAAGTTTGATGACCCAACCAGATTTTTGTTCTCTCTATAATAAGTCATCTTGACAGATTTAAGTAAGGTCATAGATACTTACTTGAGTAGAGTGGCTTACAGCTTGCTTGATGATGACAAAGAAGTTAGAAGCTTCTTCTAAGATAGAAATCTTCAAGATAAGTGTTCTTGGATCCTTCATGGTAAAGGATATCTTAAAAAGATGATGTCCTCTTCTAACAATGTCTTGAATGTAAATCTTTGATGGCAAATATTGTTTTCTTGAAAAGTTGATCCTTTGAATGAGATGAAGATCTTTCTCAAAAATAGCTTGAGAGTCTTCCTTGCAAACTGATTTGACTTTTCACCCAAACTTTGATTTTTGCTTCCTGGAGTGTCTCTTTGTCCAGTAGTCCTTGAGTTCAGCACCTTAGCTCTAATACCATGTTGAGAATTTGGACGGCTGGAGATTAATTCAAATTCTCTTCTTGATAATTACTTGTGTGCTTACTTGAGTTACTTATGTCTTCTCTTTGTTAGCTTATTTAGTCTTCATCAAGTCAATTACCAAAATACAAAAGACACAAAATTAGGCTCCTCGAGCCAAGGCAAAACCTCTCCCTCTTGGAGAGGTAAACCCGAAAGGAATTCTTCTTATAGATATTCAAATGACAAGTACCATGACCAAGACTCAAACCCTTGAACTATGGATTTCTCCAAGACCTTGTCACTCCTTCTTGATTTGCCTCTAATTCTTATCTTTCATTTTTGCACAGACTGAGAGCCTTGACCTATGAATCCCTAGAAGACCTTGTAACTGCTTCTTGATTTGTCTCCAATTCTTATCTTTCATTTTTGCACTCATCTACACCAATGTTAGAGAACTCGATCTCTAACTTTATCTTCCTTGTTGATCAAAACATTTCTTCTTCCTTGTTATTCTTTGAGACATATTACAGTCCTTTTGAATACTGAAGATAGGAAGGTAAATCTTTGATTTACCTTCCTTCTATTCTCATATTTGACCGCAATTTAGTTGCTTCAGGATGCATCACAAAATCAGATCTATCTTCACTACTTCAATTAATCCATACTTAGTCATCAATTATGTGTCCTTAAGTCCGCACTTCAGTTTTGCTGTTACTAACTCAGAAAAATCCTCATTGTTTACTTGCTGATCCACATTCATTGTGCTAGAATGTTACCCAGGATAGATCTGCATCCATTACCTCTTAACTCACATATATATACGGAATTATTGTGATACATCATCCACAATACATAGCTGTGGTATACTCGCATTGAAGCCCTGTTCAAGTCCTTAGAAATCCGCATTGTATACTCTATAAAAGCCTCAGGAAATCTGCACTATTGCACTTCAAATAATATGCAATTACTGACTCTTGTAATCCACACTTTCTGTTCAGAACAGTCTACAAAATTTTTGTGTTAAATGATCCGCAACAAGGAGTACATATAGAGGCTCATTATAGGTTATTAGGCCGGCCATTCAGCTGCCATATAGGCTGACCATTCAGCTATCATATAGGCCAACTTGAAGATTATATATTCCAGTGTAGGTGAGGTCTACTTCAAGCCATTCTTCCACAAAGTCTTGGAGCATTTTAATGATGACTAGGTTATCCATATACATGACACTAATTACACTTATAAGAAAAACACATTCCTTAAATAGAAGTCAAGACGAATTATATTAACCTATAATAAACTTCTTGCTCATGAAACTTGTTGATCATTAATTAACATCATTCATTTATTTGAATTAACCCTTAGATAGACATGTGTGAATGTTATAATGGATATAGTGAAACATTTAAAGGATGGTTGAAGAGAAACGATGATAAGACAAGTCACGTGCCTAAAACGAAACATATGTTCAAAAAGTGGTCAAACATAAAACAAAAGGGCAAAGGTAATGCAAAAAGGCGAAGATATAGTGTAAACGATGCAAAATGAAATTATTATAAGGCTCACTGCTTTCATAATACGCACATGAGGGAACTCCCTGTATGCGAAATTCCGAGCGGGTCAAGAAGCGGAAGGGGGAAGAGATTCATACCCCCATGGAATTATGGTGACGTGCCACGGGGTGGACCCAAGGTAAGAGTGATGTGGCAGAGTGAAGTGTGGGCCCTATAGGCCTATATGCTGTGTATTTAACCAGTCTTACGAAGAATATGTTTCAAGAACTGTGTGTTTTAGGCGGTAGAAAGGTAAGGAAAGTCTCTAGGTGAGCTGGTACCGAGGCTCATACCAGTATTAAACCCGGCACGCGATTTTCACCTACTTCCAGCTAACACCCAATCCCTATACGCCGCGTGCTCCACTGTCAGTGTCCTTACGACACTCACCCCACTTAATTCACCTCTCCGCCTTTTACCTCAAAACTTTCAGTATTAGATAAAGGTCCTCTCGTATTTTACTGCAGTAAAATTTATAGGTCTTCCAGCTACGGTATAAACTAAGTGGGAGCTAGTGCCAGGTCTACCCGGTCACTGTCAGTACCCCCGCGTTGTTTTCCCGAGCAAATTTCCTACTGCATAGGTATTCCATCCCTCATATTCCCTCTGCTTTCCTTTCGTTTTTAAAAGTTTTGTATGTCAGTCATGGGAAAGGGCACACCCAAGAAAACTGAACCAGAGACTCCTCAGGTCCGTGAAACCAGAAACCCTCCCGGGTTCGATCCTTTCATTGACCTGCAAGCCGAAATCTGCGATCCCCAATACCCTTTTCCCATCAGTAGTATAAAACTCGAGCTTTTTAGGCGACATGGCGAGAATAGGGATCGATATCAGGTAGTTGTATCAGGTTTATATCATCAAATTACCCCCCCAGTCTACCCGGTGGTCGAGTTTATTTGCTGGCTCAGAGATGCCTACGATGAGCGTCGAGGCACGTTTACCTCTGCTTAGGGGAATAAGATTTTTTCTCTTTCTCCCGACATCATCAGGAAAGCCCTCCGCTTTCCCACCAGTTCCAGCTATACCTGTTTCAGTGAAATGACTTTAACCTCCCACTTTACTAAATTGCCATGGGAGAAGCAAAGAGACTTCATTTCCTCTATAACTAGCAACCAGGATACGTCTCTTCCTTCTGCAGAGCCTTTCCCATTGAATCTGTTCAAAGAAGAAGTGTAGCCCATCCTTGCTCTCATCGCAGGTCTCTTAGGTGTAGGCGGTTTGGGGGAAGCTTCCAGGGGATGTGTTTATTTCTTGTGGTTAATGTCTCAAACGGGGGTAGTTCTGGATATCCCTCGCTTCTTGGCTGCTAACATTCAGACCCAGTTCCAAGAGCTTTCGGAAACCAGTCACTTCTGCTTTTGTTCGATGGTCTTCTACCTCTTCTTATATTAGCATGCTGATAAGTTCGAGGGTTTGTGTTTAGATAGGGTATACAATGTAAATTCTCAACCTCGACCAATTTTCGACTGCAACTTTGCAGTACGCCAATTACCAAATGGGGTGGGTTATTCCAGGTTTCATGTCCATTGCCTACACTATCATCCATGACTCATCCTCACCTAGGGTTTTTCCTGAAATGAAGAGTTGGCTACAAGCTAGTAAAACCCAGAGCACCGAGGATTGGTATCTATTTGACAATTACACTGAAATTCGGGTCTGTGGAGCCGAGGTTCCCCCTTACCAGCTGCCTGTGTTTCCTGCTCGACGAGTTTATGCTCTGGAGTATATTCGGCAAACTCTCAAGTCTGACCAACTCCACTTTTTCCCTGCAAAGAAGGGTTTCATCCTGAAACTCCCTATCACTATTGGCCCATTTGTTGTGAATTCAAGACATTCCCTTCCCATTGTTGAGAAGCTGTTGCAAGGCATGGACCTAAGATAGGGGAAGACTTGGCCCTATGATCCCCGGGAGATTATCTCAAACAGAAGAAGGAGGAACAAGTCCACTCCTTATGCACATGAATCAAGACCGTTTATAGAGTGGAGGGCTAACCTTGAAACTTGGCCTTTGATTTCACAGATGGAGATAGATTCATCTGCCACAGGGGAAGGAGGAGAAATCAGTAGAAATGAAGTTGAAAGAGTGATTCTCGGAGTGAGTTCCCACATAATCTAAATAACAGTCTCAAGTGAGGCGGAAGTCATGGGAAGAATGAACATGGGCCCATTCTTTATTGAAGTTTGGTCATAGGAGGTAGATGAACCCTAAGGCACAGTCTTTAGCTAGGAAGAATATTCCTAAGAATTTAATTTTTCTCCTAAAGTGACTTTATAAAGTTATAAAGTCAAATCTAATTTAAAAGTGACTTTAAGTGATAAAGTTACTAAAGTATAATTTTAAAGTGACCTTAATAAAGTCAATGTAAAATTAGAAAGGAAAAGTGACTTTGGAAATAAATGACTAAGTGGGTCTTTATTAAAGTGGGTGAATTAAAAAATAGAAAGTGAGATTTAAATGTGCATTTAATCTCAGCCCTAGATCTAAAGCTTTTTCAGCCATTGGATTTAGGGATTCCCCAAAATTCACTTAGGGTTAGGTTAAGGGAAAAGGAGGAAAGGTCATTCATTCTTTTGCAGGCAGATTGAGAGAGGAAAGAGAAGGAAGGCTGGGACATTTTAGAAGAGCAAGAGAAGGTGAAGGAGGAGAGACACCTCGACAAATCGTCTGGTGACCCAAAGAGCGCAGTTTCCAGGCAGCAGAGGTTGCACGGATACGGCGACTTGGCGTACGGCGGCAGAAGCTCAGATATGCGTCCCCTTTTAATGGATTATTTCAACGAGTCCATTGGCAGCATGAAACACGGTTTTTCAGGGAAAAGGAGAACGTTTTTCGAGGAAAAGTACAGCAGCACGGGGGCTCAATTTTCTAGGTGGTTGGGCACATTTTTCGAGGAAACCAACACTGTTTTCAAGAAAGGAAGCTTGCTGGAAAATTCCGTACAGTCTGTACAGTCCGTACGGCTATTCAGCTAAGTTCTAGGCACGGATTTCTAAACTATCATTTGCTGTAAAAATTTTATGTTTTGAGTTTATTGCTGTTCTGGCACATTTTCCAAGGCATTGGCAAGCACGGAAAACAAGATAAGTCTGTATTTAATTTGCTGGAAATTTTCCTGTATATTTCACCTCTCTGTAAAAGGCATTTTCAGAAATAAGAAGGAGCTTTCGAACTGGTTTTCCCCAAGATTTGTAGGGGGTTTTTCCAGGGTCACCTTGACCAAAAATCACTGTGTTTAAATGTGTTGAATGACTGTTTGTGTGTGCTGATATATATTTCTGCATTTTCCAGTAGTCTGTAATTTTTCCAGAATTTGTGTTTTCAGCAAAATTTATTTTCCAGCTTGTTAAATGTATGGATATGGGAAAGGGCATTTAACTATTTTGGAGTAATAAGGTGAAACTGAAAACCGGGGTGGGAAAAACAGGAAATTTCTACATGGTATCAGAGCTTGGAGTCTTGAGAAGTGCGGTTTTGAGACGTGAAGAAAAATGAGTCTGCTGATTTTTATCAGAGGAAAATTAAATAAAGCTGATTTTTCACATAAATTTTCATTTTTACAGTTACTTTATTTTTGAGTTTTTAGGGGATAGCACAGGGTGTGTTTAAAGTTGAGGGTTGAGGATAGGTTGGATGGGCATACCAATTACAGCGTTTGGAAGGAGAGAATGCAGAGTATCTTTGAGAAGGCAGAAGTCTGGGACATCATGGTGCATACCACACAGAACCCTGTTGTTGTGCCTACTGATGCTACTCAGTTGGCAGCATATGATAGAAAGAACAAGGGTAAGAGACAAATTCTAGATGGAGTCAAAGACCATTGCATTCCTCATGTGAGAGGAAAGAGAAATGCTCATGAGATGTGGATAGCATTGACCAATCTCTACCAGAGTACCAATGAGAATAGAAACATGGTCCTGAGGGAGAAGCTGAAGACCATTAAGATGGGTAAGACTAATAGTGCAGCTAGATATCTCACAAAGATTACTAATATGAGAGATGAGTTGGTAGCAGTTGGAGGGGTCATTCCACCCACTAAGTTGGTGTTGATTGCATAGAATGGCCTCCCCAGTTCATGGATGAACTTTGCTAATGGGGTTTGTGCATGTGAGACCCTTCCCACATGGCAGATGTTTTGGGATGATTGCATTCAGACAGAGATCAGGAAGGGTGAGCTTGAGGTAGCCAAGCCAGTTGATGAGGATGAGAATGTAGCACTGTTGGCAGGAGGCAAGAAAGGCAAGGAAAAGAAGCGGGAAGCTGCAGAAAATGGTGGGGGCAAAGGAAAAGTGGTGTGAAGTGCTTCTGGGGAAAGGAATATTCCAGAGGGTGAAGTGTTTTGGAATTAGTCAGAAGATGAGACCCTATGCAGTTGTTATAGAAGAAGAAGAATAAGGGGAAGAACAAGACCATGGCAGCATCAGCAGAGATAGAGGACTTTTCGGAGAGCTTTGACCAGGAGTTTGGGTTCATTGCTTGTGAGTCCACTAGTGCAGGATCACCTGCCACAGAGGTTGAGAGGGAGTGTGCATTTCCCTCCACTAGCGGAGCATCTTCAGGTATTTGGTATGTTGACAGTGGGGCTTCACGTCATATGACAAGAGTCCGTGAGTACTTCTCAGAGCTTTCAGAGAGTGGCACTGATATAGAGGTAGTACTCGGTGATGACAGAGTTGTTAGAGCAGTCGGTGTGGGGACACTGACATTTCAGAGGGAGTCCAAACCTCCCTTGAAGGTGTCGGATGTTCTTTATGTGCCAGGGATGAGGAAGAACCTCATATCCGTCTCAGCTTTGGAGGACAGAGGATATGAGATACTATTCAGGGGAGGACAGGTGTTGATGTATCCCAGGGGCACTCCAGCTGATTCATCTAGAGTGATAGGTGTACGCCATGCAAAGGTGTACAAGTTTGCATTTCAGTCCCTTTTGGCATTGAGCAGTAGTACCGACAGCAGAGCTAGCAGTTCTGAGCAGTGTGAGATTTGGCACCGCAGGATGGGGCACATGCATCATGGAGCCTTGAGGACCTTGCAGGAGATCACTACAGGTGTGCCAGAGTTCAGTACTGATCACTTTGATACTTGCAGAGGATGTGTGATGGGCAAGTTTGCCAAATCCCCTTTTCCCAGCAGTGACAGCAGAGCGACTGGGATACTTGATTTGATTCATTCCGATGTGAGCGGTCGGATGTCTCATGTTTCCTTGAGTGGATATGAGTACTATTTTTTATTCATTGATGATCACTCCAGGAGGACCTGGATTTATTTCTTGAAGACCAAGAGTGAGGTCTTCAAGCGGTTTTAGGAGTTCAGAGCTCTTGTGGAGACACAGACAGGTCGGAAGATCAAGTCCCTGAGGTCGGACAATGGGGGAGAGTACACCCTTGGAGAGTTTGTTGACTATTGTGTGGAGGCAGGCATTAGGAGGGAGTTCACTGTTCCTTACAACCCCCAGCAGAATGGGGTTGCGGAGAGGAAGAACAGATCCATCGGAGGGGCTGCCAAAGCCATGTTACATGATCAGGGGTTTCCATTGTTTTTGTGGGCAGAGGCCTGCAACACAGCTGTTTACTTGCAGAACAGGAGTCCGCATCGTGCCTTGGGGCACATGACTCCGGAGGAGGCTTTTTCTGGGAAGAAGCCTGATATTGGTCATCTTCGTATCTTTGGGTGCATCACATACTCCTACATACCCAAGGAGAAGAGGACCAAACTAGAGCCCACCGCAGAAAAGGGTATCTTTGTGGGCTACAGTGAGACCTCAAAGGCCTTTCGGATTTACATTCCTGCACAGAGGAAAGTTGTTGTCAGGCGGGATGTGAAGTTCGAGGAGGACAGGGCCTTTAGGAGGTCACGAGAGTTAGAGTATCTGGATCAGCCAGACCCTCAGCAGCAGTTGAGTCAGTCACAGGGATCCAGTGGGCAGGGATCAGGAGGACCCGGAGGTACATCTATGACGATGTCAGGTCCGTCAGTGGGGAGTGGCTCGCAGAGTCAGAGGGGTGGTGCTATGGGCAGCACGCAGAGCAGTCCACAGAGCAGTTCACTGGGGAGTCCACTAATGGACAGTTCACACGGTACCTCAGCATCTACAGGTTTAGGTGCAGGTAGGAGGACAGCAGACAGACAGTCAGGAGTTCAGGCTCCTGATGTTGAGGAGGATGAGTTTTATTCTCCGGCAGGAGAAGTGTGCTTAGGGAAGAGGAAGCCCAAGTGGCTTCAGGACACCTTGAGAGATGCCACATCTATTGCTGAGCCTAAGAGGCCGGTCAGAGAGAGCAGACCACCTGAGAGGTTTTGTAGCTATATGGCAATGGCTACCAGCATCCTTGACTCTGAGCCTTCTAGCTATGAGGAGGCAGCTAGCCAGCAGGTCTGGAGAGAGGCCATGCAGGAGGAGTATTCTTCTATCATGAAGTATGATGTTTGGGAGGTGGTGCCGAGGCCTGAGGGCAAATCCGTGGTTACTTCCAGATGGCTTTACAAGGTAAAGCATGCTGCAGATGGCAGCATTGAGAAATTAAAAGCAAGGTTTGTGGCTAGAGGGTTCTCCCAGGTAGAGGGAGTTGATTATGAGGAGACCTTCGCTCCCGTGGCTCGATATACTTCAATTCGCTCCATCATATCGATAGCAGCAGAGATGGGTTGGAAGATCCACCAGATGGATGTGAAGACCGCATTTCTCAATGGCTTCATATAGGAGGAGGTGTACATTGAGCAGCCACAGGGCTTTGAGGTGCATGGGAAGGAGTCCCATGTGTGCAGACTGAAGAAGGCCCTTTATGGCCTGAAGCAAGCTCCCAGAGCTTGGTACTCCAGGATAGATACTTACTTGCAGAAGATGGGTTTCACAAAGAGTGAGGCAGATCCGAACCTTTACTATATTGTGATATGTGAGGAGCCTCTCATTCTGGTGCTGTATGTGGATGACTTAGTCATTACAGGTGCAGAGAGACTCATAGAGCACTGCAAGAGAGATCTTGCGGTGGAGTTTGAGATGAAGGACATCGGCTTGATGCATTAATTTTTGGGTTTGGAGGTGTGGCAGGAGGAGGGGCATTTCTTCCTGGGGCAGGGGAAGTATATTGTGGACATCCTTGGAAGATTCCACATGGAGGATTGTAGACCCATGTCGACACCGATGATCACCAACTGGAAGAAGCTTCATGCTTCGGATTCCGAGTTGGTGGATCCCACATTGTACAGGCAGCTGATTGGTTCCTTGATGTATTTGGTCAACACTAGACCAGATATTTGTTTTGCAGTCAACACGATGAGTCGGTTTATGTGTGAGCCTAGGAAGGTTCACTGGGTGGCTGCAAAACACATTTTGCGGTACTTGCAGGGGACAGTGGATTATGGTCTGGACTACAGGCAGGGGGATGGAGTGAGATTGGCAGGTTACATTGATTCTGATTGGGCAGGTTGTGCTTCTGATAGGAAGAGCACTTCAGGGTGTTGTTTTGGGTTGGGTTTGGCAGTGGTGTCATGGTTCAGCTGAAAGCAGCAGTCAGTAGCATTGAGTTCAGCGGAAGCAGAGTATATGGCAGCCAGTCTAGCTAGTTGTGAGGCCATCTGGCTTCGCAAGATGTTGTTTGGCTTATTTGGTCAGCCGTTGAGACCTTCAGTGATTTACTGTGATAATCAGAGTTGCATTAAACTCACGGAGAATCCAGTATTTCATGACAGGTCAAAGCATATCGGGATCAAATATCATTTCATCGGAGACTATGTTCAGAAGGGAGCTGTGAAGCTTGAGTATATTCCCACTGATGAGCAGGTTGCAGATATTCTTACCAAAGCCTTACCACGGGGCAATCATGTCTACTTCAGAGACAAGATGGGTGTGGTGAGGAACACCTTCCTCGGTAAGAGGGAGTGTTGAAATTTGGTACCGGAGGACAGGTGGTTCCCTAAGGCTTTGATCTTTGGCCTAGGGAAAAATGTCCAAAAGAATTTAATTTTTCTCCTAAAGTGACTTTATAAAGTTATAAAGTCAAATCTAATTTAAAAGTGACTTTAAGTGATAAAGTTACTAAAGTCTAATTTTAAAGTGACTTTAAGTGATAAAGTTACTAAAGTCTAATTTTAAAGTGACTTTAATAAAGTCAATGTAAAATTAGAAAGGAAAAATGATTTTGGAAATAAATGACTAAGTGGGTCTTTATTAAAGTGGGGTGAATTAAAATATAGAAAGTGATATTTAAATGAGCATTTAATCTCAGCCCTGGATCTAAATATATTTCAGCCATTGGATTGAGGGATTCCCCAAAAGTCACTTAGGGTTAGGTTAAAGGAAGAAAAGGAGGAAAAGGTCATTCATTCTTTCATGAGCAGATTGAGAGAGGAAGAGAAGGATAGCTGGAGACATTTTCTGAAGAGAGCTTGAGAAGGTGAAGGAGAGGGCACACTCAACAAATCAGTACAGCAGCAAGGAGGGCACAATTTCCAAGGCAGCAAGAGGCTGCACGAATACCGAGGCAGCTTGGCCGTACAGTAGCACAGAAACCAAGACAGCCATATGTACAACAGTTCGTACAGCGGCATTGAGGCACAATTTTCAAGTGGAAAGGCAACACGTTTTTCGAGGAAAAGTACAGTAGCAAGGGGGCTCGATTTTCTAGGTGGCTGGGCACGTTCTTTCGAGACAGCCAACACTGTTTTCGAGAAAGGCATCTTGCTGGAAAATTTCGTACAGTCCGTACAACTGTTCAGCTAAGTTCTGGGCACGAATTTCTAAACTGTCATTTGCTGTAAAAATTTTCTGTTTTGAGTTTATTGCTGTTTCGACACATTTTCCAACGCGGTGGCAAGCACGGAAAATAAGATAAGTCTGTATTTAATTTGCTGGAAATTTTCCTGTATATTTCACCTTTCTGTAAAAGGAATTTTTAGAAATAACAAGGAGCTTTCGAACTGGTTTTCCCCAAGAGTTGTAGGGGGTTTTTCCAGGGTCACCTTGACCAAAAATCTCTGTGTTAAAATGTGTTGAATGGCTGTTTTGAGCTTGCTGATTTTTATTTCTGCATTTTCCAGCATTCTGTAAATTTGCCAGAATTTGTGTTTTCAGCAAAAAATATTTTTCTATTGTTGAATGTAAGGATATGGGAAAGGGCATTTAACTAAAAGGAGAAATAAGGTGAAACTGAAAACCGGGGTGGGAAAAAGGTGTTGAGATTGAAACAAGATGATGAGCTTAGTGGAAAGGAGTCGCCTTCACTAAGTGGGCCTGCAGGCTATTTTGGCTATTTTTGGCGCAAAGTCTATTTTTAGACTATGTCTATTTTTAGACATATGGATCATGTTCTATGAGTTGCAGGATGCTATTTGTGGATGGTTGGTCAAGTCGGGAGAAATAGATGGACTTCTATTTTTAGACATACTGGGTGGAATCTATTTTTAGATTGCCAGTCTAAAAATAGGGATGTCAAATATTATTAGCTCTTAATAATATTTAGACTCTAAACATTATCTTATTCTCTTGGAGCACTTTAGTTTGATGCCTAGAAGTGGCACATGCAGCTGACAGAAGGAATTACGCTTTTCCTAGGGTTTAAGTGAAGCTATTGCATGGATACTTTAGTTAGAACTCATGTGACAGAGTTTGGTGGAGTTGATTGAGGAAGTTAGTGGAGTTGTGTTCAGTTTAACTAATCTCAACATAGTTGAGCTTTTTGTATCCAAGTTAACTATTAGATGCAATTAGTGAGAGTGGTGTGAATTAATTATTAATTAATTCACTAATTATAAACTCATTAATCAACTAAAGAATACATCATTTAACTTCAGTGCATGGACAGTTTCAGTGGAGACGAGTGCAGGAATAGGTGAAAGAGCAGGTTAACTATTAGTTGTGACTATAATGTTGCTATTTGCAACACACAGATAGGTGGAGTAGTCAATGAGGATTGCACAGTTCAGTCCAGGTGGTTTATCTATTTAATGAAGCCATCCCATAGCTTGAAAACGCAATAGAGGATGGCTATAAAGTGGCAAAAGATTGGAGCATGTGTTTTGCTAGATCTAGCTTGATAGTGTGTAGCAAGTGAGGTAGTGCTGAGAGCTTGCAAAGAGATTTTGTACTATGATTGTTACATGATCTCCATGACATATAATATACAGATAGTTGGGGTTTTCAGCTTTAAGCTTTCCCATTAAATACTGTGTTCATATGTGTGATTGTTTGTGATTTTAATGTGTGCATGCAATTGATTTCATTTCCGCATGTGATGATCAATGGTAGAAGAGATTCTGTATTATGCATGAAGCTAAAATAGTGTGTGATCAGGAGAATCTCGGTGAATAATATAACAGTTATTCAAATTTTTACATGGTATCAGAGCGTTATTGATCATTGGAGCAATTGCAAAACATTAAAGCGGTTGAGTTTTGTGCTGGTGGAATTCGAATTTGCAGGAGGGTTTTCTTGGTGTCGAAGTTGAGATGTCTTTCAATGGATTGTGATTGGAGTATGCCCTTGAGGGCAGCTCGAATTATATTGCATGGAAGGACAGGATGGAGGCTGTGCTGGATGACAATGGGTTGAAGGAGTTCATATATGCAGAAATTCCAAAGCCTACTTCTAGTGATGTTGCCGTACTTGACGCATGGCAAAAGAAGACAACAAAGTGTCGAAGGATTTTGTTGGAGGGTGTGAAGGATCACATAGTATCCAGCCTTCATGGTAAGGCTTCTCCATTCTTGATGTGGAAAGCCTTGACAGATTTATTCCAAAGCAAGAGCGACCAGAGGAATTTGGCGCTCAAGGATAGACTCAGAAACATAAAGATGGAGAAAGCTGGAACTGCCACTAGATGTCCACAAAAGAAGAAAAATAATCAGGCTGCTGGGACTGCAACTGGAGAGGCCTTAGCCTCACATTTTGAGCTGGATTTTTCACTGATTGCGTGCTTGGTTTCAAGTATGACGGGATCAGTGTGGTTTCTTGACAGTGGTGCGTCTTTTCACATGACAAGAGATCGAGATTTGTTTACTGATCTGGATGAGAAAGATCTTGGAGTGCACAACGAGATGGGCGATGATGGTAGATACAGTGCGACCGGTATCGGTACCATTTCATTTGAGAGGGAGTCTGGTAAACCCTTCAGATTGAAGGAAGTGATGCATGTGTTCGGATTGAAGAAGAATCTTATCTCTATGGCAATGTTAGAAGACAAGGGATATGATGTTGTCTTTAGCAAGGGAAAGGCTTTCTTGCGCAGTAAGGCAACTGGTGAGACCCGGAGGATAGGGGTTCGAGTTTAGAACCTTTATCAATTGCAGGTAGATAACTGCACAGCAATGGTAGGCAAGGCAGAAGGAGTGGTGAGCCGGGATGATGGCGAGTTGTGGCACCGGAGATTGGGCCACCTTCACCATGGAGCTTTGAAGATACTGCAACAGATTTCTACTGGGCTTCCTAAAGGCACTCTTGCGCAGTCAGATCAGTGCAAGGGGTGTAACTTAGGAAAATTTGTGAAAGCCACCTTTCACGAGAAGGATAGTCGCGCCACGACGATCCTTGAGAGAATTCACACAGACGTGTGTGGACCTTTCTCAATAGCTTCGACATCAAAGCACAGGTATTATGTGATATTTGTTGATAATTTTTCTCGTAAGTGATGGATCTTTTTCATGTAGAAGAAGAGCGAGACATACTCAAAGTTCTGTGAGTACAAGGCGCTGGTGGAGAAAGAATCGGGGAAGCAGGTGAAGGCTCTTATGAGCGACAATGGTGGTGAATTCATCTCTGGCGAATTCAAGGACTTTTGCAGCGCAGAAGGAATTCGAAGAGAGCTTGTTACACCATTTTTTGGTCATCTAACCTATTATCATTAGATGGACCCAAGTACACCATGTAAGACCAATTTTACCCTACGTAAAATTGCTTTCACTATGTAAAATAACTTAATAAACCACATTTATTAGGTTGTTTATGGTCTAAATAGGAAACCTCAAAAGGAAATATTAAACAAACCTATTTTTTTTTATTTTCCTCATGGAATAATTAATTAAACCATAATTTAATTATTATTCCTAGTCATGTTTAACCCAAAACAAAGAAATTAATTAGATAAACCTTTATTTATCTTATTATTTTCTAAGAATAATTATTTAAATCTTATTTAGATAATATTCCTTGTTAAATATGACCAAATCACCCACAAATAATTAAATAAATCATTATTTATTTGATTATCTTCTAACCGCTTCCTTAAAAAGATAAATAAATCATTTATTTATTTATTTTTGACAAATTAAGGGATTTGACCCAAGTGAAATACCTTTTCCCTCCAACAAATATAATAAAATATTCCATAAAAAGTGGATCTAGATCTGGTTAACCCATGCACCAAGATCTAGAATGACCCAATATTTTGTTATAAATAGGAGGGTTTTTCCTACCATTCTTCACCTTTTGTTGCCTATTAGATCACTCTGGATCTATACACTTGGTCACATTTTTCTACATTATTCGCTGTGTGAGCTCCCTTTGAGTTCTATCTTTGTCTGGGTTTTCTACACCAACAAGAGAGAGAGATTCTAGATCTGAAGTGCTGAGGACTTCCAAGAACCCATCCCATTGAGGAGAATTGAATACGCCTTCTTGTTTTCCTCCCAGGTGCCCTTAATACAAAAATTCTTTCAAAAATTGTTCTTGTCTTGTCTATTGGATATATGGAGCAAACCCTTCTTTTTACTGCTTAATGTCTTTCTATGCATAGATCTGGTTTTTTGCAGCTCTTGTCTTGATCAACTAACTACAAATCTGAAGATATTGGCAGCCAATTTTGATGTTAGGGCTATTAGTTATGTGTAGCTAAAGTGGTATTTTTTCATACACTTCGACAAAGGATTCATACTAACAAATGGCGACTCCACACGGGTTTTAAATTATGACCGCTGTCGTTTTTCATATTCCTGCATATCCAACTACTTCAGACCCTAGGGTTTCTTTTCAGCTTTTTGTTTTTCCTATTTTTATGTTGTCTTTCTCACATAAAACCCTAAAACATTAAAATTTCTAACTTCTACGTGTTTCTGGCCCTATTGCGCAGGTGACCGACATCAGCCGCAACTGGGACGACAACTTTTCTGAAAATCTGCCGCCGAGACACCCGGAGCTTCAGGTCGCACTTTTCGGCCCATAACCTACAACCTGGACCTCCAGGTCGCACTTTTCAGCCTATTTTCTGCGACCTGCACTAAAAACAAGTCAGAACCTACGACCTGCCAATTTTTCAATTGTTTTTCTGCAATTTTTCTGGGTTTTGTTGAAGCTTCTGTCAGGGTTTTCCAGCCTCTTCCTCCACCCGTTTAGACCTATTTCTGATCTGTTTTGCTCATCTAAGTGGGAATCTATCCCCCTAGGGCTTCAGTACCCTCCACTTTTTGTGGAAGATTTTTTAGCTGTTTCAGCCGTCTGTTTTTTCAGAGTTTCAGCCTTCCCTTTTTCAGATCTGATACCTCCTTCTCAGATCCCTTTAAATCAGCTCTTCTTCCTTTCAAATCACCTCTTGTAGCTTTTTTTGGACCTCCCTTTAGGACCTCCTCCCTGTCCTTTCCGTTTTTTTCTGATTTCCTCCTTTTTTTCCAGCCACCTTGCCTCTGCCTCTTGGCTGTGATCTGCACCTCTTTTCAGCAGCTTTCTCCTTTAGATCCCTATCCCTTTCGACCCTAGATCTATTGGCCTCTTTTTAGTGTGTTTTGACTAGATTTTTTCCCTCTTTTAGATTAGTTTTGAGAGACCCGCCTTTTTGGGTTGAATCGATGCAATAGTAGCTGTTAATTTTCTGTTACTTCAGCATTATATACTATTTTTGCAGCATTATTTTCAGTTACGCAACACACTTTTTCTCTTGCTCTCAAAACGAAAAGGGTTTAAAAATTAAAATTAACGCACGCCACACACTCACCCTAAGCGAAGAAGAGCCTGGTTTACACCGCCAGGCAAAGACTTTAAAATCAATTGACCCTGCACCTATCTGCCCTTGTTTCGACATTGTAATCACTTGATTCTGCACCTCCTTGCCCTTGTGGTCGTTCTTCTTCCCCTTGTGCCATGTTTGTGTTGTCATCATTGCGCCCCCAAGGCGCACTTCCCAGAGACTTCTTGGCCTTCACCCTCAGTTTCCGGTCGATCGACCTGCTCCGTCCCGCCGTCGTCGAGCCAGTCCTCCTCCGAGTCCACACTCCGACTCCTCTTCTGATTCTTTGGGTTCTCCTTTTCCTTCTGGTTCTCCCCCTGTCACCTTCACTATGTCTGGTCTAGGGCCTAACGCTAGCGGTGCTCCCGGCCCTAATGCCGGAACTACTACTAGCGGAACCGCCACAGGAACTACCTCGGCCACACCCTTGCTGCCGTACATCGCAAGCCTCAGCCTCCCCGATTTCAATCAGTTGATCAATGACCCTATCCGCCACGATGTTGGTTGGCCTGCTATGCCAACCAAGCTCCCCTCCGACATCCCTAAGTTCGAAGGCCTTGCTGGAGAAGATCCAACCAACCGTGTCCGATCTTTCCACATGTGGTGTTCCTCCAACTCCATTACCAATGATTCCATCCGTCTTCGGTTGTTCCAACGCACGCTTACCGGCGAAGCTTCTAAATGGTATGTTGACCAAGCCCCCTCTTCCCATACCACCTTTGCGACCATTGCCCAAGCCTTTTTATCTTACTTCCAGCTCCCTCTCCGATACGATACTGGTACAGAGCTTTTGACCTCTTTTAAGCAAACCTCTTCGACCCAGCTTTCCGCTCATGTCCAGGAATGGCGACGAAGACGAAGCTTATGTCGAGCTCCCCCCTTCGAAGATCGGATCTATATGGATTGGTTCCTTTGCTCTCTCTTAGCTCCCATTGGCAAAGATGTCGCCTCCCATTTCCCTCAAACCGAAGAAGCCGCCCTCCAAATAGCCTTGAAATATGACCTGATTTATGCTCAGTC
Source organism: Pinus albicaulis (assembly GCA_034641835.2). Lineage (NCBI taxonomy): Eukaryota > Viridiplantae > Streptophyta > Pinopsida > Pinales > Pinaceae > Pinus > Pinus albicaulis. Next base: position 1,245,155,306 of record CM076582.1, read on the forward strand.
TGGTTATGTTTATACCGTCCTCCCTGACCTCTCCAGGCTCGGTGGCGCTAACGCCCCGGGGGCATCTCATTCCGCTGACAGTATCGTTGGAGCCCTTTCTCATCCGTATGCTCAACCTCCTATGGGCTATGGTCTCCCTCAGGGAGGGGCTAGCACCTCTAGCACTCTTCCCCCTCCCGGTAGCATGTATCCAGGATACGGCATGCCTCCTCCTTTTGCCCAACCTCCTACTTACCTCAATGTTTCCCAACCTAACCATTACCTTTATCCGCAGCTTGGTGCGCCAGCTCCTCCAGCATATGCGCTTCCATCTCCCTTGCCTCCTCCATACCCGCAACAACACCTACATCCCCCTCCAGGGCAAGTATTTTCATAGCAGGGCGTGACTAATCCCCCTTCTTCTCAAAGAAGGCGGAGAGGCAATCCAAACCCATCTGCCCCTGGTACTCGTGGACCCAATCCTCAAGGTGTTGACCCTAACACTGCTAACCAGCAACAGGGCACTCAGCCCAAGCCGGACAGGCCGCTTCGCATAAATAAGCCTTTTTCGTGTTGCGGTGTTTATGGTCATTACACCCATGATTGTGCCCTCTTACCCCAGATGCGGCAGATGTGGGAGTCTCAAGCCACATTGCGTGGACAAAACGCCTCCCCTCATGTTCCTCCTAATGTGGCCACTACCCAACCAGCTGTGTTTACTGATCCTTTCCCTCAGCAAGGATTCGTGGCTACCCAACCGCCTGACAGCCAGGTCGCCACTCCACCTTCCCTTTCTGGTTCCTCCGATTACCAGATCCTTATGATGAACTCTGATCCTTCCCCAACCGTCGACCTTCACCTTCAAACTTGGTCTCGCCAGTACCCCAAGCCTCCCGCTCAGTCTGCCCCCGAGTCCCCTTCTTCAGGTTCTACAGAGCCTCTTTCGACATCCAATGGCCCCTTACATATCCCTCAACCCAAAGTTGAGGTTCATACCAAGATTCCTAAGGGACCATTACGTTGAAATGCTGCTTCTGGTCGAGCTGCTCATTCGTATAGCATAGTAGATGATTTGGCGCAATCTCCTACTGCCATTTCCACATTGGAACTCCTCCAATCGTGCCCTTCCCAAAAGAAGGCTCTGCTATCTTCCGTGGGCGCTGTAGATCCTGCTGATGACCAAATGATTGTTTTCGACGCCCATCAATCAGAACATCCCCCTCTTCCTGCTTCCGTCGCCTTCCAAATCCCAGTCAAAATCTGGAATGCCAACGTTTCTCGGTGTATAATTGATGAGGGGGCATCCACCTGTGTGATTTCCGCTTCGGTTTGGAAGCAACTCGGATCTCCTGACTTGGCCCCTTCCACGATCACCCTTCGAGCGTGGGACGGCCACGTCTCCCAGCCCATCAGCCTTTTCCGTAATTGTCCTATCACCCTTACCGGTAAGACTGTTTGCGTTGACGTCGAAGTCATCGACGCCCCTCTAGATTACAACATTCTATTGGGGCGAAGCTACACCTATGCCATGTCTGTTGTCCCCTCTGAGGTTTTTCGCAAGATGTCTTTTCCTCACAATGGAAAGATAGTCACCATCGACCAATTGACTTATCATGAGCCAAAGTCTCAGACCTCCCCTGAGACGACCATCTCTTCTATAGCCAATAAGAAAATCGTCGATTCCTTGACCAGTGTCTCCCCCGGCGTTTACAAAGATTCCTCCCTGCTTGGAACTTTTCCTGGTCTTCCCCCTCCTCACATCTCTGATCCCAGCTTATCGAATGTTTACATGATGCAATCGTCTCGGGCTGCCCTTAAGCGACCCGCTTCGGCTAGTCAGCAACCTCAGACTCAACCTCGCCCACCGCAACCCGCTCCTATCCCTACATCTCCGCCAGCCGGACCTCCTCCTTCTGGCCCTTCTCCTACAGCTGGTGTACCTGACCCCCTTTATCCCCCTGGATCGGTTCCCCCGGGCCTTAACCATCTCGGAGCCGTCCCTCCTGGTCATTATCCCTCTGGTCAGATACCTTTCCTGGCTCCCCCTCCCGGAGTCTATACGGTCCCCGTCATGGCCACCCTCTCTCTCCCTAACCTGACCCTGGGCATACTCGTCTGGTACATTGACCCTCCAACCGCTACCCCACCCGGTCACCCCAAACCCTACCTTGCTTTGACACCGGTTCAACCGGTCCCCCTTGCTTCCTCCGGGCCCCCCGCACCTCCCCAGGACCCTGCCCTTGTGGTGACAACCCCGGGAAAGAAAGGCAAAGCTCGTAAGGGGGCAACCAATCAGGACCAAGCCGCCCCGACAAACCCTACCCCTCCTCGATCGCCAAAGCACGCTATCCAGTGCGCTTTGTGCGATATTGTCGGTCACGCCACCCATATGTGTCCTGAATTGCCGCACCTCAAGATCCTGGTCAATGAGACGTTTCCCGACTCTGATATCCCCGAAGTCTACGTCACTATCCCGGATTCTATCCCGAAACTCAAAAACTTGCGCACAAATCACCCTTGTGCTTTGTGCGATTTCCACGGCCATTACACCCACCTCTACCCCCGCCTTGACGAGTATCGTTCCTCCTTAGACACGTACCGCCAATTCAAGGCTATGCACGACAAGATACCTTCTCACTTGTCTGCGAGTTCTACTTTGATAGGACCAGAGGATATTCCTACTCCACTTCACATTCCTCCTCCCGCTATCGAACCAACGGAGCCTTCGACCACCATTTTGTACCTATCGTCATCTTTGCGAGATATTTCACCTAACCTTCGACCTGCAGACACTCTCGGTTCCCCCTCAGTCGACCTTGGATCTGTTGACGTTGCGCATCTGAGCCCTTCTCCACAAGATGACCAGTCACACATCACTACATCATCGGGTGATCCTTCTTCCTCCAGTCTTCCCATCTTCCAGTCCGATGAAGACATTATGGAAGCCATGACCAACCCTGACTTTCCGTGGGATGATATGCACCATCGCGCATACTTCCTCCCACAGTAGTCCCATGACCAATATGCTGTGGAAACCAAATACTTCATTCCCAATGCAGTCGATTGGTTCAAAAATCCCATCCCTGCACCTGATGCTTTCGAAGAAGGAAACATGGCCAACATCTCTCCGACCATTAAAATTGACATTTCGGTCAAACCAGGAATCGAAGAATATATCACCTTGGGCACCCAATGCACCTCGGAAGAAATCGAAGCTTACACTAAGATTTTCAAAGAATTCCGTGATATTTTCGCCTGGTCCTACTCCGAAATTCCTGGGCTCGATCCCACCATCGTCGAGCATCATATCGACACGTGGCCCGATGCCAACCCAGTCCGACAAAAGTTGAGACCCATTAATCCTTCCAGACGTGATGCTATCAAAGCCGAAATTGATAAGCTCAAGCAGGCTGGTTTCATTTATCCTATTGAATACACCACTCGGGTGTCCAACCCGGTTCCCGTCCTCAAGAAACAAGGCACCATCCGTGTCTGCACGGACTTTCGCGACTTGAACAAAGCTTGTCCCAAAGAAAACTTCCCCACACCATTTATTGACCAAATCATTGATGAGTGTGCGGGGCATGAGGTTCTATCCTTTATGGATGGTTTCTCCGGATACAACCAAATTGTTATCCGTCCTGCCGACCAGCTTAAAACTGCATTCATCAGTCCGTGGAGGACTTTTTCTTACCGGATCATGCCTTTCGGCCTTAAAAACGCCGGCGCCACTTTTCAACGGGCCATGTCTTATTGTTTCCATGACTTAGCTCATATTATCCTTGCTTATTTAGACGACCTCACTGCGCGTTCTAAGCATCGGGCGCAGCACCTACATGATCTGCGTACCATCTTTCTCCGATGTCGCAAGTATAATATCCACCTTAACCCGTTGAAATGCGTCTTTTGTGTTCCCGCCGACCGTCTCTTAGGCTTCATAGTGTCTAAGGATGGTATCACTCTTGACCCTTTGAAAGTTCAAGCCATTCTTGAACTTCCCATTCCACGTACCCTACGCCAGCTCCAAAGTCTCCAGGGAAAAGCTAATTTTCTTCGCCGGTTCGTCCCTGACTATGCCACCACCGCACATGGGTTCCTTAGACTCCTCTGATCCAATATCCCATTTGTTTGGGATACCTATGCTCATGAGTCTTTCGATGCCCTCAAGCAAGCTCTCACATCCGCTCCCTTGATCCGCCCTCCCGACTTTGATCGGGACTTCATCCTGTACATCTCCGCTTCCACCTATTCGGTCGCTGGAGTCCTTATCCAGGAAGATGACAATGGTATCGAGCATTTGATTTACTACGTCAGTAAGAACCTAGTGGGGCCTCTTGTTTCCTACTCACATAAAGAAAAACTAGCGCTGGCTGTTGTGTTCTCAGTCCAAAAACTTCATCATTACATCCTCATGCGTTCCACCAAGGTTGTGACTAATTCCAATCCCATGGCTTTCCTATTGAGTCGCCGCATCCTCACTGGGAAGTACGCCCATTGGGTCGTCATCCTTCAATCATTCAACCTCGAATTTGTCACACCAAAAAGTAAGAAAGGTTTAGCCCTTGCTGAACTCATTTCTGAATTACCTACCGGAACACAAGATCCTCCAGTTAATGATGATTTCCATGATGAGCACTTATTCGCCATTACTTCGGATGATCCTTGGTACGGCGATATCCTCACTTACTTGCGAACCCAAAATTTCGCTCTTCACCTTGATCGTGACACTCGACGACGTATCCGACACCAGGCTCCTCGCTACCTTCTTATCGGTGACGACCTCTATCGTCGCGGTATAGATATTTTCCTTCGTCGTTGTCTCACGCACACTGAAGCTGAACAAGTCCTCAATGCCTGCCATAGCGGCGCTTGCGGTGGCCACCTCTCCGGTCTTGCTACTGCCCAAAAAGTCATGCGCGCTGGGTATTTCTGGCCTTCCCTCTTCAGTGATTGCATTGAAGCAGTCAAACACTGTTCCAATTGCCAACATTTCGCCCCTAAGGCGCGAGCTCCCCCAGCTCCCCTCCATCCGGTCATCTCAATTGGTCCCTTTTGTAAATGGGCCATCGACTTTATGGAGTGTTGCCCACCATCCGCTGGTAACCATAAATATATCATCGTGGCAGTCGACTATTTCACAAAATGGGCTGAGGCTATGCCAACATTTAACAACACCGCAGCTACCGCAGCCCTCTTTTTCTTTAACCATGTTATTGCTCGATTCGGGGTTCCGAAACAACTGGTCTCTGACCACGGCCGACATTTTGAAGATGAGATATGGTGTGAGCTATCCTCACTTTCGGGTTTTGAGCACCAATATTCCTCCTCCTATTACCCCCAAGGTAATGGCCAAGTTGAAGCAGTCAACAAAATCCTCAAGACTATGCTTCAACGAACGGTGAATAAGCACAAAACCAATTGGCATCTTATGCTCTTCCCTGCTTTGTGGGCCTATTGAACCTTTGTTAAAACCGCCACTGGGTTTTCTCCTTTCCACCTCGTTTTTGGAGAGGAGGCAGTCTTACCGATCGAGTGTGAAATTCCTTCCCTGCATCTAGCCGTTGAACTTCTCCCTGACACCCAACCTCTAGAACAATGACTTATCATGCTCGAGCGCGCCTCTGAAGACCGTTGTGTTGCCTTGCAAACCATGGAAGTGGCCAAGAAACGCACCAAAGCTCAGTATGACAGAAAAGTCCAGCCTCGTACTTTTCACGAAGGTGACCTTGTTCTAGTTTATGACCAGGCCCATGATGTCCTTGGTCATGGGAAGTTCGACTCATTATGGCTAGGCCCTTACATCATCAGTAAGGATCTCGATAAGGGGGCATACCTCTTAGAGGATTTCGAAGGCAATCCCCTTCCTAATCCTCGCAATGCACTCTATCTTAAGAAATACTACCCTTAGCATTTCCCTTCTAAAATGCATGTTTTATTTTCTTTTAGATAGCCAGCATCTTTTTCGTTTTTGGGATTTGATACTTCACCAGGACACACTTTGTCCAACATGGGTCACTTCCCCTCTCATTAAAATCGCATTTCTTCACTTACGACACTTGTACTTGGGGCACCATTTTGCCTCCTTACTTGTCTTTGTTCGTGTCGATTTTCGTCATGAGTTACCATCTTGTACTCATGTTTTCATGGTCCCCCATTGGGCCTTTAATGTGTTGCAGCACCATCGAGTCACCCTTGTTTAGAGCATCCAAGTTGAGTCATCATCGCATTCATGGAGTCTATCCCGAGTCCCTTTGTACCCTGCTATAGCCCTCCATCCTTCATTGCTTGGTCTCTCTCTTGTGTCGCACATTATGGCCTTCAGTCCCACTGTCCCCTATCCCTTATGATATTGCGTCAGTCGTTGCCATGTCATTCATGCCCTTTATGCTCTAACAAGGGAAGTCGTCCATTCGCTACTCAGTCCCTTCCATTTCCCCATCATCATTGGTGTCAGTCTATCCGTCGCTCTACTATTTTCTCTCGTGCCTTAGTTGAGGATCTCTCCTTGCCTCACCTATGGCTGACCTCCTTCTGTCGACATCAGCTCCTTCATTCCAGAAGACAGGTCTAGAGGGCGGTGTACCTTGGTTCCATCTTCCACTCTTGTTCGGCGCCTCGAATCAGGCAAAGGGATCTCTCATTTCCCTTTGACTTGATTGTTTCTCTACTCCAGCTCCTTTCAGCATGATCGAGATACGTATACTTGATGGTTCAGTGATGCAGCAGCAGCTCTTGGTGATTCCCGGGTGTGTGTGAGATGTCTCAGTGCTCATGAGGGGGTGGCCCTGTAGGTAGCCCCCCACATGCCCGGATGACCTCTTCATTTCAGCCTTCGATGCAGCTCCATATATTTTATGATGTCAGCCTCAGCCGCTTGCAGCGCCTCTTTGATTTGCATGTATCAATCAGATTTTGTGAACCCTTCCCCGCGTATAGGGGGCATTTGGGGTTGTATTTGTATCTCATGTACTCAGATATTATTGTATAAGTCCTGGCTGTTATCCCAGGCACAACATGTATGTGGGATTCCTCATTGTATTATTATCTGGCTCATGTTTATGCCGATTGTACTTTATGGTTCGGTCCCTTGTTTACTGGACACACTATTCTTTTGTACTTTGTCTCGGCGGGCATAGGTATGCCTCCCCCGCCGCCTTTAGCATAGGTACCCTCTCATAAAAAGAGACTTGTTGCACCTGCGAGTCTTGTCTCCTCAGGGTCTAGTTCTTCAGCACACTCATCTACCTTACATTTCTCTCTCTGACTTCCCTCTTGATGTCTGGTGATTGAGTTCTTACAACGTACTTCGGTCATACGATTTTCTCCTAACACTCGCACGCTGGGGGGCAATCTGTTACACCATTTTTTGGTCATCTAACCTATTATCATTAGATGGACCCAGTACACCATGTAAGACCAATTTTACCCTAAGTAAAATTGCTTTCACTATGTAAAATAACTTAATAAACCACATTTATTAGGTTGTTTATGGCCTAACAGGAAACCCCAAAAGGAAATATTAAACAAACCTATTTTGTTTAATTTTCCTCATGGAATAATTAATTAAACCATAATTTAATTATTATTCCCAGTCATGTTTAACCCAAAAACAAAGAAATTAATTAGATAAACCTTTATTTATCTTATTATTTTCTAGGAATAATTATTTAAATATTATTTAGATAATATTCCTTGTTAAATATGACCAAATCACCCACAAATAATTAAATAAATCATTATTTATTTAATTATCCTTCAACCACTTCCTTAAAAAGATAAATAAATCGTTTATTTATTTATTATTAACAAATAAAGGGATTTGACCCAAGTCAAATACTTTTTCCCTCCAACAAATATAATAAAATATTCCATAAAAGGTGAATCTAGATTTGGTTAACATTATTTTAATCATGCACCAAGATCTAGAATGACCCAATATTTTGTTATAAATAGGAGGGTTTTTCCTACCATTCTTCACCTTTTGTTGCCTATTAGATCACTCTGGATCTATACACTTGGTCACATTTTTCCACATTATTTGTTGTGTGAGCTCCCTTTGAGTTCTATCTTCGTCTGGATTTTCTACACCAACAAGAGAGAGAGATTCTAGATCTGAAGTGTTGAGGACTTCCAAGAACCCATCCCATTGAGGAGAATTGGATACGCCTTCTTGTTTTCCTTCCAGGTGCCCTTAATACAAAAATTATTTCAAAATTTTTTCTTGTCTTGTCTATTGGATATATGGAGAAAACCCTTCTTTTTACTGCTTAATGTCTTTCTATGCATAGATCTGGTTTTTTGCAGCTCTTTTCTTGATCAACTAACTGCAGATCTGAAGATATTGGCAGCCACTTTTGATTTTAGGGCTATTAGTTATGCGTAGCTAAAGTGGTCTTTTTTCTACACTTCAACACAAGAATTCATACTTTCATCGTATCAAATTGACCTCATAACCTGCAAAGAACGGGGTTGCCGAGCTTTAAGAACATAATGATTGTTTACAAGCCATGTTGCATGATCAGGGCCTACCCATTCACTTGTGGGCGGAGGCATGCAATACTGCAGTATATGTGCAGAACCGTTGTCCTCACACGATACTTGGCATGAGTACACCCGAGGAGGCGTTTTCTGGTAAGAGGCCTGATATTTCCCATTTGAGGATTTTTGGTTCACCTGTTTACATTCATGTGAAGAAGGATGACAGGAAGAAGCTGGAGCCAACTGCAGAGGTTGGGATATTTGTGGGGTACACTGATATGCCCCACAACTATCGTGTGTATTTTCCAGACAGTCGCAAGACTGTTGTGCGACGGGATATCAAATTTCAGGAGGAGAAAGCTATGAAGTGTTCGCTTGAGAGGGAGCTACACTTGCATGCAGAGGAGGAGCTATTAGTTCTTAGGGATGAGTCTCAGGATGTGGATCAGCCACAAGATGAGGTTCATGGAGGAAGAGACCACTGTGCAAAGGCCAACCATCGTAGGCGAAGCGCACTGGCTTAAGCTTTCTGAGCACCAAGCCAGATGGTATGGGCTGTAGAGCACAACACATCATTAAATACAGATATACGACAGCTTTGACCCACCATGAGGTCGGATACATGGCTCTTTTGAGTCAATGTGTCGTGACGAAGCCATCCTCTTTTGAGGAAGCTGTGGAGGAACCCGCATGGGTAGATGCCATGATCGAAGAATATGATTCGATTGTCAGAAACAGTGCATGGGAGATTGTCCCAAGACCGGAGGGGAAATCAGTGGTGGGTTCGAGATGGATCTACAAAGTGAAGCAGGCAGCTGATGGGAGTGTGGAGAAGCACAAGGCAAGATTTGTTGCCCGAGGCTTCTCACATATTGAGGGGATCGATTATGAGGAGACCTTTGCACCTGTCGCAAGGTATTCTTCCATACGGATGATTCTTGCTCTCTCAGCGCAGATGGGGTGGCACATTCATCAGATGGATGTGAAGACTGCATTCCTCAACAGGGTGATTGAGGAGGAGGTGTACATAGAGTAGCCCGAAGGTTTCGAGATCTTCAGCAACGAGTCGCATGTGTGCAGGCTCAAGAGAGCGTTGTATGGGTTGAAACAAGCACCTCGTGCTTGGTACACACGGATAGACAGTTATTTCACCGGACTTGGATTCTCCAAGAGTGAGGCGGATCCTAACCTATACCAGATTGTGGTGGAGGGTAAGTTGATGATCATTGTACTTTATGTAGATGATTTGATTTTGACAGGTGATGAGCTGTTGATACTCTCATGCAAGGAGGATCTTGCAAAAGATTTTGAGATGAAGGACCTGGGCCTCCTTCATTATTTCTTGGGATTGGAAATTTGGCAGTGCAGTGGTGGACTGTTTGTTTCTTAGGGTAAGTATGCTCGGGAGATACTTGAGAAGTTCAACATGCATGGCTGCAAGCCTGTTTATACTCCTATTCCTGCTATCTGGAGGAAGGAGGATGCTACTTCAGCGGAGGTAGTGGATGCCACTGTTTATCAATAGTTGGTGGGGTTGCTTATGTATCTGGTCAATACACGACCCGATATATGCTATGCAGTTAACTAGCTTTCACAAGCTATGGTTAAGCCGACCAAGCTCTTCCGGGAGGCAGGCAAGCATGTAGTGAGATATCGCAGAGGCACATCGGTATATGGTTCATGGTACAGACATGAGGATCAGTTGAGGCAGCATGGCTTCACGGATTGGTATCATCATATCAGAGATTGTTTGCAACGGAAGGTCATGTTAATTTCATACATTCCTACGGAGGATCAGGATGCTGATATCTTGACGAAGGTGCTCACCAGGAGCAAATTCGAATACCACAGGGGCAGGATAGGGGTTGCAGATAATCCATATCTTGTTGAGAGGGAGTGTTGAGATTGCAACAAGATGATGAGCTTAGTGGAAAGGAGTCACCTTCACTAAGTGGGCCTGCAGGCTATTTTGGCTATTTTTGGCGCAAAGTCTATTTTTAGACTATGTCTATTTTTAGACATATGGATCATGTTCTATGAGTTGCAGGATGCTATTTGTGGATGGTTGGTCAAGTCGGGAAAAATAGATGGACTTCTATTTTTAGACATACTGGGCGGAATCTATTTTTAGATTGCCAGTCTAAAAATAGGGATGTCAAATATTATTAGCTCTTAATAATATTTAGACTCTAAACATTATCTTATTCTCTTGGAGCACTTCAGTTTTATGCCTAGAAGTGGCACATGCAACTGACAGAAGGAATTACGCTTTTCCTAGGTTTTAAGTGAAGCTATTGCATGGAGACTTCAATTAGAACTCATGTGACAGAGTTTGGTGGAGTTGATTGAGGAATTTAGTGGAGTTGTATTCAGTTTAACTAATCTAAACATAGTTGAGATTTTTGTATCCAAGTTAACTAATAGATACAGTTAGTGAGAGTGGTGTGAATTAATTATTAATTAATTCACTAATTATAAACTCATTAATCAACTAAAGAATACATCAGTTAACTTCAGTGCATGGACAGTTTCAGTGGAGACCAGTGCAGGAATAGGTGAAAGAGTAGGTTAACTATCATTTGTGACTATACTGTTGCTATTTGCAACACACAGATAGGTGGAGTAGTCAATGAGGATTGCACAGTTTAGGCCAGGTGGTTTATCTATTTAATGAAGCCATCCCATAGCTTGAAAATGAAATAGAGTCTGGTTATCAAGTGGCAAAAGATTGGAGCATGTGTTTTGCTAGATCTAGCTTGATAGTGTGTAGCAAGTGAGGTAGTGCTGAGAGCTTGCAAAGAGATTTTGTACTATGATTGTTACATGATCTCCATGACATATAATATACAGATAGTTGGGGTTTTCAGCTTTAAGCTTTCCCATTAAATACTGTGTTCATATGTGTGATTGTTTGTGATTTTAATGTGTGCATGTAATTGATTTTATTTCCGCATGTGATGATCAATGGTAGAAGAGATTCTGTAATATGCATGAAGCTAAAATAGTGTGTGATCAGGAGAATCTCGGTGAATAATATAACAGTTATTCAAATTTCTACAAAAGGAAATTTCTACATTTACACCATATGGCCAACCTGACGGGAGCAAAGCTGGGCTCAAAGTGCTGAGAGACAGTATCACCTCCTCCGACTACTCTGAAGTCTCACAGGCCATCAGAGATTATACCTCACCAATTTTAATTGAAAGGAGCCTAAAAAACAGAACGATCAGGAATAAATACAAGGCTGAGTTGGAAGGTTATGTGGAAAAATATCATACCAGGGTTTCAGCTTCCATGAATGTGGACACAGAACACCTGGTATTGTCTATGGCTGAGGCCATCTTGGATCCTAATGCAGGTACCACTAGTTATAGGGTGCTTGAGTATGCAATTGACATGGCCAGGGTACCAGCACCCGACAAATGCACCCTGTTCCAGGTGGTGGGTGATATGTTGAAAGACGAGGTAATGCGGGTCACTATTAAGCTGAGAAAATTGGAGAAAAAGCATGAACAGGTGAGGGCGACCCTAAAGAAGGAACATGAAAATTCCCGCTCTCTTTCGAATCAAGTACGCGATCTCCTAGAGTCAATCAAAGGAAAATAAACTGGAGACTCAAATCAGCAGCGCTATGTGATCAAGCAATTGTAGAGGGAGGTCGCGTCTCTGAAACACAAGGTTAGTATACCGGCATCTCACCATGTTCAAATGGCCGAATTAGCGAGGCTGAAAGAGAAAACGCAGACTTGGCTGACTCACTGGTGAAGGAGAGAGAGGAAAAAGAAAAAATGGTAGAAACAATGGCCACTCTTCAGAGCAGGGTGACGGAGCTATAGACTACCTGGGATACGCACAGCTGTGTGCCAACTACAACCCTACCAGAGACTAGTTCATTGTTTGAGCAGCTGACCACAACGAAGGCCGCAAATGATGTACTAGAAAAGCAGGCTTCCACCGCGAGGCTGAGAATCACCGAGTTGGAAACCTCCTTGGCTGAGAATACCAGAAAAATAGAGATATTGCAAAAGGAGATTGAGCAGGAAAAGAAGGTAAAGGCCGACCAGTAGAAGACCATCACTAACCTAAACAGCTGCCTAAAAGGTAATATCACCCTCAGAGATGGAAGAAGGATAATTTGGTTAGAGATCATTTCGGCAGTGACAGAGCAGTGGGAATTCCTGAAAATCATCGAGGAAACGAAATCTTCTGTACTCTATCTCGAAAGGAAGTTTCAAGAGGGAGATCTCAACTTGTCTAGCAGAGCCTAGCAAGCCAGGAGATATTTTTCTTTCTTGAAAGGGTTGAAAGCTGGTGAGGCAGAGCAACATGACATAGCGAGTCTGTTCAAGGAAGCTGTCGAATGTCAGAAGATTATTGATAAGGAGTCTGCCAGCGTTATAGCTTCAAGGGCCCTACAACAGGTGGCAGCCAACATGGATCGTTTCGATGCAGTTTGGGACGAGATCACAACAGTTGGACTCCCATCATGCTAGGACTCTACCACTCCTTCCATGCTTCGACCATTAAAAGAATATGAAGCATGTCTCCAGGAAGAAAGGGACCGAACAGATATCTTGTCAGACAAAACTGCTCGTTTAAAAGCTGAGACAATTGTTTCATCGCTCCGCCAAGAATTCAATCTCCTTCATCTGATAAAACATAAGATCCCCACTGAGGCAAGTTTCGGTGACCTCACTGAGGCCTACATCAAGGTGGAATGATTCGCAGCAATGCCTGAACCATCAGCGGACATTCAGCAAAGATGCACCCAGTTTTCCAGTCAGATCGCCAGCTCGTCAACTAATGTTCCACCACCAGTTTCAGCGACCGCCTCAACCCCTTCTCATCAATGAAATACTGTCAATTCATGATTCGACCCTAGTGGCCTTTTTATTTTTACTTTAGTTAATTACTTTTAAGTTTCAAGTGGAATTTATATTCCACTCCAGCTTTTTACTTCCTGCCAAGACTGTTGTTTAATATTTTGTTTCAAAACAGCCGAGTGCCTAACTGCAAATGATGAGAGGACTTTATTCCTCATCATAAGTTTTGGTTATTTTGATAAAGACCTCTAACAAATTCCTGGCATGCGAGGAAGATATTTTTCCAAAAAATATCTTCTCGCTCATGTACTGAGGCCCCTATATAAGCAAGGTCAGAAGAGAAAATTTGGTTCCATATTTTCAAAAGAATTTTGTTGTGGAAGAATTGTTGTATGCTTTTTGTTGAAATCTTAATAGAAATGCGAAGAGCCCATTGGGTCTCAGCAAGAAGGAGTTTTACTTTAAGTGAGGATTCTGGTCTTAAAGTTTTATAGTGTGTAACTCTGTCTTATGTGATATTGTTTTACTGTTCATTTCGTTGTTTCCACTTCTTTTATATCATGTTCTGGAATGTGAGTGGCTCACTAGTTTTGATATAAATTTATCACCACTAATACTTATACTAAGCTTGTCAAGCGCTTTAAATATGGCCCAGGCATGGTATGCTGTTTCAATTTCCACTTCACTCATTATTCCTCTATATTAAATACCATGAGATGTTATTCTTTCAAAGCTATTGACATGTATGGATTCTTATCATTTTAAGCCCATCTCATGTTTAGATATGTTTATGGAATTCCCTCTCATTAGTAGTTAATATTCTTTCTGTACTTTCTACGCATCAAACTTCATCTTATTTTTAAAATCTCTATAAAGCATTTTAGAACCCAGCCCTCCTTAAAGAAAGTCGTCTTTGAGTTGTCTGATGCATCTATATTGAGGACTCACTCCTTGCCTCTGTAGCATCTTGTTATTTTGCTGACTCTGAGAATATTCTGGTTCCATTTATATTACATCCCCTTGTAAAAGTTGAAGTAGTAAAGAGCCTTGTTCTAACAAAAGTCTTGAATTATACCTTATGCTCCTTACTATATAAGATGTCCTAGGCATTGGTCTTTCACAACTCAAGGCTATCTCTAGGAATGACAACCAAACCCATGAAGCAAGTACAAAAAATTATATTTTATTATCTTTGTCTTCTTCTTTACATAAATACATAATTACATAGTAAATATGAAGACCAATCCTAGTTACACCTTTCAACAAAAGCAAGAAGATGAATTAGCAGCCATAAGTACAATTGTACAATCTGAGCCTGGATCATTTGAAAAAGTTGTAAAGAATCAAGTTTGGAAGGATGATATGCACGAATAATATGAGTCCATTAAGAAAAATGATGTCTGGGAAGTGGTCCCGAGACCAAAGGACAAATTTTTTGTCACCTTGAAATGGATCTATAAGATCAAGCATGGATTTGATGGTAGTGCTGAAAAGTACAAGGCAAGATTTGTTGCTCGAGGCTTCTCTCAAAAAGAAGGCATAGATTATAATGATATATTTGCACATGTGGCCCGCTATACCACCATCCGATCTATCATTTCCCTTACTGCAATGCAAGGATGGAGTCTCCATCTGATGGATGTGAAAACCACTTTTCTGCATGGTTCTATAAAGGAAGATGTGTATGTGGAGCAACCTCTGGGTTCGAAGTCCGAGATAGAGACACCTATGTATGCAGGTTGAATAAATACCTCAATGGGTTGAAGCAAGTCCCTAGGGATTTGTATGAGAGGATAGATAGCTACTTGATGAAGTTGGGCTTCACTCGAAGTAATGCTGATCCAAACCCTTATTTTAAGGTTGATAGAGAAAGGCCTCTCACATTCTAGTTCTCTATGTGGATGATCTCTTCCTAACAGGTGTTGACCCTCTCATTCATTAGTGTAAGAGGGAGCTAGCTTCCGAGTTTGAGATGAAAGACCTAAGATTGATGCATTACTTCCTAGGCTCGGAGGTATGGCAAAGGCCAGGTGAGATTTTCCTTTCTCAAGGAAAATATGTCGTGAAGTTGCCGGAGAGATTTGGTATGGTGGAATATAAGTCTGTGTCGACACTAATGGAACTCATTTTCAAGAAGTTGTGGAAACGTTGTGGGGCCCATGCTGGTAAATCCCACCGAGTATCGACAACTCGTGGGGGGCCTGATGTTCCTAGTGAACTCCCGCCCAGACGTATGTTTTGTCATGAACACTTTGAGTCAACACATGGTTGAACCTCATCATATTCACTAGAATGGTGCAAGAACCTATTGAGATATCTTCGGGGTGTAATAAACCATGTGCAATACACTGTCGGGAGTTTGAGAATCCATGGATATACTGATGTCGTTTGGGCTAGCAGTGTGGTGAATCGCAAGAGCACATCTAGATGTTGCTTCACCTTGGGTTCTGCTTCAATATCTTGGATGAGTAGGAAGCAGAAGTCGGTGGCTTTGAGCATCACTAAGGCCAAATATATTGCAGCGAGTATGGCCTATTGTGAAGCTGTTTGGTTGAGAAATCTCTTCAGTGAGTTGGTTGGACATGTGCTAGATACCACCGTTATCCTTTGTGATAACCAGAGTGGGATTCGTCTTTCTGAGAATCTCGTGTTCCACGATCGATCCAAGAATATTGATATCATGTACCACTTTATCACGAGTATGGTACAACGAGGTGTCGTAAGGCTCGATCATATAGGAACTGATGAGCAGGTCGCAGATATTCTCACGAAGCCCCTGGGGAAGGTCAAGTTCCTAACCCTCCGTGAGAAGCTTGGAATCGTGGAAAGACCCTATTCTGAGGGTCTTGCTTGAGTTGGACTATGAGCTCTAGGAGCTCTAGGGGGCTTAAGGATAGCTTCTTGGAGCTATAAGCACACACGGAGCTAGGCTTGCCGAATCTTGTTGTGCTTCTGCCCCACCATTATGATATTGAATTGGCTCACCTCTCTTTGATCTATGCCTCGCACACATCCTCCCCATGGAGTTTCGGACTCATGGGAAGTACCTCTCATTTGGCCAATGAGGTGGGAAATGTGGATAGAGACTAATAGCAAGACCGATGGACGCATCAAATATTGTTGTACTCTCTATGTCTAGGATGGCACCTGTCCAACACCTTGATCTGGGATCAAGTATGATGAGGTTCTTACCTCTAAACTGACTTCGGGTCAATAAACTAATTTTGAGTTAGTATGAGACTCTTTTTTTGAGTCCAAGAGAGGTTTTAACCTCTAAGTTGACTTCGCGTTAACTGAGTGTGATGTTTTTGTGACTCACCTTTTGTTTTATTTGCAAAGAAGAGCCAGCAAATTAAGTTACGACAGGATGACGCATGATGCTATATGATGGTACACGATGGTACTGATCTTTGGATGGCACAGGTGGATAGATGGAGTTCTCCCTAGTTGAGAGGGAGTGTTAATTTTGGGAAAATAGGTCCAAACTCCATGTTGCACTACTCATATGATTATGATTATATTTTTGTTGGATTCCTTTTTCGAAGAGGTGCAAGATTGATCTAAAGATCATATTGTTTGGATGAGAAAAACATATATTTTGATTTTATTTTCCACACATGTGCAAGGTTGGCCAAATTAGTAATGTAGGCTCACAAGCCTAACAGATGTGTCACACACCCTCACTGATGGATATAAATTGGAGAGACTTGGAGGTCATTTTCTCATCAACTCATCACACATTCTCTCATTGTGATATGATTGGTTCGATAGCCTTTGGAGGCCTCTTTCCTTCACACGTGCGAAGCTGAAGTTGGAGAAATCTGCGGATATGTTTTAGGGTTGTGCGTTGACCAGCATTGATTGTGGTCAACCCTTGACCTTTTGACCTCCAAAATTTGGAGAAAATCCAATTTTTGAAGGCCGTACAGTTGGGAAAAAAAATCGAGGAAAAAGGAGCAGGTTGATCGAAGCCCTAAATATACAACATTAACTATCATGCTTTGACTTTGGTTGACCACAAAAATCAAGGAAAAAGGAGCAGGTTGATTGAAGCCCTAAATCTACCGCATTGACTGTCATGCTTTGAATTTGGTTGACCACCGTTGACTTTTGATGAGCTGTCTTTGAGGGTTGTGTGTGACAGGGTTGGCTGATCTAAGACAGACTTTGTTGGCTGATGCATTCTGTCGACTGCCGTAACGCACACTATCCTATATCTTTTCTGGAAAACAAGAATTGTAAAATCTGATCTATATTATTGGCTTGTATTTTGTTGATCTATTATTGTGTTTTGTTGATCTATTATTGTATTCAGTCAACATTTTACTTTCATGTTTATGTGATTGCTAAATTGAATCAGTCCTAAGAAAGATTGAAGTAAATTTGCATTAAGCATAGAAGTTAGAACACTCCATGTCTATCTAAATTTAACAAATATGCATTCAATTATACCTTGGCTATGGTGTCTCACATCACATAAAGATATTTAGTAGTTTCACTAGTCTTGCTTCACCTTTCTTGATCTGTATTCCATCTAAATT
Organism: Pinus albicaulis; assembly: GCA_034641835.2. NCBI lineage: Eukaryota > Viridiplantae > Streptophyta > Pinopsida > Pinales > Pinaceae > Pinus > Pinus albicaulis. The sequence goes on from CM076582.1 coordinate 1,245,173,127, forward strand.
TCAACAACGACACATGATATAATAATGAATCAACAAATTAGTTAAATTAATATCAGCATCAAAACCATATAATTTAGTAACAAACAAGTAAATTCCCCATACATACCTCTTTTGCCTTTGCCCATAAACAGGTAAATACATATCTCATTCGCCTTTGCCCACAACACTTGTGGACTTTTCTACGCATTTGCAAGTCTCTCACACAAAAATATTTATGTAGTATTACTAATGGTCCTCGACCTTCCTTTACCTACATTTTCATAACACTCATTATATAAATAAATCCAAAATAACATAATATGCATTCAATTATACCTTTTTTATGGTGCTTCACATCACACAAATATATTTGATAATTTCACAAGTGGTCCTTCACAAAATTTCAACATAAAGATGAAGCAATAAACGAGTTCAATTAAAATGGGCTAGAAACCATATAATTTAGTAACAAAGGAGTAAGTCCCCCCATATATACCTATTTTATCATAAACCATAAAAAGAATTATAAAAAAATAAAAAATAAAAATAAAAAATCCTCTTTACATACCTTATTCATAGTTTCCCACTACACTTGTAGACTCTGCATCAACCCTAAACTCGCACCATGGGTTGTTAAGGTATTCCTTAATTTCCCCACCCAATTAATCCAAAAAAAAATGAACAAAAGAAAATAAGCTCAAAAAACACACAAGAAAAACAAAATACCAAATCATAAGTTAGCATGGCCATGCTCACAAGTACAAAGATATAAGAGCCGAAACATTAAAAAAGAAAAATAATACAACAATAGAAACAAAAATGACACGCAATAGAAAAAATACAACAAAAATAACAAAAGTAAAACATAAAAACTCAAATAAGAGATGGACTCTGCACTGCAACTGCAAAAAGCATCCAATGGCAACCAAGGGGTCCCTGCACACCAAAAGATAAATAAGTATATATTAGAGACTAGAAAATATTGTAAAAAGTATTAAATACATGTGACGTATTATCATAAATATGAAACAAGTATCAAAATATATTATAAAAATCTGAAATGCAAACTAAAAACCTTATGAGTGATATTATGCACTAGAAAGAAGATCTTATGCAAACACCAAAAATACTAAATCCTAAGTAAGTAAGTAGGACGTAAACTAGAGTATTTGGAACAAGAAAGATTACATAGCATATCATACATGAATTTCACACCAAAAGAAAATTGACCCCCACATGAATTTCAGACCAAAAGAAAATTGACCGCCACCTTTGCCTATGTTCTCTACTACAATGTCTCTCATGAAAATAATATTTCCATTCAACATTCATGTAGCGTATCATACATGAATTTCACACCAAAAGAAAATTGACCTCCACCTTTGCCTCTGCACTCTACTACAATGTCTCTCATGAAAATATTATTTTCATTCAACATTCATTTACCTACATTACATTGCATCCAATAATTAAACAAATGGCTAGAAATGTAAGATGGCCCAAATTTTAAATATTATTTTCATTCAACATTCATTTACCTACATTACATTGCATGCAATAATTAAACAAATGGCTAATAAAGTAAGATGGCCCAAATTCAAATGAAAACAAATATGGGACCATACATACCCCACAACATTCACCTTTACCCACTACACCTATGGAATCATGGGTTGTTAGGACCTACCCCAATTTTCTACTCAATGTAAGAAATAGAAATCAAAATAGACACTTGAATATATTATAAGAATATCATAAATGAAAACAAAATGTCTATGGAATCATGGGTTGTTAAGACCTACCCCAATTTTCTAGTCAATGTAGGAAATAGAAATCAAAATAGACACTTAAATATATTATGAGAATATCATAAATGAAAACAAATCAAAATAGACACTTAAATATATTATGAGAATATCATAAATGAAAACAAAATGTCTACTGAATAATATTATGCAAAAGTACATCTTATGTATTCACCAAAAAACATAATTCATCAACAAGAAAAGAGAAAGGAGAATCATTGTATTGAAATGAGAAGATATCCCTGAACTTGATTTCTGGCTCTACACTCTCCTTCCTACACATCTGCAAGTCTCTTTGTAGTGTCATCAATGCTCCTCCAACTTATTTTACCTACATTTGCATTGCATTCAATGTGTAATTAAATCACAAAAAATATAATATGCATTCAATTATACCTTTGCTATGGTCCCTAGCATAACATAAAGATATTCAATAGTTTCACCAATAGAGTCAAACTCTTTTTGATTTGAAGATTTAGCTTCGCCATTCTGAAGAGAATATTTTAGATGACAAGATAGTTTTTCTTTTGGCGACTCCAATAAAATGTAACCATGTAAGTTTCTTCTCAAAACCTCCTTAACTTATCATCGAAGGAATGATGTATCTCTTGGTACTCCTTTTATGGATAGGGTGAGTATTCAGAGCCTTTTATGGATAGGGTGAGTATGAGGAGAAGGATTAGACCTTGGATTCAATATGCATGAACCCTTTGAATTATGAAAATATCATAGAGTTACATTACCCTTTTCCCACAAATTATAAGTGAAATTCTCTATCCTACAGTGCAGAGTCTGAAGACCCTAAGAAGAATATATGTAATGTCCCTTACGAATTAATTGCCCAAAAGGGTGGACAAAATATCATATCCAACCCCGTAGAATATAGTAGATATAGTCTTGATAAAGGGGAAATCCAAATTTTTCGAATGTTTGGGGCAACATTGGGTAAATTTTGGGTCGTCTAGGGTAAAAGAAAAACCCAAATTTGGGGTTGCAATGCAACCCCCCACATGTCAGAAAACTCTTAACTAAATCTATAAATAGAGGAGAGTTGGAATCAATTTGAATCATCGGTTTGGATTGGAATATATCTGATTTTAATTTTTCTTAATCTTGACGCTCTGAGGGTTTTAAGACCCATTTTCCTTGTCTAGTTTCGGTGGTGAAAGATTCTACCCTAGATAGTCCTTTATGATTTCGGTGGTGAAAGATTCGACCCTAGTCAGACATCTTTCTTCAACAAATTTTTGAAAACTTTCTTGTTTGGGCACAATAAATCAACTTGAAGCACTTCAAACCTATACTAGAAGCAGCTGTCTCAATTACTCGTCTAGTAAACAAGTCTCCTTAAAACAACGAAGGGTTTTTGGTCATTAGAGGTTCAATCAAGGGAAGTTGAGTTGCAGTAATAGTCGCAAGGCTATACTCCTCTTAAAACAACTAAAGGGTTTTTGGTCATTAGAGGTGTTTGGTCTCAATCTAGTCTCCTAAATTGAGCTCATTTAATTGTCAACCAGGGTTGGTAAACTGCTGAAGTGAAGTGTACTGTATGTACCTAGGTGCTTGTTTCTTAATGCGTTGTGTGTAGTGTTTTGTGATGTTTTTGGTCTTTTGGTGGTTTTATGTTCACAAGGAAAATGACTAGAAAGCTAATGGAAGGAAGCTAATGATTAAAAACAGAGTGAAACCTAATTGGTTGGTGTCAAATGGTAAATGCAAATGCAATACTAAAAACAGAATCAAATCTAAACTATGAATAAGCAAAAGCAAAGCTTGATAATGACTTCTAAGGAAATGATTAAAAACATAAACTCAACTTGAGAAATGATCAACTAAACATGCAAATCCTCCTAACTAAACAGTTTAAACAACTAACTTATAATGATGCAACATTTTGTCCTTAATTATAGATTTGTTGAAGTATGTTTGGAGTAAAACATTGATACCATCATAAGATCTTCTACTCTAAATCTAATTCCTAACTCTATTCTGCAACTCAGTTTTATAGCACTACACTTCACTCAAAGGTTATAGATTTTTGAAATAGTCTATTGAGGAAAATGTTTGTTTGTAAGAAGATAAGGAAGTTGCAGAAGTACTTCAGGCCTTAAAATGATATGGTCTTCTGTTCATATGGTTATGAATCAATTATGGATTTTAGAACCAGAAGAGGTTTGTGAATAATGAAGGTTGTTTTGTTAAGTTTAACAACTGAAGTAATCTAATATGCAGTGAATGGCAACTGAATATGGAGTGCAAATGCAATGAGTTGAACTACAACCAAACCTAAAATGTCACTAGCTTAAAACAGTGTTAAACTACAAGTCATTATCAAACTTAAAGCAAAACAACTGAACATGAGTTAAGTGCAATTAAACTTCGGAGTATCCTATCTAAGCTATCATGCATTATTCTATGGAATTATACAGTCTGTTTGTCCATTATGATTGGTATTTTGGAAGAGTTCCTTCCTTTGGAAGAGTTTTTAGAACAATCCCGACTGTGTAATTGAGTGCAAATGCAAACATAAAGACTAAAAGCAATGAAAAACTAAGATATCATAGCCATCTCCTACCCATCATTATGATATTTTTGACAAGCGTTTAAGAGCAAGAATAACTATGGTACTTAGTGAAAAACACACAACTAAAACGTTCAAGATCACAATCATGCTTAAGACAGTATAAAGATTTCTTGGAAGAGTTTCTTCTTGTGGAAGAGTGCTTATCATAAGTATAACTGTGATGGTGAATAAAAGAGACTACAATTAAATCCTACAATACTATAGCCATTTCCCATTCATCATTATAATCTTTTGGAAGAGCTTCTTCTTTTGGAAGAGTTTTTAGAATGAGTATAACCACAGTAGCTAATGAAAACAACTACTAATTCAAATTCAAAAACGTAAAGGCGGCTAGAATACTTATCTAAATTACGCAAATAAATCCGTGCAAGAGGCAGGGGCCCTCTACCACCTGACGAAATCTAACTCCAAATCAAATCAACGCTTTCAAAACAACACTGTCTGCTTCATTAAAAGAGAAATAACTTGAACAGAGCAATCTGCGTCTTCAGAAATGTAGCACAGAATCTAAGCAAAATCTAGAACAAAATCTAGCCTAGCTCTCGGTTTCCCAAGTGTTTATATAGCAAATGTAAATAACAAGACTTGCAACAATTTCAGGAACACTGTCTTTCCTTATCGGAATCACATTAGGACTCTTGAAGTGGCTGCGTAAAAGGGAAAAAGACATCTGGACTGAGACAGTCTTAATAGAAGTCTGCCTTCCTAAATGTGTTCCCACGTTCCAAAACCATACCCAGAATTCGTTTCTTCCTTCATGGTGAGCAATGAACCATACAGACCACTCGTGGGAAGTATAATACCTGTCGGTTTCTTGAGGCCACAGGAACATACTCGTGTAGCCATTTGCAGAATCGCGGTTAGCTGGAATGTACCGTGCAACGTAGTTAGGTCAAATGCATTAATGGCAAAATCACAAAACTTAGCAAGTCAGTCATGTAAATCATTCTAAAAGTAATTTTAACTAAATTCATTGATCAATTGGGTCTAGGATAGCAATGGACAAAGGAAAATGAGGTAAAGTAAGATGAAAGAAAGCACAATTTTGAGGCTCAACAAGAGGTTCGGTCAAGGGAAGTTGAATTGCAGTAAGGGCCGCAAGGCTATAGCAGCCACAGGGTATTTTCCATACAGGTCGGTTCAACGGGGGTATCCTGTGATTGTCGTGGTATAGTGGAAGCCGAATTATTGACTAAAGCAAGACAAGCTACATGGAGATTTTTTTTGAGGTTCCAAGCCAAACAAGGACTAAACAACAAATCCTCTCTCTGCGACGAAGACTTAGTCTAGTAGCGAAATGCTTTGTCTAGCATTGACATGAGGGATTTGAAGTACAACAAATTACATAGAGGCATTTTAAGGGCATCAGCTAAGGAATATTATCCCCCCCCCCCCCCCCGAGGCAGAAAGTTGAATTCCAATTGCAGTGGGTTCAACCAGCAAGCACCACCACCATTCAGCACACAAGGACATTCCCAAGCGCAGTGTATTGTGTAACCATGGACCTGACAAGGTTGCTATAAGCCCTAGCAATAGAAAAGTCGGTGACAAAAGGTAGTGAGTAATAAGAAGAGTAATAGTATCGCATTAGCATAAGTTACAGTGAATGATGGTTTACTAAATTATTGATATTGCAAACAATACCAGTGGATTTTGTGGTTGGATACATTCACTATTTTGGGTAGTCAACCCTCTGTTGAGAAACCAAGTATAATAAAAATAATGCTTGATTTCTCTTAACTTGATAATGTGATGACTACCCAAGTAAAATAAAGATGATGCTTGATTTCTCTTAAACTTGATAATTACTTGTGAATGATGATGCTTGATTTTTCTTAACTTGATAATTAATTGTGAATGTTTGTTGTCTTCTTATTAAAATTTGTGTTCTCTTCATCAAGCAATTACAAAAACATAAATATCCCAAAACATAAAGATCACAAAGAGACAAAAAAACACAAGAAATTAGGCTCCAAGCTAGTGAAAAACCCACAAGGGGGAAAACCCAAAAATCCTTCTCTTATAGAATCAGATCAAAAAGAGATTTCTAGACCCAAGACCAAGACGAGGACGGTCACAAAGAATCCAAGTCAACACTCCTCCAAGTCACCTCTAACAAGTCAAAGTCAACAAAAGTCAATGTTGGTCAAATTCTCTAAAATCAGGGCAAAATCACATCAATTTTGGATCTGCTGTGGAGACCAAATTTCGACCTTGTAGTAGCCTCAGGAAATCAAAGAATTTCGCACATGTGAACAGATTTAGGGAAGAAAACTTGATTTTTCTCTCTTTTGACTTACTTATCTCTCCTTTGACTTTGGCTTTTTTTTCTTCTTGTTCTTATCACAAAAATCGATGTGATAAGTTGATGAATGAATGGTCTTTCATGTGGTCGAGTTGACTTGTATATATAGCTATCGAGAAGGGTCGAATGGTTGCCACACTAGCCCACTTGTCAAGGAGGGCCGACTTGCTCTTGGTCTTGAGTTGACTATTTGCCCCAAAATAAAAATAAAAAAACTTTTTCTTTTCTTACAAATTGGACTTGACTCAAATACATAATTTCTTTTAACTCATAATAAATACTCTTTGACAAGTCAAATAAAAAATCTTTTTATTTTCTTACAAATTGGACTTGACTCAAATACATTTCTTTCAACTCATAATAAATACTCTTTAACTCAATTGACTCTATAAGCATGAAAAACATGCTTTTGACCAAAAATAAGAAATATAATAATGAATAAAATAAATATGTCAATCATAAAATTTATATTTTATAGCATTATGAAGACCGACACTAGTTACATTTTTCAACACCCTAATCTATGGTGAAGTAACTGAATAATCAAATTGTTGTGTAAATCCTTACATTCATGCTTACATAGAAGGATACCTACTATTATATAAAAGTGCATTGCTATTACTTAGTTGTTCTAATTGATTTTGGAAAAGACCATAGTCAAAATAAAATCCTAAGGGAAAAATTACCCTAGGACATTACAATGCCTTGTCACTAAAGGATTATGCTGAAAAATGGTTCATGACTCTTCCTGAGAAATCCACTAGTTCTTGGAATGACTTTGTGAAGGCTTTTTCCTTCAGGTGGGTAGATGAAAGGAGCAGTGTTGAACTATAGAAAAACCTCCTCCTAATGCTAAAAAAAGGATAGTGGAACCATAGTATTAAAAACCGGAACCGATGGACCTAATGAACCGGTAACTGGACCGGAACCGGTCTAACCGGTACTGGTCAAGTCTAAACGAACCGCTTTTAAAAAAATACATTAAATAATGATTTTTAAATTAAAAAAAAAAACTATTTTTAAGATATGCAACCATGATTCCAAGCCAATAGAGACAAAATATGCAAAGTTTTCTCATTTATATACCATGTAAAGGTGAATATATCAAAAATGGCACCGAGTGCAATACATATCATCAAAAAAATACATAAGCAATGAGGCTCCAAATGACCCATAAAGTCCAAAAACAATCCTACAAGAAATGAGCATTGAGGCCATTGGCCTACATAGTACAGTGATAGTCTACTACAAATCTACATATATGATATTACTAAATTCTAATTAATGATCAACATTATCACTTGAAAGTTGAAAATTCTAATCATGATTCATGATCAAAGTTCAAAGTTCAAACTCAGTTGGTTGAACTTGAGTCTCCCGACTCTCGACTGCCAAACTTTGAAATTGCTCCAGTCACAAACTTCTCTATTGGTTTAGTGACTTAAGTCTCAAACTTCTGAAGGTATTCTGCCCTAATATGCCCTATTACTTCATTTGGTGCTCCACATGGCTTTACATGGCCTCCTATCCCAGCCAAGTGTTGCTTGAACCTGTAAATACCCCCTCCTGCAATAGATTTTTGGCAATATTTGCAAATCATTTTGCCATCAATCATATCACAATGAGCCCATGCAATATCCTTGCCTTTTGGAGGCATGATGGCTAGTAGCTACTACTTAGCTCAAGTAGCAAGCCTCAAACTCTGTGTTGTTCCAACTTCCACTACTCCAGCCAAAACTCAACACTCTCCAAGCTGTCAATCGAATTCACAAAATCTCCAAATGAGATGGTGTGAGACAAATGAGAGGCTGCCCCTGCTTATAAAGGATTGGAGAGGGTCTCCAAGATAGGTCCAACTCCAACTCCAAGCCTCCAAGATTGCTGCTCCAGGAAACACTCAACACTCTCCAAGCTCTCAATCAAACTCACAAACTGCAAATGAGATGGTGTGAGACAAAGGAGAGGCTGCCCCTACTTATAAAGGATTGGGGAGGGTGTTTTTGGAGGGAAACAACCCTCCCCTTCCCTCCAAATCAGCCCTAAACACCCTTGCTGGTCGTCTGTGGGTCCCTAGAGCAACATAGGTGCTGACCATCGGTGAAGGACGAAACCGGTTGGTTTATGGATAAACCAGTCGGTTTCGTCCTTAACCGGTCGGTCGGCACCGGTTAATCGGATTTTTTAGGTGAAGTGCAGGGTAAAACCAGGTTTTACAGGCGGTTTGGACTGGCCAATGGTCTGACCGATTTTCGGTTTAACTCGACCGATTTTTAACACTATGAGTGGAACCACTAAGGAATTCAATCAGAGGTTTAATACTACAGTGGCCTTGATTCCTGAATAGTTGAAATCCCCTAATGAGTTATTCATTTCAACTTACTTTCATTCCTTGTTTGGGTAAATGAAATACCTAAGGGATAAGAAAGCTAAAATCATTCTTCATACACAAGATGTAGCTCGTCAGGCTTGCGAAATTCTAGAGTTGGAACAAGCTAAGCCTACAAAGCACATAGTCCCCAACAATGATGATTTTGTCAAGGAATTTGAAAAACGCTTCGAGAGCTTAAAACCTGCGACTTTGTAAAATTATAAGGTCATCGTGTCTCAAGTGGGTTGAGGGAGACAACATCAACCCACCAACTGTCTTGTACACTAGGCAATTAGATGGAGAGCACTCCATTCTTCATTAATCTTGAAATAAATTATTGCCTCCTTCATGGTTGCATGCTTGACTCTAGGTCAGCAACCAACATTATGCCATTAAAAGTCATGGAGTGGTTAGGTTTGCATATCTCAAGTAAGTACAAAAATGTTTGTGGGATTGACTCTAAAGGAGTCAAGGTGTGTAGAATCATAAAAAAAAAATGGTTAGTCTGGAAGGGTACTCTGAAAAGAAAATTACCATGGACATAGTGGTCATTAACATACATGACAATTGGGGGATGCTGCTATCTAGGGAATGGGAATCCATGATTGGAGGCACCATCCAAATGAACATGTCTTATATCAAAATTCCTATGGAGAAGAATTTATATGCCCTCTTATATAGGCAACATCCACTCCACCCTTGGTAGAGCCCCTTTGTGTAACCACTAAAGAAGACATGGAGGAAGATTGTGGACGTCGAGAATGGATGATATCTCAAAAGGCTTTTGCCCCCAAACCAGAATCAGGAGGAATATGGAATATGTATTTTGATTGGGCGTGTTCCAAGATGAGTTCAGGGGAAGGCATAGTTTTGATATCACCCTCCAAAACCCATATCATGTTTTCTTATAAACTAGAATTTGATTACACAAACAATGTGGTCAAGTATGAAGCCTTGACTTTGGGTCTAGATATAGACCTGGGTAAGGGGACTAAACATTTAGAAGTTGTAGGAGACTCCAACCTAATTGTCTCCCAAGTCAAGAGATCCTTTAATGCCAAGAATGATAAACTAAAAAGGTACAAAGGTTACGCACTACATACAATACAAGGGTTTGACACATTTGGCATTGAGGTTGTCCCAAGAGAAGAAAATGCCCTCGTTGATTTCCTAGCAGTTGTCGCATCCACTTTGCATCCCCTAATGATGAGATCACAAAACTGGGAGACTTGGTGATGGAAGTCATCTTTAGGCCCGATATACCTGATAATTAGGAGTATTGGCCTTTGTTTGAGGATGACAAAGAAATAGTGGGGTTTCTCCAAAATGATGCTTCTAACCAAGATGACCCTAAAAGCAAAGAAAAGGAAATGTCTATGGAAATGAAATTTTGATCAAAATGATAGAAGCAAGCTTAAGGAGAAAGCCGAGGAATCATCTGATGTCATAGAGATCAACTTAGGCTTTGAATCTTCTCCTTGTAGAATGGTGTAGTCATTGAAGCCAATATCGACGCTTGATCGCTCTTAACACATGTCATCAATTACATTAGTTGGAAACTTCAGTTGACAAGAAACCTTGGAAGGATGGCAAGAAACCCTCAAATTTCTGCACTTGTTGACGTTTTTTAGGATGAAAATCAGTGAATTTGCTCTGAAAACCTTCATCAATCGATTATCCTCGCCATGTTGATTTCAACGATATGTTGCACGTCACGAGGGTCCTCACGAGTTGAGAGATATGCTTGTTCAAAGATGAAGCCCCTTTCTTGTGGTCAATATCCCTGTGAGCTAGATGATGTGCTAGTTTATTAGCCAGCATCTTATGAGGTTAAAAAAAACAATTTAATTATTGTGTGGCCTAAATATTTCGTTAAGGGTATCAAAGTTTTAAATTAAAATCAAAGGTAAAGTCATCCTTATTTGATTAGGGGTTTTTGCTCCAATTTGAAATTTAAATTTCAATCCTTCCCTCCAAAATCACTCAAGTCGGCTCCCTCATATGGTACCCTCATGATCTATAAAAGGAGAAACTCGTCTCACTTCAAAGGAAAATTTTGAACGCAAATCTAAGCAAAGATAATCTTGGTGACCTTCAGCACACACCACTTACATTTTTTTGGGATTTGGTGTTTCAATTTATAACTGTGCAATAATATGGACGTATTTTGAAGTTGCGATTCGCTATCTTGTTTTGGCCGAGGTCTGGCAAGAAATTAAATTTTGGTTCCATGTGTTGGATCCATATTTATTAGTCAATGATATGCGTTGATTCATTCAATTTGATATGTGTCCTGTTTTGGAGATTAGAAAGTGATTGGGAGCAATGACACTTGTTAAGCGATAGCATCCCATACTTAACGACACAATTAACAAAGATAAAGTCCTATTGACCATAACGCTCTTAATAATTGGTGGAGTTAATATTTCCAGGATGTAATCTAATTTTTCAATGGTCTATGCAGTCAACTAAGGCTTGAATTATTATTTAAGTTTAGTTGGCTAACATATTGTCTTGGCACGATACATGTAACGCGTGAATTGATGGAATCCTGCTTGAACGAGTGAACAAGCGAACGAGCACTCAATTCTTAGATAAAGATGGAGGATCATAAGTTTGAATGTGTAGGGGTCTCAAACGCAATATATCAGTTTCATGGTTGCAGACCTGTGATAATTTGTCTCTTGAATTACACCATTCTCCCATCCGACGAAGTTTATCTGCGTTGTAGACACACCACGATTTGTATCCCCTTCTCTCAATACCTAAATAAACCTTAGCTTGAGCTTGTTCTACGCAAGCAGAAAAGAAAATTCACGCCAACACTCCCAAGTCGACCACAGGCACAGTTGTTCCCTTGAAATCTGCTTAAGAAAACCCTAATCTACCAGAGTCGTCTGCCATTTTATGCAGAGAACCCAAACATCTTCAGTTCATATGTGAGCCACCAACGTTGGTAATGTAGCATTGATAATAGTGAATATAATTCAAGCTTCTAGCATGACTCTAGTGTAAAGGTCGATTGCTTTTTGAAGTATTTTCCAACAACTCTAAACAATGTGACCAATCTAAACTTGCATCTTCCCCTTGATAGTCTAAAGCTCTGAAGTTAATTGCAGTATGTGGCATCAGCTAAAGATTTGTTGCCAGTGGACCGTAGGCCTGATCTAGATGTGTCACATATTCAGCGTGATAGTCTGAGAAATGTTTTCCCTGTAGCAACTGACTGCTATAAAGAATATCGTTTTGATCATATAGCCTTCGGTCTAGTTGTTTTGTGATATTTATGGAAGATTGAGTCATGTCAGATTCTGCACATGGTATATATATGGTTTTGTGTACTCGCTACTAGAGTTTGTGGTTGTGTGTCTTATAGTTGAGAGGACAAAGTTGATATATTTTCCATATAATTCCCCTGTGTTGAGAAGAATTCCTAGAAGATAGAACATAACCACTGATGTCTTAGACAATGGAGCTAGAACATTGTAATTTTGTGTACTAAGTGATGATACGGTTGCTGCTATAGTATGATCAGTTGTTGATGTGCCCCATATCAAAAATTGTGAATGAGAATGTTGCCTGTGTACTGCCTTCATATGTTATTGTTAGGATTTGAATGGTTCTTGCTCCTATGATGTTAATGACCAAAAAATGTTGCCCATGACAGAGATGAGCATGAGGACGTTGTATTAATGTTTGTGCTACAATAATATAGTGCTATGATTTATTGAGCAGCATTGATGTAATGAGCATAGAAACAATGGTTGGTTGTTGATGTGAAAGAGGATGTTAAGCTGGTATGTCATAGTGTCATAGGAACCACAATGATGCCATGTATACTAGTTGCTATCACAACTGCTAAGGTTTGACATGTGAATAAGTGTTTGAGGAGCAAAGAGTGCTTGCTTATATTACTACTTGAAGGGTTTGCACTTAATGATATGATGTTGCTGCTAAGTTGTTGACCTAGGGTTTGTAGTACAAAGACTTTTATGTTTACATTCTAATTGATCAAAGAGTAATGCTGAGTTAGGGAAGATGTTGTGATTACAAGAGGATTTGTATTCGAGGAAATTGTGAGCAGGAAATCCAGTAGTTGACAATAATGATATGTAGAAGGCTTGATGGTCTAATACTCAGAACTGTTTGTTGATCAGAGATTTGCAGCAGAGGCTAATTGAGTTTTATGAAACTAAGGTTGAGGTTTTGTGCGAAAGAAAATTTGACTGATGTTAGGATTTGATGCATAGATTGAGCATAGGCATATTTTGGTTGATCATTGTGAATTTTTGAAGATGTTCTATGCTTGATGCAACTTTACTTTTATCCCCAATGTCAGTTAGCAATCACATAAAAAAGAAAGTAAAGTGCTGATAGAACATACCAGTAGATCGACAGAAGACAAGCCAGAAAAATATAAGTGTGTTGGTGCGTTACAGGGGTCAACAGGATGCTTCAACCAGCAAAGTCTCAATATGGTCAACCAACCAGAAGTGTCACACACACAGCCCTTAAAGACAGCTCATCAAAAATCAACATAATTCAACAAAAGAATGCCACATCCAGATTTTTCGGCATCATCTAGATTTATAGCATCATCCATATTTACGGCATCCAGATTTACGACATCCATTTCCGGCATCATCCAGATTTACGGCATCATTCATATTTACAGCATCCAAATTTATGAAATCCATTTCTGGCATCATCCAGATTTACGACATCCATTTCCGGCATCATCCAGATTTACGGCATCATCGATATTTACGGCATCCATTTACGACATCATCCAGATTCACAACATCATCCATATTTACAGCATCCAGATTTACGGCATCCATTTCCGGCATCATCCAGATTTACAACATCATCCATATTTACGACATCATTAATATTTACGGCATCCATTTTCAGCATCATCCATATTTACGGCATCCATATCCAGATCATGAGTATGTGTGTGATGAGATGATTGAAATGTCCTCCAACATTGACTCTATTTATACCAATCACTGAGGGTGTGTGACACATTTGCTGGGGGTGTAAAACCTTAAGGTCGACCTGCACATATTTTGAAAGTATTAAAAATAAATTCAAAATAATTGTTCTGCTCATCGGATCAAGATGATCTTTAGATCGATCTTGCACCTATTCGAAAGAGGAACCCAATAAAAATATTGGTGTCTTCATCTGAGCATCATAACATGGAGTTTGGACCTAGTTGTCCAATTTTAACACTCCCTCTCAACTAGGGAGAACTCCATCCACCTGTGCAATCAAACATCGTGCGTCATCCCGCTGTAACTTGCTTTATTGGCCTCTTTATTTCAGAACAGAAGTGGGTCAGTCACAAAGACATCATTCCCGATGGACAGATTTAGCCCAGAGGTTCGAAACCTCTATATGACTCACAAAGAGTCTCATACCAACCCGAAGTTGGTTTATCTGACCCAAGTCAGTAGGAGGTCCGAAACCTCGCTTGGACTCAAGAGAGTCATATATACTAACCCGAAGTTAGTCTCACTGAGCCGCAGTCAGTTGGAGGTCCGAAACCTCACATGGACTCAAAGATTCATACCAACCCGAAGTTCGTTTATCTGACCCGAAGTCAATAGGAGGTCCAAAACCTCACTAGATAGAGAGTATGGAAATCTCTGATGTGTCCATCAGTCTTTGCTACTAGTCTCTAGCTTTTCCCACCTCATTGGCCAAATGAGAGGTACTTCCCATGAGTCCGGAACTCAAATGGGTAGGATGCATACGGGGCACAGATCATGAGAGGCGAACCAACTCAATCATCATAACGGTGGGGCAGAAGCACCACAAGGTTCGGCAAGCCTAGCCCTGTGTGTGCTTATAGCTCCGAGAAGCTATCCCCAGAGCCCCCCCAGAGCTTCAAGAGCTCATCGTCCAAAAAGACCCTCAAAATAGGGTCGTTCCACAATTCCAAGATTCTCACGGAAGGTTAGGAACATGACCTTCCCCAAGGGCATAGTGAGAATATTCGCGACCTACTCATCAGTTCCTATGATCGAGCCTTACGGCGCCTCACTGTACCATATCCTGGATAAAGTGGTACCAACCATCAACATGCTTGGATCGATCATGGAACGCGAGATTCTATGACAAACGAATCCCCCTCTGGTTATCATAAAGGATAACGATAGCATCTAGCACATGCTCGAACAGCTCACTTAAGAGCTTTCTCAACCAAGTGACTTCACAACAGGCCATACATGTTGCAATGTATTCGGCCTCAGCGATGCTCAAGGCTGTCGACTTCAGTTTCTTGCCCGAAGTATATCTACGTGTGAAGCAGCATCCTGATGTGGTCTTGCGATCCACCACACTGCCAGCCCAATTGGCATTAGTATATCCATGGAGTGTCATACTCCTGGCAGTGTATCTCAGCCCATGGTCTATCGTGCCTCAGAGATATCTCAAGAGTTTCTTGGCACCAACCCAATGAATGTGATGAGGATCAACCATATGTTGACTCAAAGTGTTCACTACAAAACATACATCCAGACAAGTGTTCACTAAGAACATAAGGGCCCCTACGAGTTGAAGATACTCAGTAGGATTTGCTAGCACGGGCCCAGTAGTACTGCCACTCAACTTCTTAAAGTTGAGCTCCATTGTGTCAACACGGACTTACAGTCCATCATACTAAATCTTTCCAGAAGATTCACAATGTACTTTCCTTGAGAAAGGAAAATCTCGCTAGGTCTCTACTAGACCTCCAGGCCTAGGAAGTAGTGCATCAGTCCTAGGTCTTTCATCTCGAACTCAGCAGCAAGCTCCCTCTTGCACTGATGAATGAGAGGGACAACACCTGTCAAGAAGAGGTCATCCACATACAACACCAGAATGAGAGGCTTCTCTCTATCAACATTGAAGTAAAGGTTTGGATCAGCATTACTACGAGTGAAGCCTGGCTTCATCAAGTAGCTATCTATCCTCTCGTACCAAGCTCTAGGTGCTTGCTTCAACCCATAGAGGGCTTTCTTCAACTTGAAAACATGGGTGTCCCGATCCTGGACTTCGAACCCCAGAGGTTGCTCCACATACACCTCTTCCTTTATCACACCATGCAGAAATGCGGTCTTCACATCCATCTGATGAAGACTCCATCCTTCCGTAGCAGCAAGGGATATGATAGATCGGATGGTGGTATATCGGGCCACAAGTGCAAATATATCATCATAGTCTATGCCTTCCTTTTGAGAGAAGCCACAGGCAACGAATCTTGCCTTGAAATTTTCAGCACTTCCATCAGATCCATGCTTGATCTTGTAGAGCCATTTCGAGGTGACAACTTCTTTTTCCTCTGATCTTGGTACCACATCTCAGACATCATTCTTCATAATGGACTCATACTCTTCGTGCATAGCATCCTTCCAGACTTGATTCTTTACGACTTCCTCAAAATATTCAGGCTCAGATTGTACAATAGTACTCATGGCTGCTAGATACCCTTGGTATCTACTTAGCTTATTACCTTCACGAATGTACCCCTTTGGGGCCATATGTCCATCGGCATCCTCGAGAGTGTCCCTGAGCCATGATGGTCTCTTCCCTATTGAAGGAGGTGGATCAATCGGGTCCATTGGTCCTTCAGCATCGGGCATCGTCTCATCCTTCAGTTCTTCCTGATTTCTAGGCCTTGCTTTGTGATCTTCCTCAGATCTCGGAAGATTGACTACTTTCCTCAGGGAAGCATCTTTGTCAAAGGTAACATCGTGGCATATCTCCACTTCCCTTTGACCAGGTACATATAATTTATAGGCCTTCGAAGTTTTGTTGTAGCCCACAGACATTGTGGTCTCCCTCTTGATGCTAGCTCCTCTACAAAAGTTCTTGAACTCGTTCGTCTCATATAATAAGAACATCTTCCGAGGGATGTCACGGGCAACATACCAGATAGATCAGAATGTACTAATTGCAAGACATCAAATGTCTTTGTGACACTTGAGGGGAAAGGTCCCCTTGTATGCTTTCCTTCGACACAACCTTGACATACACCTTCATGATTATTTGAGAACATAGGCATCCCCGTCACCACCTTCCTTGCTTCGGGAAGGGCCTTGTAGTGAAGTTGTCCAAACCTTTGGTGCCATAGTTCATTCTGTCGGTTAGTATCACATGTCATCGCTCCCAGTGGACTTCCTCCAACCTGGTAGAGTGTACCAACTCTAAACCCAATCGTGATAGCTTCCTTGAAACTCTTCTTCCACATGCGCACCTTCCATCAATGAATGCCACATTGAAACCTTTGTCTTCCATGGCCGAAACAGACACAAGGTTCTTCTTCAAATTAGGTACATATAGACCTCGACTTGAGACACAAGTGGAGGGTCACTGTCCAAGGCTTTCATTTTATGATTATCTCCAAGGATACTCCTTTGTGGGAGTAATATCCTTCTAAACCACATATCGCTAGTGCCTTTGAACCAATGATGTGCCTTGAGGCACCACTATCTATCAACCAGACATCCATAGTGCTCAGTGGAGATGCAAATAGAGAGAGACAGAGAATGAATTCATTTCTTTATCATCAAAACATTTGATCTTCATACTGAATTTATTTCCATCTTTTAAAGTTGCCCATTTCCACTTATGTTCTTCTTTCTTAACCTTTCTTTAGGGAATTCTGAGCATAGTGACTCAGTTTTGAGATGCAAAACTGTACCTTGGCGAGTCTGAGTCCCTGATCACCAGCTTTGCTTTGATTTTCCCCTTCTTGTACTTTGATTTGGTAGCAGTAGTTGCAGTGGATGGAGGCTCTTGGATTTTACCTTGCACAAAATCCATGACATCTTGGTCTTCCAAATTAAGATCCAATGTCATCTTCCAAGCATGGAAGTCATCCTTCCCAGTCAATTTTTCATTAGCCTTAAAGCCATTGTAGTTTGAGGAACCCATCCTCTTCTTCGGTGATTGCTACAAACTAGGGCTTTGTCTTCACCTCAGCTCTGATACCATGTGAATTTTTGAAGATGTTCTATGCTTGATGCAACTTTACTTTTATCCCCAATTTCAGTCAGCAATCACATAAACAAGAAAGTAAAGTGCTGATAGGACATACCAGTAGATCGATAGAAGACAAGCCACAAAAATATAATTGTGTTGGTGCATTACGGCGGTCAAAAGGATGCTTCAACCAGCAAAGTTTCAATACGGTCAACCAACCAGAAGTGTCACACACACAGCCCTTAAAGACAGCTCATCAAAAATCAACAAAATTCAACAAAAGAATCCCACATCTAGATTTTCGGCATCATCTAGATTTACAACATCATCCATATTTACGGCATCCAGATTTACAACATCCATTGCCAGCATCATCCAAATTTATGACATCATCCATATTTCCAGCATCATCCATATTTACGGCATCCATTTCCGGCATCATCTAGATTTACGACATCCATTTCCGGCATCATCCAGATTTACGACATCATCCATATTTACGGCATCCATTTACAACATCATCTAGATTTACGGTATCATCCATATTTACGACATCATCCATATTTATGACATCATCCATATTTACGGCATCCATTTTCGGCATCATCCAGATTTACGGCATCATCCATATTTACGACATCTATATCCAGATCATGAGCATGTGTGTGATGAGATGATTGAAATTTCCTCCAACGTTGACTCTATTTATATCAATCTCTGAGGGTGTGTGACACATTTGTTGGGGGTGTAAAACCTTAAGGCCGACCTACACATATTTTGAAAGTATTAAAAATAAATTCAAAATAATGTTTTGCTCATTGGATCAAGATGATCTTTAGATTGATCTTGCACCTTTTCGAAAGAGGAACCCAATAAAAATATTGGTGTCTTCATCTGAGCATCACAACATGGAGTTTGGACCTAGTTGTACAATTTTAACAATCATAGATTTCATCGCAGGTTGTTTTGTATTGAGCACAAGTGGATCTAGTCTAAAAATTGTGAAACGTGGTTCGTCGGTTGATTAGGGTGGCAGGGTGGTACTAGGGTAGGTTGGAGCCTGCACAGGGCATTGGAGCAACCTTCCAGTTGGAGCTAGTACACCAAGTTTTAGAGCATCCTTCAGCTTGGAGCCTGTAAACTAGGGCGTTGGAGCCTCCTTCAGTTGGAGCTAAAAATATAGGAAGTTGGAGCTTCCTAATTGATGTAAATTTATTGAACTGAAAATCTTTGAAGTTGGAGCTTCCTAAATGATGTAAATTTATTGAATTGAAGACAAATAATGATGTAAATTTATTGAATTGAAGACAAATATTAAGATGCATCTGGTGGTTTTTCTCTCGGAAGGGTTTCCACCTAAAAATCTTATGTCTATTGTCTTTTTTATCATGCATTGTTGAATGGTGTTGTTTACTACCTAAAAATCTTATGTCTATTGTCTTCGTTATCATGCATTGTTGAATGGTGTTGTTTACTACCTAAAAATCTTATGTCTATTGTCTTCGTTATCATGCATTGTTGAATGGTGTTGTTTACTTCTCATGTGATGTTGATTTATGTTTGATCTAATGCCTTGGGCACCTATACCACAGGTACCCAAGACCTCATGCATTGTTGAATGGTGTTGTTTACTACTCATGTGATGTTGATTTATGTTTGATCTAATGTCTTGGGCACCTTCACCACGGGTACCCAAGCCCTTCAAATTATAATTTTGGCACAAACATGTGAAGCGTTGAGACTCTCAGGAATCCTAACAACAACATTGGATGACATGTCCCAAAGCACCTCCAACACCTACGACGTTTGTTTAATTTGTCTCGGATTTGATGATTCTTCAGGATGACACAGTTGGACCCAGAATGCCCCCATATCAGCTTGGACACCAATGGATGGATGGTCGCTGATTCAAAGCCCCCAGGAGGGCTTGTTGCACCAAAGAAGCCCTCAAATTTGGAGCAGAGGAGGACAATTTTAGCAATTGCAAACCCATGGAGACCACTTTGTGATGCCCAGTTGGATCTTCGGACCCCACAGGAGGAAATGAGGTGAATTTGAGGGCCAAACCTCAAATCATGGCTTGACATGCTTCTACAACATCTTTGACACCTCATCACCCTTGGACATGGCATTTGGAGCTCTTTCATTAGATGACATTAGCCCTAGTGAGCTTACAAGTCACACGTGTGGGATAATTAGGACATATTATGATAAAGCTAATGGGTTGGATTGTAACCCACGAGGATGTTTTAGCATCAACATTGTTGTAGGGGATTTTATTAGGCTAATTATTAGTCCTACACCTCATATAAATAGAGAGGCTCATTGTGTTAGATCATCATCATCACTAGTGACATATTTTGGTCCTCTAGGATTTTGGCCTTCTTGGATTCTTGTGGAGATGTGATACTACACTATATTTCGCTACTTGGAGCTATTTATTTGGCATAACAGATGTTAATTTAGATCAATAAAGGATTGTACATGCATTTTGTCTAGTAAGTAAGCCTTGGATTTAATAAATTTATGTTCTTATGTCTATTGTATGGAATGATTTGCTAACTCTAGTTTTAATTGTGTGATCTTTGTATTCAAAATCAATGTATAGAATATAGATAATGACATTTTATGCATTACTCATTGGTAGAATGAATGGAAATCCTCTTGGTGTTGTATCTTTAAACTAGTTCTCCCGAGTGAGATCGCTCACAAAAGTAACAATTAGGCTTTTGAAAAAAGGCTTCAAAATTCTCTTACTCCTTACCAAGACTTTGCATATTTTTCACTCCCATAAACTCCATCATCCCAAGGACTAGGCACTCCCTCACTCCCAAAAACTCCATCACCCCAAGGACTAGGCACTGGCATTGTCACCTTGTTGATCACCTCCAAAATCATCCACAAAACTCATTTTCTATATTCTATATGATTTCCAACCCTCTTAAGGTCGGAGGCTAGATTGGGCTAAGGCATGTGTTGACCTAGAGTGGAATTTTAGGCTTGTGGGAGAATTAAACATTTGGAGGAGAGTTGGTTGCCTCGAAGTCAACTCCTCTTAGTGGCCATTCCATGCATTCTAAGGCTAAGTTCCTTTTCCCTAAGAAACCCTAGTTTTTCCCTAGGCTTCAACTTGGGGGCTTGTTGAAGGTTTCTTGTTCATTTGATTGCTAATATTCATTGTTTGGAAACATTTTCTTGGCCATTTGACTCTAGGGTAATCCATTTGGCTTGTTGCTTCTCAAGCCTTATATCACATGTGCCCTAAATTTGCCTTATTAGAGGATGTGAATTGCCTTATTCCACTCGATGAGCCTTGTTCTTAGGAGGAGTTGTCCTCTATAAGCCCTTCTTGTCACCTTGATTCTAGAACTTGATATATCATTAGATAAATTATGTAAAGGGAAGCCTCCTAGTGGTGAAAGTCCACAAAAAGCAAGAGGGAGTGGTTGTGGTGATAGTGGACCACACCTCATTATTGTCGCTTGGTCTAGTTCTTGTCTTGTGAGCTACCCTCACAAGACCTACTAGATTTTGAGGCAACACTCCCAATCATTATTAAAGGAGTATTTAAGAAAATATTGGTAGAAATTAGAATCAAGAGGTGGACCAACATCATAATATGAAGGAGATAAACCCATTGAAAAATGGAATCTTCCATAAATGAATAATATGTATAAGCCCTAGAAAGTATCATGTTATTCCATAAGTAGGAACTTCATCAATATCATCGATGATTAATTTCCCTCCATTGTGTTGTGTCAATAATCAAATAAGGTGGGCCTATATAGTATGTACAAGGTGTGAAACAAAAGATGTGTTGTATGATGAGCTCATTAGGTTTAAAAAGAAATGAAAATAAGCACCTATAAAGTATTCTTAAGTTCACCTTGATAGGCTTAAGATAAAGAGAGGCACCAACTATTAATTCAAAAATTCGACAATGCACCATCTTTTTTGCAAAGGAATGGAATGAAGAAAACATTGACCTTAAAAGTAGTTTTAAACCTTAGAATACCTTGTTACCCACAAAAATGGGTAACAATATGGGAGAAAACTATATCCTACATTTGAAAACTATCTATTCAAGTATATAGCCACGCAATCCCTAACAACCACCATTAATTGATAATATGCCATATATCTTCGCCACTTGCATCAACCACTTGCTTGAGCACATAATTCCACTTAAAAGGTAATTTGGTCATTTTTCAATCTGGTGCTTATACTTGTTTTCTTTTGGGCATTTTGTATGGATTATAGGATAATCTAGAAGAATGATGGTTATTTACCATGATCTTGTTCTCTCGCCTTAAACATGGGGTAAATATTTGATCCTAGTCAAATGGGACCTCCCTTAATGGCCCAATGGGTAGAAGGGCTCTACTTGGGAAGGCCCTGATTGCAATAGCATAGTTCCATTTCCATTATGTCATAATTAACACTTTTCATTGCATATTATAAGCCTTTATCTCATCTCCGCTCTTTGAGTTCAACCTGTCATGAGTTCTTTGGGATTTGGCACCCATATCTCCACCTACTTGGGAAGGGCCCAAAACTTTTCCCTAAGAGGCCGATGCAACTAAAAGAAACAAAAAGAGCATATCATGGCCACAAAAAAATTAAAGAAAGAAAAATCAAAATGCAAATGATGGCGAGGGGCATACAGATTAGCATGTGGGAAAAATCCTAACATGAGATCTACCTCAATCATATGGCCATCACCCGATTCCTAAGCACATGTTGCTCCATTACATCAAAATAAGGAACCCTTGCATGTCCCAACACCGATGGGGATACTGACTCATAACTAAGGGGTAATACAACTGCTACATAATTCAAAGCAAGCTCTAACCCTTGAGCTATAAGCAGTAATATAAAGAAAAATCAAGAAGTAAAAGGGGCGCAAGAGGGGTGGAAAACAAAGGCAAAGTTGGTACTCATTCCTCCATGAATGCTCCCTCCTTGCCTCTATACACTCTGAATGTGGACACCCCCATCAGTTGGTCCCATTGAACATGACACTTGGCCATGAAGTCTTATCCCCTCTATTACCATCATTATTATTAACTAACACATATCAATTTGAAGGGTGGACCAAGGAAGAGTTACTTCCCCTAAGTGAATGGAAACACCTAATATGGTTGACCTTTAGCCACCACTACCTAGGGAATAAAACACCATTGTGAGAACATGGTCTTGATTTTGGAATGGGATGTTTGTTAGAAGCATGAAATAACCCATGACATTCAAGTTTGGTTCACATAGATGCACTAATAATCTTTGTCCCTAGTGAATGGTTGCTTTCACTAGAATTCATGTTGTTTTTGTCAAGTGGTTCAACATCCCAGGTCTTGGGCACCTTCTCCACAGGTACCCAGGCCCTCCAAAGAAGTACATTGGCACAAACAAGTGAAGCGTTGAGACTCTTGCACCTCTAGTATCGAATGCCACATGTCCAGAGGCACCTCATGCACCCAGGAAGTTGGATGAATTTGTACGAAATTTGATGATTCTTCATGATGACATAGTCGGACATAGAATACCCCCAAGCCAGCCTTGACACCAAGCAACTGATTCAAAGCCCAAATGAGGATGGTCTCACCATAAGAGACTAGGGAGGGCTTGTTGTAGCTGGAAAGCCCTCAACTTTGGAGAAAATGAGGCCACTTTGAGCAATTGGAGACCCATGGAGACCACTTTGTAGTGCCCCCAACTGGACCTTGGGAACCCAGGGGAGGCAATGAGGTGGATTTGAGGGCTAACCCTCAAATCATGGAATCGACATGTTTCTACACCACTTTGTACATCTCATCATCTCATCACTCTTGGATGTGCCATTTAGAGCCTTTCCATTAGATGACATCAGCCCTAGAGAACTTACAACTCACACGTGGACTAATTAGGGCATATTTGTAAAAAGCTAATGGGTAGGCTTATATTTGTAACCCAAGGTCATTTTGTCATCAAAATTTATTTTAGGGGCTTTGGAAGACAATTTAGATGGCATCCTCCTCATATAAATAGAGGGGAGGATCATTATATTTCATTATCATCATCACCTGGACTTGAATTCGGCCTTCTGGAGAATTTTGACCTGGCTTGTAACTTGGAGAGATGTGATTCTATGGAGCATTTTTGTCTATTGGAGCTATTTTTTTGGCATTGGAGAAGTTATCTTAGACCAATAAAGGATTGTTCATGCATTTTTTCTTGTACGTGAACCTTGTACTTGATGAATCTTAGATTTTATGTCTAATGGATGGAATGTATAGATAATATAGGGTTTTTCTATTGTGATTTTAATATCGACTCGACATTTTTCTACACCACTTTGTACATCTCATCATCTCATCACCCTTGGATGTGCCATTTAGAGCCTTTCCATTAGATGACATCAGCCCTAGAGAACTTACAGCTCACACATGTGGACTAATTAGGGTATATTTGTAAAAAGCTAATGGACAGGCTTATATTTGTAACCCAAGGTCATTTTGTCATCAAAATTGATGTTAGGGGGTTTGGAAGAAAAATTAGATGGCATCCTCCTCATATAAATATAGGGGAGGATCATTATATTTCATTATCATCATCACTTGGACTTGAATTCGGCCTTCTTGAGAATTTTGACCTAGCTTGTAACTTGGAGAGATGTGATTCTATGGAGCATTTTTGTCTATTGGAGCTATTTTTTGGCATTGGAGAAGTTATCTTAGATAAATAAAGGATTGTTCATGAATTTTTTCTTGTACGTGAACCTTGTACTTGATGAATCTTAGATTCTATGTCTAATGGATGGAATGAATTGATAATATAGGGTTTTTCTATTGTGCTTTTAATATCGAAGATATATTGTATAAAATCTAGATATCATCATTGTATGCATTACTCATATATGAAATGTGAATGGCAATACCCTTGGTGAACCTCTGTAATAGCTCTCCCAAGTGACCATTGATACCTCACAAAGATAATAATTAGGGTTTTGTGACAGGGAATCAAAATATCCTTACTATTTGCAATCTTTAGACAATATTTTTCATCCATAGACTCCATCATCCCAAGGACTAGGGAGTGGCCTTGTCAAATTGGTTATCACACACAATTTCATCCCAAAACTCAAATTCTCTCTCTTTTCTAATTTCGACCCTCTTAAAGATAAGTCATTCTATGGCTTGGTGTGAATTGGCTTAGGAGGAGGATTTTGGCTTGTGGAGAGAAATAGCATTGGGAGGAGCTAATTTCCTCAAAATAATCTTCCTTTAGAGGCCAATCTTTCCATTTCAAGACCTAATTATCTTGCCCTAGGTATATGTGCCCTAGGAAAACCCTCGTTGGTGTACAACTTCAACTTGAGTGTATTTTAAAGGTTTCTTGGACAATTTGCTTGCTTATATTCATTGTTTGGAAACCTTTTCTTGGTCTATTGATCCTAAGGATATCCATTTTGGCTTGTTATCTCTCAAGCCCTTGGTCAATTTTACCCTAACTTGGTCTTACTAGAGGATACGAGTTGCCTCTCTTTCCTTGATTGATTTTACTTAAGGAGAACCATCCTCTATAAGCCTCTAGGGTCACCTTAATCCTTGAACCTAGCATATCTCTCATACTCGAGCTATTTTTGGCATTGGAGAAGTTATCTTAGATCAATAAAGGATTGTTAATGCATTTTTTCTTGTAAGTGAACCTTGTGCTTGATGAATCTTAGATTTTATGTCTAATGGATGGAATGAATCGATAATATATGGTTTTTCTATTGTGCTTGTAATATTGAAGATCTATTGTATAAAATATAGATATCATCATTGTATGTATTATTACTCATATATGAAATGTGAATGGCAATACCTTTGGTGAACCTTTGTAATAGCTCTCTGTTATAGGTCAATTTGGGCATCACCCCCATGACGTGGTCAAACTATACATCATCCCCAGGACCAATGAATTAGGGTGTATCATCCCCTTACATTTCAGTTGCTATACGCCCTAAGAGAATAACACATCATTCATGGCTTCTATTGTGAGATTTCCAAGGTTTGAAGTATATGTTATATCACTTATGAGTTCACCAACGCTGCCTCTCAAGGGACTAGTTGCGTTGCATATGCAACTCCCTCCATTCAAGGGTGCACTGCAATGCTCTTCCCAACATTCAAGGGTGCATTGGTCAAATGGGAGCGAAGTTCTCATTGTTCCGGAATCTCCACATGGCTAGTGCCTTCTAGAAGAGTCCATATGTGTCAAACTTCGAATCCAAGTGTCCATCTAACACCTTTGAACTTGGAAACATGTCTTGCCTATTATTAACAATCCATTCATTGAGAAACTACAATCAGTTGCCCTATAAATTGAGCACAGATCCTAGTGCTAGGAGGGAAGAATTTTGGCAAATAAATGTTGTTGGATTCTCAATTGAGAGAGTGAAAGAAGTGATATGTTACTGGTGTGATGTTGAATGTGATGAGGCTAGGATGAAGCTGGAGCTGGTGACATCAAATCGATCATTGGTTGTAACCTCCCCCTTCTATTCTTTAATAAAGATTGTTGTTCATTTTCCCATATATGTATCTGTTTATGTTTCTATTTTTCATGCAATGAATTCGATTTAAGTGATTAAGATAACTAGGCATCTGTATATTGCAATATGATTGTTGTTCTCTGTTTATACTTGCAGGAATCAATTTGGAAATCTAAGTTGGATTGGAGGGTACAAAAAAAGTGACAGAAGGAGAATAGGAAGCGCTTGGATCACAAGTAGGTTCTTCTATCTTTCTGTGTCTCTATTTATTCTTAGAGAAAGTGATAACAAAGTCTTTGATCTGTTGTTCTAAGTGCCTAGCACCACACATAGGGGATTTTATTTATCCGTAGATCATAATTCTGCATAACACCCTCCCAAGTGACCATTGATACCTCACAAAGATAATAATTAGGGTTTTGTGCTAGGGAATCAAAATATCCTTACTTATTTGCAAGCTTTAGACAATATTTTGCATCCATAGACTCCATCATCACAAGGACTAGGGAGTGGCCTTGTCAAATTGGTGATCACACACAGTTCCATCCCAAAACTCAAATTCTATCTCTTTTTTAATTTCGGCCCTCTTAAGGATAAGTCATTCTATGGCTTGGTGTGAATTGGCTTAGGAGGAGGATTTGGCTTGTGGAGAGAATTAACATTGAGAGGAGAGATAATTGCCTCAAAATCATCTTCCTTTAGAGGCCAATCTTTACATTTCAAGACCTAATTATCTTGCCCTAGGTATATGTGCCCTAGGAAAACCCTAGTTGGTATACAACTTCAATTTGAGTGTATTTTAAAGGTTTCTTGGACAATTTTCTTGCTTATATTCATTGTTTGGAAACCTTTTCTTGGTCTATTGATCCTAGGATATCCATTTTGGCTTGTTTTTTTTTTTTTGTAAATAAGTCTAATTCTATTGATAGAAAACATATAGTACAATTAGAGCTTGCGTGCAAGCGAAGCTGAAAAGCAGGAGAGCCGGAGGCAAAAGGAAATCAACCTCGCTCCTGAATAACAACCAAGGAATGAGAAAAAGATAACAAGGAAGCAGAAAGAAGAGATCTGGACTAGGGTAACTACCCAGAGTGGGTGGATACCGTCAAACGACATTTTTTCCATTTTTTCTTGCTTACTTTGACCCAGCCATTGGAACTTGGCTGGGCCGAAACCAATTGTAGACTATTCTGCGTAGAAGGCGTAATATCCTTGTTAGAGTCCGAGGAAGAAGACCCATGAGATCGTTTCTGAGAGGTCGGAGGGGCAAAGGGATCTGCAGGACTCGCTGAGGGTGCGTCCATCAAAATTCCAACATGCTCCCCATCAGCTTCAATTTCCTCCTCATCCGAGCTAGAGGAGTCTGTGTTTTCCATTGGGGGTGGAGGAAAACAGGAATTCCAGCTCTTGGATTTGGGCTTGCGATTGGAATTCTTCTTTTTTTCGAGAAGCTTACATCATGTATTTTGGAGATGCCCAGTTTGATGACAATGGCGACATCGGAAGGCCGTATTCTCGTAATCCAATGTTTGAGTCCAGTGAAAGTCCCCAACTTTGAGGTTGATCTGATCCGGCAAAACTTTGCTGATGTCTATTTCCGCACATAATCTGCCGTAGGTGTAGATTCCATTCTCCCTTATTGTGGTGTCTGTGGCAAGATAGCATCCTAAGGTGTCTCCAATGCCTAAGAAAATGGAGTAATGCCATAGATGCGCTGGAAGGTTCGGGAGTCTGACTTAGATGGGAAGTTTAGTGATAACTGCTATAGAGGGGTCAAAATCTGGAAACCACGGGGTGAGGAAAAGCCCAGCCGAGCCCCAGAACCATGGGCCTCCCGTTAAGGCTTTCTGGTAGTCTTCATTTAAGCTAAAAGCCACTATGAAGAAGCCTTTCAAGCATAAAAAGATCCTGCATTTATTAGTCCAGTTGGAGTGAATCCACTGGTATAAATATGTTGTGCGAGGCCATAGGCCGTTAAATCTGCATATGATTGCCGACTCTGCAAATTTCTGGTAATTATCGGCAAGTGCAGGGTGGGAGAGTTCGATAGAAGGAGTTTCTTCCAATTTATCCACCAAGAATGGCTTGGGAGCCATGGTTGGTTGAGCAGCTTTCGAAGAGGCCTGTGGGTGGACTGCATCTTTATGTACTGCGTCTTTGTAAGAAAAAGGAGGAGCAGAAGAGGTCTGCCCTAGTGAACCTCCTCTTAGAGGAAGGGTAAGTATAATGGAAGCATCTCTTTGAATACAGTAAAAGGAGAGGGGAAAAGAATCCTCTAGCTGTTTACCTTTATACAATAATCTCTGGTAAGAGGAGGGAATCCCCAGCCGAAGTTCGAGTTTGCGCGAGAGATCCTGCACTAGATCTGTTGCACACACCCATAGCAGCAGTGTTTTGCCAGAGAGGAGTGTGATTTGGATCTGGAATGCTGGTACTTCTACTGATAGATCTGGCTGGTCCATGAGGCAAGACCGCTTTTTGCATGCAGTGGAGGTGGAGTCTGAGGACTCGCCTTCTTGGATCTCAAATTTCTTATGGGCATGGTTTACTGATGCTACCTCCATCTAGCAACAAACCGCTCCTTTGCTGTGGAGAAATGAGGATGTGTGGTCATTTTCTGATTCAGCTGCGTCATCAGAGTAAACCCCCAAAACCTTACGCTCATCAGGAACATCGGCAGCCCAGAAAGGAGGAGGATAGCCCCAAAACTGAGCTTCAAATGAAACCCTTACTACTACTGCTGATAGGGCGGTGGTTGCAAAGAAGCTTGAAGTGTTTGCAAGGAGTGGATCCACATCTGCCGCAGTCGAACCTGTGATGAGGAGGAGCCAGAGCCGGATCTTGCTGCTTTGCAAGTTTCGGTTAGCGATCAAAACCCAGAACATGCGGCGATCTGTAATCAGAGCTGTAGTAAGGGTGCAAAAAACTTTATCTTTGATGACCTTGCAGGTTCCATGAGCGGCATAGGCCAGATGAGCCGCCAGACAAGAGCAAGCGCGAGATTGGCTTGGATCTGCAGAGAGTTCACAGCAGCGAAATCTACAGATATATGGGGATGTATCAGGAGTGGGCAACCTGCATTTTGGGCTCTGAGTCTCCAAGCCGACGCCGAGCCACCATTTTCCAGAGAGCTTGGGAGCAGTCGTCCTGGCGTCGCTGGAAAACTCGGAACAGAGAACCCTAGACATTGCTTTCGCTCTAAAAATCCAATGAGTAATCCAAAAGTTTATTATTATGTTACCCTCCATTTTGACTTGTTATCTCTCAAGCCCTAAGTCAATTGTACCCTAAATTGGTCTTAATATAAGATGCGAGTTGCCTCTCTTTCCTTGATTGAGCCTTGTACTTAAAAAGAACCATCCTCTATAAGCCTCTAGGGTCACCTTAATCCTTGAACCTAACATATCTCTCATACCCGATCTCTCTAACGAGAAGCCTCACATTGGTGAAAGTCAATAAAGAGAAAGGAGTGGTGGTTGTGGTGACATTGGGTCACACATCATTATCTTCACTTAGTATAGTGCTTGTCTCATAGAGTACCCCTCTACGAGACCCGCTAGATTTTGAGGCAACATTTTCGACGTCGTTGTCGGGGAGGATTTGAGTCAACCTCCCTGTAATCTAAACATTTAGGTTCAGCCTTTTGAAGATAATATCTCATACAACAAGATAGATCCTCATTTAAGGACTCTTCAATCGAGCCCAATCCAATCCCCTGGGAGTTCTTCTGACAGAACCATAGCCCCAAGAAAGAGGACTATAAGGAAGACTCGAAGTTGATACTTCTACCATTAATCTCGATAGCCCATTGTTTAGGAACCTCTTTCGTGATAATACCACTACCATATCTATGCATAGGCCTTTGGATTTGAGAAATCATCCTAATGCCCCTCACCCTTTTCCTAATAAATATCATGAGTGGATTCCCAAATT
This sequence comes from Pinus albicaulis, assembly GCA_034641835.2. Taxonomy (NCBI): domain Eukaryota; kingdom Viridiplantae; phylum Streptophyta; class Pinopsida; order Pinales; family Pinaceae; genus Pinus; species Pinus albicaulis. The sequence continues at coordinate 1,245,203,589 of CM076582.1, forward strand.
CAATGGCACTAATGCCATCACTGCTAAAAAACACATACATGACTTCTATTAGGCAGCAATGAGTGCAAGGCTTATAATGGCAGAAGATATAATCAGGATGATGTCTGTCGTAACATTTGATGGAAATGCTAGAGATTGGTATCTTAGCTTACCCCACGGTAGTATTCCTGATTCGCATGCCTTTCATAATGAACTCAAGAAAAGATGGGTTTTAGCCTTGGATAGAGGTCTTCTCCTTTAGAGATTTCTTGCAACAACTAAGATTGAGAAAGAAATTGTGAAGGAATTCACTGAAAGGTTTGACAACCTCTTTAGAGATATCCCTGTTAGGATTACACCTTTTGACAACATTATTCTTGATAGATACATTAGATCACTCCATGGACATCTGACCTATGCCCTTAGGGATAAACGTCCCAAAGACTTGGTAGAGGCCGAGCACACTGTTGCAGAAGTTGAGCAAAACATGAATGCTTCTAAAATAGATTTATTCAACTATCCTAGGGCTAGGATTGATCTTAAATCTAAACTTGGTTCCCTAGTTGATCCTATCCAACAAGCCTTTGCTAAAAAATTTGACAAGCGCCAATTCAAGGTCAAAAGACAGTAATGAAAAAAATGTCTATGATTTAAAAAGAAAAGGGATCTCAGCCTAGTTTTCCTCTTAAAGCTCAATTCAATAAGGATAAGTCCTTCAATAGAAATACTACTTAGGGGGGCCATGCTACTCAACAAAGTGTTCCAAACACTCTTGCCCCAACCAACCTAGTGGGACAAGAAGAGTTCCGTTGGTGTCAACCTTCTAAGGAGCCCCACTCCTAAGAAGATAGTCCTTATAATCAAGGAGAGGAGGAAGACCATCCCGAGAACTTGAATATAGTGAACGATAGTACTCCTTTCAATATCTTGCTTGGAGATACCTACTTCCACACAAAACCTTACCAAGTCCATAATGCAACCAATAATGACAAGGTTGAACATGTTCTGGCTGTTGAAAACAATGGAAGATTTAAGGTCTCCAATATTCTAAAAAGGAATAATGATCAAGCCCAAGCAAGCACTAGTTCAAGTAATCCATCCCAAAGGAAGGACAATTCCCAAGTGCAAGCTCAAAATAAACTTAAGTCAAAATCTAAGAATAATGATGTTGCTTGGATATTGACCTTTCTAATGTTTTGGCCAAGGTGAATGTGAAAGTCCCCCTCATGGAAATGGCCAAGCTTCTTGCTCAAAGGAAGAAAATTAGAAAGGCTTTTGACTTTGAAGATGACCCTGATGACCCTCCTATTATTTTAGGAAACATGCACTTTGATAAGAGAAATGGAGGTCATGAGCCCTTCTTATTGTCCTTAGTGATTAATAACATTAAAATAAACTGAAGTCAAAATATAAGAATAATGATGTTGCTTGGATATTGACATGGCTAATGTTTTGGCCAAGGTGAAGGTGAAAGTCCCCCTCATGGAAATGGCCAAGCTTCCTGATCAAAGGAAGAAAATTAGAAAGGCTTTTGACTTTGAAGATGAACCTGATGACCCTCCTATTATTTTAGGAAACATGCACTTTGATAAGAGAAATGGAGGTCATGAGCCCTTCTTATTGTCCTTAGTGATTAATAGAATTATACCTATTGTACTTAGTGATTAATAACATTATAAACCTCCTGGTGGGCCCTCAAAGTCAAATAATCCTCCCACTTATCAAGAGGCTTGCCACATTAAGAAGTCTAACTCAAGTCCGACCATTCCCAAGAAGCAATGGGTCCAAAAACCAAAGAGGAAGTACTAAGTAGGGGACCTTGTTTTCGTTGATAAGGACCTTATCCCTGTAAGAATCCATGGGAATGTAACTGTAGGATACTTTTATATTACTAAGCTTGATGGTGAAAGTTTTCCTTCACTAATTAAGGGAAGCCACCTCACTTTCTTTGATGGAAAGTGACATGTTTGTACAATGCATAGTAGTTAGTTGCATTGCATATTGTGTGAGCATTATAAGATCATTCATATCATGTTTGTATAAATTTGAATAATTTTCTGAGTTATTCACTGAGATTATCTTGATTACACACTATTTAAGCTTCATGCATAATACATAACCTCTTCTACAATTGATCATCAATATGCGGAAATAGAAAGCAGTCGCATGCGCTCATTAAAACATAATCAAGCACACATATCAACACAGTATGTAATGGGGAAAGAAATAGCTGAAAACCCCCAACTTTTTGTGCAGATTACTGATAGAGAACATGTAACAATACATAGCACAATACTCCTCACAAGTACTTAGTACTATCTCCAAAAAGTTACACACAAACTAACTGAGATTTGAACAAGTCATGGGTTCAAATCTTCTCCACAAGTCTGCATGCCTCTACTACGCAATCCAAGTGAGTAATGAATGATATCCAAGTTCAAATCCCACTAGCTCCAACTGTGCAATCCTCATTGGAAATCTCCATCAATGTGTGTGAAAATATCATGCACAATCATGGTCACAACTGATAGTCACACTCACCCTTTCACCCACCTCTAACACTGGTCTCCACTGAACTGTCCATGCATTGCAGTTAACTGATGTGTTCTTTAGTTGATTTGTGAGTTAATAATTAGTGAATTAATTAATAATTAATTCACACCACTCATCACTAGTGTATTTGTCAGTTAGACTAAATACAACTAGTTCAACTAAGTTAAACATAACACAACTCCACCAACTGTCTCATCAACTCCACCAAACTCTGCCACATGAGTTCTAACTGAAGTCAACCATGCAATAGCTCAACTAACCCTTAGGACAAGCGTATTTCCTTCTGTCAGCTACATGTGCCACATCCAAGCATCAAATTGAAGTGCTCCAAGAGGATAAGATAATGTTTATAGTCTAAATATTATTAAGGGTTAATAATATTTGACTGTTCTATTTTTAGCCCGGCAGTCTAAAAATAGAAATCGCCCAATGTCTAAAAATAGAGGTCAATCTATTTTTACCAACTCGACCAATCATCCATAAATAGCATCCTGCAACTCATAGACCATGATCCATATGTCTAAAAATAGACATAGTCTAAAAATAGACTTTGCGCCAAAAATAGCCTGCAGGCCCACTTAGTGAAGGCGACTTCATTTCACTAAGCTCCATCATCTTGTTGCATTTTCAAAACTCCCTCTCAACAAGATATGGATTATCTGCAACCCCTATCCTGCCTCTGTGGTATTCGAATTTTCTCCTGGTGAGCGCCTTCGTCAAGATATCAGCATCCTGATCCTCCGTGGGAATGTATGAAAGTAACATGATTCTCCCCTGCACACAATCTCTGATATGATGGTACCTGATGTCGATGTGTTTGGATCTATCATGAAATACTGGATTAGCCGAGAGTTTAATGCAACTCTGGTTATCACAATAAATCACGGTAGGCTCCAAGTGTGACCCGAACAACCCGACCAGGATCTTCCTCATCCATATGGCCTCGCATGCAGCCAAGCTTGCTGCCATATACTCAGCCTCTGCTGAACTGAGTGCCACGGATCTCTGCTTCCTGCTGTACCAAGAAACTGCTGTCAACCCGATACTGAAGATCCCTCCAGATGTGCTCTTTCTGTCTGTTGGGCTCCCTGCCCAATCTACATCCGTGAAGCCACAAAGCTTCACCTCATCCTCCTGTCTGTACCACAAGCCATATCCCGATGTGCCTCTAAGATAACACAATACATGCTTGCATGCCTTCCAGAAGAGCTTGGTAGGCTTAACCATAGCTTGCGAAAGCTGGTTAACAGCATAGCATATATCAGGTCGTGTATTGACCAGATACATAAGCGACCCCACCAACTGTCGATAAACAGTGGCATCCACTACCTCTGCCGAAGTAGCATCCTCCTTCCTCCATCCACCAAGAAGAGGAGTATCAACAGGCTTGTAGGCATGCATGTTGAACTTCTCCAGTATCTCCCGGGCATACTTGCCTTGAGAAACAAACAGTCCATCACTGCGCTGCCAAATTTCCAATCCCAGGAAATAATGAAGGAGGGCCAAGTCCTTCATCTCAAACTCTTTTGCAAGATCATCCTTGCATGAAAGTATCAACAACTCATCACCGTCAAAATCAGATCATCTACATATGAGTACGATGATCAACCTTCCCCCTCCACCACAATTTGGTACAGTTGGGATCCTTTCACTCTTGGAGAATCCAAGTCCAGTGAAATAACTGTCTATCCGTGTGTACCAAGCACGAGGTGCTTGCTTCAACCCGTACAGTTCTCTCTTGAGGCTACACACATGCGACTCACTGTTGAAGATCTCGAAACCTTCGAGCTGCTCTATGTACACCTCCTCCTCAATGACTCCATTGAGGATGCAGTCTTCACATCCATCTGATGGATGTGCCACCCCATCTGCGTTGAGAGAGCTAGGATCATCCGTATGGAAGAGTACCTTGCGACAGGTGCAAAGGTCTCCTCATAATCGATCCCCTCTATCTGTGAAAAGCCTCGGGAAAAAAATATTTCCTTGTACTTCTCCACACTCTCATCAGCTGCCTGCTTCACTTTGTAGATCCATCTCGAACCCACCACTGATTTCCCCTCCGGTCTCAGGACAATCTCCCATGCACCATTTCTGATAATCGAATCATACTCTTCCACCATGGCATCTACCCATGCAGGGTCCTCCATAGCTTCCTCGAAAGAGGATGGCTCTTATCAGAAACACATTTGCTCACAAGAGCCATGTATCCAGTGTGCAGTCTGGTGGCTTGTCTCTCTTGCTACTTGTTTGTCTTTGTAGGTGGTCCTACAACCTTCTTGCATCTTGAGCCGGTCGCTCGAGAAACACATGTGCGCTTGCCTACGATGGATCAGCGCCGCATGAGTGGTCTCTTCCACTCCATGAACCTCATCTTGTGGCTGATCCACATCCTGAGACTCATCCTTAGGAACTAATAGCTCCTCATATGCATGCAAGTGTGGCTCCCTCTCAAGCGAACACTTAATGGATTTCTCCTCCTGAAATTTGATATCCCGTCGCACAACAGTCTTGCGACTGTCTGGAAAATACACACGATAGTTGTGGGGCATATCAGTGTACCCCAAAAATATCCCAACCTCTGGGGTCGGCGCCAACTTCTTCCTGGCATCATTCGTCACATGAATGTAAACAGGTGAACCAAAAATCCTCAAATGGGAAATATCGGGTCTCTTACCAGAAAACGCCTCCTCCGGTGTACTCATGCCAAGTATCTTGTGAGGACAACGGTTCTGCACATATACTGCAGTATTGCATGCCTCAGCCCACAAGTGAAGGGGTAGGCCCTGATCGTGCAACATCGCCTGTGCAACACCCACGATCGTTTTTTTCTTCTGCTCAGGAACCCCGTTCTGCTATGGGTTATGAGGTGCAATGAGCTCTCTTCAAATTCCTTCTGCACTGCAAAAGTCCTTGAATTCGCCAGAGATGAATTCACCACCATTGTCGCTCCTAAGAGCCTTCACATGCTTCCCGATTCCTTCTCAACCAACGCCTTGAACTCACAGAAATTTGAGTATGTCTCGCTCTTCTTCTGCATGAAGAAGATCCAGCACTTCTGAGAAAAATCATCAACAAAGATCACATAGTACCTGTGCTTTTTTTTCGAAGCTACTGAGAAAGGTCCACACACGTCTCGTGAAAGGTGGCTTTCACAAATTTTCCCAAGGTACACCCCTTGCACTGATCTGACTGCGCAAGAGTGCCCTTAGGAAGCCCAGTATAAATCTGCTGCAGTATCTTCAAAGCTCCATGGTGAAGGTGGCCCAATCTCCGGTGCCACAGCTCGCCATCATCCCGGCTCACCACTCCTTCCGCCTTGCATGCCATTGCTGCGCAGCCATCTACTTGAAGCTGATAAAGGTTCTTGATTCGAACCCCTATCTTTCGGGTTGCTCCAGTTGTCTTCTTTGCGCGGAAAGCCTTTCCCTCGGCCCCGGGAACAACATCATACTGCTGTCTTCCAACACCTTGATCAGTTCTTCTTCAATCTTGGAGACATGCATCACTTCCTTCATTACGAAGGGTTTACCAGACTCCCTCTCAAAGGAAATGGTACCGATACCGGTCACACTGTATCTACCATCATCTCCCATATCGATGTGCACTCCAAGATCTTTCTCATCCAGATCAGTAAACAAATATTTGTCTCCGGTCATGTGAAAATATGCACCATTGTCCAAGAACCATACTGATCCCATCACACTTGAGACCAAGCATGCGATCAGTGAAAAACCCAGCTCAAACTGCGAGGCTAAGGCCTCTCCCGCTGCAGATCCAGCAACATGCTTATTTTTCTTCTTCTGAGGACAATTTGTGTGTTACACAGTAATTTGTCATCGTCCCTGCAATCCCCATCTCGCCCATTGGAGGGTCGTTTTTGTGATCAATAAGCAGTGTCATGCCTTGCAAACACCATCATTGCATCCCTTTCCATGAGGAAAACATTCCTTCTGTTGATCATTTCCTGAGCAGACCCCTAAAAACACTTGTTTTTGCATTGGCGCTGGTAGCCAATTATGTACTCGCGCCAATGTGGGAAAATTAACACTGAGCCCGCGCCAATTGGCGCTCTGTCCCAGTGTTGTACCCGCGCCACTCTGTTTATGGAAAGTTTTTTAAAAAAGAGGCGAAGTTTCGATTACAACAACTTCGTGGATGAGTCATCAGGAGTGGTTTCGCCTGAATAACCACGACCTTCCTCCTTTGGCCTCTTGTTTCCACCATATGAGGAACCTCCCAAAGGATAAGGCCTCCCTTTCACTATTTTAGGGATCCCAACCTCCTCCTCTCCTCTATAAATATAGCCTTCATCCATTGATGAAGGGACTGAAAGGCTGATAGTCTTGAAGTGCCTAAGCTTTGAATCTCCATATTCCCAAGAGCCTTTGTGCTGTAAAGAGCCCTCTTTTCCCTTAAGGCCGACTCAAGTGAGGAGACCATTGTCGAGAGACTCAGGAGAGGTTTTGCCCTTTCCCTGGCAGCTTTGCGGGAACGTGAACTGACTGGAAACCCGTCAGAAGCCAACGACGTCGAGAATTTGGTTGTAATCTCTTGACCATACCTTTAGATGATTGGTCAACTAGTTCCTCAGTTTTCCATCATGATAATCTTGATGTGTCCATACACGTGATGTTTGATTCATGTGCTTCGTTTCTATATGTGCTGTATCACATTCGTTTCTTACGTATGCGGAGTGTTCATCGCGGAGATCGTGGAAGGATTGTGATCTGCCAGGGCTGAAGGACGGGGACACTTCTTCTTCAGATCATAGCGTTGGAATCCAGGTAGGCTTCTATCCCAAGTCTTTCATTCGTAATTAGGAGCTTGCGTCATAGCATTGTTTGTTTGTTGCTAGACCACTGCTGGGCTAGTAGGGATCGCCTACCTCCATGGAAGGATTTTATCCTCCAGCCAAAGAAGATCCAGCACTTCCGAGAGAAATCATCAACAAAGATCACATAGTACTTGTGCTTTGCTGTCGAAGCTACTGAGAAAGGTCCACACACGTCTGTGTAGATTCTCTCAAGGATCGTCGTGGCGTGACTATCCTTCTCGTGAAAGGTGGCTTTCACAAATTTTCCCAAGGTACACCCCTTGCACTGATCTGACTGCGCAAGAGTGCCCTTAGGAAGCCCAGTAGAAATCTGCTGCAGTATCTTCAAAGCTCCATGGTGAAGGTGGCCCAATCTTCTGTGCCACAGTTCGCCCTCATCATCCCGGCTCACCACTTCTCCCGCCTTGCATGCCATAGCTGCGCATCCATCTACCTGCAACTGATAAAGGTTCTTGGTTCGAACCCCTATCTTCGGTTTCTCCCGGTTGTCTTCTTGCCTTGAGGAAAGCCTTTCCCTCGGCGAAGACAACATCATACCCCTTGTCTTCCAACATCGCCACAGAGATCGGATTCTTCTTCAATCCTGGAACATGCATGACATCCTTCAATATGAAAGGTTTACCAGACTCCCTCTCAAAGGAAATGGTCTCGATACCAGTCGCACTATATCTACCATCATCGCCCATCTCGATATGCACTCCAATATCTTCTCATCAGGATGCAACGTATCTCGATCTCCAGTCATGTGAAAAGACGCACCATTGTCCAAGAACCATACTGATCCCATCACACTTGAGACCAAGCATGCGATCAGTGAAAAACCCAGCTCAAACTGCGAGGCTAAGGCCTCTCCCGCTGCAGATCCAGCAACATGCTTATTTTTCTTCTTCTGCGGACAATTTGTGGCATAATGTCCGTGCTAGTGATAGTGAAAGCACTTCACCTTGGACATGTCTTGTTTCTTGCCTTTCGCACCGGAATGAGAAGCTTTCTTGCTCTTCCCATTCTTTTCTTTGGCAGCCAAAGCACAATTTTCTTCATCAGATGCCTTTGATGAAGGTCCGTCCCTGGTAGTCCGCCTTATCTCCTCTTGCATGAGATCCGACCAAAGTCGCTCCCATCCCGGAAATTTCTCCCGACCATTGACAGAGTCCTGATAGGAATGCTAGCTCTTCGGAAGACTAAGGAGAGCCAGGTCCAACAAGTCCTCCTCATCGACAGTCACCCCCACACTTCCCATCTCATCCCTGCATTGGGTGAACTTCGTGAGGTACTTGGCGATACTGTCGCCTTTCTCCATCTTAATGTTTCTGAGTTTATCCTTGAGCGCCAACTTCCTCTGGTCGCTCTTGCTTTGGAATAGATCTATCAACGCTTTCCACATCAAGTATGGAGAAGCCTTTCCATGCAGGCTGGATACAATGTGATCCTTCACGCCCTCCAACAGAATCCTTCGACATTTCGCCATCTTCTTTTGCCAAGCTTCAACTTGAGCAGCATCAGTAGGCTTTGGGATCTTAGCATCTATGAACTCCTTCAGCCCGTTATCATCTAATCCCGCCTCCATCTGTTCCTTCCATGCAACATAATTCGAATTTCCCTCAAGGGCGTATTCTATTCGCAATCCGTTGAAAGACATTTCAACTCTGGCACCAAGAAAACTACTGCAAATTCGAATTCCAAATTTTGCTGCAAATTCGAATTCCACAAGCTCAAAACTCAGCTGCTTCTGGATCTGTGAGAACAAATTATTTCTAGCACAGAGATTGAATGTAGGGGCATTTACTGGATATATCACCTTTCAAAGAAAGGATGGATCCAGAGGCTACCTGGCCCGTTACAGACTCTGTCTACTGAAATAATTTTAATCATTGTAATAGATCCGATGATCAATCTCGCTCCGATACCATGTAGAAATTTGAATAATTTGCTAAGTTATTCACCGAGATTATCCTGATTACACACTATTTAAGCTTCATGCATAATACATAACCTCTTCTACAATTGATCATCAATATGCGGAAATAGAAAGCAGTCACATGCGCTCATTAAAACATAGTCAAGCACACATATCAACACAGGATGTAATGGGGAAAGAAATAGCTGAAAACCCCCAACTATCTGTATATTATAATGATAGAGAACATGTAATAATACATAGCACAATACTCCTCACAAGTACTCAGTACTATCTCCAAAAAGTTACACACAAACTAACTGAGATTTGAACAAGTCATGGGTTCAAATCTTCTCCACAAGTCTGCTTGCCTCTACTGCGCAATCCAAGTGAGTAATGAATGAGATCCAAGTTCGAACCCCACTAGCTCCAACTGCGCAATCCTCATTGGCAATCTCCATCAATGTGTGTGCAAATCTCATGCACAATCATGGTCACAACTAATAGTCACACTCACCCTTTCACCCACCTCTAACACTGGTCTCCACTGAACTGTCCATGCATTGCAGTTAACTGATGTGTTCTTTAGTTGATTTATGAGTTAATAATTAGTGAATTAATTAATAATTAATTCACACCACTCATCACTAGTGTATTTTTCGGTTAGACTAAATACAACTAGTTCAACTAAGTTAAACCGAACACAACTCCACCAACTGTCTCATCAACTCCACCAAACTCTGCCACATGAGTTCTAACTGAAGTCAACCATACAATAGCTCAACTAACCCTTAGGAAACGTAAGCACAACACGTAATTTGCATGTGCCACATCAACATCAATGAAGTGCTCAGAAGACAGATAATATTTATAGTCTAAATATTATTAAGGGTTAATAATATTTAGTGTTCTATTAACTTTGAGCCTTCTAAAAATGGCTTGGCCAATGTCTAAAAATAGAGGTCCATCTATTTTTACCAACTCGACCAATCATCCATAAATAGCATCCTGCAACTCATAGACCATGATCCCTATGTCTAAAAATAGACATAGTATAAAAATAGACTTTGCGCCAAAAATAGCCTGCGGGCCCACTTAGTGAAGGCGACTTCATTTCACTAAGCTCCATCATCTTGTTGCAATTTCAACAATGTTTGATGCTAGAATAGATTGCATCTAGTATAGATTTTATTTTCTGTACAGATTGATTATCTTCCTATAAAGCATGGGTGATGCCCTCTCCCAAACAAGTTGATTGCAATGTGTAGGTTATAGGTTTGCGAGCACAGGGATTTTTGGAGTTCTCATGAACTCCTCATTTGAGCATATGGATCATACACACTGTGGTGAGCTCATGAGTTATGCTAGATGCTACACACCAAAATGGGTAACCTTATGGGAGAAAACTTTCTCCTGCATTGGAAAGCCAACGAGTCAGCCATATAGCTAGTAGAACTTAACAACCACCACTAGTCGATGATATGACATATATCTTTAACACTTGCATCAACCATTTAATTCTCACCCATCTAGCATGAGCACATGGACGAAGGTGGGCTTCCACTCAAAAGACACTTTGTTCATTTTTCAATCGAGCACTTATACTTGCTTGTTTTGGGCATTCAATATGGATTACGTTGACACATGGAAGAAAGATGGGTTTTGACTGTGATCTTGTTCTCTCACCTTAAATGGGGGGTTAATCTTCGATCCTAACTAAGTGGTACCTCTCTTAATGGCCCAATGGGTATAAGAGGGGAACTACTTGGGAAGCCTTGAATGAGATAGCATAGTTCCATCTTCCCCTATGTCATAATTATCACTTTCCATCGCAAATTATAAGCCTTTATCTCACCTCCATTCTTCAGGTTCAACCTAATATTAGTTCTTTGGGATTTGGCACCCATATGTCCACATACCTGGGTAGGGCCTAATACTTTTCCCTAGGAGGTTGATGTAGCTAAAAGAAACAGAAAGAGCATATCATGGCCACAACAAAATTAAAGAAAGAAAAATGAAAATGAAAAAGATGGACAAAGATATACATATTAGCATGTGGGAAAAATCCTAACATGAGCTCTACCTCACTCATATGGCCATCACCTGCTTCTTGAATACATGTTGCTCTATTACATCAAAAGAAGGAACCCTTGCATGTCCCAACCCCCGATGAGCGATGAACTGACTCATCATTAAGGGGTAATACAACTGCTACATCATTCAAAGCAAGCTCTAACATGTTGCTCTATTATATCAAAAGAAGGAACCTTTGCATGTCCCAACCCCCGATGAGCGATGAACTGACTCATCATTAAGGGGTAATACAACTACTACATCATTCAAAGCAAGCTCTAACCCTTGATCTAAAAGAAGTAATACAAAGAAAAATCAAGAAGTAAAAGACTCATAAGAGGGGTGGAAAAACAAACATTGGGCTAGTTACTCGTGCCTCTAAGAGTGCTCCCTCCTAGCATCTATACACTCAGGATGTAGACACCCCCATCAGTTGGTCCCTTTGACCATGGAACTCGGCCATGAAATCTTATCCCCGTTTTTACCATCATTATTATTCACTAACACCTGTAATTTAAGGGTGGACCAAGGAAATATTACTTCCACTTAGGGGCTGGAAACGACTAATAGGGTTGACCTTAAGCCACCCCTACCTAGGAAGAAAACACCATTGTGATATCAAGGTCCTGATTTGGAAGAATATCCTTATTTGAAGTATTAAATAGCCCGTGAACTTCAATTTTGGTTCACTTAGATGCACTAATGATCTTTGTCCCTAATGACTTGTTTCTTTCACTAGAATTCATGTTCATTGTGTCAAGTGGTTTAGAAATCCAGGTCTTGGGCTCCTTCTCCACAAGTACCCAAGCCCTCCAAAGAAGTATATTGGCACAAACAACTAAAGCATTGAGACTCTTGGGCCTCTTAGTAGTAAGATTGGATGACACATGTCCCAAGGCACCTCTTGCACCTAGGACATTAGATGACATTGTATGAAATTTGATGATTCTTCAGGATGACACAACTAGACCCAGCATGCCCCCAAGTCAGCCTTGATAACTTGACACCAATTGACAGATAGTATTTGATTCAGAGACCAAATGAGGATGGTCTCACAATAAGATACTAGGGAGGGCTTGTTCTAGCTGGAAATCCCTCAGCGTTGGAGCAAAGTAGGCCACTTTGAGCAGTTGGAGACCCATGGAGACCACTTTATGGTGCCCCAGCTAGATCTTGGGACCCCGGAGGAGACGATGAGGTGGATTTGAGGGCCAGCCCTCAAATCATGGACTCGACGGGTTTATACACCACTTTGGACAACTCATCACCCTTGGATATGCCATTTGGAGCCTTTTCCTTGGATAATGTCAACCCTAGAGAGCTTATGACCCACACATGTGGGCTAATTAGTGCATATTTGTAAAACTCTAGTGTGTTGGCTTTTAACCTAAGGTCATTTTGTCATCATTTTGTCAGCTAACACCACTATTGAAATACAATATATTGCAATTTTCTTGGCAGTTGTGAAGCAAGGGTTGCTTCATGATTGTTTAATCAAGTGCAAGAAACGACTGCGGTGACACATCAAAGCACATGGAGTAGTGAGGCTCCTATGTATTTCTATGATTGAATTGGTTGTTGGCATTCTCACAAAGCCTATGTCCTTGGATGAAGTTAGTACACTTCTGGGACAAGCATGGAGAAATTGAGAATTTTTCCCTTGGTTAATAGGAGTGTTGATGTTGTAGCAACTAAAAGGCCTCCATTGCTCCCTTAGGTCATGGGGTTTGACCAAATGAAACCATGGTTTACAGTTGGGGAGATTGGCCCTATAACCATCAAAGCTTGAGTTTCTCCCTTGGTCATGGGGTTTGACCTAGAAGTCATGGGGTTTGACTAGGGAGATTAGCTCAATGAAAATCAAGGCCTGGATTTCTCTCTTAGGTCACGGGGTTTGATTGTGAAACCATGGTTTATGGGTGGAGAGATTGGCCCTGTTAGCATCAAGGCCTAGATGCTCTCCCGATCAGTGGGGTTCTAACCATATTTCCATGGGGTTTGGATAGTGGGTTGAGCTTGTGCCTAAACAACATCGAGCATATTTTTACAATTTAGGACATGTGACAACATGTGGGAATGGAAAATGTGCCCCGAGTTTCACCATTGGTCAAGTGGGGTTTTTGGCATGTCTCCTTCACCATTGGTCAAGTGAGGTTTTTGGCATGTCTCCAAGTGACGTTTTGTTGAGTTGGTGACCCTAGGACTAGAGGGTGACTAATTGCTCCTTTGATGTTGATGCAGGGATGTTTCCCTCATGGTTCTGGAATTGAACATGAGGTGGATGTATTCATCAACATAATTGAGCTCATTCAACCTTTTCTCGGAATAGAGATATTTTTCAATGAAGAGAACATATGAGGAAGCCACATTATGAATACCTCCCTAGCTAAGAGGGAGTATTGGATTTTTGTAACTATGGTCGGTCTTCATAATTGGTATTAACCATCCAAAATAAAAGGAAATGACAAATATGAACTGTGTCTCAAGTTGGCTCCAACAAAAATAAAATTTGATTTTTTTCAGATTGTGAATTTTGCCTCCAAAAATGTAAGGCTGACTCCTCCATAAGCTCATGTCAGGTCAACCTAACAAACACACCACTTGGGGCATTGTTGATCACCATAAATGGACCATTCATCCGCTCCATTTGGGCAAGGAATTTTGATCACATAAAAGTTTTCTTATGAGGTAGAATTTCAAGTTTATTGAGAGGACGAATATGAAGCAAATGAGATTTCAGGAGGCCGAATTTTTCTTTCTTTAACCCAGGAGGCCGAATTTGTCTTTCTTTAACCAATTTTGACCTGGGTTTGGTTATTGGTCTGTCTGACTTTGTTTTTAACTAGGATCATATCTCTTGTTGAAACAGACAAATTCTCTAAGAAAATGTTGTTGGGTTTTTCCCCTGGTTTGGGGTTTTCCCAAGGTAATTCTTGTGTCTCTTCTGTTTGGATATCTCTTATTAATCCTCCTACTATCATTATTGCTTACTGTTGAGATTTTATATGCATAACTACGCTTAAAAAATGAATGTGATACATGAAGAATTAAATAGTGGATAAATCATTGAAAGTACTTATTAGTCTAGAAAGTCTTGAAAAATCAACAGATGTCATAATTGCATGCATTACTCATGTATGAAATATAAATGAATTTATCCTTGGTGAATCTTGATTATAAATCTCCCAAGGGACTTCAATCCCTCACAAAGGCAATAGTTAAGGTTTGTGCTAGGGCATCAAACATTCTTACTCCTTTTGTTTGGCTATCTCTTCTTAATCCTCCTACTATCATTATTCATTACTGTTGAGATTTTCTATACATACCTATGCTTAAACAATGAATGCAATACATGAAGAATTAAATAATGGATAAATCATTGAAAATAATTATTAGTCTAGAAATTCCTAACAACAGATGTCATAATTGCATGCATTACTCATGAATGAAATGTAAATGACATTTCCCTTAGTGAATCTTGATTATAACTCTCCCAAGGGACTTCAATCCCTCACAAAAGAAATAGTTGAGGTTTGTGCTAGGGCATTAAACATTCTTACTCCTTTGCAAGAATTTGCTAATCTATCACCTCCATAGACAACATCAACCCAAGGAATAGGTACTGGCCATGTCTTATCGGTGATAAGTCATCTTTTATCCATAAATTTGAATTTTCTCTCTCTTTCCTTAATTTGGGCCTCTCAGGCCCAAGCGACCCAACTAGGGCTTAATGTGAATTGGCTAGGAAGAGGAATCTTGGCTCTTGGAAGGTCTTAAGAGCCAAGGTTCCAATACTTGCCTCAAAACCATTCCCCTTGGTAATTGTTCTTTCCATTTTCATCCATAATTTCTCTTGCCCTAAGATAAAACCCTATTTTGGTTATAGCTTCAACTTGGGAGTTTGTTGAGGGCTTCATGTGCATTTATCTTGCTAATACTCATTATTGGAAACCTTTTCTTGGTATCTTGACCTTAGGTCATCCCAACTCACAACATAGTAATCAAACCCTAGAGCTTGTGATGCCTCAATTTGGCCTCTACTTGAGATGCCAATTGCCTTTTCTCATAGTTTGAACCTCGTCCCTAAGTTGAGCCATCCTTAAGTAAGTTATTTTGTCAACTTGAAGCTCTAACCTAGAATATTTATCAGGTGACCTACATAGAATATCTACATAGGTGGCCTTGGACTCCTCCCATTTGTGAAAATCCATAAAAAGTAGGGGGTAGTAGTTGTGGTAACAGTGGGCCACTACCTTATTGTTGTCACTTGGTCTAGTGATCACCTTGTAATGTACACCTCTAGAAGGTCTGCTAGATTTTGCAGTAACATTTCTGGTGTTATTTTCAAGGACGAAGTGAATCTGCCTCGTAATTTGAAGATTTAGCTTCATCCCTAACAATAAGATAAATCCATTTTTGGCGAATCCATTGGAAGAACAACGCCCTTGCTCTTCATTGAACTTCCAAATTCAATGCTTGTAGGGTGAAGCAAGCATCTCTAAAGGCATTTTGAATTCACCCTGGTGACTCCTCATTTGGTTACTAAACTCAAGGTGATGGCTCCTAGGGATTTGCATGAGATATATCCCACTTTGAATGTCAAAGATATTCTTGGATATCCAAATCGAATGGATATAAATTCTATGATGAATGTCCCAAAATTTGATGGTAATCCTTCCTCAGTTGTGAATCATGTTGCTAAATTTTTCAAGTATACTTCAGAGATCAACGTGATTCATGAGGACGCTCTCATGATATTCTTCATTGATTACTTTGGGAATAATCAAAGGGATTGGCTTAAACAATACAGACCAAAGAGCATCCCTTAAATTGTGGTATTCATTGAAGAATTTTTTAAGTTTTGGGGAGCAGTGTGTCATATATAAGTTGTCATTCAAGACTTGATTGTTGCTCTCAAAGAAGGCCTCCTCAGCTATAATGAAGAATTTGAAGAAGATCACTGCCATCCAAAGGAAAACATCACCCCTAATCATCTTTATTATTCTATTGGTAAAGGAGAACTAGGAGAGTAGCTTGAGTGAAAATCCTCCCTTGGTCATCTAAAAAATCACTTTGAAAGTGATCTTGAAGATGGCCTAAAGAATTTTCTACCTGAGGTTTCTCTTCAGCGAAAGTTCCTAAGCTTGATTGTTGATTACTCCATGCTCAGGTCATCGGAAAGGATCCAATGGCACATGTTGGATCCTTCCTTTCCCTCCTCATCCATGACCCCTTTTCATGATACATGGTCATCTTATTTTCCCACCTCCCACCCTTGTGATTCAACATGCCAATCTTGCAATGGTGATCATGATGTTTTATTGTTCTATAAAATAATGACTCTTAGGGACAACAGATGTTATGTTGATCTAATGATATGTTGGTTACAATGGTTATATGACTATACTTAGGTCATGCATTGTACACTAGCATTGGATAGTAGTGTAGTTGCATTAGCATATTATGTGAGCATTCTAATATCATTCATATCATGTTTCATGTCTATTAGAATGCATTTAGAATAGACTTTATTTTTTGTACGGATTTATACCTCATATAAAACATGGGTGATACCTTACACCCAATGCACATGCTCCCAAACAAGTTTATTGCAACATGCAAGTTACAGTTCTGTGTGCCAAAGGATTGTTGGATTTATCATGAACTCCTCGTTCGAGCATATGGATCATGCAGTCTACGGTAAGCTCCAATGGGACCTCCCCTAATGACCCAATGCGTATAGGAGGGTCACTACTCGACAAGCCTTGATTGAGATAGTGTTGTTCCACCTATCCCTAAGCCTTGATTGAAATAAAGTTGTTCCACCTATCCCTAAGCCTTGATTGAGATAATGTTGTTCCACCTATCCATATTCCATACTTACCACTTTCCATCTTACATTACAAGACCATATTCCACCTCCATTCTTCAAGTTCAACTGGCCATTGGTTTTCTGGGATTTTTCATCCATACATCCTCATACCCGAGTAGGGCCTGGAACTTTGCCATGGGAGGTTGATGCAACTGAAAGAAAAGGAAAGAGCATATCATGGCCACAAAATAAAATAAAAAATAATATCAAAATGCAAGAGATGGTGGGGGCATACAAATTCACATGTGGGCTAAAGCCTAGCATAAGCTCTACCTCACTCATTATGACCATAAAACGGTTTTTGGGCACATGTTGCTCCATTACATCATAAAAAGGAACATTGGCATGTCCCGACCCCAATGAGAAATGAATTGCCACATCATTAAGAAGTAATATAACTGCCATACGCCATTCAAAGTAAGCTCTACAACTTTGAGCTACGAGTAATATACAATGAAAAATCAAGAAAAATTAAAAGGCACACAAGAGGGCTAAAAAAACAAAGGTGGAGTTGGTAACTCATGCATCCATGATTTCTCCCTCCTCACATTTATATACTAAGGATGTAGGTTCACATCTATATAACTTTGACCATGGCACTTGGCCATGAAGTCTTCTCCACTTTGTACCGTCATTATTTACTAACACTTGTCAATTGAAGGGTGGACAGAGGAAATGTTATTTCCCCTTGGGGGCTAGAAACACCAAATAGGGTTGTCGTTTAACCACTCCAACCTAGGGAGAAAACACCATTGTGAATCCAAGACCCAAATTTTGGAAGGGAAACCTTATTTGAAGTATTAAATAGCCCTTCACATTCAAGCTTGGTTCACTTAGATGCAAAAATGATTATTGTTCCTGATGAATAGTTGGTTTCACTAGTCTTTATGTTGTGATTGTAGCGGTGGTTCAACGGCCCATGACCTAGGCACCTTACCCATAGGTACCTAGGCCCCAAAGAAGTATATTGGCACCCACAAGTGAAGTGTTGAGAGCCTTGGGTCTCTGAGTAGCATCAGCACATCACACCTATCCATGGGCACCTCCTGAACCTAGGACGTTATGCCACTTTGTACTACACTTGATGATTCTTTAGGATGATACACCTAGACCCATCATGACCCAAGTCGACCTAACACCATATGGGGGAAGGCAGTTGATTTAGGGCCCAAATGGGGATGTTATCACCTTCAGAGACTTGGGAGGGCTAGTTGCACCTGGAAATCCCTCAACATTGGAGCAGAGATGGACAAATTTTCACATATGGAGACCCAAGAGACCACCTTATTGTACCACAAGTGGATTTTAGGGACCCCAAAGGGATATTTATGGAGATTTGAGGGCCAACCCTCTAATGATGACTTTTAGAGGCTTCTACACCACACTTGGCACTCAAAGCCTCAACGCTTGACAATTGGAGCTCATTTTATGGATGATGTCAACCTTATGAAGCCTCATGGCTTACACATGTGGGATTTCATTTGCACTTGTGTCTAAGCTAGTTGGATTGGCTTGTAACCCAAGGTTCTATTGTAATTTAACTTGTTATTAGGGGCTCTTATAATTTTAACTTGTTATTAGTTTCTCTTAGGCTAATTAGAGAGTCTTCCTCCTCATATAAATAAAGGAGAGGACTATTTCATTTGGATCATCATCACTCGGACAATTCAGGCTCTCTTACGAGAATTTCGGCTTGTTTTATATTTGGCAAGATGTGACCTCTAGAGTATACTTGGCTATTGGAGCTTGTTCTTAAATTTGGAGAAGTTGTCTTAGATTGATAATGAAATGTTCATGCATTTTCATCTTGTAAGTGTGCCTATTTTTGAATAATTTTTATGCTGATGTGTAATGTATGGAATGTACTAATTATCTAGGGTTTTTCTATTATGACCTAATTTATTGAAAATCAATGTTATAGAATCTAGATGTCATAATTACATGCATTACTTATATATGAGATGTAAATGATATTTTCCTTGGTGAATCTTGACTATAGCTCTCCCAAGTGACTTCAATCTGTCACAAAGGCAATAGTTAGGGTTTGTGCATCAAACATCCTTACTCCTTTGCAAGAATTGGCTAATGTATCACTTCCATCGATTGCATTAACCCAAGGACTAGGCACTGGCCATGTCATGTTGGCGATCAAGTCATCTTTTATCCATAAATTTGAATTTTCTCTCTCTTTCTCTAATTTGGACATCTTAAGGTTAGGCAGCCCAACTAGGGCTTAGTGTGAATTGACTAGGAAGAGGAATATTGGGTCTTGGAACGTCTCAATGTCAAGGGTAGAGTGGTTTCCTCAAATTAATTCCCCTTCGTGGCCATTCTTTCCATTTTCATCCATAATTTCTCTTCCCTTGGGATAAAACCCTAGTTTGGTTATAGCTTCAACTTGGGGGCTTGTTGAAGGTTTCATGTGCCTTTATCTTGCTAATAATAATTATAGGAAACCTTTTCTTGGCATCTTGACCTTAATTCATCCCAACTCACAACATACCAATCAAACCTTAGGTCATACAGTGCCTCAATTTGGCCTCTACTTGGGATGCCAATTGCCTTTTCTCATAGTTTGAACCTCATCCCTAAGTTGAGCCATCCTTAAGTAGGTTATTTTTTCACCTTGAATCTGTAACCTAGAATATCTATTAGATGACCTGCATACCAAGACTCCTCCCATTAGTGAAAATCCACAAAGAGTCGGGGGTATTAACTGTGGTGACAATGGGCTACTACCTTGTTGTTGTCACTTGGTCTAGTGATCGCCTTGGAGGGTACCCTTTTACAAGGCTTGCTAAATTTTGTAGCAACATGGCCCACCAAAATTCTTTGGATCAACCCTCTAGACTTGCTACCTTGTCATCTTGTTGCATAAAAACTAAATGAAAATTGTACGGTTGTACGGCCGTATTGTATGACTACACTCTTTTGTAGCAAAAACCCTGCGCAACACATATACAACTATATGATATACGATTGTAGTCTCGATCTACAGCAAGAATCCCACGCAACAACTATATGGTTGTAGTCCTCGTCTACTACACAAACCTTCCACAACACCTCTATGATTGTATGGTTGCACTAACTGCACTCCCAACCTACTACACAAACTTTGCACAACAACTGTGGTTGTGTTTTCATCCTACACTTTGTCACCAAGTATGGCCTCCTAGGTCATTGAATCCTTTTGCTATAGATTTCTTCTACTTACACTATCCTCCTTCGAACTTGATCTTTGGATGAAACTCCTTAATCACCCTTGTCAATATCTCCTTGAATCATTGTCCACCATGACTCAATATCACAATGTCTCTTGTGTGTCTTCCCTCTTCACCTACCCATGCTTTTATAAGCTCAATTTGTCGACAAAATCCATAACCCTTGATCAACCTTTCCAATATCTTCTTGAATCATTGTCCAACATGACTCAATCTCACAATGTCTCTTATGTGTCTTCCCTATTCAACTACCCATGGTTTTATAAGCTCAATTTGTTGAAAAAATCCATAACCCTAATCTCCAAAGTAATTATAAGCTCAATTTGCTGACAAAATCCATAACCCTAATCTCCAAAGTGATTGATGATTGATATTAGATCCCACCTCACTTAAGATCAATGGGTAATATTAAACTAATTCATTAATCCAAAAACCTTTGCATTTCATTACATCAAAATTACCTTTTATAAAAAGCACTTCACTTTAATTAATCCTTTAATTAAAGTGAATTCGCTAAGATTGAAGGGCTTTGGACGACTTCCACGCATCTAGACACTTACACCTATGCAGAAGTTTCTTGTCTGATGCTACAATCATCAACATTTTGGAGAAGGGGCATTGAGGCTTGCAGGGAATTTTACATTAGGATTGGACAAAACCTTAGTTTGACACAAGTACATCCTTATTTGGTGGTTAGGTTTCATGGTTTCCTTATCTAGGTTTTGGAGAGCTCAAATATTTACCAATTTGTTATAATTCATGTGTACATGTACTCAATTTATCACAAACTAGTACAATCTTTGAACTCACCAAAACCTTAGATAGTAAACCATGAAACCCTAGCCACCAGCATATATGTAATTACCTTGTTTGCTACTTGTATGGGCACATGTCTTGATTTTAGTACAATCTTTGAACTCACCAAAACCTTACATAGTAAACCATGAAACCCTAGCCACCACCATATATGTAATTACCTTGTTTGTTACTTGTATGGGCACATGTCTTGATTTTATAATAGACTCCCTCAAATATTGTACATATAAGGGAGGAGAGAGCTCTTATCATCAATATACCTTATTCCTTTTTATCGTCTTGGTTGAATCATGGAGGGAGCACGACGCTAGGGTTCCTAAGGAAATCCTAGGAGTGCAACATTAGGGTTCATGTGGAAACCCTAGGAGAAGACATGGGAAGACAGAGACATCTTGGATGTTCATGGAGAGATTGCTCTTATGTGATGCTAGGGTTCATGGAGAGATTTCTCTTAGGCTTTATGCTACAAATGAAAACCATAAAGAAGAACATAACATTAAATATGATGAGCATTATTACGGTCGTCATTATAGCCCCAGGGTTTTTACCAACGTAGAATATATGAAAGTAGATCTAATGAATTTCATGATGTTGGAACCTTGATCCAATGAGATGTAAGGCTAGGGAAAGATAATCAAGAGATAAGACTGGTGATTCTTGTGCTTGGCATGATTTCTTGCTTGATAAAAGCTCAATTGTTGTATCCTTGATGTTCCATGGAGATCTTGGTGCTTGTCTTGATGCAAGAGTTGAATCCTTAGGATTCAAGGACTCAAACCATGGAACCTTGATACAATGAGATGTAAGGCTAGGGAAAGATCATCAAGAGATAAGATTGGTGATTCTTGTGCTTGGCATGATTTCTTTCTTGAAATAGGCTCAATTGTTTGATCCTTGATTTTTCGGCTAGGGAAAGATCATCAAAAGATACGATTGGTGATTATGATGGGTGATTCTGGTGCTTGTCATGATTTATTGTTTGAAAGAGGCTCAATTTTTGGATCCTCGATGTTCCATGGAGGTTTTGGTGCATGTCTTGATGTAAGAATTGAATCCTTAAGATTCAAGGACTTGAACCCTAGGATGGACATGCAGATATGGAGGCCAACACTAGAATTGCATTGCCATGTACTTTTTTTATGTAATATGACTCATCTTCCCATGTACTTGTGTGATGAAACATGGATAGGGTTTTCTAACACTAAGGAAGACAACAATGCTAGCATGAAGAACTTCCATGATACAAGTTTGATGTTGAAGCCAAGAAGGACTTCTCGGTGTTAGTGCTTGATTTTTGTGGATCTTTGAGGCATCTAGGGTTTCATGGTTTACTATCTAAGGTTTTGGAGAGCCCAAATATCATACCATTTTGTGACAAGTCATGTGTTGTTGATGTTATAGTGCTAGCTTATAATGGATCTTGGTGGTGGCTAGTGCTTCATGGTTTACTATCTAAGGTTTTGGAGACCTCAAATCTTGTACTATTCTTCTTCTTCTTCTTCTATGGGTGTGTGAATAATCCAACTATCCAAAATTGTGTGATTTCATATTTTATTTTTAGCTTGCATTGTCTTTTGACGTTAGTTTTAGGTACCTTGGAAAGTCCAAGTATTGGGCACACACTATGTAATTGTGTGATGTTACACATCTAGGGTTTTCTAACACTAAGGAAGACAAAAATGACAGATAAGTTGAGTATATGTACATATGAATTATCACACATCTTATCACAAACTCTTACAATCTTTGAGCTCCCCAACTAGGGTTTTCTAACACTAAGGAAGACAACAATGGTAGTGTGGAGAACTTCTATGATACAGGTTTGATGTCAAACCCTGGAAGGAATTGTAAGGGTTAATTCTTTCTTATTGTGGATCTTCGGAGGTGGCTAGGGTTTCATGGTTTACTATCTAAGGTTTTGGAGAGCTCAAAGATTGTACCAATTTGTGATAATTCGAGTACATGTAGACATGATTACTCACAAACTGGTACAATATTTGAGCTCTCCAAAGCCCTAGATAAGGATAACATGAAAACATTAACCACCAGCAAAAAACCACAAGAATCAAGTATCATTACTATGTTTGTTACATATATAATTGTGTGATTGCATATTTGATTTTCAGCTTGCATTGTCTTCTTGACGTTTAGTTTTTAGTATCTTGGAAAGTTTTTGGAAGACTTAGACACACATGTGTCTCAAAACAGTACAATTACAAGTGAAAACAAATAACAATTCAAAAAAAAAGGTGCTCGAACATGTCTATACTGCAAAATGTTTAACAAGTGATATAGGCCTATGTGGCAGTCTTAACGAATCAATACAAGATTGCTTTCTATTCAAACCAACATGTTGCACAAAAGTCAATGTTATCCTCAGGTGATTTTAACGGCTTAAATGCCCATGATTCATGATTTCTCAAGCCATAGGTCAAGCCTGAAATAATCTCTAGAGAGCTTAGAGAACTCAAACAACTTGACAAACCAAAAAAAAATGTATTTGAACCATGTTCAAATCTTTTAACTAGAAAGATGTGTGCATGTGGAATTTTTCTATCCCTTCCAATGCTTAACAAAATTAAGTTAAGATGGATCTATCATAATAAACTCCTCCTACGATAATATAAGTATTATCATGTAACTCTATGATGCTCAAAATAATAGGAAAATAGTGCTACACTATATCAATATTTCAATTACGACTTCCTTTTTTGCATCTTCTTGTTGAGTATGTTAATTGTTGAGTTATATGTCTAAGTATAATTGGTATATTTTTCTATTATCATAACTAACTCCTCATATGATAATATATGTATGATCATGTAACTCTATTATGCTCAAAATAATAGGAAAATTGGTATATTTTTCTATTATCATAACTACCTCCTCCTACGATAATATAAGTATGATCATGTAACTCTATGATGCTCAAAATAATAGGAAAATAGTGCTATACTTTATCGATATTTCAATTACTACTTCCTTTTTTGCATCTTCTTGTTGTGTATGTTAATTGTTGATTCTATAAGTCTAAAAGTATAATTGGTATATAAAAATACTATATACTTAGCATCTTCTTGTTGTGTATGTTAATTGTTGAGTATATATGTCTAAGTATAATTGGTATATAAAAATACTATATACTTAAATTGTTTAAACACCTTGAATTTTAGTTTGTTTTAAAATTGTACATTCATTTGCAAGAAATTAAACTAGCATCTATCATTGATCTTTATGATCAAACGAAAAGTAGATCAATAATACTTTGAAGAAAGAGATTAGGATTCCAAAAACCACAAAGTCTTTAGGGTTAATTCAAGCACAGAGTCTTTAGGGTTAATTCAAGTTGTTAAACACCTTGAATGAATATTGCTTCACTAATTACTTGCTTTATATGCAAATGTTTCAATCCTAAGAACCACACCATCATCTCTCCTAGTGTTCACGTGGCTTGTTTTCTTAATCCTGCATTTTCAAAGGCATTTTGGGATTAAACTAATATTAACTATGGTCACAAAGGTATTATAGCTAATACGATAATATCTTATAAAATAGAGAAAGTAACCCCTAAATTATATGTTCATTGTCATAAATTTAGTATTCAGTAATCGCACGAAGTGAAGTTCGTGTAAGTTCGTGCTTGAGTGAGGTGGAAGCAGGTGCCCAAGAACTAGCTAGCAAGGTCGGGGTGATGACCAGCCCAACAATAGCACGAGGTCTGGACCCTATCTATTTATTACCCATGAGTACGATAACAAGCCATGGCTCACATGATAAGCTTGGTTCGGGTAGCTAGTGAATATCTTATATAACATCATACGTTCAAACCTACAGTGGTTAAGATAAGCGGAAATCAAGGTGGCAAGCCAAGTTGTTCAGTGAGTTAGAAAGGTTTTAGGCTACACCGTTCAGTGAGTTAGAGATAGTACTACTAGGTGGTAAGAAATAGTTAGGCTGGCAAGAGACAGAGAGAAACTGAATCCCACTCTGTATCTCTCCAGCTATCTTGGAGAGGTTGTACTTGTGTAACATGTTTTTGGTGCTACTACCTTGGTTACTGGTAGTGCTTGATAAATTGCTTCTTCTAGCTCTTCTATATGCATGCGAGGGTGCTTTCAAGATGTCTTCCACTATAACCTATCTTACTCTTCTATGGGGAAGATTATTAACTATGGTCACAAAGGTATTGTAGCTAATATGAGAATCTCTTATAAAATAGAGAAAGTAACCCCTAAATTTTATGTTCGTTGTCATAAACGTAGTAGGTGATGATCATTACCAATTAGTTGGTAAGCAACATGCCAACTTTTTTGAAACCCAGTCCCCTTATATGAATCTTTTCTCTCTATTCCCTTTTGTCCACTATTCCATTGTGGTACTTAGTATGGTTTAATACTTACCAAAACAATTTCTCTCGAGTTTATGATAAATGCATTACTAATAATGTATTTAATTCAACATTCACAATAATTAACTTACATAACAAGTGTGATCCAGCAATTCTCTATATTTTGATACAACAATCTTCCACAATATCATGGAAAAAACTTTCAGAGTCATGTCACGGAATAATTTCTTTACTCCAATATATAAAGGAGCATTATCTTTATGAGGTTCTTCCTTCTTACTAATATTGTCAGAAATTCAACGTTCACAATAACTAACTTACATAGCAATTGTGATCCAGCAATCCTCTAAAATTAAGATACAAAAATCTTCCACAATATCATGCACAGAACTTTCAATATCATATCACAAAGGAAAATTTTCTTTACTCCTATATATAAAGGAGCAATATCTTTGTGAGGTTCTTACTCCTATGTCCTTCAAAACCTTTCATTCCAATGGATGAAAGGGGAAGGGGCAAATCACAGATGAATTTACTCATCGAATGGGCTAGCCACTAGACTTGAAAGTTTTGAAGCCACTACATTGAACATTTTATGGTTTGTGGATGGGCTAGCCACAACCTTTCATTCTAATGGACGAAAGGGGAAGGGGAAAATCATGGAAAAATTTATTCATCGAACCGGCTAGCCACTAGAATTGAAAGTTTTGAAGCCACTACATTGAACATTTTATGGTTTGTGGATGGGCTAGCCACTAGACTTGAAATTTTTGAAGCCACTACATTGAACATTTTATGGTTTGTGGATGGGCTAGCCACTAGACTTGAAAGTTTTGAAGCCACTACATTAAACATTTTATGGTTTGTGGACGCTTCCAGAATCGAATCGAAAATGGGACGATGATATGTAGGAGTTGCAAGAATCGGAAAAAAAAGCCACGGAAAAGAATAAATTATAGTAGAGAAAATATTTCATTACATGACTGATATATATAACAATTGATTTGAAAACAGAGCAAGGGTTATCCACAGCAATAATCTCGTATGAAAAGAGATGAGGTGGAGATTGGATTGGGAACTACTACAACTAAGCAAGGTTTTAGGATACAAAACCACTCCGTATTTCTGCACTTATTATTATCGTTTTCTCCCATTGAAAGAACTTCAAATTCCAAAATGCCAACAAGAAGAGCTTCTTATTCCCAAAGAAAGAAATAACTCACTCTGGTTTCCCTAACGCTTCTTCTTCCCCAAGAAAGAAGTAACTCGATGGTATGTAGGAGTTGCAAGAATTGGAAAAAAAACCACTGAAAAGACTAAATTATAGTAGAGAAAATATTTCATTACATGACTGATATATATAACAATTGATTTGAAAACAGAGCAAGGGTTATCCACAGCAATAATCTCCTATGAAAAGAGATGAGGTGGAGATTGGATTGGGAAATACTAAAACTAAGAAAGGTTATGAAAAGAGATGAGGTGGAGATTGGATTGGGAACTACTACAACTAAGCAAGGTTTTAGGATATAAAACCACTCTGTATTTCTGCACTTATTATTATCGTTTTCTCCCATTGAAAGACCTTTAAATTCCAAAATGCCGACAAGTAGCTTCTTATTCCCAAAGAAAAAAATAACTCACTCTGGTTTCCCTAACGCTTCTTCTTCCCCAAGAAATAAGTAACTTGATGGTATGTAGGAGTTGCAACAATTGGAAAAAAACCACTGAAAAGACTAAATTATAGTAGAGAAAACATTTCGTTACATGACTGATATATATAAAAATTGATTTGAAAATAGAGCAGGGGTTATCCACAACAATAATCTCTTATGAAAAGAGATGAGGTGGAGATTGGATTGGGAACTACTACAACTAAGAAAGTTTTTAGGATACAAAACCACTTTTTATTTCTGCACTTATATTATCGTTTTCTACCATTGAAAGACCTTCAAATTCCAAATTCCAACATGCAGCTTCTTATTCACAAAGAAAGAAATAACTCACTCCGGTTTCCCTAACGCTTATTCTTCCCCAAGAAAGAAGTAACTCACTCCAGCTTTCTCTAAATTAGATAAACACTTTACCTCTGTGTTGCATGAACTAAAACGATAAAACAATTTCGAAAAATGGCATGGCAATAGGAGACAAGAACAACAGGGGAAATGGCATTCATGCATGATATTACATATTGAGAAAAAAGAACTCAAACCCTAAACATAATAGTTGGTCATGGCTTACCTTACAGTCGAGGAGCAAACACAAATCTATTTCACAGACCGCTACTCCTATTGCTCTGCTCCCCACCTTTGTGGCTCCCTTCCCTTCCCTTTCCTTTCATATGCCTAAAATGAGAATTGAAAATTTATTTTCCGCAATGATAGAAAATGGAAGAACTAAGAATAACAGAAAACAAAAGGCATAAAAATAAGTCAAAGATTAACTGAGTACCTTAAGGAAACACTGAAGCTGAGAGGGTTTGATCAAGTGTGCTGCCTGCCTAGACTTTGATGGTGTGTGTCGAGTTGAGGGGTTATCGATATGTGTGTAGTTTTGGCGGATGGATGGTAGAGTAATTGGAGTTATATTGATGTTTGGCCCGCCATTTTAGTTCCAGTTCCACATCCGCTTAAGAGTAATTAGAGTTGCTTTGATATTTGTCCCTCCATTGAAGTTCCAGTTCCACCACCGCTTGAAGCACAGAAAGATCTAGGGCTGGGCCAAGAATACCATGACAGGGTAAAAAGAGTTCATTGACAAATTTAGGAGAAAAAACTTACAATTCAGCGAAACAGGAATGTAGAATGGATTTAATTTTAAACTCTGTACCTGAGGGATGATCGATATGTCTATGCGTTCGATGGCGGATGCAGATGCGATACAGTTCATGTTGGAGTAATTGGAGTTGCATTGAGTCTCCAGTTTCACCACCGACCATATCTATGCTCTGTACCATTGTGATTTTCTGATCGCGTGCTTGAGAAGCCATCGACGAAAGAGGCTAAAGCTGGGACAAACTGGAGGTGATTTGACACCTCCGGTCTGCCCTTCCCGGCATGACAAAGTTTTTCTGCAAGTTCCCACTAACGCTCCGCCACCCTCCGCCCCTCCTGTCCTCCGCCACCCATGACGGGCCTCCTCCCCTCCCGTCCTCTGCGACCCTCACCTACCCCTGTAGCATTGAATGCGTCGTGAAGCGCGGGAGGTGAACTAACCCCTGAAGAATTGAATGCGGGTCTATTCGTGAAGTGTGGGAGGTGAACTAACCCCTAAAGCATTGAATGCGGGTGGTGAAAATTCTATTCATGAAGAGCGGGAGGGATAGTTGCCATTTCATTGCGAATTGGTGAAGCGCGTGGGAGGAGAAAAAAACCTGCATCTTTGATTTCAAGACCAGGGAAGAACCATTTGTTATCAATCCTCGTTGAATCAGTGGGCTCGCACTATTTGAATTACTCATGAGAGGCTGTCAAACAATTGGATTCTCTGAAGTTGGGTAGGCGACTAAATCCAATTATCGTGTGAGTTTCTGTTTCCCAGGTGGGTAGTCTTGAACCAAAAATCATTGTGGCAAGATATCAGGATGCAAGACATGGAAAAATACCGACATATTCTTTTAGCATATCTGAGCATGGAAAAAAGTTTCTTAATACTTATTTTTCAATTTTCCTGAGATTGAGTTAATTGTATTCT
This sequence comes from Pinus albicaulis, assembly GCA_034641835.2. NCBI lineage: Eukaryota > Viridiplantae > Streptophyta > Pinopsida > Pinales > Pinaceae > Pinus > Pinus albicaulis. The sequence goes on from CM076582.1 coordinate 1,245,232,875, forward strand.
TTCTTTCCTGCGGTTGATGTTATGTTTGTGCATAAGGGCTGGCAAAATGTTTTGGTATCGACTCAAATTAAAAGCTAGAAGAATTATATGCCATCCTTTCAATGAAATCCTTTCTGTATCATGTTTTTTCATGTTGTTTTCCCTGCGTTTCCAAGCCATGAGTCCAAAGTTTTGTTTAACTTATCACTGTGATCATAATCTGAAATGATCTGGCCATGGCTTAGAAGGTCCACGCCGACCCCTTATTTGAATTCCGTGATGTGGGGTAGAGATAGAGAAAATGTGAGGATAACTAAAACAGAAATACTAAGAGCAACTCTGAGACAAAAGCTTGCTCAGAGAAATACAAGTTGTGTTTCCTGTTCAGTCAAAATTTGTTTTCTGTTGTGTTTAAATTTACCAAACAAATAAGTAATCTGCCTGATATTGCGTATAATAGAACCAAGTATATTCTGTATACGATTATATCAACTGCTGTGTAAGAATTTCTATGCAAACAGGTAGACTGTTTATGACTTGTACACTTAAAACTTATGAATTCAAATTTTAGGTTTTGAAAACAAACTCTCTTTAGTATCCATTTTTATTGATGTTGGATTTTTTCTATCCAGGAATCTACAACAAAAAGACATGATTGCCTACCATTATGGAATGGAGGTCTTTATAGGAATGGGCCACTTCTAATTGAATGACTAGAAGGAATTATAAATTATAAGTGCCAGTAGAAAACATATTTACAAATATAACCTCAAATACTATTAGAGACCAGGTTAATAAGGACAAACTCACTATAAGACAAATTACTAAAATTGACACTTAGGATATACGGTTCATGGGAAGCAGTGAGTGTGTTGGTGGTCATTCGCTTCTGGGTGGAAGAAACAAATAAAACCCAAATGTTGGTCCTAGTTCTACTATTTTTGGAAAAAAACAAACAAAACCCCATAAAAACAATTTTGATGTATTTTGTTATATTTGTTGTTATCTTCTTGAATTATATTTGCTGTTATACTTTTGAAGTGTGTTAAGTTTCAATGTAGAAGATTATATATGCCTGGATTTCTAGCAAACCACTAGCAACTGCTTGCGTTTTCCTGTCAGCCTATAACAGTATGGAGAAGGTAAATTGGTAATTGGTAAATTGGTTCTTTGGTGAGGTTGACAGAGTGTTAACTTATTCACTGGTGTTCTACTCTTAATTTCTTTTTCCTCCAGGGTAGTATATTAACCCCCTGGCTCCTGCCACCCCTAAGATATCATTGACTTGGTTACATCAGTGGAAATTCTTAGGGAATGACTATATATGCTATTATCTAGTGTTTGTCTCTAAAGCAACAGGTCATGTTCTTCTAAAATAAGCTGAAGATTCAAACATAGAATGTTGGATTATTCCCCTCCCAATAGTACTTTGTGGAAAAAAATGGTAATTTCTTTTGCCTCACTGGTTGCTGTGGCTGCTGTGCTTGCAATGTGTGTTTTTGCATGTAAACATTGATTCCAACTAGTTAGAAATGGATGGTTGGGGCCTGACCAGTTAATTGGTATGACTTGTTAGCAAGTGAAAGCATTTCTAAGCATGATATTCAATCCTGTTTCTGGCAACAGTTGCACATCAGAAACTTGTGTTATATATATTGAATACTATACGGTTGGAAAAATTATGGATCCTTCCTTGCCGTCATAGATTTCATGCCCTTTGTATAGATTCTCATGGTATATTCTCCCTTTCAAGTAAAAGCCCTGCTAACATTGCATAGACTTCTACGTTGTTTACATGCATCCAGTCTTCATTGTTTTCATCCAATATTTCGGCATAGTCTAATGACTCAACCTTTTGGCACCTTTTCTAGGTAGATTTTCGGCTCAATTTTGCTTGAAATCCAGCCTGAAATTTTAATGAAGCTAATAATCAAAGATTTTAAACTCTTGGGATTTTGTGGCAGTTTGTTCTGCTGATTCTTTTGAGTCCATTGTGATCTTTAAAGCATATAATTGTACTCATGCTGCAGCACTTCTAGTGATTAATAAAGTTTACCAGAATTTCTCTACTTGATTATTTTTCAGATCGTTGCTTCTTTCCTTTTTAGTTTATTTATTACTGTTGTGCTTTCATACATACTATTTCACAAAAATGAAAAAAACAAAAAATTAGCCCTAAGATTTTTCCTGCTGCCTTTTTGGGTACATCTCCATATTTACAATGGTTCTAACTTCTTTCAATCAATCAATGGATGAAGTGCAACTTCGCGACCTAGCAACCTTACGACCTGGTCGCAGGTTGCAGAGTCACACTTCCATCGGTTTTCCTAAAATTTGCGACTCAGCGACCTCGTGACCCGGTCGCAAGGTCAAAATTCCATTGGTCTTCCTAAAATTTGTGACCCAACGACCTCGCGACTTGGTCGCAAGGTCGCCAGGTCGCAAAGTCACAAACCCTTTGATAGTTTCAACATCGTGACCTTTGCGACCTTGCGACCCAGTCGCAGGTCGCTAATTCAACCCTTCCTGTGTCTCTAATTGGAAAAACTAATAACTGTACCTAGGCTTGTATTATCATGACATATTTCTTATCCTGGGACTCTTTCATGAACATGACAGGTGAATTCGAAGCAGACTTAGAGTGTGTTCCCGTCTCCTCGGATTCAAAGCGACATGGGACCTCCAGTGGCTTGAAAAAAGAACAAGAGCCCGGAAGCAGAGGACATAGAGATGGATATATCAATGTCCCCACCCCCAATCTACAGGGACACCTTGTGCACATTTTCAAAAGGGGACAACATGCAGTGGTATCTAGTGTACCAGGAATTTGCTAAGCCAGAATTCCCAGAGGACCTCCCTGACTGACAAGCATACATACAAGTCAAAAGGTCAAGGCTCCATCATGTAGGTGCCCACCCCGCTATATTCCCATGCACGAAGGTCATTGAATGGATTATACAAAAAACCGACCCCAAAAAGTGGGTAATCAGGGACTCTGAAGGCAAAGCTTTCGCGATTATCAAAGGCTCGGATGCTCAAGTTTACTATGCATTGCCTGAACGAGAGGAGGAATTCGTATAATATTGGGCCAAAGCCCATGCAGTCCCCATAATAGACACTCTAAAAGGATGGTGGGAGGAGCCTGAGAAATTCAAGGCCAAGAACGATCAAGAATATCCGGTGGCAGGCCTAAGGAAAGTGTATAAATTGGTGGCCGCTATGCTTTGCAGATTGTGCGGGTGCCCCGATGCCACCACCTTCAACAGTACGTGGGAAACCCTAATGGAGTATGTCACGGTGCACAACACCCATTTCAATTGGGCTAGCATACTGGTGGCCTCTCTTCAGACAAACATATCCTCGGCATTGGTACTAGATGATGGATATCCTTCTGAATTCTACATGGCCTCTTACTTGTTGGATGTTTTTTGTTCGAGGTGCCACTCGAGGGATGGGTGCACAACTGGGATCCAAAGTAGGCATGCCCAATCCACCTAGAGACAAAGGTATTTTGGGATTCTAGGTACAAGCAGGACATAGAGCCGATCTCTCAAGTCTTCATCCCGGCTCTCTACGGAAAATTGTTTGGCTAGGACACTCCCTACATGTCTTGGCGAGCCATGGAGACGTTAGGCAAGGTGGTGCATTGGTTCCCACTTGCCGAATACACATTCATTTGAGTCTTTGGTTCATACAAGGCTCCCCATGCTATGACCTGATATGTTACAGATAAAATGCTCATTCAAGAAGTCTGTTTCCAGATGACGTCCGGTTTCTCTAAGGTCCTGACTAAGGGCAAAAAGAAGCTGTGGCCTACGCTACCTCTCACTATCGGTACCTACATGGTCAAAGATTTCAGGGAGGTAGAGGCAGAAGTAGAAGAGATGAGAAATTATTGCCTAGGGCCATTGGACCACCGAACATATGATCCAGACAGGATAGTCCCTGATCACTGTAAGCGGGCTAAGTTCAAATGGAACTACCAGCACACGGAATGCCCAGGCGAAGATGAAAAAAAAAACTGGTATAATGCAGATAGGAAACTCGTTCCGGGGGCATGGTATGATCAAGAAGACCCAGATGACCAAACATTGGAAGAAAGAAGCCGTGAATTAAGAGGAGCTTCTTCTTCTCAGGCTAAGAAGCCTCAAACTAGTACAGGGCACAACACTGTTGCCCGGCAGAAAGAGCAAGAAGCCAAAGCCCAGCAAAAAATAGAGAAGAAGATGAAAGAAGATGAAGAAAAGTGCAAGATGACCCTGAGGTCAGAGCAGAAGAAGAAGCAGGCAGAAGAGGCCAGGAAGAAAAAGGAGGAATAGGAAGCAGAGGCTGAAGCAGAGCGACAACTCAAAAGAGAGTTATATCAGGTAGAGGTCGAACGCCAGAGCAAAGTAGAACAGGAAGCGGCAGTGGAAGCCGAACACAACAGAAAAGTAGAACAGGCAGTAGCAGCAGCAGCAGCAGCCGAACGTAAGAGGAAAGCCGAACAGGAAGAAACGGCAGAAGCAGAGCGCAGGCGGAAAATAGAACATGAAAAGGCAGAAGTAGAGCGGCTGCGGAAAGAAGAGGAAGAAAAGAAAAGAAAAGAATAGGAGGATAGAATACTAGAGGACATTGAGACATCTCCCCAAGGTGCAAAATCACAAACGGAGCTACAGCCCATCGAAGTGCATGTAGTCAATACATGCGCTACACTCTCTGATGTGAGTTCCTAGGAAGGGAAAGAAGAGGAAGTATACAATCTTACCAGGCTCACATATGATAAGTTATCCTTCAAGATCCGACAGGAGAAAAGGTGCCTGGCCCGAAACCCTTCCGCCTCATCCACAGCGGCGATGGAGAAATATATAGTCCTAGACACTAGGACTAACCCAATAATGATAGAATTGGCCGACATAGCCTTCGTGTAGAAATTTGAATAACTGATATATTATTCACCGAGATTCTCCTGATCACACACTATTTTAGCTTCATGCATAATATAGAATCTCTTCTACCATTGATCATTAATTGCGGAAATAAAATCAATTGCATGCACACATTAAAACCACAAACAATCACACATATGAACACAGTATTTAATGGGAAAGCTTAAAGCTGAAAACCCTAACTATCTGTATATTATATGTCATGGAGATCATGTAACAATCATAGTACAAAATCTCCTCACAAGCTCTCATGCACACCCTCAATTGCTACACACTATCAAGCTAGATCTAGCAAAACACATGCTCCAATATTTTTCCACTTGATAGCCAGCCTCTATTGCATTTTCAATGCTATGGGATGGCTTCATTAAATAGATAAACCACCTGGCTTGTACTGCGCAATCCTCATGGGCTTCTCCACCTATCTGTGTGTTGAAAATAGCAACAGTATAGTCACAACTGATAGTTAACCTGCTCTTTCACTTATTTCTGCACTGGTCTCCACTGAAACTGTCCATGCACTAAAGTTAACTGATGCATTCTTTAGTTGATTTAATGAGTTTATAATTAGTGAATTAATTAATAATTCATTCACACCACTCTCACTAATTGTATCAATTAGTTAAATTGAATACAAATAGCTCAACTATGTTTAGATTAGTTAAACTGAATACAACTCCACTAACTTCCTCAATCAACTCCACCAAACTCTGTCACATGAGTTATAACTGAAGTATCCATGCAATAGCTCCACTTAACCCTCAAGAATAGTGTAATTCCTCCTGTCAGTTCCTGTGCCACATCTGTGCACTTAACTAAAGTGCTCCAAGAGAATAAGATAATGTTTAGAGTCCAAATATTATTTAGAGCTAATAATATTCGGCATATCTATTTTTAGACTGGAAATCTAGAAATAGATTCCGCCCAATATGTCTAAAAATAGAAGTCCATCTATTTTTTCCGACTTGACCAACCATCCACAAATAGCATCCTGCAACTCCTAGAACATGATCCATATATCTAAAAATAGACATAGTCTAAAAATAAACTTTGCACCAAAAAATAGCCTGCGGGCCCACTTAGTGAAGGCGACTTCTTTCCACTAAGATCATCATCTTGTTGCAATCTCAACACTCCCTCTCAACAAGATAAGGATTATATACAACCCCTATCCTGCCCCTGTGGTATTCGAATTTTCTCCTGGTGAGCGCCTTCGTCAAGATATTAGCATCCCGATCCTCCGTGGGAATGTATGAAAGTAACATGACCTTCCGCTGCACACAATCTCTGATATGATGATACCAGATGTCAATGTGTTTAGATCTATCATGAAATACTGGATTAACCAAGAGTTTGATGCAAATCTTATTATCACAATAAATCACAGTAGGCTCTAAGTGTGAACCGAACAACCCAACCAGGATCTTCCTCATCCATATAGCCTCGCATGCAGCCAAACTCGCTGCCATATACTCGGCCTCTACGGAACTGAGTGCCACGGATCTATGCTTCCTACTGTACCAAGAAACTGCTGTCGACCCGATACTGAAAATCCCTCCAGATGTGCTCTTTCTGTCTGTTGGGCTCCCTGCCCAATCTGCATCCGTGAAGCCACACAACTTCACCTCATCCGACTGTCTGTACCATAATCCATATCTCGATGTGCCTCTGAGATATCTCAATACATGCTTCCCCGCCTTCTAAAAGAGCTTGGTTGGCTTAACCATAGCTTGTGAAAGCTGGTTAATAGCATAGCATATGTCGGGTCATGTATTGACCAGATACATAAGCGACCCCACCAACTGTTGATAAACAGTGGCATCCACTACCTCCGCTGAAGTAGCATCCTCCTTCCTTCAACCACTAGGAAGAGGAATATCAACAGGCTTGCAGCCATGCATGTTGAACTTCTCCAGTATCTCCCGGGCATACTTACCCTGAGAAACAAACAGTCCACCACTGTGCTGCCAAATTTCCAATCCTAGGAAATAATGAAGGAGGCCCAAGTCCTTCATATCAAACTCCTTTGCAAGATCATCCTTGCATGAGAGTATCAATAACTCATCACCTGTCAAAATAAAATCATCTACATAAAGTATAGGTTAGGATCCGCCTCACTCTTGGAGAATCCAATTCCGGTGAAATAACTGTCTATCCATGTGTACCAAGCACGAGGTGCTTGTTTCAACCCATACATCGCTCTCTTGAGCCCGCACACATGTGACTCACTGCTGAAGATCTCAAAACCTTCGGGCTGCTCTATGTACACCTCCTCCTCAATGACTTCGTTGAGGAACATAGTCTTCACATCCATCTGATGAATGTGCCACCCCATCTGCGCTGAGAGAGCAAGAATCGTCCGTATGGAAGAATACCTTGCGACAGGTGCAAAGGTCTCCTCATAATCGATCCCCTCAATCTGTGAAAAGCCTCGGGAACCAAATCTTGCCTTGTACTTCTCCACACTCCCGTCAGCTGCCTGCTTCACTTTGTAGATCCATCTCAAACCCACCACTGATTTCCCCTCCGGTCTCGAGACAATCTCCCATGCACTGTTTCTGACAATCGAATCATACTCTTCCACCATGGCATCTACCCATGCGGGATCCTCCACAGCTTCCTCGAAAAAGGATGGCTCTGTCACAATACACTTGCTCATAAGAGCCATGTATCCAGTATACCGGTCAGGTGACTGTCTCTGTCTGCGCTGTGATGTAGGTGCTCCTACAACCTTCTCTACATCTTGAGCCAGTTGCTCAGCTTTTGTAGTGCGCTTCCGCCCTCTGATGGTTGGCGCTGCCTGAGTGGTATCTTCCACTCCATGAACCTCCTCTTGTGGCTGATCCACATCCTGAGACTCATCCTTAGGAACTAATAGCTAGTCATCTGCATGAAAGTGTGGCTCCCTCTCAAGTGAACACTTCATGCCTTTCTCCTCATGAAATTTGATATCCCGTCGCACAACAGTCTTGCGACTATCTAGCAAATACACACGATAGTTGTGGGGCGTATCAGTGTACCCCAAAAATATCCCAACCTCCGTAGTCGGCTCCAGCTTCTTTCTGGCATCCTTCGTCACATGAATGTAAACAGGTGAACCAAAAATCCTCAAATGGGAAATATCAGGCTTCTTACCAGAAAACGCCTCCTCGGGTGTACTCATGCCAAGTATCCGGTGAGGACAACGGTTCTACACATATACTGCAGTATTGCATGCCTCCGCCCACAAGTGAATGGGTAGGCCCTAATCATGCAACATCACTCGTGCAACACCCACGATCATTCTGTTCTTTCGCTCAGCAACGCCGTTCTTCTGTGGGTTATGAGGTGCTATGAGCTCTCTTCGAATTCCTTCTACGGTGCAAAAGTCCTTGAATTCACCACCATTGCCGCTCCTAAGAGCCTTCACCTACTTCCACGATTCTTTTTCAACCAGTGCCTTGAACTCACAGAACTTTGAGTATGTCTCGCTCTTCTTCTGCATGAAGAAGATCCAACACTTACGAGAAAAATCATAAAAAAATATCACATAATACCTGTGCTTTGCTGTCGAAGCTACTGAGAAAGGTCCACACACGTCTTTGTGAATTCTCTCAAGGATCATCGTGGTGCGACTATCCTTCTTGTGAAAGGTGGCTTTCACAAATTTTCCTAAGGTACATCCCTTGCACTGATCTGACTGCGCAAGAGTACCCTTAGGAAGCTGAGTAGAAATATGCTGCAGTATCTTCAAAGCTCCATGGTGAAGGTGGCCCAATCTCCGGTGCCACAACTCACTATCATCCCGACTCACCACTCCTTCTGCCTTGCCTACCATTTCTGCGCAGCCATCTACCTGAAATTGATAAAGATTCTTAACTCGAACCCCTATCCTTTGGGTCTCACCAGTTTCCTTACTGCGTAGGAAAGCCTTTCCCTCGCTAAAGACAACATCATATCCCTTGTCTTCTAACATCGCCACAAAGATAAGATTCTTCTTCAATCCTGGAACATGCATCACTTCCTTCAATACGAAGGGTTTACCAGACTCCCTCTCAAAGAAAATGGTACCGATACCGGTCGCACTGTATCTACCATCATCGTCCATCTCGATGTGCACTCCAAGATCTTTCTCATCCGATCAGTAAACAAATCTCAATCTCCTGTCATGTGAAAAGATGCACTACTATCAAGAAACCACACTGAACCCATCACACTTGATACCAAGCATACGATCTATGAAAAATCTAGCTCAAACTATGAGGCTAGGGCCTCTCCAGCTACAAATCCAGCAGCCTGCTTATTTTTCTTCTTCTGTGGACAATTAGTGGCGTAATGTCCGTGTTGGTGACAGTGAAATCACTTCACCTTGGACATGTCCCGCTTCTTGCCTTTCACACCGAATTGAGAAGCATTCTTATTGCTCTTCCCTTTCCTTGCTTTGGCAGCCAAAGCGCAATTTTCTTCATCTGAGTTCTTTGATGAAGATCCGTCCCTAGTACTTCGCCTTATCTCCTCTTACACAAGATCCGACCAAAGTCGCTCCCATCCTGGCAATTTCTCCCGACCATTGACAGAGTCCTGATAGGAATGCCAACTCTTCGGAAGCCCAAGGAGAGCCAAGCTCACCAAGTCCTCATCATCAAAAATCACCCCCACACTTCCCATCTCATCCCTACATTGGATGAACTTCGTGAGGTACTTGGGCATACTGTCGCGTTTCTCCATTTTTATGTTTCTAAGTTTATCCTTGAGCGCCAACTTCCTCTGGTCGCTCTTGCTTTGGAATAAATCTGTCAAAGCTTTCCACATCAAGAATGGAGAAGCCTTACCATGAAGGCCGGACACTATGTGATCCTTCACGCCCTCCAACAGAATCCTTCGACACTTTGTTGTCTTCTTTTTCCATGCGTCAAGTACGGCAACATCACTAGAAGTAGGCTTTGGAACTTCTGCATCTATGAACTCCTTCAACCCATTGTCATCCAGCACGGCCTCCATCCTGTCCTTCCATGAAATATAATTTGAGCTGCGCTCAAGGGCATACTCCAATCGCAATCCGTTGAAAGACATCTCAACTTCTCGACACCAATAAAACATTGTTGCAAATTCGAATTCTGGTCACAGCACAAAACTCAACCGCTTTAATGCTTTGCAATTTCTCCAATGATCAATATTGCTCTGATACCATGTAGAAATTTGAATAATGGATGAGTTATTCACCGAGATTCTCCTGATCACACACTATTTTAGCTTCATGCATAATACAGAATCTCTTCTACCATTGATCATCACATGCGGAAATAAAATAAATTGCATGCATACATTAAAACCACAAACAATCACACATATGAACATAGTATTTAATGGGAAAGCTTAAAGCTGAAAACCCCAACTATCTGCATATTATATGTCATGGAGATCATGTAACAATCATTGTACAAAGCTCCTCACAAGCTCTCATGCACACCCTCAATTGCTACACACTATCAAGCTAGATCTAGCAAGACACATGCTCCAATATTTTGCCACTTGATAGCCAGCGTCTATTGCGTAATCAATGCTACGGGATGGCTTCATTAAATAGATAAACCACCTGGCTTGTACTGCGCAATCCTCATGGGATTCTCCACCTATCTGTGTGTTGCAAATAGCAACAGTATAGTCACAACTGATAGTTAACCTGCTCTTTCACCTATTTCTGCACTGGTCTCCATTGAAACTGTCCATGCACTGAAGTTAACTGATGCATTCTTTAGTTGATTTAATGATTTTATAATTAGTGAATTAATTAATAATTAATTCACACCACTCTCACTAATTGTATCAATTAGTTAAACTTAATACAAATAGCTCAACTATGTTTAGATTAGTTAAATTGAATACAACTCCACTAATTTCCTCAATCAACTCCACCAAACTCTGTCACATGAGTTCTAACTGAAGTATCCATGCAATAGCTCCACTTAACCCTCAGGAATAGCGTAATTCCTTCTGTCAGCTCCTGTGCCACATCCGTGCACTTAACTGAAGTGCTCCAAGAGAATAAGATAATGTTTAGAGTCCAAATATTATTAAGAGCTAATAATATTCGACATATCTATTTTTAGACTGGCAATCTAAAAATAGATTCCGCCCAATATGTCTAAAATAGAAGTCCATATATTTTTTCTGACTTGAAAAACCATCCATAAATAGCATCCTGCAACTCATAAAACATGATCCATATATCTAAAAATAGACATAGTCTAAAAATAGACTTTGCGCCAAAAAATAGCCTGCGGGCCCACTTAGTGAAGGCGACTTCTTTCCACTAAGCTCATCATCTTGTTGCAATATCAACACTTCGCCGCAGCCACGGAGGAAAATGTAAACAGAATGAACAGAGAGATCCTCTCTCTACAAAATAAGCTACAAGAAGCCAAGCAAAGGGAGGCAAGGGCAGAGTAGGAAAAGGTAGCATTAAGGGAAGAGATTCAATAGCTCCAAGACAAAAATTCCCCTATCAACGAAGTACAGCTCACTGTCTGAAGAGAGCTGGATATATTAGAGGTCACCATGAGGTAGGTCTATGGGGAAATGTTGACTATAAAACAAGTAGTTTCCCCTTTGGTAAAAGCCCAAGCAGAGACCAAGTAGAGGAGTGAGCAGTTGAAGGAGGCCTCAACAGATTTGGATAGGATGATAGAATGGATAGGTCGGTATCCCCAGGCTCCCGAAAACCTGCCAAAGAAAGACTGGATCCACACACAAGATGCCAAGGTCCAGATCCGGATTAAAATGCAGTCTAAAGATAAGCTATCCAAGGACCTAGATAAGGTAATGGCCGCATACGAGCATCTAATCAGCGGCATCAATTCAATGCACGTCCTACATCACATTCCATCACTAGGTGCATTAAGCGAGGAGAAGACATGGGAACAGGTGGATCAGGAGATCCAGACATTTTTGTAACCCATCAGACAAGCCACTGACACTTATGATCTTGTGGCATCACAGGAGAACTTGGGAAAGTTCCTTGTCACATCAGTCTGGATCTACACCAAACTCGCCTCCCTATCCAACCTGGTCACGCAGAAAAGAGAAACTTTAATCCCAAATGCCTTGGAGTGTCTACATCGGTTGAGAGAATAAGTTCCTTTGATTTCCCCCATAGCGGCAGATTATCGTGCGTGTCAGAACTTCATCAGAGAACAACAAGTTGATGCCCCTGACCTCAGGATCACACACATATCCCCATGACCGGGTGGCAGTAGGTCGCAGGTCACACTTTGCAGCTGGGTCGCAGGTTGCAGGGCAGCTCAACAGTTGGGGAGGCGAAAAGTCAGGAAGCCCAATGCGCAAGTTTTGGTCTATAAAACTTCCTTCGGGAAGATTGTAAATTATCTTTTGTTTGGGACTCGAGCTGAGTACATTGTATTACCAGGATTATACAATTTGAGCATGAATACAAGCATTTTGAAAAATCCCTTTGTGGATCTGGTGTTGACATATGTATGAGCACTATTGAGTATTATATTTTCAGTTTCTGAACATCTTTAGATTAGGGGAACTGTATCTTCAATTCATATCACAATTTCATAACAGTTTGCTGAAAATATGTTAATGGTGGTTGAGTTCATTTCACTTTCTTAATGAATGTTGATGACTTTTTTTATTAGCATTTGTGTTATCATTTAAAACTTTTAGGAAGTGAAGGGTGTTCTTGCCATAAGGAATTGTTTCTTTTGTGGTCAGAATAGTTTACAAGCATGACCCTAATGATGTGTTGTTAACAACACTTCCTTCGGTACTTATGCTTTATTATTTCCTCTTGCTACTTATAGTGTTATATGTACATTTAATGCATCAATAATATGCCTTGTATCATTTGATTAAGTGTGTATCCACAGGTTTATAGAGTTTAAGTGAGACCCAAAGAAAGGAGAAATCAGTGGTAGCCGGACCCACACCCCGGACGGGATCCCTATTCCAAACGGTTCAAGGTCTAATTGGGAATTTTTACTGGGGAGATCCCCTACTGTTGGCCGAACAGATTTTCCCATCAACAGAATGAACCCAACATAACACAAAATGGTTGCCATTAATCCAGTCTTCGATGTAAAGGGGCAAGTGAGCCTATCCATCTACTTGTCTAAACAAAATGTCTTTGAGTACCAAGAATAGCAACCACCTCTGGCATGTGTTATTTAATATTTGTACATATAATCAAGCCCTTTTGTATGGTCATAACTAGGTGCACTTACACTCTGATATCTCCAAACTAAATTCTGTTCCTTTTCCTTTTGCTCAACAATTTATTGTTGAAATAAAAAACACATAGTTTGTTGTTTGAATTTCATCTAGAATGAATTCTGTAGTATCCTTGGATATAACAGCAAACAACAGAATTAATGCTTAAGTTCATCATGAAGTTTAGAAGATAGTACCTTTATTCTATCGGCAAGAATGTTGTATATCCCTCGTTCCCTAAATTGTACACTCTCTTGGTGTTGTAATTTTTATATCAAGATGTTTGCAATAGATTTTTCTTTGCTGCAATTTATTTGGAGAGGAAAAACAAAACTAAAATTATCCCTGGACATTAATTGTAAATGTTTCCTAATACGTTTTCTTATTTTTTGCAGATTTTAAATTAAAATGGCAAAGAAATGGCAGGCTTTAATATGCCTTGAGGTGCAAAACCCTAAAGATAAAATGATATTTTATTGTAAAGATTTGGTCTGGTCTGAAGTATCTAAGACCAACATGAGTTTTGATTGAGTTGCAAAAATTCCTCTACATAGAGTGGATGACTTCATTAAAGGAGAAGAAATGAATCCCGAGGCTCCATGTACCTTTACCCGACAAAAGGCCAAAACTTCAGGCTTAACCAAAAATCCAAGCTTAAGGGGTAGTGTTACCCTGCGATGGGAATTGTAAGTATTTTAGAGATGCCTTCCTTAGATGTTGGTATTAATAGTTCTTTATTATTTGTCAGATATTTTGACGTCTTAAATTTTTTTATGTAGTTATGCTTGCTCATATGGTCCAGAGGACAATAGAGAAAAATGTACAAGCACACGAAAGAAAAGATTTGTGAAGAAGAGGGGCTGTCAATGCCATTTTATCGTGAAGGTTTTGGCTCAAAGCCCTCAGATAGCAATAATAACATACAACATGTATGATCATGAATATGGGGAAGGATGGCCTTTTCATGGAAAAAATGACATTTTAGGTGATGCTAGGTCTCTGCATAAGCCAAGGCTTTCAAGGGACATGGTTTCTTATGTTGAAAGTTGTTTTTTTCGACAAGTGCCAATTGAATTAGTTTGTAAAATGCATATTCAAAAATATATTGACATAGATTCCAGGGATCGAGATAGGGATTTTTTCTTATGCAGAAAATATGTCGTAAACATCTATAATCGTCTTATGAAAGGAAATTATCAACTTCATAAAAAATATGAAATGAGTGTGAACCTTTGGTATGCAAAAAACCAAGCTGATTTCTTCTTTTACCAAAAGTTGAATGGTGAAAATGTTCCTTTTATAGCTGGAATACAGACAAAATGGATGTTGGAGAATATGGTTAAGCTATCCCATAATAGCTTAATAGGCATGGATTCAACATTCAACACAAATAAATATGGGGTTAGTATTGTTCCAAGGATTCATTTAGTGAAACAATTTTGATTGTAATCAATCAATATGATTAATGGTTTAAAAATAACTTCTATTTTTTTTAATATGACAGTATCAGTTCTACACACTCGTTGCGTTTGACGAGAAACAAAGTGGAGTTCCCGTTGCATGGGTGGTGATGTCACGTAATACATCACATGATATATCACTGTGGTTGGAGCACCTAATGCATAGGTGTTATCAGCTTTGTCATGATTGGAAGGTCAATGACTTCATGGTTGATGATGCATTGGCTGAAATTGTTGCTTTGAGGTAAACTCAGTCTTCTTATTTCACATTGCAACTTGTATTCAATCTAAATATTTCTCACTTAAAATGAATTATATATGGCAGGAACATTACCAGGTGTGAAGTAATATTGTGTGTTTGGCATGTACGGAGGGCATGGCTCAAAAATGTTAATAGGTTAGCCAGTACTACAGAAAAAGGAAAAGAGATGTTCAATGAGCTAGGCCATATCATGAAAAATTGTTCGAACGATGAAGTGACTACTACAATAAATGGATTTTTCACTAGATTTGCAACTGAGGTGAATTTTTTGGACTATTTCCACAAGAATTGCGTTGTCGGTGATAAGTTTAGTAAGTGCACATACTCTTTCTTGTGTTTATTATTTTTTTGGTCCATAAAGATAATATATATTTACTAATTGAGTTTTTACATGTAGGGATGTGGGTTAAAGGATGCCGAGAGTTTTCTCGTGCAAATCAGGAGACAAATAATGCCGTGGAATCACATCACTCTCATCTCAAGACTGCCTTTCTCTCTGATCGTAGAAATAAATGTGCTCGCAGGATGGATTGGCTATTTTATACTCTTCTCACAACCGTTGAACCATGTTACCAATTCAAGGAAATTTTGAAAAAAGAAGGATATTTGAACAACCACAAGAAAGAGCGGCAACTTGAATCGTCAATTGAGAAAGCTAGAAGAATTCCAAATAGTGATTGCAGCCCTCATGAGAGCCTATCTCATGCTTATTGGGTGAAGAGTCAAAGTATAGCTGATGTGCGATATCTTATCACTTGGCATCACACAAATTTTTTCACCTGTGATTTTCCATGGTCTATTTGTGGCAATGTTTGCAAGCATGCAATAAAGGTGGGTTGGTTGTATTCCGCTACAATGAATTTAGATGCTTTAATGGATCATGATCTCATACCCAATACATTCAATGCCCCTCCTGAGATAGATATGGAGGAGTCAAACCTCGATACAAATGTCAACACAAATATCATGGTTGATAACAATGTAGATCCAAATTTTGAAGAACTTCAGCTGGATAGAGAGGAGTTGTTTGGCTACATAGACCTGTTGAGGAATAGCCCTCCTGTTACTTCAAGAAAGACAAAACAGTTGATAGGTTTGTTTAAAAAAATGTTGGATGATGCCAATGATCTTCATATTATGGACTATGACTTCACCCTTAGTGTGGGTGCTTATGACTCATCTTTTAAGAGAAAGAAGAGTTTTCTTAGCCCTAAAAAGAAAAAAAGAATAAGAGAAAAACAAAGTGGCAGCTTGGAAATTGATTTGAATGTCCATGCATCCAATGAGGAACCATTTCAGTTTCCACATCTCAACAAGCGAGGTCGTCCTCGTTCCAACAACACATCCTATATGACTCAGGTAAGTTCCATAAAGTGATGACATCAACATGTTTAGATTCTTAATTCATGTAGTCAATTTTATGATGTTTGTGTTACTTTACATGCCATTAATTTCTTTAATGAAAATTGCATTTTTATCTTACAGCTGCAAGAGCTTCTCCTATGGACCATCCTCCACTGGAGCATGCTTTGTTGCTCAAAAACTGCCTAATCGGTTATATTCCAGGTTTGTTGCCATATATTCCATATTAATTGTCTCTTAAATATGTGTATTGGATGTTATACATTTTGTTAATGTAGTGTCTAAATGTTTGCAGGGGTGTGACATCCTTGACATTTGACATGCCTTGAAGGTGTTGAGCCAAATGTATTTTGATTCCTAGTTCGAGAGCTCGGCATGCAATACACATAATGTTGTCAATGGGGATATAACTTGTTTAGAAAGTTGTAGCATACCAAGTTTGTAATACTATATGGTTTCTTTCCCGGATAATATGGATCTTAAAATTTTGTACATTTTTATGGATATTATGGATCTTAAAATACTATATGGTTTCTATCTGAAAAATGTATTTTTCTAATTGACTTCATCATCTGGCAAAGGATCCTGATAACTGCAATTCAAATAACTCATGATATCGACGCTTTCCTTGCAATCCTTCACACATTATTGATAACATCTATTAGAAAAGTTTTATCCAAATCTAGAATGGAAACATAAATCCATCCAACAATATAAACTTGAAAAAATATGCCCAATGGAATTTTCATCCAAGTGGCCTTGGTGAAAGAGGGATAGCAACCATAGTGGCCTTGGCGCTTTCCTTGCAACATTTATTTTCCCTCATTTTCACTCTTCTTTTCAACTATGTTTAGATCCTGGAACCTGGAATTTCTTGTCCCTGATTTCTGATTCCAATTTGTTGTCATCTGAAGAAGAATTGATTTCCTACAACGCCTGGAAGTGGAGAGCTCTTATTGCTATGCCTAGTCTATCACCTATGTTTGAAGATTTGAACCTCTATAACTACATAAACCACAACATAGAAAGGAAGGATCAGACAACTTACAAACAACTAACATATTAGAGTAGTAGTAATGATGTTGAAATGTTACTTTCAACAGTCCTGTGCAGAGCCGCTTTCCAATTTTGATTACCAGGTTTATGTCCTCCACCCGCTTACCAAAAATGTTTGAACAGTCAAAATCAGGGTTTAAAATTACAGTCCTGTACAGTGAGAAACAGAGCATTGAATGGCCGTCTTCCAAAATCGTTGAAGAGTCACAGCTGTTGTACATTTGAAAACAGAGGATTTTTTTTTTATGCATAGGAGAGCATTGAACAAAACAGAGTACCTTTTATAAAATAGCAGTGTTTTGATTTTGTGAACGCGGGAGATTTTATTAGTTTAAAGTTATTTTGTGTGGTCCCACGACCACGTCAGCAGTTCCACAGAACTGCATTCCCCACGCCAAGTCAACCGTCACATCAACAGACACATGGCAGCAATTGATTGGAGCGGGTTTTATTTTGAAGTCGGGCCGAGAACTCAATTCGGACCCAAAATGTTTTAGGGTGGATTTGATTTGGATTTCGGGTCACAAAAGACACTTGCATCAGCAAGCCCAAATCGGACCCAAAATTTTATTGAGGCGCATTTGATAAATATTTCGCGTCACAATTTCGGCTGACGTCAACGCCCAAATTTGTAACGCGAAATCCCTCTTTGCAATTCAGTTGAACGTCGTTTTGAAGTCCAAGCGAGCGAAAGGTTCAGAAGACTTAAGTTTGTTTTGTTATGTTTTATTAAGGTTTTGACAATGTAATGTTTTTACATATTGCGCGTTAAAATGTTATGTTTTAAACATAAACATATGCGCATTGTATTTTTTGGTGAGCCATACTTTCGTATAAGTTTTTAGATTTTAGTTTTGTTTTATTTTAATGTAATGTGTGCTACGACATATAAAAGGCCCGAGAGCCTTTGTAACAAAATAGAGTGTAATGTGATTGTAGATGCACAACAATGTAGTTGTTTTGTTTTTACATATACAAAGTGAATGTAATTTTTCATGGCAGTGCGTATTATAGAGAGACAGTGAGTTTGTTTTATGCACTGCGTTTGTAGCAGTCATATTTTGAAATCCCTCTCAGTGAGGAAGCATTGTAATAGTTTTTTTTTTAAGGAATAGAAGTTTGTTTTCAAGTGGAAACTCTGTCTCCTGTGATTGAAATTTTATTTCTCTGTGTTAAAGAGGAGAGTATTACTCTCTCCATTGTTGTTCTGGAATTTTCAAATATTCCAAAAAATGAAGCCCTTTTTCCTCTCCATCAAAATAGGTAATTATTACAACCACCAACAAAAAGAGAAGATAGTACATTTTTTTCCCCATTCCTTGTATAGCTTAAACTGCTTTGAATGTGTCCTTTGGATGTTACCTTTCTTCTCATAAAATATTGATAGCCATGTGGGCAAGCTGCTGAGATGAAGAATTATACCATAGAAAATGAAATTTGGTAAAATGCAAATGATACACTGTTCACTATTTTCAAGTAACCAAGATAAACTAGAACACCATTCGCTACTCAGAGGGAAATTCCCACTGCTTTCAAGCAACTAAGATAAACCAGAACACCATTCCCTACCCAAATGGAAATTCCCACTTTTTTCAAGCAACTAAGATAAACCATAACATCATTCCCAAACAAAAGGGAAAATTTCGGGAAAATTCCTAACATGGATGGTATATGTTAATGGGAATCAATTTGAATGGATATGGCTTGCTCTTAGCTTTTGTAGTCAAGTTAGGCTTCTACCAAATATATTTGAAAGCAAGTTTCAATAGGTTTCCTGCCTTTATGTAAAGGAATACAAAGGTTACTCTCTACCAGTGGCTGTGAGTCTGTGATTCTTGTATATTGTCAGTCATTGGACTCGCCATGCCCACTGCTCTGATTTGTTCTGAAATGTTGGAATCTTTTTCTACGCTAGTATCCACTACATTAAGAAACCCTGCAACAAGGTCCCAACAAGGTAAGCAAAGTTTTTTTCATTGAATTACAGACTCTACATGTAATATTTGGCATTAGTAATCATTGAATGAAGAATCCATATTACTCAAATGAAATTACAGAAACGCTGAATTTCTTATTCCGTTTTCATCGTTTTCCTATGGATGTACAGTGAAATCATTGCTAAATCATTACTATAAAATTCCAATTGAACACTTTGAATTACACTCTGGAATTTGCTCAGCTTGCATCAACTAATTTCTCAAAATACTCAACCTTT
Source organism: Pinus albicaulis (assembly GCA_034641835.2). Lineage (NCBI taxonomy): Eukaryota > Viridiplantae > Streptophyta > Pinopsida > Pinales > Pinaceae > Pinus > Pinus albicaulis. The sequence continues at coordinate 1,245,252,348 of CM076582.1, forward strand.
GGTTAGCAGGGGATCTCAAAAAAAAACCAGAGAATGGATTCATCTAAACCTGGATCCACTCTTGGGATTAAAAAAAAAAACTCTGATTTTGCACTTTCAAATACTACTTATTAAACATTAGCTATCAAGGAGATCAACTCAGCTCAGCACATGACAGAATGTAGAGCACCTCTCCCTCTTAGGGACGGTATCATTTGTTCATTTGTTCCTTTTCCTTTTTTATTAATATTAATAAATATTTTAGGAAAATTTGTAATTTTAAAAGATTTGTCGAATAACAGATACAATTATTTCATAAATCTCACAAATGGGTAAGTTGTAACATTTCTCTTAAAATTTTGAACCAAGAAACAAAATTTTCACTAAATTACTCAAACTAAGAGACAAAATTTTCACCAAATTACTCAAACTATGATCTTTTGATTAGATTTTTTAAAAACCTACATGATTTTTAAAAGAGCTTTCCAGATTATCCACTGTGCTAGAGAACGAGTGTGGACGTTTCGAATCCCAACGGGGATCCATCATTAGGACTTTCTTTGAATGAAGAAATGAGAGAAAAGACTTAGACCATTAATAGAGGAAGGAGAAGATTTCAGGATAAGGGCCGACCAATTTTTTTTATTTATAATTTCATATTTTTAATAATTTTATTTTTTATAATTTCATATTTTTAATAATTATAATAATTAAATTTCTAATAAACTTTTAATTTTTATTAAGGTATAAAAGAATTACTAACTTAGTAAGGGACTCCTACTAGGCTAAAAATAAAAAAGAGAATATTTTTCTATAGTTCTATTAAAGATGGAGGTTTCATTATAAGTTAATTTTATTTAAGATTTTATAATTCCTTAATATTTATTAAGGAAATAATAAAATATAAATATATAATTAATTTAAAAAGATATATTTAGTTTATTAAATATATCTTTATAATTTATTATATATCTAATTTTATTATATGATTAATTTTAAGGATTTATTTAAATTTTAATAAGAAAAAGCTATCAATTTTTTTTTTTAAACAATGAGGGTGATTTATAATTAGTTAATCTAATAAAAGTTTTAATAAAATATAAATATATAATTGAATTAAAAGGATATATTAGGTTTATTAAATATATCATTTTAATTTGTTATATATTTAATTTCATTAAATAATCAATTTTAATGATATATTTTTATTTTAATTAGAGTATAAAGCTCATTTTTAATTAACTAAAAAACTATAGAGCTAGGAAAAAGGAAACCTAGGTAAGGGAATTTTTTTTTTTATAAGGGAATATAGAATAAAATCTTAATAATTATTGATTAATTAATTAACTTTTATTTTAACCAAATAAAAATTAATTAATTAATAGGGATAATTATTAGAATTTTAGTTCATTAAAACTAGAAACTAAATAAGAAACCAAAGGAGGAGGGACATGCCTGGGGTTGAAAACTATACCTCACTGGCGGGTGTTTTTGGAGGAACATATCTGTCGAAGAAGGGGTCTCCAAGTGTCACTAATTTCAACTCCACCATCCCTATTAAGATTATATAGATGCTTTATGATCTCCAGGGCCTCTCTTATTTTCCTTCTCTGAAAATAATATTTTGAAACTATGATCTTTCGATTAGATTTTTTTAAAACCTATATGAGTTTGAATTTGAATTCTTTACTGGTGGAAACATCAGATTGCAACAGTGTATTTTGGTATTGTTGTAGCCTCTACAACACCCTCCAAAAAATCCACACTTTAAAATTTCTTTGGAGCCCCCTGAGCATAAAGAAAAGTTAAGTTAAATTTTGGGAGGGTTAAGTCGCTGAGTCGCAGATTTCTGAAATTTTGGAAAATCGCGACCCTACGACCCCATGGTCGAAAGGTCGCAAGGTCGTGAGGTCGCACCTTCCTTAGACCACCGCATAATGCGACCTCACGACCTCATTAATGGCCTGCACACGCGACCTTTTTATAAATAGAAGGGTCACTAGGTCGCATTATGCACATTCGGCGGATAGAAAGAAAACACTTCTGACAGGTTGACTGGAGAGCGATTTTCCTGGGTAAGTTGCCGTTTTCCTCCTGCTATTTCCTTTTATGATTTTCTTGCCTATTTTTCCCTACGTTGGCCTTTAAATTTCCCTCTTTCTTGGCCCCTGTTTATCATTTGAGACTTAGGGCTCCCCCTTTTGCTCTGACATTTAGCCTGCTTGTATAACATTGTCACTGCTTCTCATCCAGACCCTCTTGGCCTGTGTTCTACCCCAAAATCTCTCCCCTTGCTCTGTCTTGGCCCACTTAGCCTTGTAATTTTGAAGTTAGAGGGAATTAGACTTTACGTGGTGCGCTCCAAAACCCCGACAAGCCCTAGTGCGACTTGCGACTTGTGCGACCCTGCGACCCCAGTCGCTGAGTCGCCAGGTCGCAAATCGCCCTTCATTCTATTTTCACGCAACTTCGTGACCTAGTAACCCTGAAACCTGGTCGTAGATCGCAGAGTTGCACTTCCATCGGTTTTCCTATAATTTGCTACTCGACGACCTCGCGACCCGGTCGCAAGGTCACAAGGTCGCACTTCCATCGGTCTTCATAAAATTTGCGATCCAGCGACCTCACGACTTGGTCGCCAGGTCGCCAGGTCGCAAAGTCGCAAACCCTTTGAGAGTTTTAACATCGTGACCTTTGCGACCCTGCAACCCAGTCGCAGGTCGCCAATTCAACCCTTCCTATGTCTCTAATTGGAAAAACTAATAATTGTACCTAGGCTTGTATTATCATGGCATATTTCTTATCCTAGGACTCTTTCATGAACATGACAGGTGAATTTGAAGCAGACTTAGAGTGTGTCCCTGTCTCCTCAGATTCAAGCGACATGGGACCTACAGTGCCTCAGAAAAAGAACAAGAGCCTAGAAGTAGAGGAAATAGAGATGGATATACCAATGTCCCCGCCCCCGATCTACAGAGACACCCTGTGCACATTTTCCAAAGGGAAAACATGCATTGGTACCAAGTGTACCAGGAGTTTGCTTGATAGGAATTCCCAGAGGACCTCCCTAACCGGGAAGCATACATACAGGTCAAAAGGTCAAGGTTCCATCTTGCAAGTGCCCACCCTGCTATATTCTCGTGTGCGGAGGTTATAGAATGGATTATACAAAACACTGACCCAAAAAAGTGGGTAATCAGGGACTATGAAGGCAAGGATTTCGCGACTCTCAAAGGCTCGGATGCTCAAGTTTACTATGCATTGCCTGAACGAGAGGAGGACTTCACAGAAGATTGGGCCAAAGCCCATGCAGTCCCCATAATAGACACTCTAAAAGGATGGTGGGAGGAGCCCAAGAAATTTAAGGCCAAGAACGATCAAGAATATCCAGTGGCAGGCCTAAGGAAAGTGTATAAATTGGCGGCTGCTATGCTTTGCAGATTGTACGGGCGCCCCGATGCCACCACCTTCAGCGGTACGTGGGCAACCCTAATGGAGTATGTCACTGTCCATGGCACCCGGTTCAACTGGGCCAGCATACTAGTGGTCTCTCTTCAAACAAACATATCCTCGGCACTGGTACCGGATGATGGATTTCATTCTGAATTCTACATGGCCTCATACTTGTTGGATGCTGTTTGTTCGAGGTGCCACTTTGAGGGATGGTGGCACAACTGGGATCCAAAGTAGGCACGCCCAATCCACTTAGAAACAAAGTTATTTTGGGATTCTAGATACAAGCAGGACATAGAGCCGATCTCTCAAGTTTTCATCCCAGCTCTCTATAGAAAATTGTTCGGCCAGGACACTCCTTGCATGTCTTGGCGAGCCAAGGAGACGTTAGGCAAGGTGGCGCATTGGTTCCCACTTGCCGAGTACACATTCATTCAATTTTTTGGTTCGTACAAGGCTCCCCATGCTATGCCCCGATATGTCACAGATAAAATGCTCATTCAAGAAGTCTGTTTCCAGATGACTTCTAGTTTCTCTAAGGTCCTAACTAAGGGCAAGAAGAAGCCGTGGCCTATGCTACCCCTCACTATCGGTACCTACACGGTCAAAGATTTCAGGGAGGTAGAGGCAGAAGCGGAAGAGTTGAAAAGTTATCGCCTTGGGTCATTGGACCACTGGACATATGACCCAGAGAGGATAGTCCCTGATCACTGTAAGTGGGCTAAGTTCAAGTGGAACTACCGGCTGACGGAAGAAAGGAGTCGTGGTCGGAGGCGCTTCTTTTTCTTCGGCTAGAAACCTCAAGTACGAGCACAACAACTGGCACTTCTTGAAAGAACAAGCCAAAGCCTAGCAAGAAATAGAGAAGAAGATGAAAGAAGTTGAAGAAAAGAACAAAAGGAGCCTGAGGTCAGAGCAGAAGAAGAAGCAGGCAGAAGAGGCTAGGAGAAAAAAAAGGAATAGGAGGCAGAGGCTGAGGCGGAATGAAAAATCAAGAGAGAGTTAGATCAAGTGGAGGCCGAACGTTAGAAGAAAGAAGAACAAGAAGTGGCAGCGGAGGATGAACGCAAAAGGAAAGTAGAACAGACAGCAGCGGCAGTAGCCGAACGTAAAAGTAAAGCCGAATAGGAAGCAGTGGAAGAAGCACAGCGTAGGCAGAAAATAGAACATGAAATAACATAAGTAGAGCGTCTGCGGAAAGAGGAAGAAGAAAAGAGAAGAAAAGAAGAGGAGGATAGAATAATAGAGAACATCGAGGCATCGCGCCAAGGCGCAGGATCACAAATAGAGCTACCACCCCTCGAGGTACCTGTAGTCAGTACACGCGCTACACTCTCCGATGTGAGTTCCTACGAAGGGCAAGAAGAGGAAGTATTCAATCTCACCAGGCTCACATATGATCAGTTCTCCTTCAAGATCCGACAGGAGAAAAGAAGATGCCTGGCATGAAACCCTTCTGCCTCATCTATAGTCGCAATGGAGAAAGATGTATTCCTAGACACTAGGACTAACCCAGTAATGATAGCATCGGCCGGCACAGCTTTCGCCGCGGCCACGAAAGAGAATGTAAACAGAATGAGTAGAGAGATCCTCTCTCTAAAAAATAAGCTACAAGAAGCAGAGCAAAGGGAGGCAAGGGCAGAGCAAGATAGGGTAGCATTAAGGGAAGAGATTCAACAGCTCCAAGACAAAACTGCCCCTATCAGCGAAGTACCGCTCACCGTCTGAAAAGAGCTGGATTTATTAGAGGCCACCATGAGACAGGTTTATGGGGAAATTTTCACTATAAAACAAACAGGTGCCCCCTTGGTAAGAGCCCAAGCAGAAACCAAACAAAGGAGCGAGCAGCTGAAGGAGGCCTCAGCCGCTTTGGATAGAATGATAGAATGGACAGGCTTGTACCCCCAGGCTCCCGAAAACCTACCAAAGAAAGACTGGATCCACAAAAAAGATGCCAAGGTCCAGATCCGGATTAAAATGCAGTCTAAAGATAAGCTATCTAAGGACTTAGATAAGGTGATGGCCACATACGAGCATCTGATCAGCGAAATCGATTCAATGCACACTCTACATCACATTCCATTGCTAGGTGCATTGGGCGAGGAGAAGATATGGGAACAGGTGGATTAGGAGATCCAGAGATTTTTGCAACCCATCAAACAAGCCGCTTCCACTTCCAATCTTACAGCATCACAGGACAACTTGAGGAAGTTCATTGTCACACCAGTCTGGATCTACACCAAATTGGCCTCCCTATCCAACCTGGTCACACAGAAAAGAGAAAATTTAATTCCTAATGCTTTGGAGTGTCTGCATTGGTTGAGAGAAGAAGTTCCCTTGATTTCCCCTATAGTGACGGATTATCGTGCATGGCAGAACTTCCTCAGAGAACAACAAGTTGATGCTCCTGACCTCATGATTGCGCGCACCTCCTCATGATCAAATAGCAGTAGGTCGCAAGTCACACTTGGCAGTAGGTCGCAGGTCGCAACTCTCATCCGGGTCGCAAGGCAGCTCAACAGTTGGGGAGGCAAAAAGTCAGGAAGCCCAAAGGGAAAATTTTGGTCTATAAAACTCCCTTCGGGAAGAATGTAAAGGATATTTTCTTTTGGGACTCAAAGAGTTAGAGAGCATTGTATAGAAGGATAACACTCTTTTGCATATGAATACAGATACTTGTCAAACTCCTTTTGGATCTGATGTGTTTTGCTGTGCGAACACTATGAGTATTTCTTGTACAGTTTCAAACATCTTTTGATTAATGAAGCTGTGCTTTTGATGGCATAATTCATGCATGATAGTTCTCTGTACTTGTGTTAATTATGTTAAGTTTATATATGCTTCCCCAATGAATGTTAATAACTTTGTTTACTGACATTTTTATTTTCATTGTAAACATTTGAGGAAGTGAAGGTTGTTCCTGCCATAAAGAATTGTTTCTTCCGTGGCTAGAACAACGTGTAAGCATGACCCTTACGATATGTTGTTGAAAATATTTCTCTTGGCTTCATGTCTTATTATTCGCCTCGCTAAGCATAATGTTATATACGTATTTAAACTCATCAATCATGTATCTTGTGTCATTTGAATAAGTGTGTGTCCGCAGGTTCATTGAGTTCTTTTGAGACCCAAAGAAAGAAGACTTAAGCGGTAGCCAGAACCACACCCCGGACGGGATCCCTACTCCAAACGGTTTAGAGTCTAGTTGGGACTTTTTACCGGGGAGATCCCCTATTGTTGGCCGGATAAACTTTCCCGTCAACAGGTATAAAGAATATCAAATTGAAACCATGGATTTCACTTATCAAATAGAAACAAAGGTGTTGTTGGATTTCATACCTAATTTGAGGAAGCTTGGTCGAAGCGAAAAGAAGAAGAAAAGGAGCAAACATGAGAATATGAAGCGCAACAACATTTTATAAAAAAAATATCTTACTGGCCATAATAATACCTCCTTTACTGATGCCAAACTCAACTCACAGGCTCTGCATTTATTTATATTTTTTGAAGGAAGAAACTGCCAGATTTCTTTGACCATAAGAATATGAAAGTGTATTTTCTACTATTTGGAAGGGGCTGGGTTGTTAGGAAAGAAATAAAAGAGAAAATAACAACATAGAGGCAAGGGGGAGGAGGGTGTGGAGTTTAACAAAATTTTTTCTTTTTGCAAAATCACATTGCAATTCCATATATAATTAAGAACAACATGGTAAATAGACAAACATGTTTCATAATCTAAAACTATTGCAGTAGATTTGTGGATACAATGACTCCTGCCACACTAACTTGATGTCCCGAATACAACAAAGCCTTTGTAAAAAAATACTGCTTATTCATTGACCATTTAATAATCTAGCGCATCAGATTTTTTATGGCATTTGTTCATGATTAATACATGACCTTACAGTCCACATAGTCCTATATATTCTTTGGCTATTGACTGCTGAAATGCTTGGCAATCTACTCCAATTTCACTGAAGGCTGAAATAAGTTTAGGAACAATTTTAAGCAACATAAGCTTGAAGCCAGCAGAACTAGTACTCTTGTTCTCAGACTTTGCTGCAACATTACTAGTACTCTTGTTCTTAGACTCTGCTGCAACATTTGATGGCAACGTACAGTCTTCTGAAAGTGATCCAACTTGAGCCCCTTTCACATATGCATCACATGCACAAAGAATACAATGACCACGTTTTTGAAAATTCTCTTTAACAAACATTTCAAAATGCTACAAAAACGACTCTCACTCGATTTAAATTGATTCAGAAGAAAAGGGTTAAAAGAAAAATAATTAGAACCTAAAATATGCCCAGATTCTACTTTTGGAGGCCTGCGTAGTATGTACAACATTGACTTGCATGATAGGAGAAAGGAGTTTTCTGTGTATGCTAGAGACTCCTTCTCCCCTTTAGCTGAGCCAAACTGTTTGTCATATCCAAGTTCATTAAAGTAAGGATTAGCATTTAGTACCAGTCCTTGAATGGAAACAAGACTTGTAGAACGTTTGATAATGACAGGTTCCCCACTTCATTTCCTCTGCCTGTCCAAATGTTTAAAAGACTCAAACAAATTTTCCCATTATTAGACAGATTTGGATTCAACCATAACCCACCAGAATGGTAGTGTACTAACTGCAAAATTAAAAACCAACAGAACGCAAAATGTGACCTCCGTATCGAAGTTAAAAACAAAACTATGAGATCTCCATATTGAAGTTAAAACAAATCTTGATCTCAAATTCACTTTAAAATCAAACAGTTCTAATTAAGTGCTTACAGGTGGTACGTCAGGATATTCATATGGAAAATGAATATCAAAGAAGAAAAGCCCATCCTGATATGGAGTCGTAGCTGCTCCAACAATCACAACCCTCAGCAAATATAGTAGAAGCATGGGAGGCAGCAAACTATGTAAAGGAGTGTCCTAGCCTCACATAAAAGTGGCAAAAAATTTCTATAGTGGATTGCTAAGCAAGCTCAGGCTTAAAATTAACGTCAGGATATTCAGATGGAAAATGAATATCAAAGAAGAAAAGCCCATCCTGATATGGAGTCGTAGCTGCTCCAACAATCACAACCCTCAGCAAATATAGTAGAAGCATGGGAGGCAGAAAACTATGTAAAGGAGTGTCCTAGCCTCACATAAAAGTGGCAAAAAATTTCTATAGTGGATTGCTAAGCAAGCTCAGGCTTAAAATTAACGTCAGGATATTCAGATGGAAAATGAATATCAAAGAAGAAAAGCCCATCCTGATATGGAGTCGTAGCTGCTCCAACAATCACAACCCTCAGCAAATATAGTAGAAGCATGGGAGGCAAAAAACTATGTAAAGGAGTGTCCTAGCCTCACATAAAAGTGGCAAAAAATTTCTATAGTGGATTTCTAAGCAAGCTCATGCTTAAAATTACAGTCAAGAAGAAAAGGATAAAACCTCACGTAGATAGGATTGAATGACCAGAAATTGAAGAACCTTACCAAGTAGCATTAGAAATACTCCAGCGGGTGTAAAGTAATATACTCAGCGTGTTAGGTAGGATCCTCCATAACCAATGCTCTGTACAGGTTGGATTCTCTCGGTGACAACTCTCGTGTGTCATGTAAAATGTAAAGATTGACCAAGACCTTCTCTGAACAGAGCTGCCTCAGGTAAATTTATGCAGAGTATGTATATAGAAGGAAGCATTAAGTGGGGTATGAAGAAACCATTTAAATTTGCAGTGAAATCTTCCATGATCATCAAATTTCTCCGAAGTATCTCTGCAATAGAGGAATAATGAAAAATAAATGATGCCTTCTCTATTTTGGAGAGCAAGAAACAAGATTTAACAGTTACAGAAGCAATTTCAAGACAATATGCAGGTACCCGGAGAGGAGGGATTGAAAGGAAGTAAAGAATTCATTTCGTAACATGAGAAATCATTCCCTTTAAACTAATCATTGACATAAAAATCAATTTATGCTGGGATTTATATAGCCATATCCTTCCATCTCTCACAGGTATCAATACATTCAGAAACAAAAGGTAAAATCTCCTAACAGAATTCCCTTCAAGCATGCATTCTCTATAATCTTGAAGCAGGACTAAATAGTCCAAGCACACCATGAAACAATCTATCAAAATTACAACAAAATTTGGTTTACCTCACAGACACCATTGATCAAATATCCAAAGAAGAATCCGCCACTGCATAGCAAAAGCTGTTGCCATTTAGGCCTTCTAGTGAGCGTTACGTCGAGCAATGTGATGACCTGATCATCATTTCCCATTTTTCCTTGTATTTCCAGAATTCGCAATGAAACTTCCCACACACTTCACCAATTCGCAATGAAACTTCTTCACAATTTGAATTGCCACCCCCATTCAATGCTTCAGGGTTCAGTTCACCTCCCGCGCTTCACGACGCATTCAATGCTACAGGGGTAGGTGAGGGTGGCGGAGGACGGAAGGGGAGGAGGGTGGCTGAGGTCGGGAGGGGAGGAGGCCCGTTGCGGGTGGCGGAGGACGGGAGGGGTGGAGGGTGGTAGGACGGGAGGGGCGGAGGGTGGCAGACCGTTAGTGGGCCCTTGCCGAAAAACTTTGTCGTGCCGGAAAAGGCAGACCAGAGGTGTCAAATCACCTTTGGTTTGTCCTAGCTTTAGCCTCTTCCGCCATCGACTAGTTGTGTACCTGTCAGCTGGCATGATTTCTGCGCACGTGCCTTGCGTTAAGAGGTGGAGTGCCAACCATGGAAATACCCTATTATATAATCATGACCTCGTGGATTTTTCTGTTGATTTCTTGTTTTTTCACGGCGCACACTTCAAATTGTGCAATGTTTCTTCAACGACATTCTTCTCGTCGAAGTTACAGAAAATTTCAAAAAACAAATATATTTTTAAATAAATCGTGTAGGCTAACTGTGGCTACTGTGTCAATGTGGAAATGAACTAGGCCTGTTACCAGAAAATTGCCCCTAAAATTTGACGCCTTGTGGTGATTGTCGTACCTTTGAACTAACTTGACGCTCCAATGTATGGGCGCGACACCTAACTAGCGAAATCATTATGGAACCGGACGGGAACGGGTCTATGCCCTTAACGACCACATTCTTATGATGACCATTACCATTACATTGTTTATTTTTTACTGTTTGATAATGACCATTACATTAAGAAGTTATCTAACATTTTAAATTTGCAGGAGACCGGAATCTCGTGATTGTTTTTCCTTTAAAAAAATTGAAACACTATGCTAAGAGCATGTCCTTGCATCAACATTTCCATATCCCTATGTTGATCTCACCTCAATAAAAGTGGTGAAAGCGTTCGAGACAATGTTCTAGACAACATTTCCAAGGTTCGAGAAAGTTGTCAAGCACAGTTTTCAAACTAAGGTTTGGTTTTTAGTGAGAAGAACACGTCAAACCCATGTCTCCCATTTTCATATTTTTTTGCTCTATGTATTGCTTTTGTTTCAAAGCAGCAAATGAAAATAAGAACCTTCCAAAGTTGGGCATGTTAAACCTCGTATAACTCACAAGTTTACACTTGGAGGAGTCTTTTAATCGACGAATCGAAAGCTGATGTGACAGCTCTTGATCCCCCGCTCTGGCGACCTCACCCTTCTCCAGCGCGATGTGGACCCCGCCTCTTCAGCTCCTGACAGCAGCAGACGGCGACAGCTCCCAGCGGATTTTAGCGTGGACCCCACCCCAAGTGCCTCCTCTGCCACCTCTTCCCCTGGCGCTGCTCCTCCCCCACCCGCCACCCCCACGACCCTCGGCCACCTACCTCCATCAATGCTGCACAAATTTGATGGATAATTCCACGCGAGGGAGTTTTCGTTTTCAGTTTCTCGTTCGCGTGTTTCAGTTTCTCGGTCGCGCTTCAATTTCCAGGGAGGAGAATCAACGAGCAACATACAACCTAATTTACAACATACAACCTACAACCTCTGTCGATGCAAGGGGAATCTTGTGAGAGTGCTATCCTCTGTCGATGCAACATACAACCTAATTTACAACGCCTACAGTGTAAAATGTTGAAAATACAATGTAAATTTTTTTTCCTGTAGGCGCTGGAAAATCATTTTCCAACGCCTACAGGAAATACATTTCATGCTTCCATTAAAGTATAATATGTGGGTTCTTTGATTTCATACAGAACATAGATCTATTTTATCCACCCACACAGCTAAAATGAATTAGTTACTTTTCATATGGATCTCTGTCATATTTTGATTTTATTTTTTTCAATCCATGTAATTAGTTTACCTTCTTAATTATCTTAAATGATTTTTCTTTTTAATAAGGAATGAGTGGTCAATTTGTTTTTATATTTTATGTGACACCTCTATTTCACTTCGCTGGATAGTGTACCTTGTTTCTCTTGGTACAACCATATTTGTATTTTCCATCTGCATTCCCGTCACACATATGAATACATTGTATGGGGTTATCCAAAGCCCCCAGTACCAAGTTCAACATGTGATTGTATTACTGTACAACATATGACTGCATTACTAATAAATCATAGTACCAACTGTTTCAATTAGGGAAAACTTCCAATGGAGTATTGTGGCCCAATGGATCAAATTTTACACCGTTTTTCCCTTTCTTTACAATTAACTAAATCATGCGTTAATTAACTAGCAGCTCAACAATCAATTATCAGATCTATATACATAATTACATGAGCAACATATAAACATGAGAGCAAACCATCAACACATGAACATCATCAACCATGAACAATGAACAACAATACTCTCACAATCACTTTTACAGGGCTTATAGAAATACATCAACATATGATCAACTCAGTAATACAATCATAGTAGCAACTGTTTCAATTAGGGAAAACTTAGTGCACCCATCAAAGGAAAATCATATATCCTACATGGGGATAATTACACATCCTATTCTTTTAAGAGTTTTCTGAAGTCAATACAGAGCAGATCTATTTGGATCTTAAATTTGTCAAACTCAATGCATTCTCTGGTAATAGAAATCTCAGTTGTGTGAATACTTGTTACATGTATCATGACACTAATCGATTCACTTGGTTTCACGTGTTGTTTACTTTATAGTTTCATAACCCTCATTTGAGTTAGTTTGCTTCTTTTTCAAGGATGCTGGGAAGTTCCTAAAACTTAAATCTGAGATTATGAGCAATCTGCTGGTCCCGTGAAAGAATGTGCTCAAATGCGTAGTCCACCTATATGTTTCATAATCCCACCCATATATTGATCTATGAGAGTGCAATAGGTGAAATCATAGGATTGAACTTAGGTCACATCATTTTAAGGAAGATGTATCCAGATGGAACAACATACCCTGATTTCATGGAAATTTAAAGGAAAAAAGGAACTTATGCTAAGAAGGGTTGTGAATTTGATTATTGCAGTAAAGAAGCCTCTTCAAATTAAAACAAGTCAGATCAATATTGGGTTGATGGCTGTGGTAAGACATAAAGGTATAAATAGAGATATAGTTGTGGAGTTGCAAGTTAAGAGGAAAGATGGAGACAGAGAGTGGTCAATCATAGAATGAAAGAGTCCTTAAGTGGAGGAAGAGATGAAGAAATCACTATTGAAGTATGATTGAATGGCAATGATTGAATACAATAGGTTTTGAAAAAGGATCTTCGTCATTCCATGGTGGGGTGGAATGAGTTTTCGTGAATGAAATACAAGAGGAAGTGCAGAAAAGTTTTGGCTGACTCAGGTGAGGATTTGAAGATGTTTTTGGAGCAGTTATCATACTTTTGATGAATGTTGTGTAAATGGGAACACCAGGTATCATGGAAATTTGTAGCAGCAGATATTTGGAGAGCAGCAGATATTTGGAGAAGGTTTAGCAAAATAGGATGAGATTGAAGAAAATACTGAAGATTAGTTAGTCTCCATGTTAGTTGTGAAGGAAGAATAGGAAGCCTTTTTTTATTAGATAAAGTTTCACAATTAGGACCATGTGGTTAGTGTTTTTTTGCACAAATGATAAAAAAGGTATTGGTCCAACTAATTAGGCAATGCCAACAAAATTGGTTTTGTCAAATATGTGGGTTGAAATCTCCATACAATAGAAGTATTTTGGTTTAATATAAATAAGCAAAAGTTGCTTTTCGTTTTTTGAAGAAGGTTATGCTCAATGAATAATAAGTTTCTGGAGAACCTGTGTTAATAATCTTTGGAAATTTCAAATATTATTAACACAGGTTCTACAGAAACTTATTTTTCATTATGAATTACAACTGTGAAAATCTGCATTGCAAAAAAAAAAGGTTATGCTTTGCAAGTTATTCTAAGTCACACTAATAAGCAAAGTTTCATATGATAAGGGTGTGAAAAATTGGCATATATTTCGACTTTATAATTAGGACCAGCAAAAAGGTTGACAAGTTTATGCACCCAACAGGGACTAGTATGCAATTCTAGTATGTGCTCATTTGCAATTTAGAGCATGCAGGTGTAGGTGTAGGTGTGGTGGGTTTAGGACTGGTTTGGTACAGTGCGTTGAACAACGAATTTAGAATGTAAAGAATATAACTATGTGTCATACTACTCAACAATAGAAAACCATCAAATGAAGAATCATTGGTGTGTTAAAATTCAAACCTATAAGAGAAGACTTTGGATCATATATATGGAAAAATTGGATAAGGGGAATCCACATTGTAATACAAGAGGTAATACAAATCAAATATCCAAATATCATACCAATTGATTCTCACTGCAATTGATTATGACAGTCCTACTTCTTGATTCCCACACATTATGAAAAACATGAACCAATAGCATATAAAACAAACACACAAAAGCTTCCAATATATTAGATTTTTTTCAGAAGTTGGTATACCAAAACATAACATTAGAAGAACCATAACATTAACATTCATAAAGGTTATAAAACTCCAATCTTCACATCTTTTAGATTTCAACAAGTTGTTCTACTTCTGCAAGGATTTTGAGGGGGTTGTTGTCCGCCACTGCCCTCCTCACTCTTTTACCCTTTTTCTGAACTGTTTGTGATTTTTTTTCACTTTCTACTGGAAGCTCATCGATAATAAAAATTGGTTCCTTCAGTTTGGGATTTAACTTGTCTTTCAACCCCAACCTCAATTTGTTTGTAGGCCTTGTTCATGGCCTCTTACAGTATTCCGTTGCATGCTGGATTTCTGCAATTGTTTCATATTTTTTGTTCTCTTTGACTTCTATTTGCTGCCGTCTATGCCTCCTGTTAGGGTTGTCAGTGGCTTTTGCAGCAGCTTGATGACTACTCTCGGCCTTTGTAGGTAAAGCCCTTTCCTTACTATGTTTTATAGGAAGTGGTTGTCTCATTACCCTCTCACTTGACTGTTGTTCTTGCTTGTTTAAAGCATGAAGGTACAGGATCTAAATGAGGCCATGGTGGTAGACATCATGGGGATATAAAATCTTCCTTTTTCTTGCATAGAAAACCATTTTTATTAAGCTCTGATGTAAGAAATAAGGGAGATTCATCTTATTGAACTCGGCCATGTGTACCAGAAATCTCATGTGATAAAGGAAGACCTTAGAGAGTTGCCCATCACATTTGAAATAAAGCTAAGTCTGCCGCATTGGTTTTTCCCACTCTGGTTTTAAAATGTGAGAGTGGACCCCAACGCTCTAGCAAGGGTAATGACAATTGTCTTTTAGGAATAAATTCAGGTTTACACCCTATACTGGTTTCCTTTTGAACCACCTTTCTCCCTCAACTGTTGTGTTTGTTGCTTCTGCAATGCTTTCCTCTGTTACAGGAAAGAATAGCCCCTCAATATTCGCGTTGTTACCATCAAAAGTAACAACGAAATCATAAGAATGTTTCATTTTATGCCCATTGAACAACTTAATGATGGGAAACCAGCCTGCTTTGTTGAAATATGGAAATTTGATCAGCACCATAAATTTCAAATGCATAAGCTCCATCTGGCTCATAACGATATAGGTGCCCACTCTTGCCCACATGTCACAAAAACATTAGTAGTTATCAGAAATATAGTTTAACTAATGCAACAAGATAGTCATAATGTGCATTAACTCTACCCGATGATGTTACATTCCAAATAAACAAACTAAAACAAATAAACACCTAACAAATATTTTAAGCTTAGTTGTTGTCTAAATATGAATATATATTTTTTATTTCAATTAATAGGTGCAATGAGATGATAGGAGCCTTGAAATGAATGCCTTTCTTTATAAAAATAAAAGTTTGTCTCATTCTTTTAATGAACTCATGATTGATAATTTTGGAAGTGTTAGTAAGAGGAGGAACAACAACCACCCTATTTCTATCCAGTGCAATTATGATGGTTATCGTGACCATATATAATCAGGTTCTAAGCATGGTTATAGAATAATTATAGGTTATTGATCCAAATAATAAGTTTTGATTATAAAATAGCAATGCAATGATAGTTTTTGGAATTTACAAGTGCATATCAGATTCCTTTCAAAAGGGGCGCTCTAGGGAGTTATATGAATTCTACTATAGGCCTCCCAAGTTAATGGAACAACAAAGCAAACGTTCTAAGTGTAGAATCAATATAAATATGAAAATATAGTTTTTATTTCAATATAATAAGTGCAATGAGATAACTAGAGAATTCCAATGAATGTCTTGGCTCCTACAAGGTGAAAGTTTGTTTGATTCTGTTGATGAACTCATGATTGAAAATTTTGGAAGTATTAGTAAGAAGAGGAAAAATGCACTCTCTTTGTATCCCCTGTGGTTGTGGTGGTTATCATGAAGAGTATATCAAATGGTGTTTAAAGTATGGTTATACAACAATTGTAGGGTACCTATATGAACAACTAGTTTTAATTTAAAATTATTCCTATAATAATAAGACTATAGTGTTGAAATGGCGATTTATAGACTCTAAGGTGCATAGTATATTCCATTCAAATTTGCTGGTCAGAGATTTTTCTCTGAAATAGATGGAACTTGATTCTCCTTGGTTCATCTCTTTGATTTTTCAAATTTGGCAATGATCAAATAAAATATCTCAATGTTAATGTTTTTTATCAACCCTCCTCCCTATCTTACTTTTAGCAAGCTCTGCTCTGCTTACATATTTATTGCAAATGTAAACATGCCATATAGTTTCTTAATGTGATACCAAGTCCAAATTTTATAAGGTTAATTTATGGGAGCTTCTATGTATTGGTAGAATGTGATAAGGATGTTGGAATGGTGGTAGAGGTTGCAAATGTGCCTCCTATTTTTTAAACCATGAACAAAACTTTGTAGCAAATATATTTTTCTCAACTAAAAGAGTTTCTCACAGTTATCAAGCATACTGGGTTTAACTTGTGGACAACCATTTTTGTTTTTGAAGACTGCAATTTTTCAACTGTGGGATTATAAATTGTAACATAATAGCAATGTATTTTATAGATCCCATCTCCCAAGGCACATGACGTGTGGTTTTTAAAGGTACTTGAGTTATGCTTGAACCTCTAGTTTCACCATTTCAAAACAAAACAATGTTTGATAATTATATCATCAAATATTTTTTTCATCCAATTCTCTATTTAAAATCTAATTATGCATTCATGGTTTAAAGATGAAACTCATATTGATAAATGTTTGTGAGAACTCCCTTTATGAACAAGCTTATTAAGAATGAGTCATTTTTATTAGGAACCTTTCAAAACTTAATGTGAAGGAGGTTTTCCAAATATTGGTGATTACATGGGCTAAGGTTCAATTCTGAATGGTACTCAGTATCCTGACACTCAACAATACAAGGGTTTGGAAGCGACTAGTCAACTTGATTAATTGCAGACTATCTCTACCTTCTGCCTGTCCATGCAAAATGTCTGTGAGGTTGGGGAAAGGTGCAAGACCCTCCCATATTTAATGTAAATCTTTAGTAGAAGGGGCGAGAAAATCGATCTTGAAGAGTTTCCCTATCAGCAGTTATATATGCCAGAGAACACATGAAATCCACGATTGAACAAAAAGCGGTTTTTGAAAACCACCAAAGGGCTGTTCGCACAACTTTGAGAGAGCAAGCGGTAAATCCTTGAGCGAGTGCGATACCATTCAGATGGTGACACGAAGCAACACAAAACCAGCTGTTTCATGTGAGATTGAAAAATTAAAGGTCATGCATCTTTGTTATGCGATAGTCGTTGGATGGAGAACCAGAGTGCGATGACCATCTGATGTTTGAAAGGTAAGTTTTGAATGATTGACAGTTGAGATTAAACCGTGTAAAGTTAAGATGCGGGGCCGGATATATTGGTACTTTGTGTGGTAAACAAAGTATGGAATGTGTTAGTTGACAACGTGGTCCAAGGTTAAGTACATTAACATTTTGGAACATTTATCCAAAGTCTGTTTCATTTATTCGAAACTGAATAAAGTGATGGGTGATCATATAGTTGGGTTTATCCTAGTTTATAACCATAATTGCATGAAAATTTAAAGCTTCCGCCTGGGGTATTAAAACGATGGGTAATTTGGGTTTTTAAACCAAAGTCGAATAAACAAATAAAAAAAATAAATAATAAAATTCAAAGTGGGGTTTTATTAAGGTTAACAACACAATTGAGATAATGAGAAATAAGCTTCTTTAAGAGAATTTGGGCTGATATGCATGTGGATATGCATAATTAAATTTTATATAAAGAATGTGGGTAAAGGCAGCGTTGGCTGCATCAAAGGGTCCTATGGATTTTACACTAACTTTGGAAAAAGAAAAAAAAATTCAAAGTGGGGTTTTATTAAGGTTAAAAACACAATTGAGATAATGAGAAATAAGCTTCTTTAAGAAAATTTGGGCTGATATGCATGTGGATATGCATAATTAAATTTTATATAAAGAATGTGGGTAAAGGCAGCTTTGGCTGCATCAAAGGGTCCTATGGATTTTACACTGACTTTGGAAGCTATTAAAAACCACAGAACATGGCAGACAACATTTACTCCTACATAACCATGATAACAGAAAATAACATTGAAAACCACTAGAAAAACAAAACAACTTCACCAAAAATCCAGCATTTACTCCCACCATAACATTGAAAACCACTAGCCAACCAAAAAACTTTACCAAAATCCCAAAATTTACTCCCACCATATGCATGAGAGCATAGAAAAAAAGAAAAGTGGTAAACAAAGGAATCATCACCAAAAATTCTCACATGTTATCTCAATCAAATACATTAATTCAATTGCAATCTACCATAGAAGTTATCAAGATCTAAACAAAATCAGAGCATTTCTATTTTAAACCATTCAGACCAAACCAACCCAATCATAAAAATCAACAAAATATGATGAAAACAACAACAGTGTAAATTTCATTTGATTAGGACGAAGTTCCAACAATGTACAAATGATGATTTCTCATTGAACATTCCAGATAGCCTAAAACTACAGGGCACAAACAACCCAATTTACATTTTTTTTTTTCATTATTTGGCTAATTTTCTTGAACTTAATCTACATATGCCATGTGTCTATCCTGATCTCTTTCCTGAAGATATATATCTTTCAAAACATTTACAACCTTCATATCCTACAAGTTCTCTTTTGTTCTCTGCACTCCAACAGGTTAATCCTACATATAATGTCCAAACAAGATGCCTTAATTCAAAACAGTTGATGCCATTTACCATATCTTCCCATAATTCTAATTCAAGCAGGGGAGGGGGAGGCATGTATTTATGTAATAAATTGGTACATTTTAGTCCAATCGATCATGTTTTCAATACCCTAAGCTATCATGAACTGAAATAAAAAGTTATTAAGGCCCTATTCAGGGTATTAGGATACATTCCACTATTGATAATGGGGCCTATACTATGGGTACAACTCACGAATCCATTAAGACTGGTATCAAAACATTATCAAGGTTAAAAAATGTGACCTACAAACTTTTAGACCAAACCTGTCACACCCATGTATTGATATCCAAAAAAAGGGGTTGATCAAAACCTTAGAGAATAAATATTCACCTGCTTATGAGAGTTGATGCAATTTCCCAGACAAACAAGATGGTGACCAAAAGGAGAAGCAAATTGGCTACAAGTGACAATAGAGTGTACCCAAATTTCTCAAATAAAATCCATTTCACGACAGATCCTACATAGTCAAACACCGTCCTCAGAAACACAGTATGCGGCTCTTCCCATCAAATGAAAAATAGCATATAAAATTCACAAATAATGCAGTTGTTGAGGCAGTGTTAAGCTAAATCTATTCAAATCGTCATATGAACCAGCAGAATGGGAACTTACTTCTGATTCCGATCCAGATGTTGAAATTTCTTTGTATATAGTTCCAGTGATGAAGAAAATGTAGATATATTTCTTTGTATATAGTTTAGATCCTACACAGTCAAACACCGTCCTCAGAAACACATTATGCAGTTCTTCCTATCAAATGAAAAATAGCATACAACATTCACAAATAATGCAGTTGCTGAGGCGGTGTTAAACATCGGCACTTTGGAGCACATAGGAGCGGTGTAAGACATCCGCACTTGACGTGGACCTCCTTAAGGACCAATCCCAACCACATGGAGAAAATGTGATGAAGGTGGACAAGAACTGGTCAGACCCACATAACATCCTATGAACTGTTATAATTTTGATTTTGTATCCTTATGGTTAACTCTAATTATCTGATACGACCAATAAAATATCCTAGCCCTATCAATGTTTTCAAATCGAGATGTAGTTGTGATAAAACATTACATTTATTTTATTTTCAAACTGGGTTTAGGGGTTAAATCTTGAGATGGAGTAAACCATATAAGAAAAAACATATTGAATAATAGTTAACTATAGCTTTGAAGAGCTCCTTATGTATTATCAGAACGTACTAGAAACATATTTATATATAAGTTTATATTGTTCCTATAGGGAAATTAGAACATTTTTATATATCAGTTTATATTGTTTTTGGTTCAGCTTATGGGTAGAAGAAAGAATATTTTAGCTACTATATAACTTCATTTATTTTATCCTTGCACAATGCCAAACAATGTTAGATTATAAAGCTCATGCAATAATTTCAAGTTGTTTTGCATTGAGTTATTATTGGATGATGGTTAAGATAATCACTCAACCACTTCCTCTCAAACTTTATAAGGTCTAATAAGAATTTATAAGAATTTTATCATTTCCTTGTGTTATTTTAGATCTTATGGATTAGAGAGGTTAGTATATGTATTTTTCATATTTTATTGAATTAGTGCATGGTTGATTTTATGGAATTTTGTTAATCCTTGGAATCACGGAATGACATATTTTTCCTCACATTGACTTTCTAAAAATCATTAAATGATGTCAACTATGCTAGTGATTATAATGATATATATAAGAATGAGGGAATGAGTAGATAAACCAAAACTAGCTTTGAAGGTTACTTCAAATTTGGACTTGCTCCTAAAATGACCACATTTCCCATTACCATGACCATTTCCATGTCAAGGAGGTGGCCACTCTCTCATAAACCTGCAAATACCATTCCTATTATGGAGTAGAGCAGGGGCAGAGCAAAAAACATACTTATACTAGCAAAATTAAAATCTCTACTCACCTTGGCCAGAAGTGCCTTTCCTATTTCAGGAGCACCAGTCAACAGAATTCCTTGCAGCAAAATTGTATTCTTGAGTGAAGAAAAGAAGAAAAAAAAAATGCAATGCACTTGTTTAAAGGGTAGAAGAAGGCAATTTACAATATGCTTAATTTTCCAAGTATTGATGAAAATGCATGTCAACATACAATACAGGACTGAGTGACATTACCTCTATTTCTCTGCCTTTGACTTTTGATAATGAGTGGATGTCCTAGGACTCAGGAGTAACAATAGGGTCATCTCATTGTGTCAGTAACCAGATCAATAATATTATTAATCCATTTCCTAGCACATACCCAATGTGCATTCTCTACGAAAGCAAGTAGCTAGAAAGGCAGACCCTCCTCAAGGAGGCTTCATCTAATTAGTTTTTCAAAGACTTGCCTTTGACCACCTTTCCCATTACCAGGACCATTGTTGTCTCATTAGTTGACCATCTTTCCCATTACCATGGATGGTTAACCTCTCCATAGTTGACTTGGTGCAGTCCTAGGGCCATCTCCTAGGACTGCAAGACAAAATCCTCAAGCCTGAATTAACCTAGGCTTGAAATGGTTTTCTAGCACCTTGGAAAATAATTTTCCAGCACGTACATGAGTACTTGTGCTTCTGTAGGTGATGGAAAATGATTTTCCAGCACATTGGAAATTGATTTTCCAGCACCTACAGCAGTACTAGTGCTCCAACACCTTGGAAAATGATTTTCCAACACCTTAGAAATTGATTTTCGAGCACCTACAACAGTAATAGTGCTCCAGCACCTTGGAAAATTATTTTCCAGTACCTTGGAAATTGATTTCCCAACACCTACAGCAGTACTAGTGCTCCTGTAGGTGCTGGAAATTGATTTTCTAGCACCTTGGAAAATGATTTTCCAGCACCTACAGGAGTATTAGAAATCATTTTCCACTACATCATTTCATGGATATGAAATTACTATATTTCTTGTTGTATATGTACAAATCACCTTCTCATCATTTCCAGCTCCCTAATATGTTTTCACATTTTTTTGTAGACAGTCATCCAACATGGAAAAGAAATAGAAGTCAGTCATGGCTCTTGAGGCGCAAGACCCAAAAGACAAGCTCATTTTTTCTAGTAAAGATTTAGTTTGGGCTAAAATCTACAAAGAAAACATGAATATTGACCGTGTTGCAAAAATTCCCAAAGAAAGAGTTGATGATTTTAAAAAAGAAGAGGAATCGAATCCAGATGCTCCATGTTCCTTCCTACGTCTACAAAGAAAATTCCCGAGCGCAAGAGCCTTACAGTATGAGCTGTAAGTATTTTAGAACTACATTGTTTACATGTTGATATTAAATATGCTTTATATTTACCAGATTTTGCGACATTCCTGTAATTTATTTTGTAGTTATCATTGCTCATATGGTTCAGCTGACAAGAGAGAAGAATGGAAAAGCAAAGGAAGAAAGTCATATGCCAGAAAGAAGGGATGTCAATGCCATTTTATTGTAAATATTATGGTTCAAGATCCCAACATAGCAGTAATAACATACAATCAGTATGATCATGAAGATGGGCAAGGATGGCCTTGTCATGGTAAAGACAACACTTTAAGTGATGATGTTACTCAAATAAAGCCAAGACTTTCGAAGGACATGATTTCTTATTTAGAAAGCTGTTATTTTCTTCAACTCATTTTCCAACGTCTACAGGAAAAAAAATTATATGCATACCAAATATCCACTTAACAAAGATTAATGCACAAATATGTTTCATATTTGAATTCTGCTACCACTCATCCTCACAACTTCAACTCTTATTTATGTAGCTTTCCTTGGAACAATGGGTAAATACCTCTTCATGAGGCTCCTCCTCCAACAACGATTTATAACAAAACACTATCAACAATGCTGCAATTCACCACAACCACTTATACTGACTCCTAATTGTGGCATATATCTTTATTAAACATCCTATCACAAATAATTTTCAGTCGAGTTCTGATTACATTATGCACTTATACAACACCTTTAAAAAATCCTCCATCTGCAGAAGTTAAGAAAAATTTCAGATCTAATGAAATTTTTGAAGATAAAAATGAGTAATCAATACCATTACTCAAATTTTGAAAACCTGGTTTATGAACAAAAACTCTGGCAAGTATTTAAACTAACTCCAAATATTATGAAAATAAACCATATCTACTTGTAAAATTGATCATATAGCATATCTACTTGTAAAATTAATCATAAGAGTCATTAGAGACCTATCTCAGTCTCAACAGGAATGAAAAAACACTGGAATCTTAAGCACTATTATTCATTGTGCAGTTCACCTTAAGTACTATTTGTGGCGAACTTTAAATTTCGAATTGAGGAATCTGAAGCGCTATTCAGTCACTGTGCAGTTACCTTAAGTAATATATATTCACAGTCTCAACTAGCAAACTTTAAATTCTAAACAGATCTGTCATAAATTTTGGTCTTCAACTTGTAAATATCGAATAAACTTATCATATTCGCTGTGGCAAACTTTAAATTTCAAATAGATTTGTCAAAAATGTTTGTATTAAAACTGTAAATCTCAAAAAAACTCGTCATAAATAAATAAGGTGAATCTTAAGCACTATGTATATACACTGTAATTCACCTTAAGCATTATATATATACACTGGCGAACTTTAAATTGCAATCTTAAGTACTATTTATTCACTGTGACGAACTTTAAATTTCAAATAGACTTCTCAAGAATGTTTATTAACTGTGTAATTCACCTTATAAACCATTAAAGGTTCACCGTGGGGAACGAAACAATGGTGAATAGAAAGAATGTGATTTTGATTTTGTTGTATTTACCTCTGCTCCTCGGACTGAGATGCGCTGAGCTGATTCGGAGCAGAGTTGCTTGGGTGTTGTTTGAATGCCAGTGAATGATGGGCAGTCGTGAGGTTATTACCGGGAGTTCTTTCAAATTAAAAATCCAAATTTGTGCAACATTTATGATGGTAGGTGGCCGGGGGTAGTGGGGGTGGCATGTGGGGGAGGAGCGACGCCAGGGGGAGGGGTGGCGGAGGAGGCGCTCGGGGTGGGTCCACGCTAATGTCCACTGGGAGCCGTCGTCGTCCGCTACCGTCATGAGCTGGAGAGGCAGGGTCCACATCGCACCAAATAAGGGTAAGGTCGCTAAAGCGGGGGGATCGGGAGCTGTCACATCAGCTCCTGATTCGTCGATTAAAAGACTCCTCCTTTACACTTAAGGTGGCCTAGCATGGGACATAGGGGCCAATGCAAAATAAAACACATATTTTGGTCGAAACGCTTTTGTTTCAAAGCAACAAATGAAAATAGGAACTTTCTAAAGTTGGGCATGTTAAACCTCATATAACTCACAAGTTTACAGTTAAGGTGGCCTAGCATGGGATATAGGGGCCAATGAAAAAAGAAAAACACATATTTTGGTCGAAAAAAAGTAACCAGTAAACTTAGAGTTAGGGAAAATTACTTCAAACATATGAGAAGCAGCATGTGGTTTCCAAATATTTGTATTGGGTTATGTAATGAGGAGACTTTTGGAGAAGGGTTGGTGCATATCGTGGAACCACATTTTCTAAATTTCGGGAGGAGATAGAGGTTTCTACTCCAATACTCTTTGCAGAGAATATAAGTGGGATTTGGAATCCTTTTCTGTTGAGATTTTCTCAAGCTAATGTATTTGGCATAAATGAGAGGTTGGTTTTTGTGAATGCAAAACAATACAAGGGGATTTTACAACACAAACAGGCCAAAAATTTGAGACAGTAGCAAAGAAAAAAAATCACATGGACCTTACCAAAAACAACTAAATACAATACAATTGTCACTTGCAAAATGCATTCATTAGTAGAAGAACATGCAGAAGTAATGGGAGAAAGTGAAATCAACATGAGAGGCAAGGAAATGAGTGTGGCTAAAAAATGGGAAAGCCCAATTCAGTGAGTGTTTAACAAGTAAAAAATAGGGATTTGGGGCTCCTCGAGAGTATTTAAACATGGTGATTTAGAATTGTATAGGTTACCCATGGAGGAGAGCACCATGATTGGGGACCATAGCAGAAGGGAAAGACATCATTATCCTTATGGAAACCCATGAGCATGATGGTTGCAGTGTTCCAAAATTCAAAGGATATAATAAAATTTTAGTGTGGAATGAAGGGACTAGTACAAGTAAAGGGCATGGAGGGATCATCATTTTAATAAGAGAAATATGGAGTGGAATAGGGAAAGTGGAAAAGGAGGATCCAAATAATCAATTTATATGGCTAAATATAACATACAACAAAACAACATTTTGGTTGGTTGCATGTTACTTTGCTAAAAAAACTCGATTTCTACAAGAAGACAACTTTAGATAACTAAGACCCTTATGTTGCTTTAAAAAATATATTTATAGTTTCATAAGTTTAGGAGATATATTTATAATCGGGGACTTTAATGTTAGGACAACAAATAATTAGTCTATTCAATTGGAAAGTGATGTGAATATGGACAAAAACCCTCTTTGGTTAGATGAGAATGAGGATCACACATGGAAAAGGGCTTCTCAAGATGGGAATAGGAGTGTGTCACACTTTGGCACTAAGTTGTTAGGCTTATGTAGCCTCTATGACATGGTTGTTTGCAATGGAATGAAATATTGGGTAAGATCTAATGAAATCACGTGTAAAACCTGCAATGGTCAAAGTGTGGTGGACTATGTAATATGCTCTCAAAGCTCTATTTGCAATATGTCGGGGCTTGTCCTATTGAGATGAATTCTGACCATATGTCTCTATTAAGTTGGGAATACACACAAGTGGGCGATGGGAAGTGCAGAACCAACGATGTCATAAGAAATCCCATGAAAATGGAAGAATCCTCATGAATCAAGAAATCAAGAGCTTTGTGTTGCTGCTCTAGAACACTTTTAGTTGACGAAAAACATCATAGTAAACAAGGAAGACATTGCAGAAATAGAGTGCATTTGCAGTAGTGTGTTGATCCCAACTCTAATCCACAAAGCCTTAAAGGTTTTTAAAATATCTTTGCCTAAGAAGAGGGTCTCAATTAATTTTCCAACTAATCCTTGTTACGATGAAGAGTGCAATGTTGCTAGAAGATCCCTTAAGGAGAAGGAGACAAGCAATGAAATTATGAAAAAAGTGACGTGACTTTAAGAAGGAACGAATTAATCACTTTGGGCAAGCACAACCCCAAAGGATTTTGGCAAGAACCACAACAAAATATAAAGCAAATAGATAATAATATCTCATATACACATTGGTTAGAATATGCAAAGCTCCTCTATTATAGAAAACAAGAGAAAAGTAACCCTCCCATAATCAACACTACAACCAAGTTATTTTCAATGAAGGATGTCATGTGTGGTATAAAATTTTTTGCAAGTGGTAAAACTCAAGACATTGATGGATTGCAAGTAGAATTTTCAAAATGGGGCATTGAGATATTGGCCCCAATCATTAAAAGGGTCTTCAACAGTGTCATGCAAAGCAATTTTCCAGTTGAATGGAAAACTAGTGTTGTTATCCCTCTTTACAAAAGTGGAGACATCAATAATGCCTCTAATTATAGCACTATTATGGTCAATCCTCTTCTTAGATAATTGCTTGGGAGCATGATGGATGATAGAATCAGTAGCTAAGCAGAAAAAAGAAGGTAGAAGAGCAAAAGGGAAAGTTGGTTTTAGGCAAAGGCACTCTACCATTAATCAATGCATCATTCTTAGGAATTTCATCAAAAAAGTATGGGACATCCAAGGTGGGGAGGCTTTCGTTGCTTCTTTGATTTCAAAAAAACTTTTGACATTATTCTTAGGGATAAGCTTTGGAAAAGAATGGAAGAAATCGAAATTCCAATTGAATATTGAGCAATTGTCCATAAACTCTGTGAGAAAGTTAGTGTAAAAATCAAAACTAAGGAAGGCTTTTCTTAATGCTTTGGTAATGACATTTGGTTCAAGCATGGGTGCCCCCTTCCCCCCCACACTATTTGGTTTATATATTAATAATCTAAAGAATGGTTAAACAACACTAGTGGAGAGGGTATTCAATTAGCAGGTTATATGGTGAAGTTACCTTTGTATGTTGATGATCTTATCCTAATCGCAAAATCTTCTCATGGTTTGAGAGAACATTTGAAGGCCTTAGAGGTCTTTTGTCAAGAGGTTGGGATGCAATTAAACACCAGCAAAACCAAAGTCATTATCTTCTCTTTGAAGTGGAAAAAGCATCATGTTAGCTTTATATTTGAAGGAAAATCCTGGGATATATTGGAAGAGTATAAGTACCTAGGAATTATATATCACAACAAGCTCATGTGGGAGACATGTAGAACTAAAATGATTCAATGGGGATGGAGAGCTTCTTACCTTCTTTAGAAAAAATGCATGAAAGTAGAATTATGGTACTGGAAAACTACGCAAACTATTTTTGGAGTGTTGGTTACCCCGGTTGTCCTCTATGCATGTGAAGTTTGGGGGAGCAACATGTCAAATCATAAGTGGAGACAATTAGAAAGAATTCAAAAGCACTTAATCACTAGTAACCTCAAAGTCATATCAACATTCTCATGTGATATCCTGCCAGTTGAGGATGGTATGTTCCCAATGGAGGCTTCAACAATCATTCATTTGTTAAGTTATTTAAAAAGGGTGGAAGGCATGTATGAGCACCATTGGCCCAAGATGATTTTTGTAGAGGAACTAAAGCTCAAGAAGAAAACTTGGAGGAAGAAAAATGACAAGTGGATTAGCAAATGGGGAATTAATTGGCAAGATTGTTATGATTATAAAGAGGATATGAAAACTTGGGTGCTTGAAAATTTTAGGACTATCATGTGGGAAAAACAAGTTGGTCTAAAAAAAACATTATATGTGTCACCTCTTTATTTTTGCAACTCTGATAATTCATATTGCTATAACTTTGTATCTTGGGCTTATTTCAATAATTCATTCATTAGAAATGTCATTAAATTACAAATTTGGAACTTACCCAACAACCCATGATTTAAGTCGTTGCTACAATACAACTTTGTGCTAACACTAAAATACTTTGTTTTCTAGAATTGCAATTGCACTATTTTCGATTAGGATAAGTTTGGTTATTATTTTTACAACTTCTTATTTATATTCCTATTTATTTTGTGAGCAAGTGTGGTTTAATGGTTTGTGATTCATTACATTATATTTCATGTGAAACTTCATTTTTGTTGTATCTACCAAGAGAATTATAACACTAGAACAAGTCACCTTATATGTTTGTGCAATTTGTTTCCTATAAGTGTGATAATTATTTTCCTTCAAGCGTGACATTTAATTTCCTATAAATGTGTTCTTTAAATTAATACAAAATGTATATTAGATTGCAAGTAGTTTCACCTTAGTTCCTTGTGAAATCATCCCAATATCTTGTAATGTAACACTCATTTAGGTTTCTACAACTTCATATTGTACTAGCATAAACAGAGCATGATAGTTTTCAAATTTCATACAAACCTCATATTGACAATTAATTGTATAATATTTTGGTTGTCTTTCTTAATGATTAGAAAGGTAATTAAAAGTTTTGTCAATGATACTGATATATCATGGCTTATAATAGATCTGAATCCAAACATAACAATTTGTTTGAAACATACTTAGGTATATGAGGTAGTTACACTTCTTATAACCTAGATTCAATATGTGCATGCCATGTTTTGTTTTAATGGTTAAACTTTATTGAAAATAGTTGAAGGTTATGGTAAATTTTTCATTAAAAATGATTACAATGATAATATGCAATCATTTACTCTCTATAATGTTTGTGTACAAGTATGCTAGTTTAACTATTGTGTAGAAACACATTTATCTTATTTTCATAACAAAGATATATAGGCAGAGAGGTTGGATAACATCCTTCAATTATTTTTATTAAGGAATAAAAAATAAAACCAAACATTATCACAATACCGTAAATTTTATTTTCAAGCAATGCCATTTCAAAATATTGCATAAGCTCAACATAGTAGGTCTATAAAAAATAAAATGAACACTATGAAATTAAAATGCATGTTAACAAAAAATAAAATGAGCACTATGAATATTGAAGAAGGTGTTTGGGATTACAGGGAATCTATCTTATGAGCTAAACATGGGACAAGAGCAGGAAGCGCATCTAGAACAACCTATGGATGTTGTCCTCCCTCAGTAAGTGAAAATCTCACAATCTATGGATGTGGTCCTTTCACAACAAGTGGGCAATGCTCAAATAGGGAAATCTGAACTAGATCAAAATGGTATTGGTTAGTTCTCCAAGTGTTTGTCCATGTATTGCAAGTATATAAAGTATAATGGATATTTTTGGAGGTCCTATAAAATAAGTATAGTCTAGTCAACAATAGGCAAGGTAGGAATATGCTCCTTTTTATGTGAAACTAGCTCTTTGAAGATGAAGACTTTGTATTGGGGTATTGGCTTGTTTACTAGTTGAATAATATAAAAATACTTGCTCCGTTAATTTATTTATTTATTTCAGTCAACAAGTTGGTTTTATATTAACATAGCAAAAAATTCCATAGAGAGCATCATCCTTACAACCACATATATCAACATAGAGTTGGCACAGACCTAGATCTATGTAGAAACAATCCTGAAGAGAGTCCAAGACAGTCGGTGTCATTGGTTATT